>JBAMJR010000130.1:60000-660000 GCA_038501785.1 Myoxocephalus aenaeus | reverse complement strand
ATATCCCCGTGTTCCAAGCCCGAGTCAGCAGCCACAGGGTCTCCATCTCTGGGAAGACGTCGGGCTACAGAGAAGAGCAGGAGGATGTTCAAACGGCCATTAAACGGAGGCCACCTGGGTGACTCGCTTGCACCGAGTGTATGGAAAGGAAATCTTTTTTTATTTTTTATTGGGTGAAACCTGTTCTACTGTATGTTAAACCTTTACTAATGCTTTGAAGTCTTAAACAGACTGTAAACAAACTGGAAGGTCTTATCAATCCTAAAGTTGCACACCACTTTAATCTTGGGCTTTCACTTTGATCCAAAGAATTCCACAGCTTTTGAGTAATAACTCAAAATGAAAGGGAAAATATGCACTGCCTCTGAAGCAGTGCAATGTCTCAATAATTTGATGCCTCTTTCAGAGCTGCAGCTCACCGGCAGTACGATGACTTGTACAGCACATTAACATTCAAATTGGCAGGAAGGGGGTAGTGAATGGAAGCATCTGCTAATTGAAGTGCGGCTGAAAGCCCATTGATAAAAAGAAGAAAAAAAAAGAGGCTTCTATAACAGCATGCAGGCACGGAGTGGAAGAGAGGGGGTTAATTATACAGCAGGCAGCAGTCCTGTTGGACTGAACAGGAGGTGGGTGCCAAGGGATGGCCGTGTGTGATTGGCGCTGACTCACTGCGGCTGCAATGATGGACAGCGCCTCCTCGTAGTAGTCCCACACCTCCTCGAGCACATGGGCCTCCACCTCTGACACACCGCTTGGGAGGGACAGCTTGATCAGGCTGTGAACACACTTGCTACGACAGAGACACACAAACAGGCAGACCATTGGAAACCCTTTTATCCCAGTAAGCAAGTTGTGGGAACGTATCACTAATGAAATATCGCGGGTATTTTTCATGTCGAGTCGTGGTGGGTTTGCCTGCAGCAAGCCGGGTCAGCCTGTGGTTGTTTCTTGTGCAGAGAGAGAGCAACCCTCAAGGCCTTCTTACAAAGCAGAGGGAAGTGGGCTGGAGGCTCTATGGCTAAGGCTACGTATAGAAGAAGAGAACAAAAAGTAGTACAACGTGTCCGTCTCTTTTCATGCGTCAGCAGAGATTAGGGGAACAATACAGCACTTTGTCTTTGTCTTTACCTGCGATCGTCTCCAGCACCTTGGTTTCAACATTTTCAAGCTCCAAGACGGACTCCAGTACCGTCTCGAGCTTGGGGTCGTTCAGCTTGGCTCGAGCCTCAAATTCATACAGCAGCAGCAGCGTGTCTGTGGGGTCCATCGGGGAGCTTCCTACAAGTTCCATTTTTATTAGACATGCAAATAAATATTATAAACATGGCTGTTATTCGGGTAGCGAAGCTGCTGAAGGTACCTGACGCTTTCAGAGTTTTCCAGACCTCCCAACAGATCTGAATGTACTCCAGAGCCTGAGTGAGCTGCTCAGTCTGTGAACCGAACAGAAACACATAACGAGCATTCTGGATTCCTCATCGCCATCTAGTGTTCACTTCCTCTTCAAAGGCAGAGGGATTAAAAATGAAACGCCTACGCCAGCACCAATAATGTGGTTAGTCATCTCTCTTCTCCACTGGACTTGGTACATTTCCATCCATGTGGATGGAGAGCGTGCTAAATGTAGGAGATGGGCAGAGGGAGTGGGTGGCACACCTGGGCAGAGTGAAGAGACTTCCTGCAGAGCTCCAGAGAGGCAGCGGCCGCCATTAGCAAACACGTCTTCTGGCCCATGAGCAGCGTGCGATCAGAAGGGCACAGCTGGGAGAGCTACGGGTTCATGCAGATGTCATGTTTTCATTTTGGTTGCAATAACCCACAGGCAAACTGGCTGGTTCAGAACAAGAGAAACACGGTGGCTTGTGATCTGAAGGTGTTTTTGAGACCATTGCAAACTGGAAAAGTTGCAGTACGGAGGAATTAAAAAAAAACATTCTCTCCACATTCAACAACTACTTCTGATGATAAAGTACTTCATCCCAGTTTCTCTGGGACATCACCTCAACATCCAAAAGTAGAAGCTTATAACTGTAGACAGCAGGGGTGTTCTCATATATGAATGCATGTCGGAGAAATACAGATTATAAATACACTTGCAACTCCAGGTATTCTGCTGAATGTACAGTCACAAAGTCAGAGGACAGAGGGGTCACGGTCTTTATCTTAAACTGATATGTTTATCTTTCAAAAGCGATGTTAAATCCCTGTTCAGGTGTTATTGATCTACACCCTCGTACTGTAGATATTGATTCATTCACCTGACAAAGCTAATAAGGGCACTTGCCTGGTAAGAGAGCACAAAGAAATCCCTCATTCTGTCAGGGCTGCTCTCGCACTGCAGAGCCGAGTTCCACGCTATAACAAACACACACAGACACACACACACACAGACAAAATGACGGTGCTGCAAGATTTTGAAGCGATAGCATACCATGTCAGATTGAAGTGACGAGTAGAGAAAGAGTCTTTGTACCAATCTTCCTAAACCAGTTAGCTTCCTCTGTGCGTTGCTCAACACTCAAGCGAGTCTGGTGTGAAACTTTCTGCAGAGCTGCAAACAAAACATTGCAGCAGAGTCTGTAGTTGAGACATTTCTTCTCAAATATGCAGTTCAACCCCTGCTGCATATGTACTCACCCATTTTTAGATATGGCAGCAGGACATCCAGATTCCCATTCCTACATGGAGTAATGTAAGGTAGTGGATGTAAACCTGTGCTTTTGATGTGTTGAAAGCCGCATCAATAATACTATATAATCACACTTCCCCCTCACCTCATCTCATCACTTGATCTTTCTATTGTGGAGAGCACAAGTCGAACCAAACACCTATAAGAAAATGAATGGAGAAACTGGTGTTGACCTCCTTTCTTTCACCTACTAACTGTATTATACACAGACACACTTTCAGTGGAGAAGCAAAGGAATATAGGTCAGTGGATCATAGAGGTGTATGGAACACTAACAGACTCACTACAATCTCTCAGCAACACATAAGGCATCTTTACTAAATGTTGTCACTTTATGTGTGAAACTACCATCATGTTTTGTTCACACAATCTCAACACATGAATGCTGAATGCTTTAAAATAAGCAAAATATAGATATAATATTCTAAAAGCAAACTGTAAGCAAACTACTGCAGCATGGAAAACAAAAGTCAATGAAAAAAGAGAAGGTAACCAACCTATAACTGAAAAAGACGCCTTGATGAAATACATGTCTGTAGTGCTTTGTGAAGTGATGGACTTATGTGTGTGAGTCTGTCGTCCTTCTCCTTTCTAGCTTTCATGTGAGAGATATTTTATTTATTTTTTAGAACAGATTATCGTTTTTCATGCAGACATATAATTGATGTTGGTATTTAACTCTTCATTTGCATGTTGCAGTTCCCACAGACCTGAGGGCCGTCAGAACCTGAGCTTCATCTTCTGAGTTTTCACACAAGCTCTCCAGCGCCTTCATGGCAGTTTCCTGCTGTTCATTCTGTCACAGGGGAACAAACATCCTCCTCTTTTATTCCACCACCCACCAGTCATATTCATCACAATCATGCAGCAGAGTAAAAATAGGCTAATTTTTTTTGACTTTACCCTCACTAATTGCTAATGGCTGGTTGCTGTCCAGTGTGTTTGCTGATTGTAGCCCGGGGAAGGGAACATGCACTGATCAGGTTTCTTTTTCTAAATTAAATGAAGTAGGCCTGGGGAGGTGACAGCAAAGCTCTAACTCTGATAGCCGATTGTTTTTACCCAACGATGAAGAGCTTTTCCTGGAAAGATGCAACATGTCCAAACATCTGATATCATGCTTTTCTCCCCAGATCAGTGCAGTGACAAGGACACGGTCCCTTACTGGCTTCCCACCCACAAACTCCAAGCTGCAAGTACCTCTTTTGAGGACAAAACCCAACTAATTATTTCCCCATTGAATCCACAATTCTTCACAACTGGTTTACAGAGACGAGTAATGAGTCCTTTGATGAGTCCTACCTCCAAAGCAATCTGAGCAGCCAGACTGAGGAGGTTGGAAGCAGCATTCTCCGATACCAGCAGCCTGTCCTCACTGGCAACAGAACTCCTGGACAGAAGTCCCATCGCATTCACTGCCTCTGCAGCTGGTACAAATCAACAACCTCATCACCACAGAGAATATACAGAAAATGTGGCTGGATGGAAATTCCAACACTACTACCATAACATATTTCACTCTACATGTATCACACAACGAATGTTTAGTAGATACCTTTCTTCACATTCTTCTCCTGCACTGCAATCTTGTAAACACTGAACTGAGTGAAAATGCTGTCAGGATCACATCTCTCTGCTTCCTTAATCGCCTCTTTGGCCTGAAAAGCACAAGTTTTCAAATACATGCAAACACACATCACATACATGAACTGTAAAAATGCAGCAGGAGCATTTGCCATAGTGGCTGGTGACAAACTACCTGGTTAGTTCTGACACACACCAACTACTGTACGACGCGTTTACTTCCCTGACTTACTGTTTCGGTGGCTCAAGTTTGCGTACCTTTTCCAGTTGCTTCAGTTGCAGGAAACAGGAAGCTCTGTTCCTCTGCAGTTTGGCTGAGTTGGGCTCCATTTGACCTGCCTTGAAGAAACTCAGGGAGTAGTTGTACCACTGAAGAGCCTCAGAGTAGTTTCTGACCTGTGAAGAAAGATGGTGCGTTGTTATCCTTTGTTTATCCCTGTGTGGAATTTAAACCTTTGCATTGAACCTGTACTAACTAGTTAAGAACAGTGGGCAGTGTGTGGGTGTGTTGCTATGACACAACAGTGCTGATCACTAAGCCCCCATGCTGATAACTATACATGGATATGCACACTATAAAAATATCTTGTGAATTAAGGAATAACATGGCTATGTTTAGCATACCTCAAAGTGTTTGGATGCTTTATCCCACAGCACGACATGGAGACTTGTGAGGGCCTGTGGAGACAGCTGTTTTCCTGTATAGTGGCCTGTGTGGGCGAAAAACATTGTAATACTAATACAGAAGCACATATACAGTGTATTCCCTGCATTATTATACAATTAACCATTTTAACCATCTTTTGAAAAAAAAAAAAAAATCAATGTTTACTAGAAATGGAATGCAAAACTGAAGTACCGGTGATGATATCCTCTATCTTCTGTTTGGCCAACAGCTCCTTGCCTCTCTGCAGCAGTAGCTCAATGTGCAAGACATGAGCAGTTCCCAGGTCAGGGGACGTCTCAAAGTGCTGACACACACGCTTCAAATACTCAAATACCAGCGCTTCTCTAGAAAAATCAAAACAGACATTCAGAGTTAAATAGCTGAGCATTTCTTAAATGTGCATGCGAGGCTATGTGTGTGTTTTCATAAAGAGACAAGTGAGAGTAAATATGCTAAAGTTTGTACCTGTCTTCAGACATGAGTAGTTTCACTGTGCTCAGACACAGTTCAAGAGAAACCTTCGATTCCAGCATGTCATTAAGTCCTGAAAACACATTTTTATGACCTGCTTTTAATTTTGCATTTAATGATGTGCAAGTCATCCATATACACACAGGAACATACTAAACACAAGCAGCTCTACTGGTACACCGGACATGTCTTGTAAATCCTAGGGAGTAGTTACATCATTGTAGACACTTAGACTATTTCTGGGGTATTTAAACTCATCAGTAGCCATATTGAGTTTTTACAAATCCACTTTTCTTTTCAGTCGCCTCAGAGAATCAAACTAGCAACATTTCCTCCTTGAATCGACTTCTCTAACCTCTCAGCTACTGACGCCCCACTGCTGCTGCTTGGTTAATGAAGTTCTGTATAAATAATTCAATGAGGTTTGAGTAATAACTAACCTGCTCTGATATGGTCGTCTGAGGCCCCAGATCTCAGGAGTATTCTGATCTTTAAGTACAGCCCAGAGGCGCTCTCACATTCCTGTCAAATTGCAGTACAATTGGGTACAGAGCATCTTTTTTTTGGGTAAGTGCATGTTTCAAAATGCATATGTGAATGCAATTCAATTTTTAAATGATTTCTCATATCCCACCTTGTTGGCTAAGCTGACAGCATTAAGAGCCTTCTCCTGAAACCTTTGACAGTCCCACTCTAAATAAACAGTGGCGAGGAACCTCAAAACCTTGGCCTAGTGTGCGGGAAATTGAAGACAGATAATAAAAAAGAAATAACTGTTTTAATTTGTACTCGTTGCCTGTACTGTTTGTATTGCACTGTATTACCTGTACTTCAGATTGAGGGGCGTATTTCACATTCATTTTCCCAATTTCATAGCTTTGGCTGAGAGAGAAGAAGAACAAATTACTTTACCACTTGATCGTTTCTCAACAAATTTCTGGAGAAATTAAACATTATATTTACCTCAGCCAAAATACACTGTCCTCAAATTTTCCCAGATTGTAAGTGTCTATTCCAAAGTTGTAGCACATAAGGGAGAGGTACGTCGTCTGCATTGAGTAAATATAGTTAACATCCCCACTTTCAATAGCAATATGTTGTTATAATGATAACAGAGGTTTTCTTTTACATCTTTTGGTAGCCGCAGAAGCATGTCTTTACAGCGCTGCATATAGACGACAGCCTCATGGTTATTTCCTTGACTTATGGCCTGCAAACAAGAGACTTGAACTTACTGTTAAATGTCAGGAAACAATATAACATTCCTCATTAGCACAGAATGAGATTTCCCCCTCTCATTGTTTCTCAGTTCGCATTTTAGCTGTCTTACACTTCACACTTCAAGTCTGTCAGAATAGCACTTCCTCAGCTGCCAAATATCACAAGAACAAATATTCACGTCGAAGGTGTTGAACATCACATGCGCCACAGCTCACCGATTCTGCCTGGCATGAGAGAATTCGAAGCAGATCCTTCTCTACATCCCCCTTGGATGAAGCGTTGTCAGCTGCTCCGTCACCTCTGGACGTTAGTTGGCCATAGAGGGTTTCCAGGCTCTAGGGATATTGAATGTTATATCATTTGTAAAGACACCATATTACTGTATGCTGTAAACTACACTCTCTCAATTTGAGTGGTAACTCTTATTTTTTCACCTTGACAGCAAATCTTAAGAAGTTATCTGCCATCTGGGGATTCTTGCAGTCAAGCCAGGTTCTACCTGTTTTGCTGGCCATCTGTAAAGATTACACACTGACAAACAGACTTTGTCCCCCTGAAATATTGAGCACTCACAGAGGGTGCCTACAGTATTGCATACCAGGATCTGCTTACGGATGATGCCCTCTGTTGGATTCTCAGGCTCACAGCAGCACAGCAGACTGCATGCGACATGACGCACTGTGAGGATAGTGAGAACGTTTGACTGTGGCGAGACACAACCCAGACTAACACTGCTTGTAATCCTCACATTGTGCCAACATTTCAGATGATACGTCTGGTCATTTCAACTGTCATGATCATCTTTAGAATGATCATGTAAATAAATACTGCAAGTACCTTTTGCTTTCTGATTTGTACTTATAGTGCTGCCCACATTCTTAGTAACTGCCCAGTTCCACAGCTGGATGGCACACTCCTCAAGCTGTAATAGGAGTAAGAAAGTTAAATGTGCATGCAACTCATATTTCTGCCAAGTTATAGCCATATAAAGGTGATATAATGCTTTAGAAAAAAATAAACTTTGGCTAAACTTTACAACTTAGTTACAGAGATAATTTAAATTAAAGTAAAATCAGACTGATGATTTACACTAAATAAAAAAATGCTACCAACTACAAAAAGGCTGGTTGGTATTACATTATGGAAGGTCCTGCTTTGCAAGAGTGACATTTTAGATTTTACTGTTGGCTAATATTTAAATATTAGTTGTTTATGTTACTTTGACATCTAGACACTAACAAACGTGTGTCTACCTGTGGATCTGGTATTTTGGGGAAATCCTCCAGACCAGACACCTCAGAGAAGAGTTTCTCTATCACCTCATCATAATCTGTCGGCTCTTTGTGCAGCAGATTATCTGTGAGACCTGTGAAGGAACAAAAGAAAATCAAGACACGTTTACAAGATACAAACTATTTTCTTGAAAAAGGTCAAATGTTTTCCCAAAAATAGTCAGTGCTGCAAATGGATAGTTTTACTTCTAATGTGTGTCTTTTGGCCATTTGAAAAATAATTCGGTAATTTAGTTGTATCTTTTTTTTTGACAAAATGACAAATTAAGGTAATCTGTTAACGCGGACCGTTGTTTGTTCAATTATGTATTGTAGTTATTTAGTCTAAAATCACAAGTGCATCACAAGTTTCCAATCCAGTATATGAGAATCTGAAATAAAGACAAATTAACTCTTCAAAAGTTCTGAAGCCGTAACCAGTAACGTTAACTAAATGTGTGGTATTTTAACTTAATAAATAACATTAATTTCAACAATTGTATATTAAAATTCCCATTGGTTCCGATTTTCTTCTCCCAGAGACTATTATAACTAAGTTACTAGCTAGGTTAACTAGGCTAGCTAGGTGATTTGATTGAGTCACAATTGGGTTAATAAAGCATCATTTTTAATATTTAGGTACTTTAGGTCAAGTTAAAGTTGATTGTATCAAAGGAGGCTTGTTAGTTAGTCATATTAATGTCCCATATACTCATTCATTTTGCTGAAGTGAAAGGCATAATAAGCCAAGGCAGAGGTGACGTTAGCTTAAACATAAACCAGCTAACCTAGCTAGCGGTTGAACTCTGAACTCTATGGTTCCCTAGACAACAGTTACTGGCTCACTCCCGGATAAACTGGAGGTCTCGTTTATAAAACTACTTTATCTACAAACAACGCTTAAGTTAGTAGTTAGACCGGCTGAAAGGGAGAGTTACTCACATTTAACAGTGGAAGCAAACCGCTCCATGTTTTATGTTTCTCTGCTGTGAAATGAGCCGTCGGCGTCGGCGGATGTTGGCGCCGTTCGTTTGATTGACAGCTGCCACAAATGCCGCGAAGTTTGTCCAGGAAGAGCTTGAAAGTGAGTTTAACTAAATTGACGTTTAGCTAGTTAGTGTGAATTCTCCAAGACTCTATGTGCATTCATATCCTATTTTTACACTGTGACTGCATGGTTAATATTGTCCAGAATTGTCCATTAGCTCACACTTTTAATGATTATTTTACCTTTAGCTTAACTGGCATTCCAGTGTAGACTAGAGACATACCCAGATGGAGCTAACCTACTAGCTTAATGTTGGGGAGGGCAATCATTATGTATTATCTATTCACTTATGTTTCTGCACTATGTTTATATGTTTATATGTTGTTTATATGTTTATATGTTGTTTATATGTTATATGTTGTCTAGTTTAGATGTTGTTTATATGTTTATATGTTATATGTTGTCTATTTTTTACTTTTTTAAATGTTGCACTATTCACTTTTTTTTCAGACAGTAGAGAAACATAATTTCAGGTCCTCTGTATGTTTGCACAATATGGAAGAAGTGAGAAATAAAACTGACTTTGACTTTGACTTTGACTTTGATTAGGGCAAGTTATGTTCCACCTGCTTGTGGAATTGGCTTTACTGGTTCGGATTATCTTAGAAATTGATATAATTCTGCATTAAAGCATGATGAAAACGTCCTCAGTTGCTGCTGTTATTTATTATTATTCTGCAATGAAAGGCCCTTCGCTGGGGATGATGGGGAGTGTGTCCCCGAGCTAACCTATCTCAATCCCTATCTCAATATCCTCTTAGTCGTTCTCAGCAATGCCTTTTCCCTTGGTCAAATGTTCAATGTATGTTTCCCCTGCTCGACCTGTGGAAATCACCCATCTGCAGTTTATGGCATACTGACGTTACCGTCACTCAAATTTGACAGACAGAATTCTCAAATTAAACTGACAATGGCAATTTCACATCGGCCAGTTTGTCTTTGTTAACACAGCTGCAGCAATTAATCTTAATTATGGGTGCACTAAATTAGTGTCAGTACCTGCTGGAAAGGTTGCACAGCCGTATACTGTCAATGCAACATTGCCAACATAACCTGTATAAAGTATACCTTTTCTTTTTCTTTTGTTAGGAAAAATTGAAAAAAACATGATCCCGTCATATTAACAATGAGATATTTTACTCTCTACAAGATATACTAAAGTTTCTTCTCTAAAAAGTGGAGCTAGTCTTACATATTAAACGCAGAACCAAACAAAACTGATGGCTGATGGGGACTTGAATGCATTTCACTGTCTTACAGGTCTAGATTTGCAACGTGTACCACATGCGCTCCACTACTTTAGGAATCCAATACCCTGTTTGTATTCAACCATAACAGGCCCATTTAACAAAAGTAACCAGATAGTTTGGCCAACATGACTGAGACCTTTCCACTTTTAAAACAGCATGCACAAGAGAGCTCTGTTGTTCTAAAACAAGATATTCCTTGTACATTAAACTTGACAGCTAATTCTGCTGATATGGTCAATTTTCAAAAACGTTACTATGTTTTTATTGGATTCCCTTTTGAATTGATGTATTTTTATTTCATATTACCTTTTTCCAAATCGCTGATATCACGTGTTATTTATAATCCAACAATGGGGCTGTTGAACTTAAAATAGGACTGTACAGTATATTATATATATTATAGTTGTATAATCTTTTGGAGAGAGCCTCAGATCGGTGGCCCATTTACTTGCATGATAAATTGTATGCATGATTGGTTTTCGGATTGTTTTAGGCTTTCCTACTAGTGCAGACCTCTGGACCCTGGCTTAAAAATAAAACAATCTATAACATTGCTCTCATGAAAGAAATTGTTTTGTTAATATCGTGGTCTATCAATCTTATTTTTCCACCAACATTTACTCCGTAAAATGATATGCCCTACTTCCAAGGCTGCAGTATGAGTCGGGTCTGGAGACTATGGCATTGTTTCAACTTGAGACTGACAGTCATTTGATCAGTAGGGCAGGCAGGCAGACCCCCTCCACCCCTCTGCAGAAAAACAACAACTTGGTTTCTATCGGGTTCATTCACTGAAGAAGACTTTGCTGTTGGGGCGAAAGGAAGAGCGCATGCTGTGTGTTTAGAACCAGTTAGTCCCCCATAGTGTGTTTTCAACACGAGATTCTAAAATAATACACTTCAAACCCACCCCATCAACTAGCAACTTCCACCAATTGTTCATCAGGAGATGTATCTGCTGCCCTCTTGGCCAAGTGGGAATGTCTCCTTTACTGAAGACTGAAATGTGAACACACACTAAGAAGGTTGTTGTAATAGACAAGGCAGTTTCTTGCAAACCTCACCTCTTATTTTTGTATTTAGTGAGTTTCCTTTTCTTCAAAGGTGTAAGCCTATAGCATATAATCTTTACTAATATGTCACCGTTCAGACCTGAGAGCCCATGTCTTGTCGACATTTTCTTGAGAATAATACTATTTGACAGTCTTGTTAAGTGTATGCCACGTTAAGCTAATTCCCAAGTCTACAAAGTGAGAAGGGTGACTTTAATGTTTTTTCACTACCAGATTGTGATAGTGAGGGTCCACTGTCAAAAAGTGAACAAAGTAGAATTAGACCAAAGTAAGGAGACACACAACAATCCGATATGGACCCCTTTATTGGATTAAACCACACAGAAGAGAGCTTTTTGTGTGTGCTCGTTCCACCAAATACGGACCTACTTTTTGATATCCTTCAGTTATTTAGTGCAAAAGCAAATGTTTGAATTATTGACTTGTGACTTGGTCTCTGAATCCCAGAATGCAAAAGGACTCCAATGACCGAGATGTTATAAATTGTGTTTTTTCTCATATGGCTTTTCACTGTTTTCCTGCTCCAGGAATGGAAGAGTGGCACTCATCACATTTCACCACTTGTGCTGTGCCTAATCCCCGCACTCAAGATCCAGTCCCCAAAATGGTGGCTGTTCAGTCCGTGGGCGGAAAGGTGAGGGCAGGATGTTCTTATTTACAATGCCTGCTACTGTGACCTGCAGCAGCAGAGCGATTGTTGTGGTGATAAAAGAAAACAGTCTGCAGCACATCCACACACTGCAGGGTACTGCTGGACAAAAGAGGATTATTTACATTGATATAAAAAGCAGTGTGTCCTGTTTCTGAAGTTAAAAATAAATCCAGCAAATATTTATTCTAAACTTTATTCTAAAATGTGTTCTGTTAGTGCCCGTCATTAAAGACAGAGCTGGTAAAGTAGGTAGCCTAGATAATTACAGGCCCATTGCTTTTGCCAGCATACTGTCAAAGGTCCTAGAAAGAATCCTTTTGGACAGACTAAATGAGTTTATTCACTCAACAGATAACCAGTTCGGCTTTAAAGCCAAACATGGCACTGACTTGTGTATATATGCCTTAAAGGAAATTGTCAACAAATATAGAGGTCAAAACTCATCCGTCCTCATGTGTTTTATTGATGCCTCCAAAGCCTTTGATCGTGTTAATCATGGAAAGTTGTTTTTAAAATTGAGTCAAAGAGGTGTGCCCAAATACATTGTGAGAGTTCTGGCTTACTGGTATTCCCACCAGACAATGCAAGTTAGATGGGGCCAAAGTGTCTCAGCCCCCCCTTTGGGGTCAGCAATGGTAATTTATATATTGATGATCTGTCCAAGCAGCTGAAAGCCTGTAATACTGGGTGCATGATAGGTAATACTTTGATTAATCATATTATGTATGCAGACGATCTTGTAATTTTTAGTCCATGTAGTGCTGGTCTCCAGCAGCTCCTGACTGTATGTACCGTCTATGGCGTGGAACATGATATCAAATACAATGCTAGTAAGAGTGCTATTTTGATTTGTAGAACAAAGGAGGACAAAAGTCTAAAATTCCCCGACTTCAAATTGTCTGATAACAAACTCGGTGTCTGTGATAAGGTAAAATATCTTGGACATTTTATTACAGAACAGATGACTGATGATGATGATATTTATAGGCAATGTCGAAGGATGTATGCAAAGCAAACATTCTCTCACGCAAGTTTGGTATGTGTACAGACGGAGTGAAGATTTCTCTGTTTAGAGCATATTGTACACCACTCTACACTGCACACTTGTGGTCTAATTTAAAAAAAGCAAGCCTACAGAGACTTCAAGTAGCTTATAATGACGCCATGAGAATACTACTGAAGAGACCGAGATGGTGTAGTGCCAGTGAAATGTTTGTGGCTGCAGGAGTTAATACTTTCAAAGCTGTTTTAAGAAATTGTATGTATAAATTTATCTGTCGAGTTAATGACTCTGAAAATGAGATCATCTTGGTTTTATCAAACATAAAGTATAGTACCACACGCTACCAGTCCCATCTGTGGAGACATTGGTACAGCTATCTATTTATAAAGCATTGACAGGTCTATGTATTGTAATTGTGCTTTTGTGTATTTTATTCTATTTATGTCTTTTGTATTATCTGGACCTTGAGTCTGTAATAACAGTTTGATTAAACACTTGAACAGATAGATTTGATCTGATATCGCAATGATTGCTAACGTTTTACTCTATTTCCCCGTAAAACAAGATTACTGCTGTTACCTTTAACCTCGTTTTTTTTTTTAATCAAAGGCAGCTTTAAACACAAAGGTCAGATGAAAAAGGTGTAATGATCTACTTCTACTAATGTAACTTCAAACAGTCATTTAGAAACATATTCTGACCACAGATCAATTAGGTGATATTGATCATGATTGAAACAATGCTGTGATAAACCCATTTTAGGGTCATTTCAGTTGCCTTTCGAGTGGAGTTTTCAACTGAAAATAAATAAGATTACTGTGATTTTCAATTGCATATGTTCATGTTTAATGGTGTCCCCCTGTACCATGTGTAGGAGTCACACATCACGTTGTGTACACAATGTGTTGCACGATTAGCATAGATAATCATGATTGCTCATGAGGTTATCGCCTCCTCAGGAGCCTGAAGGAAGGAGTCTGTCCCCCCCCCCCAAAAGAGTGACGTTGCGTCCTTCCTCCGTGTCTCCATAAAACGTGCCTCACGCATGGACTGTAAGTGTTGCACAGAGGCGAAAGGGAGGAGAAATTGTCCAAGGCGCGCATGAAAAGCAGTGAGCAGATGAATCTGTTTTTTGTAGTCAGACCACTCACTCAACTTTTATTTTTCGCAAACCCCTGAATTGAATTCATCTTACTTTTTTGTGGGGTGTTCGAGAGCACCTGCCTCGAGGATACAGCGGTACATCCGTCTCCTCTTTGCCGGATCGGGAGTTGGACCCAGCTGCGCAGGAGCTCCCCTGCGAAACGCGCCATGGGAAACGGGAGAACCACTGCCGCTTTTTGCATGTACACCTGAGGGCTTTTGTGGATTAACAACACGTTTTAAAAAAAGAAAGAAAAAGAAGCATCTTTGATTTGTTCTTTGAGACTTTGTTCAGTCACGCGGAATCATAAGCCCCTGCCAAGGACTCTTATTACTTTATTTCTAACGCCACGGTGTGGATTTCGGTGAAGAGCCGCCAGGATGGTCTCATCCGACTGTTGCAGATTGTTCGTTGTCATCTTGTGTTGTTCATCACTCACAAACGGTAAGAAGTCATTCATGCTCATACAGATCCGTTATTTACGCGTTGTATAGTTTTATGCATGCAATAAGAGAGTTTTAACATCGCAGTGTTTTACTTTTGGATTTGTTTCAATGAATGGATGAAAGCATGTTGTTTAACAGTAATTGACTAAATCAGCTGTCATTGATCAGAAGAAGTAAGTCGAGTGGCTTTTTTATTCATATTAATGATAATCTTATTCTTCCTAACTTTGAGCTGCTACCAAGAGTTTGATTATTGTATCCTTACATTTGTGGAACATGTTTTATTGTTTATGGATATTTCAGTGTTTTATATTTCAGTAGAATATCCAAGTTGAATGTTTTAGGAAAATGATGTGCCCAGGCTGTCATTGGAACTGCAGTTCTCATTCTAGCCGCCAGAGGTAGTCTCGTCCCGTTGTAATTGGGTGATTATTCATTTCAATACAATGTGTTGACTAACAGATGAGGAGACTATATTTAATATCATACTCATTTTATGGATACAATTTGGATTCGTTTGACTAGTATTTTTCCCCAGACAGTCTGATATTTCAAATCAGCCCGAGCTATATATTATAGAAAAACGTCTATCCAGCAATTGTTATCTGTGAGTGAACAGGATGGGAAGGGAGAGCCTGTTTCTTCAGAGAGCACAATCAGCTTCATTGTCTCAGTGTCACTGCACAAAAACAAGATAGATAGATAAACGGTGGATGTTCTTCCACCTTGTGCCAGGTCTGGTGTGCCACTGAGATACACACGAAGCCTTCCTCACCATTCCCAAATAAACAGTCTATCCAAACAAAGGAAATGCCCCCCCGTCACACACACATACATACATGCTTTTAGCCTATGAAGCTTTGTCTACGATGTTTTTAAGTAGATTTCCTTCACTGTCCACACACAAAGCGTGGGAAAGACACAAGGAGGAAGCGGACGTAGGAGCAAGAGGCAGCTTGGAATTGTTCTGGCGAGTAAAGGTCACGGAAATGTGACACGCTACCTGAGCAAAGATTTCTTCCGGGAGCTCCTTGTGCTCGTATTGAGCGATGTCAAACTGCATCCACATGACAATGGCAGGGAGGACAGGAGGGTATTGTTCCTGCAGGGGAGCTACTGGCTGGTAGAGCCATTAGTTATTGGTGGTGCATCAACTTCTTTCTATTCATGCTGAGGTGTGTAACCGATGTAAGTGTAAATTAAGCACAGAGCTACACATAAAAACATAATTTATGCTTAACCACAAATATTTAAGACCCATGCACCCTGTTCGTGTCATACTATTAAAGTTATTTATCATTCTGCTGAGATACAGTTTGACAGTCTTCTATTTTTACATTTTCACTCAAGCAGAAAAGGTAAACTATGTCTAAAAGATCATCTTTGGTATTTTGTTAATAATTAACTTGTAGCTGCTTCTTATTGAAAAGTGAGCACAGGTCAAGTGTGTTGCTTGGTGACCTTTTGACACCAATTTAAATGAAGCATAACGGCTCAGACTGAGAGAGGGAACCTTTTTTGCAGCTCTCTGCAACACGATGCTTGCATTTTAGATTTATTTCAGTCGGCCTGTTTAATGGTCAATGACTTTCAAGCCTTCTGCAAATCACTTGGGGTATGATGCATGTATTATTGATTCAGTGAACTGTGTCTGTGAAGTTCAAAGATTGCATGCTATGTCCAGGTCGTTAACTAATCTTGTGTTGTACTACTAGATCAATCTTCCAAGAAAAGAGTTATATGTGTACATTTACATGGTTTTAGTCAGTGGTGTTTTAGGGTACAGGCCAAATCCTGAAAAAGCAAAGTGATGATTGGAAGAAATAATGACTGAAGGGATGATTGAATTTGACCCTGGAAGCTGCGTTGTTATTTTATTGTCCTAAATTCCATTCACTCATCATGGTCGTAATTCCTTTCTATTAGTCTACATTACGTTGTATTAGTCAAACATCTGTTTTTCTAAGATGATGACAGTGTTTGTTTGTTTCTTTAAGTCGTCTTTCTAGCAGCATGAGTTGATGTGTCAAATTAGTTTGGGATTTTTTTTTCTTTCTTTCCTGCTACGACACTTGAGATGGAGTGGAAAATTGGAGAGATGAGAGGTCAACCAAGTTCAGGGGGGGCTCACTGGCGGTACGTCTGGGTCCGCACAGGCAGCACAAGAAAAACACATCCATACACGCAAACACACTCACACACACACTCACTCACCTGGATTGAGGGTTTTACCAGCAGATCAGAAAAAGCCATACACAGGGATCTAACTAACAGGGATCTAACTAACAAATTGCTTTGTGTAGCTGTTCTTAAGTGATTGCAGCATCTGGGCCATAGTAGGCATATCCATCCTGAGCCAGCAATATATTTTCTTTGAATCTTGCATGAGATTTCAATTTCAAGGAGCTTCTGTTTGCCAACTAGTCTTAATCATATGTTATGGAACAGGAATCCTCTGGTTTTACCGTTTTGCAGTCTCATGCAGGCGATTCCTGTTTGTTGGCACTACTCAACTTTATATAACCTAGAATGGCCACCCATCATGGCCAGATGTTCATTTATTTTGCTTTTTTAAGAGCAGTCTAGGGAATCTTTGCCTCCTAATCTCCAATGGCTAATATACGGCTAATAAAAAAGGCACTCTCCCTAACTGTTGTCTTAACCTTGCAGTCGGCAAAGTGGACGGGAGAGAGAATACTTCAGGACACACAGACCATGTAGCAATGGTAGTTACTACTTATTTTGGCAGGTGGTCTCAAGTCTTGTCAAGGTTTCATCTTTGTGCTTTTTGTTTTTCTTGAAAATGGCACTTTCCATGAAACATCAGAGGCACAAAACACCAACCAGGTCGTTCACAAGTGAAATAATAACTTTAATAATTAAGATTGAACTATTTTGTGTGTATAATTATTAGACCATCAAAAGGCTAAACAGATCGCGTGCTATACATTTACACTGCAGATTGACAACTTTTTGCTACTGTTTCGCTGCTATCACCACAGCTGCATTACAGCTAAAATGACTCACCAAGAGTGACCCTGCACTCTTTTGTTAGGCTGTAATTCACGCTCCACCCTTTCAATGTCTTTTATTGTCACAGGAGTACATGGAATAAATTGGCACGGTTAAATGAGGGAAATATCATGCTATATTGTTACTTTTGCCTTGAACACACCAAAAACAGATCGACTGTGAAGATAGTCGTGTTGTTTCATGACGGCACAGGAAGTCGGGGAGATGAAGTGTACTCTCTGCAAAAGAAAAGGGCACATTATTTCCTGCACTTAAAGGCATGTGATTTGGGGTTTCCCGTCATATTTAGTACATTCATCTCATACAGTAGTAGTGGTTTTTATTATGCAACACCAGGCATGATCTACTGGTGGCATGCTACAACAGCAAGGATGGTGACATCTTACCAACAGTTATGCCAGCTCATAATGTCCTTTCTTCTCACATTTTACCTCAGCTTCCTTATTCTTATTCACATATTACTCTATGTGTTGTATGTTTGACCTACAGTTCTGTAACGTTGTCGTAAAATGATAACTCTGTGGAGTTATTGGATTGAAGTATCAAAATAGTCGGCGACAAATCAGTCCAGAATTATGAGAAATAAATACCAACAAGATGTATAATAATAAAACAATTAGGACTGACCCCACTTTTAATGCTTGTTCATGCTGAATTATGTATTTTTATTAGTGCTGTCAAACGATTAAAATATTTAATCGCGATTAATCGCATTTATGCCATAGTTAACTCGCGATTAATCGCAATTAATTGCATTTTAATGCTCTTATCAACATGAAAAAGTGGATTGCCTTGCTTTATTTTATTGAAAAACAACTGCCAAACAGGGCGGTACAAAATTAAATTCCTGCACATTTCAGGTAAACAAGGGTTTACAAAATAAAATTATAAAGTGCACATTTCAGGTAAACAAGGGTTTACCTAAAATTTACATTGTGGAAAACAATAAGCTATTTTTTTTTTTTTGCCAAACAAAACAGAATGAGTGCAGATATGTGAGCATCAGGTTGCATCAGTATTAGTGGAGCAGTGAGCCTCTACACATCTTTTTAAAACGGGGTTGTAGATTTGATACAATTCATGTTCAACGTTGATCTGAGATCTGTTTTCTGTTTTGAGACACGCAGCAGCAGAAAGGACGTCACGGAGACTTCACCTGAGCATGAGAGCTGCTCTGGGTTCAGAGAGCTGCTCTGGGTTCAGAGCAGCCCTCACACGAGGGCTGCTGTTGCCATCTTCACCCTGGGAGCGTTTAAAACGCAGATATAGCGGTCTGCTTTTCACGCGACATATTTTTCGACGCTCTCTGTCCGCTGCTGTGTGTGCGACCAGCGCTCACCTGTGTGTGCGCGCGCACGTGTGTGTGCGCATCAGGCGGAACTCTGCTGTGCGTCGCGCACAGCAAAGGAGAAGTGTTAACGCGATCATTTAGAGACCAACGTGACAAGCTGTCGTGTAGATAAGATCAATAAAATACGGTCGTTTAGTTTAATAACAGAACAAGGTGTAGACCTGTTCTATAGGAAAGAGAAACTTAAATGACGACTTGTGATCTGGTGCTATCGAGAAAATTACAGGGGGGCGGGGGGTTTCTTCAGGGGGGGCGCCCCGCCGAGGCAAAATCCCGGACGTTTTTGGAATCCCTGCATTTGGAATCCCTGAAAAAGAGGACGTCTGGTCACCCTACGTTAGCCTAGCTTCCAAGCCCAAACGGCGTGCCTATTGTTTTGCTTCCGGTTGACCTACATCCGGCGTGGTGCTCGCGAGAAAAAAAATTGAAAACTTAAAATGCGTTAACGCTGTTAATCAAATTGACGGCGTTAAAATTGGTTTGCGTTAACGCCGTTAATAACGCGCTAATATGACAGCACTAATTTTTATAATAAACATCTCTCGTAAACACAATATAAAAAATAGTGCATTTGCACGATTCTTTGGGGAGAAACTACAATTTACCGATAAACCAATCAACAATAGATTGTTTTACTAAATGTAATCAACTAAGAATGTCTTTGTTCAAGGACAGCCCTAAATAGTATAGCTAACAGGAGCACTTCTCTCAGAGCTGTGTGAACTATATTGTCACCATGTAAAAACTATATTGTCACCATGTAAATTAATTTTACAGAAAACAATTAAGGTAAGCATAAAAGAGTCTTGGGTCAACAATTTCAGCTCCACTGCTGAACCTCTAGCTTACATTTGTTGAACATTTTTGTCATTGTCTGGCTGTTGTTTGAGACTAAATATTTAAATGGAATTGGACTTCAAACATTTCAGAACAGTGTCCTGGAATCCAACAATGTTTGAATTTTGTGTCTTTATTTTCTGTGAACCTACCACAAATGTTTTCCAAACACCGTGTCCTGTGACACTTCCCCTCGTCAATGCCAAGTCTGGACAAGGACATACAAATGTGGATCTGGTCTAATGTTAACTTGGCCCTGAGACAATAATGAGTTAGATGTTGTGTGACTCAAGACCCCATCATCCTTGAAACAGAACCAGAAGTCACAGCCTCTCTCTCTCTCTCTCTCTCTCTCCTCCCTCATTTTGTTTGTTCCATGCCTGTCCTCTCCTTAATAGCTCTTAATGAGAACCAGCTTCAGGGCTCTTTGAACTAACACAGTAAGCACAATTTCTGGCATTTTTCAGGCTCTCTGCTGGAGGAATGCGGCACACAGCTGTTCCGGGGGGTTAGGGGTGTCTGGACGCTTGCTGAGGCAGCTTTGGGCAGGCAGTGGGGCAGGTGGGAGTTTTGACGGTGTGGGTGTTGAGAGACGGCCGCGGGATGTTTTTTTTTTTCCTCTTTCAGTGGGTTGCTGGAGGCCCCTGCTGATTCATCCATCTGTAGTGGGTTACTGAGGAGAAAATTGTCCAGTTTTAAGAGATGAGCTTCATGCCAGTGCAATTCAAGGTCAGGAAGCTGTTTTTGTTGGTGCTGGTGCTGGTGTTATGTGTTCAAGCAGATGCCAACATTCTTACATTGATTGCTTTTGTATCACAACATCCAAAATGCAGACAGCACATGACGTCTTGTGCTTTTTATATTGCCGATTTGTATTTATCAGGTCCCGGGGATCAAATTCAGTTTGATTCATTATCTGCAAAGTTCTCATTGCCAGCAAATGATTCAGTTATATGACTCGCTGCCAATTCACGGATGTGAGGTCAGAAAATACAAACTAGAACATTCTCAAAGGAAATGTGTGTGACCTTTCAGGCGAAATCAACAACAGATAGTTATTAACTTGGGATTTGTAAATTCTGGGATTGTTTATTAAGCTCAGGAAGCTTGAGTTGTATTAATATAATATACAGCTGAACAGAGCGTGGTATCCCGGCATGAAAGAGCGTGAGCCACATCCCTTCCCCTCTGTGTAACCTTGGACAATAAAACAATGATGTGCTAATATTCTGTGAGGAAGTTAATATTGAGCGCTACTGCCAACACTGGCATCGTCAGCTCATTCTGAGCCCAACAGCTGGTCTGAATAATGGGCAAATACTAGCAGCGTTTGTGTTTTTCTGTATATGTGTGTTTTCATCTGTAAATGCAGGTGTACTTGTGTATGTGTGTTGTTTTTCTATGTGCGTGTGCATATACATATGTATCCATCGTGTGTCAGCATGTCAGTAAGCTGTTGTGTTGTGTAACTCCATTGTCTTTCTTGATTCTGGCTACAAATAAGGGTTTCCCTGAAGACTTAATAAACTTGTTTTCTAACCATAATGACAAGTTGTTCAGGGAGCTCAGTGAAAAGAAGGAAATCACATGTGGGACAGCCTCCTGGACAGCAGTGAGAATCACTGTTTCCAGTGTTGATCACTCTTAATAGGGACCTCTCAACAGTTACAACTGGCTAGAGGCCACCTTTGATTCAAACGTCTCGACCTCGGCTTTCCCCTGTGATAATGTAATACAGTAATAGCACTTAGAGTGCAAGGTCGATGGTCAATGACAAACTTACTTGTTCCTAAAAGAGAGGAAGGGAACACCCATGAAAGGAGGTTGAGCGGTTAATTTAGAGGAAATGCGTGAAAAGACACTCGACAAGGTCTAACATGCTCCCGGTATCGTCCCCTCCCTCCCTCTTTTCCACCTTTCTTTTTTTCTGCTCATCCCAGACCACTATTCATTCTACAATTTTCCCTCCCAGCACCGGAAAGACCCCCAGTGTTCTCACAGCGGTCCATCACTTGCATAAGAGGCAGGAGCATGTCGGCGCAAAGTGAACCCACATGCACAGTGCTGAAGTGATTCATGGGGGATTTCCTCCAATGTTTTTTGTTGTTTAGTGTGAGAGACGAATAACATTAATGCGATGCTGTCAATGAGCAGGTTTGCAGGCCTTTCTCACTAATAGTGGTCTATGTGTGTGTGTTCAACAGGATATTTGGAGAAAGACCACTCGCCTAAGATTCTGCCCTCTGACAATCCCCTCATTCGACCTAAGGACGAGTCGTTGAACCTAATATGCAGGTATGCAACACACCTATTTGTGTTTAAATGACATTTAAATACGTTACATTCAGTTTAAATTAAATCAGTGTTCAATGTCATATTTAGCTAATATAATTTAATAATCACAGATTAAACCACCCAACAGTTTATAAGGTATTAGAATGAGCTCCACCTCAACCAGCTACAACAATAACATGCTCCTTACATGTTACATTAGTAAGAGAAATCTGATCAGATTTTATGTTATGGTAAAACTTTTTGCAAAAATTACTTTTACATTTGATTCTTTAAAGTTACTGTGTGGAGCTTTAAACTGGTTATGAAACAGTCTCCATTTAATACATGGTGACTATATGGTGACTACATGGTGACAACACACTACATAATTAAACGAGACCAGCCAGAAGCTTATCTGTTTCTATAAATTATTCTTAATACTTGTCGTCGGTACCACAAGCTTGGATTCTGTGCAAAATCAGATGAAATCATGCAAGTCCACCAGAAACTCCTTCAGCTCAGACTCCAGCTGGGCATTCAGCAGCAACCAGCCCACCGCGGACCGACCCAGACCCGGCTTCACTGCTGCCTTTAACCTGCAGTTAAATGCTCTAACGAGGGGAGGAGAGCCCAGCGGCAGCAGCGTCTCCTCCTCCAGCTGGAAGCAGAGCTTTGCCTTGCTTCTCTTTTGATTCCCCACTGGGAGCCAACACCAACACCATGATGCTGGAGACCCAGGTTGTATTGCCGGGCCCACTGAAGGGAGGCACGGGAGAACCAGAACCAGGACTGTGCGGGTCAGACTGTCAGACCCTGCTGCAGTAAAATGGGAGGTTTTCGAAAGGGACACCGGTGCTCGGAAACAACACCACTTTTGTACACAGGGACCGTTAAAATCAACACAAAATGAATATTCTTTGTAGTAGCTTTAAGTACATTTTGTGTGTAACTTTTACTTACCATAACGTAACATTTTCAATGTGAGACTTTTACTTAATTTTGAGGTATTTATGCAATAGCTTAAATTATCTGAATACTTATTCCACCACTGTATGTATATTTATATGAATATGTAAATTCCTAAATGACAAAAGAGAGTATCTTGTCTAGGAAATCCTAAAGTGCCCTTTCTTGGTCAGTTATCAGAGGTCAGTCGGGAGGAGAGGAGTCAGTGTCTGAACTGTCACTGCAGCCATAAAGTTCAGACTGTTGTCTTATTACATGACAGAAAGGCCAGGGGGAAAGTAAACAGCACGCCTGGGCCTCAGAACACTTGCTGGCTACAAAGATGCTGGGACAATCCTTGTCAGGAACGAGTGTTGGACCACATTTATCACCCTGTTGCAACTTCCTTTTGGGATGGTGGGACCAAAGTGTGCTGCCTTCACATTTGTTAAGAATTTAGAGAGCCTTGCTTCATTTTGTAGGCCCGCAAGGAATGTTCAGGAACTCATATATATATAATGTAATGCTTCCCTATAAGGCCATATGCTAAGAGGCCTGGCCCATACCGCACCGTCTTGTTTTCTGTCACTGGACGAAAGCTGGAGGTTGCTTGACCCAACATTCTGCAGGCAAAGGCAGTGGTATGCAAGACATGCTTGATGTTCCTCTGGGATCTCTTTATTGAGAGTTTTAAAATGGATGCTGTGTGGAAAGAATGTGTCAGCTGAGCACATCGTTCAGGAGAAGCATGTTCCCATGTGAAAGTTCAAGTAACTGGATGACTTGAGATTAACTCAAAATAAACTTAAAATGAACTTCAAGTCACAAAGTTCCAAGGGGAGAACATCCGCTGCCTAAATTAAAAAAGCTTGTGAGTTGCCAACTATGACACTTTTTCTCTAAATGGATCTGAATTTTTTTTCTGTAATGCGAAAAATAACATATTTGATAGTACTTATTGTTTTAAATGTTCTACACAAAGTAGCCTCAGTCATCAAACGGTAAGGAATATTTTCTTTGTATTCATCTAATATTGTCCCTCTCTCCCTGTCTTCTGTCAGAGGTCATGGGCTGCTGCACTGGACACTTGGGGATCCCAGTCGATTGAACTCAGAGGGCGTGAAGGTGGAGCAGTGTGATTCCAGAGGACACTCTCACTCACACTGCAGCAAACTGACAGTCACGCGCTTAATTGTAAATGACACAGGAAGCTACAGCTGCAATTACTCCAAGAAGGGCTTAGAACACATCAGCTCGATCTACGTCTACGTCACAGGTGAGACCTGCAAAGTGGTCTGACCACTTCAGATTATCTGTGTTTTTTATCAAATGCAGTAAATGAACCAGTGGGAATAAGAGAACATCAGAGAAACCTGTGCAGTCTCTGATAGATTTATGACACTGACATTTGCCCCTCCAGTGAAGAATCTACATCATTTTCTAGAATATGAAAAAGAGAATGTAATTTTGTTTAGAAATACAAAGAATTGTTCTATAAACTAAACCCCAGATGAGAGGGCTGTGTTGTTTTTCTTCAATCTAAGATTTAACTATTTGTTTTTATGAAAGTCAAGACCGGTTTTCACAGGGTGATTGTCATCTGGCAGCCAAACAGTGGCTCATAATGGACAGAATAAGAAGGCTAATGAGCAATCTGATATTTCCTGCAAGATACGAGAGCTGGAAAAAAATTGTCAGCGAGAACGGAAGAGAAAGCAAAAGAAAAAAGTTGAAAAAGGGAAGAAAGTCTCAAAGAAAGAAAGAAGGAAGGAAATACAGAAAAGACAACATTTTGCAATTGTACACACTTTGCATGACTCAGTTATTCCTGGAAATTGACTTTAATCTAAATGCATTCAGATTATAATGCCTCAGCTCTCCTTCTCAGAAAGAGAGAGAGGAGGTGGTTTCTTTGCTACTATATGGTCTCTTCTTGAGGTGGAAGGGTGAGTGTGATCACACAGGAAGTCCTGGTCATTTCCTGCTCCAGCTACTGTTTTCAGAAGTCTCCGCTAAAGTGTCACATGGCACCAGTTACAGTTACAGAATCATTGAAATGGAGATTGGTGTTGGCATAAGGAGAGACGATTTTGAGTGTCAAGTCAACCTCAGCCCATTTGAGCTAGATGTGTGTGCTTTTTGACATTTATTATAATATATATAAAGACATTAAATAAAGATAAAATCATGAAATATTGGTCTAAGGGTTGTGAAATAGCTGTAGACAATGGCTAAACTACATGCTGGATGCACTTTGTTCCCTCTGTGAATGTGATTCCCAGGCCGCCTGCTGTGCCTGTGTTTAGTCTAACGCTTTCTTTTCAAAGCCCTTCAGCTGTTTATTACATAATTTTCCATGCTTACTTTTCAAATAATGGTTCCTTTATCACACCACTACTGCTTGACCTCACACCAATTGCAGACTATTTGTGTAGTCGTAAATTTCCCACAGCGGCCGTGTGATGCCTGGCTGCCCACTAGCCTGATTACTCTGTCTGTGCTCTGCTGCCTTATCCGGTTAGAATGAACTGATCCGAGATATGTTCTCTGTGTTGGATGCCCTGACATTACCCTGATTCGATTGCACAGCTAAACTCAGCTCTAGCGTTCAGAACAACAGCTGTAAATGTGCTACAAAACGTGGCCACATCTGCTTACAAAATGTGATTTCTGACTGACCTGTATTTTAGATTTCACTTAATTTGAGGTTGTTTTTTTTTGTCTTTCAGATCCCGAGCAACCATTTGTGGAGCCCTATGATCAGACATTTAAAGTCTTGTTCCTCTACAGGCATGAGACCAGCCTGGTGGTTCCCTGCCGGACGTCCTCTCCCGATGCTGTTGTTACACTCACAGGGGTAAGGTCTCTCAGAGACGAAACACTTTACACCTTCTGCTCATGATTTGGCTGGATATAGTAATACACTGTATGTGCTCCATAGACCTGGTTGCACATGGATTTAGAAGTAAATCACTCAGTATGTCATCTCAGAAAGCCAGATTGCTATTAATACCACAGCAGGGTATCCTTATCGTATCCTTGGCGTCTTTGGCACTCTGTGCTTCAGGCATCTTGCTGGTTCTCACACCCTTTGCGTGTTAAATCACTTTAGTATACAGAAACAGACCAGGGACAGTGGCTTGTCTGAGTGAAGCTCAGGGGCGGCGATGGGAGTCATTCTGTCTGCTTCCTGTAAGAGCAGGAAGGTGTTCCGAGAGTGTTTTTCTCAGAATAGACCGTCAGACTAAATTTAGCCCCCCTTCTCTTACAAACATCAGGAAATCCAGTAGAAAAAGAGTACACACTGTGTCCAGTCACAGGAAACAACAGGCAACTTATCATGAGGGTCGTAACGTTTGATACCAGAATGCAGCTAAAGATGTCAGTGGAGGAGAGCTCCCTCAGTGATGTGGTTTGCACAGGGCTTTTTTCTTTCTGTCAAACGTAAGACGTGGTCACCAAAGACAGAATGAAAGCCATCTTGACAGAGTTACCATGCCAACCACAAAGTGTGCGCTTCCTCCATTTAATATGATCATATGTAGGGCTGGGTATCGTTTGTTTGTTTTCCGATACCGGTGCTAAAACTATACTTCTAAAACGATACCGGTGCCTAAACGGTGCCTGAACCGATATTTAAAAAAAATTAAAACATTAAAGACATTAAAAAAAGCATTTTATTTATTGCCAAGGGACATTTTTTCTTCAAATTGAACAATATATTAACTGTTTAAAGTATGCTGTAAGTATAAATAAATACAAAACACTTGACTTCCAACTATAGCTTCAAACTTTTTAACTTCAAACTATGAACAATATATTAACTGTTAACAACAGTTTACAGTATACTTAAATAAATATAAATAAATACAAAACACACACACATTCTGTACACAGCTTCAAACTTCAGCAATTCTTTTGCAGCACAAGCATCAGGTGGCCTGATATGTGGCCGTGTGCAACAGAACTCCACTCAGAAACGGTTGGATTCTACAAACTCTGCTGCTTTACTGGACTACATCTGGACTCATCATTAATATCAACTGGGAGAGCTTTTCTGAACCAGACGGAGCTGCTCTTGAATTCGACAAACACCAAATGAACCGAGGAACAAACACGACTCCTAATAATCTCACTTTGTTTCGCGGCTTGGCGTACATGCCTTTCGGCATTTTCTCTGTTAAAAGGTTGATGGCTAGCTAGCTACTGTAGCTATACAAACGATAGGCTATCGATACCTGCTGCCAGGACGGAATCATCAGAGTATTTCAATCGGCTCAGGCACCGAAAGGAAGCACTGAAATCTGCGTTGCGTTTCGGTCCGGTAGGCACCGGTCGTATAGGAAACCGGTGCCATATTAGCACCGGTTTTCGGTACCAAACCCTAATCATATGACACAGTGGCTGCCGTGGACAGACACATCTGACTCAGATGGCACAGATAGTGGCTGTGTGACCTTCCTGCTGTATGTAAATCTATGGCACTCCTCCTTTCTGCTCATTTTCCTTCCTTCCCTTCCCTTACCTCCTCTCCCAGCCTAACTTCTGGCCTGAGAACAAACAGCAGTATGCACGTACATCCTTTTTCCGAGTCAACACTGTTTTGTGCTCCATTGCAGAAATGATTACAGAGGTTGCACTCCACAAAACAATACAAACTAATTAGATCTTCAGTCTAACAGATGTCGGTCCCCAGCTGAGCCCAGTAGAGCACAAGTTACATGCTAAATGAAGTTGAGTGCATTACACCTCAGTCTGTCTGGCTCAGTGTTCTTTAACGAACATCACAAATGTCACCAAATATATACGGTACTAACAAACTCTCTATACTCTTGATTGCAGCCCCAACCTTTCCCAGAGAAGGTCATTAAGGAAATGGTCTGGGATCCGAAGGTTGGAGTTGAGATTCCCTACGATCCCAACACTGAGTATAGCACGCTCACCTGTAAAACCATGGTCAACGGTCGAGAGTTCAAGTCGATGTACCTCCCTTTGAGAAGGAGTTTGAGTGAGTTTGTTGTCTTTCTAGCCATCTTGCTCATTGAAAAATATAAATGTGTGTCGATTTCTCTGTTTCTTGAGCATTACACAGTCTTCTTATATTTGTCACCATTTTTACAGATCTTGTTCTTAATAATGTGACGATAACCCCAGAGAGTGTCAGACTGTTGGTTGGAGACACCCTCGTACTCAACTGTACTGGTGAGACCACCTATAATGGAAGAATCAACTTCACATGGGATTTTCCAAAGAAGAGTGTAAGTTCAGGATTTATTTTTGACACAATACTTTGTGTTAACGCACCCTCGCAGGTTGTAGCAGTGGAGTTTATAGTTCCTCTTTTATCTTCAGGAAAATCGACACCAAACGGTGAAGACGCCAGTCCGCCCTGCTTTTAGATTTGTGATGAGCAAGGCTTTAATTTTGACAAACATTACCATGGAGGATAAGGGGGTGTACCGCTGCAACGCTGAGATTGAACCCACGAAGAGCAAGAACATCCCAGCAAGAGTCCTTGTCTTTGGTGAGTATGCTTTGGATGAATAAAAAATCAGGTGACGACTTCCATGAGCTACAAAGTTTATTACAAAGCATAAAAACACAACAAAACTGTCAGACACATTTCAACTTCTAAATAATTCTCACTGTGGTGATTCTACAATGATATGATGGTAACTTTGCTTTTTGATGGATTCTAATGTCTGTCATTCATCTTTTGTTCCAGAGCATCCATTTCTCAATGTCTCCTACAAGCATGATCGACATAGTAAGGTGACTGTTAAAGAAGGTAGAAATAAGCTTAGGTTTGACCCCAAGGTCAACGCTCTGCCAACACCAGACATGTTAGCATGGTAAGTAATGGGTTACAATCCCAATAGAAACTGCAGATTATGTATTGAATGGACAAGCACCTTTATGAGTCAACTTTCCATTCACTTCTTTCATTGATTCTTATTCTTTATCCATGGTTTAAAAACTTTTCAATGCCTCTAATTTGTAGGTATAAGGATGGGGTCCCTATCCACAAGAATTCCACCTGTTACAGTATGTCTGGTTACAACTTGACCATCACGGATGTGCAGGAGAAGCATGCTGGGGTCTTCACCATAAGCCTGGGCAACCAAGTGAAGGGCTTGTACAGGAATCTGAGCTACACGCTGGTTGTCAACGGTAAGCTGTTGCCATGAACCTGATAATGACTGCTGATCCTAAGGAAATGAAGCAGTGCTTTGGCTGCCCCGGCACCGTAGCTGCTTTCAGTGCAGTTCACTGGACGGCAGGTAGCAACTCTAGTATGAGAGGAATTTGGGGGCTTGTTGATTCCAGGGCTGGATTGACGTAGCCGGGGCAGCTGTTGTTGATTATTGGGGCTCTTTTGGGGGGCTTGGCGCAGTGTGTAAATGTCCTGGGCTCTATTCTGCACGCAGATTCCAGCCGCTCCAGACCCCCCTCGTCCCCAGCATTTATTTGCATCCTCACCATGTGTATATACAGTGCAGCTCATATAAACAACATGTTCCATGCAATATGTATACAGCTTGAGGAAAACAAGGACTGAGCATGTAATTGATTGTTTTAACTGAATACTACTGATAACAGTTACCAATAGAGGTTATACATGTTTTAGCATGTTAGGTGGACACTTGGATGAAGTCTGCCTACTCTAGGGAACAGAGAAGTGTGCCTGAGCTACTTTAAGCTTGTCATGGGGGAAAAGCTATATTAATTATATTCTTTAAACATAGCAATCCCAATAGTGTGCCAAAAAGTGCAAAATCAGCCCCCTGTGGTTTGTATAAACTTTATTTATTATCCATAACTCTCCGGCTTCACAACACTTTGATTTATTGGAATGACAAAACAGACACAACTAAACAGAGGGAAAAGAGATTCCTGGTATCAATTATAGCACTATTTCATCAGTTGTTTAGGGCCATCAGAGTGCTACAGATTATGAGTGTGTCCTATGTGATGGCGTGTGCGTGGTGGGATGCAGGTTTTGTGGTTTGCCTAGCTATGTCACTGGGTGTAGCCGTAGCCTGACTATTTCAGCTTTTCCACATGGAGAGAATGGCTAAGTGATGTGGACCGGCTCAAGGATCTCCGTCTGTTGTTGATGGTTGATACACTGATGGGCATGGGCCACTGTGGGGTCACTCTTTGACCTACAGCCCCGGGCTATCCAATCATCCTGTCATTCTTCTTCTACACAACGTCCAAAGGACAACCGGAGTGCACCTTTTTCATGGCTATCCATCATGACTGTCGGCCCTCATTATAAAGACATTATGAGATTCCACAGTTGGCTGGAGTAGCAGATAGTTGATCTAACCTGTTGTCGCTCTCTTTATCTCGCTCTCCCTGTGTTTTTGTGTTTGTGCGTCTGTGTACTTATGTGTGTTTATGTGCACTTCTCTCTCACAGTGAAACCAACTATTTCCGAGGCAGAGCTTGCCACCGCGGACGTGCAGCCCTACATGTTTGGCAAACAGCATCAGCTAACCTGCACTGCTTATGGGATACCCTTGCCAAACATCCTTTGGGTCTGGCAAACATGTCACTCAGACCCTGTGCTTACAAAGTGAGTCCCCATCTATATTCACAAAAATGTGATTTTCTGTAAACTTCCTCCAATCTTGAAGAATTAAAAACACATCAAAAGGATAGATTCCCATGATGTCATGAATACCCAACATAATCAGATTCAAAATCAATTACATGCCACTAGCTACCACACAGTGGTCCTCCTGTATTGAGTGTGGTGTTTTATTCAGTTACAGGTATACTGTATGTTCAGATTTAGCTTGCAGTTTACAGGATATTAAAAGATTTGATTGAGGTCACTCTTAACCCCTGAAATTTCTCTTGCTCCAGAAAACAAAGTTTGTATGTTTATTATCTGTACGGCTGAACAAATATGGTAAATCGTGTAAATGTGTCTACTGCTGTAAATATATTGCACAGCATTTACACAAATTGCACAGCTGTGCTGGAGGACATAGACTTAAGTACCACCACATACTGGAGTTATATTCACAAATGCACAGGAAAACAGCATCACAGGCTTAACAGTGCATACGTGTAGGGTCCAGACCCATCAGACCAGCCCGGGGATCCCACTGTCAAACAGATCTACATTGACTGAATTGACTCTGGCCCAGAATACGACACATTAATCAAAGAAACGCAGCCCTCGGGAGCTGCCCTCTCGTTTGTGGTCAGTGGCTGTGTAGGCCGAAGGAGAAACTCAGGGGAGGTGTATTAAGCTCAGATTCGCAGAGCTGTTACACACCCGAACGGAACTGAGTGTATGAGTGACTGTACATGAATACCGGCCTGGTAGTGAACCCACAAACAAGATGAACATTCCCCAAGATCCTGGCTCGTCAATGGCAGCAGGAGACCTGCGACTCGTAAAATGAGGAAAACAATGGGTCATTACCCCTGGGTTATCAGGCATCAACACCATTACCAAAAACAACATTGTGGACCACTGCACAAGAAAGAGAGAAACTTATGTTACATACTCAATGGTGATAATCCACCAGTGCCTCTATTGTTTTGGTTATTAAATGATCTCTAAAACCCACTTATACTTGCCAGATTTATGATAAATTATAGCTGAGCGTTGAGGCAAAGCAACTCTTTCTGCCTGGCCTAAAGATAATCAGGTTTGGCACTATGAACAGTGGCAGGCAGCTAATGAGACAAAGGAACAGCTATAGCCTGGTGGGAGGCCAATTGTGCAAAATGTTTGTTTTATACAGCCCTGACCCTGTAAAGTACCTGTCACTGTAAATCCAGCGTGTAGCCCTTCAAGATCAAATCTCATCTAAATCTTTGGGAGTTTGGAGGGTGACACGCAGAGAGTGGGGAGGGTTTAGAGGTGAGGGAAGCTTACTATATTGGATGTGGAATGAGGCTGATAGTGTAGGGGGCAGAAATATGGGGTGTCTTTATCACCAGGTTGAGAAGTTATCAGCAGTCCCTTGTTGAACGCCAAGGTCTTAGGATCAACCTTATCTCCTCTGGCCAGAACGTGTGTGTGGGGGGGGGGGGGGGGGGGGTTCCTGTACGAGGTGACGCATAGCACAGCCCTTCCTGCCGCTGTTGCTGTTTCCTCCTCTGCCTCTCCTCTCATCAGGCTGATTGTTCCCCACCACGGGCGGTAAAGGGTTTGGGGGTGGTGGTCAAATTAATGCTTTCTCTTGGTTTTATAACCCAGACAAGCTGGTCTAGACCGGGTCTCGGCCCAGATCAGTCTCAGTGGCCTTTTAAAATACCCTCAGCCTTTCAGAATCAGGGCTATTAAAGTAGGATAGCACAATGTACTTTATAATCGTGTGATGTACGCAGGATATGTATTAACGTAACATCAAGATTCCCAATTTAAACAAAATGAGAGTCTTTTTTCTTCTGTGTTGTATTGTTTAAGGTCTAACACATCTGCATTTGTCTCTACATATACTGACTGCATGACTAGATAGTCTTATTCAATGTTTTATTTCCTGCAGTTGCATTGTTTATACCGAGACACTCCCGGTCAACATTGATGACAGGGGAAATCACTCCCACAACTGGATTAAGAGCATAAACGTCAAGCCTGAGCTGATTAAAGGAAAAAACAAGGTATGTGGTTGAACTTTATTTGTAGTGTTGCACAACGTTAAATGTGATAGACAAATATCAGTGACCAACTCAACAATAACATTTATATGAGAATTGGATCAAGAAGACATCTAAAGATCAAGGGAATAAATAGTACAAAAACTGGGTCAGATTCAAGTAGAAACCTCTTGTGAAGGGGCTTGAAAGTCAGATTCAACATCTGAAATGCATAAATCCTGACAATTTTCCTGCTATTGGCAGTGATGCTGTACTCTTTTTCACTGAAAGTGATTCATTTTGTCCGCATTAGTTTTGACTGAAGTATATGTGACCAAAGCCCACGAAAAAGCCCTGAGCAGTCCCTTTTGAAATCAGTCTTGTTTTTCATTGTTGCTCTTAAAAAGTCTTGATTTATTCTTGGAATAAACAACCAAGTACATTCTTTATTCTTGGAACCAACAACATGTATGATGTGTTGCATCTGCAAAGAAAGATGCTAGATTGATAAATAATAGACCTGTAACTTGTATAGCGCTTTTCTAGTCTTCCAACCACTCAAAGCACTTTAACACTACGTGACATCATTAACCCATTCTTACACTGATGGGAGGAGCCACCTGCCCATCAGGACTAACTAACATTCACACACCGTAGGCACAGCTAGGGAGTAATTTTGGGGGTTAAGTGTCTTGCCCAAGGACACATCGACATGGGCTAGCGGAGCAGGGGATCGAACCTCCAATCCTCTGATTGAAGGACGACCCACAGTCATAATGTACATTTACAACACAAATGTAACATACTTGGATAACTAACTGCATTGGTTTTCCTACCTATAATGAGCAAGATCAGACTCTTCCTGTTCTTTGAAACTTATGACATACACCTCCATTTCACTTTTTTTTCATATGAAGAAGGCCTGTAAATGAAGCAGCTGCAGCTTCATCCTGGGCCTTGCCAAAGAAACATCTTTTATTCTGACATCAGTTGATCTTTTCTGCTGTTTAGACTCTTGGATCTAAGCCTTGTAAACAGTGCAAAAGCTATATGGCTTAAGCCCTGCTGGTGCCAAGAGCTTTGAACAGACTTTTATAGATTCTACCCTCCACCATTACATGTGAAGAAGAGCCACTACACACACTGAAAACGAGCTGGAACTGTGCTTTTGTTATGTAAGCATGTTCTGCTGTAATGTGATCGTGAAAACAGTGCATTTAAGCAGATAGAAATAGTCTGTCACACCAATACATTAAGCACATTTAGTTGTCTTACACCTCAATAATTTTTTCATGCAAAATCAACACTCAGGTATGAATGTGGGATCTAACAGTCCATCAGCTTTTCTTAGAAAACATCAAACACATGTTTTTGTATAAACCTAAACACAATACGGAAACTGTAGATAAATGTCCTGTGGGAGCCGTTGACTAAAACTCTTCACCCCAAACATAATTAAGAACAGGCCTCAGTTTCCTCACATGCGTCTGTCTATAGGATTAGGTTAAAGAAACCCATTACAGCAGGATCGGCCAAGTAAGGCACATATTCTCTGGCGAAAGAATCCGTGATCATTGCTGGTTCATAAGTAGGTTAATTGTCTCCTACTCTCTGATTAAAGCACAAAATGAAACTCACAATCATATAATAATTGTAAATTTGGCAATTTTCATAGAGCATCAGTTCTGATATGTCTCTGCCATAAATAGGGAGGCAGCACTTATTTACAAGTACTTGTGCCCAAACGCTGGTGCTTTATGAGGGTTAGGACTAAGGGTCAATGATAACAAGCAGAAGTTTAAAAGAACAGGGATTTGTTGAAAGTAAATTCCTCTCTGTCACCCCACATAAATCGTTTTGGCCTGTGAATAAGAACGTAGTCAGGGCCGGGCCTTTCAGTGCCTCCCCTGAAGGCCCAGTAGAGAGCGAGACTGGCCCAGGAAAATACCGGGGGGGGCACAGAGGTCACAGTGCGTCTGGTCAGGTCACCTCTTAGGGACTGTGCACAATTGTTTAAATGACTGTGTTCGAGCTTGGGTTACATCATGGTGAGTAATAGCCGTAACATAATACCATAAGGCCACTCCATCACTGTTTTGACAAGTGTCAGAGCAGCATGAATTGGAAAATATGATATCACTTTTAAACACATATTCTGTTCCTGCCTGAGTGTTTGTACCGTGAGGATTAGTACAGGGACGCTGACATTGTTTCATGGCTACAGCTGCGTGTCTTGAGAGTCAGCACAATAGCTCCTACAAGCCCAGGAAGTTTAGGCCAGCATACACCCAGACAATACACCCACATCACTCACTCTCTTTGATGTAACTAACTGGCCCCCAAAAAACAGATGTCCCCCTGAACACTAAACAGAGCCCCAAGTAGTCTGGCCCTCACCCAAGTCTCACTTATTATTTTGTCTATTTAAGCCATTAAACGGTTGTACTGGTGCAATGATAAAATTGAGAATGGCGTTAGAAGTGCTTTCCAGGAAATTTACGTTGAGCCCCGGCTAAAGGAGTCTGAAGGAGACTCAGCGGGTTTTAAACTCCAGATGTATCCTCTCATTATTATTACGCATTATTATTACGCTCTGGAGAGTATAGAACAATTCACGCTCTGGACCTCTTACCTGCCTGGTAACAGCGTTTCGCTGCTCTGATGGTGATTGAACCTCAAGGATAAGTCACACTGAAAGCTCAAGTCAAAGCGGAATTCTGAATTGTGATATGAAGCATTTGTTGTTTATCTCAACATTTTTTTCTGTTTGGAACAATCAGTAATAATTGCCCCATTTATCCCAATTAGACTGTGAGCACCCTGGTGATAGGAGAGGCTGTCATGTCAGGAAAGTACACATGTGTGGCCCAGAATAAAGTTGGCCGCAGCATAAGGACGATCCCTTTCTACGTTGATGGTAAGTGGGTCACCAGAATATGAGAGGTGAAATATTTCAATCTGAACTGCTCAGCTGAAAGTACAATAATAGCAAAGTGCACTATACTGTGCGCTGGATTCTTTCAAATGATCTACACGTACAGTACACGCTGTAAAGAATTGCAAGAACAGCGAAGGAATGTGAAGATTGCATTGTGCAATAAAGAAACCAGAGGGGGGCATTAATTGAAACCATCTTCCACTGTAGCTGAGCGGCTTCAGGGTGGAAGGGAGGCAAACATGTCCTGAGCCATATGGAGAGCTATAATGGCACGCTTTTAAAAATAACTATGAATAACTGCATTCCTGCTCCGGTGCCAGCAGGTCATTCCTCTTTCTCTGTTAGCCTTCTGCTATGAGAATTCACTTTTTTAATGTGCATCTGAGCATTTACAAATGTTCCCATCATAAATATCCATTAAGACAGTCATGTAGTAATCGTGGGAATGAGGTGTCACTGCACACAAGCACAGTTAACTTTGCAATAAAGTGAATCACAATTCTTTAAAAGCTGAGTGAATCACATCTCCTGAGGGGTGACGGATTGCTTGAGAGGATGCCAAATCCCAAAAACGTGTCTCCCAGTGTGAGAGAATTCCCAAGAGGAATACAGCTCTCTTCCAGAGGTGAGGAAGACGGAGAAAGATGGAGAATACTGAAAAACAAGAGGATACAAATGTAATAACAGCTGTCTTCTTTTACGGAACACAGAATGCTTTCCAGCAATCTGAATAAACAAGTTCAGTCTGGTTCCCCTGGGGCCCAGACTCAGCTTCTCTCCAATCGCATGAGTGCAGCAGCGCTGTCAGTCGTGCAGTCCAGCGGCAACGTGCTTTCAATTAACAGTGATGAAACAGGAAATAACTGCACATTTGACATTCCTGGCATTGCAACAAGCAGCTTTGTGTCCAAAAAAGTATTGTCCACCACAGGCTCTCAGGCCAGCAGGATACGTGTCTGTGTTCATGTAAAACAGATGACGTGGACTCCTGTTAAATGCTCTTTATTCATAATTTGTAACTGTTGTCGACCCCATCTGATCGTTTGAAGGTATCTGGAACTGAGGATGATTTAACATCATTGAAATCCATTGTCACACTAGATCAACCTGAGGAACTTACCATCGGACCTCGATCAGCCATCGAGGGGGACGACGTCAATCTGACCTGTCGGGCAACTCGCTACCTTTACAAAAACCTACAGTGGTTGGATTCCTGGAATCAAACCGTCACTTCCAACGTGTCCAGTCTCCATATCAGCAACTACTCCATTTCTCTTTCTCTCCGTCTGCATAACGTGTCCCAAACCAGCACTTCAGGTTACAAGTGCCAAGCATACAAGCTCCACAAGAAGGTTGAACTCAAGACCGCTGCACTTTTTGTGAATGGTGAGTTAGAGGAGGATATGAGAAACTGATTGATCAACAAGACAATAATAGAGAACCAGCAGCTTTAATAAAAAATGATGTTTTGTTTTTTTGTGCAGTGAGAAAAAGCCCCTGGCTGAGTCAAAATCTGACGAATCAAGATGTGAACAGTAGCAGCACCCTGTTGCTGGCCTGCTTTGCTCTGGGAGTTCCTCGTCCGTACATCATGTGGTACAAAAATGGTGTTCAGGTGGAGGAAGGACCAGGTAACCTGAGAATGCAATTCCATGTGCTATGATTATCATATGATAAGAACCAATTTTATAATATTGGTGATCAGTGGTACACGTGCAATCCTGCTGCACAACTGCAGAACTGGATTTAAAAGAAATAATACATTTTGTTATTAGTAAGACTATCAGCAGGTGAAGATGTCATCCGCTTTGAAAGCTGCTGACCGTTTCTCAATGTGTCAAAGACCAGGCCAGCATTTACATTTGTTCATTGTAGGGCATATTTGCTCGAGGCACAAGTGAACAACATTTCTGATTCAAACTGCGGATGATGCTATTTCTTAGGTTGAATTTATATTTCCAAAACCCCTAAAATTCCATAATCTATGCATACTGAAGACATTTGTGCAGTTAAGCTGCACTTGCGATTGCAATCGTTATATCATTACGGCCTGTTGGTAAAGTAAATGTTGCATTCAGTGGTATTCAGAACACAATAATACCACTACTTCAAATACTGTGAGAAGAAAAATATGCTAAATCCCTTTTAGGTAATTGCATAACCTGAGCTCCCACAGAAAATATTATTTCTGGCTCATGGTGTATAAAACATCCTGAGTAGAAATTAAATTATTCTGCATAAACACAACCTCAGCTGCAGTTAGAGCGGGTTATTTTCCAGCCACAATTTGTATACGCTCAAGTGCCTGAAGATGCACTGTAGCATTCTATCTGCTTTTGCACGACTGCCGGCCTGCACTTGCTGCACAAAAGATTGAGTCCCAAATGATAAATGCCACGCTTTTTAAACTTTATCAGTTTGACTGAGAAATTGTGTGTTGCAGGTATCACTCTGGCAGAGGACGGAGTTCTGACCATCGAGAGGGTGAAGAAAGATGATGAGGGTCTCTATGAGTGTATAGCCAGCAATGTTGAGGGTGTTGTGAAAACCAGTGCTGTTGTTACTGTGTTAGGTAAGTCACTCAGACACCTTGAGATATTAACTAAAGAACCACCAAAAAGATCCGACACTCACCAGCAACTTGCTGCATTGTCAGTGGAGTGTTGTGTGCTACACATCACATCAAATACACTAATCATCTATCTATTACAGTGAAGTCATTGCATATTCTGCATGTCCAATCAAAACGTCTCAGAGGCCCTCTTGTTTTCTTGTCACCACGACAAATAGCTCTGGTCTGACTTCATCATGAAAAGTTTCCCCTGACAGAAAATCTGTGGCTGCCAGGAATGCCAAGTGAATTCCTTCGAGGGTTTTATGATCAAGGCTCTGGCTGAGAGTCCTTACCTTGAGGACATGACCTCTGTGAAGTGTTAAGAGGTCCACTAATGAGTGCAATGAGATTGACTGCTGCAACAGCCAAGGGACTGGAAACACAGTAGATAATTGGAGTAGCATGTCTCTTAATGTGTGTGTGCCTGTGTACCTTTACGTGTAAATAATTGATGTGAAGGTCAAGATGGCAGTATAGGTGAGATTTCATGCATGTAGTTTTTTCCAAATTGATTCTAAATAAGCGGAACTTCAATTTCTCTTGAAAGTGTTACCAATGTTATCTACACCACAAAGATATTTCAGCAACAGGCTGTGTATATGTTCTGCTTGTCTGTTTAGTCAAAGATTACATGATATGAGCCAGACAAACTTGTTGTGCAGATTCAAGGAATACAGTGTTTCAGAGTGGCGACATGGATCGTTATAAAACAGTGTTGGGATGAAAATATTATCGGAAAAAGTGTGGTATGCATTTCCCAAACAAACCAGAAATAAACATTAAAGCATGTTTCCATTTCTTTAAATAAACAAAAGACTGACAAATTTGTAAGAGAATGTTTTCTCAACAAATCCTTTTCAATATTATATGACAATTTATGAGATCATGAAAGTACAGAGTGGTGTCTTTGCTGATGGGGTCTGGTAGTTGACAGTAGTTTTTTTCTCTTTCCAGGAGAGGAAGGGAAGCCAAACGTTGAGGTTATCATTTTGGTGTGTACGGGAGCTGCAGCCACGTTCCTCTGGCTCATGCTTATCCTCTTCATCCGCAAGTTAAGGAAGGTAAGACGTTATGGTACTTCTTTTTATCAGAAAGTATATAAGATTAGCATTTCACCAAGATGTGTGAAGTTCAAGTGTCATGGCATTTGTCTTTTTTTTTGGGGTTCCTGTTTCAACTAATTCGACTCCAATCATTTTGTAGAAGCGACTTCTTGTGAAATACAGTTAAATGGAAAGACAAATGTATCCAGTGTTCATGATTTCCACATTTCCTTCCATGAGTGACAAATGCTTAGCTCATGTTTGTATGTTCAGACAAAGGAGACCATAATGTACCCGTGCAAATAAAACAACAAAGAAATTGATGCACCATTGATCTGGCCAAGTATGCGTCGAGCAAGAACGTTTTAAGTAAATTAAAAAACATTTACTGCTCACTGATCACTTGCAATAAAAACAAAAGTTCAAAACTCTGCGTTGTGTCGTGGTTGTCATTGTCAAAAACATATTCGATCATTCATATTTTGTCATCTAACACCCTCAGCAACCGGCACAATATAAGATGGGTCCGTCTATCATCATTGACCCTGACGAGTGTCCCCTCGAAGAGCAGCATGATCTTCTTCAGTACGACAGCAGTAAATGGGAGTTTCCCCGTGACCGACTGAGACTAGGTGAGATTTCAATGTGCAGGAAAATGTAAAAAATATGATTTTCATATGTTAAGGGAAACTTTAGACACAGTTAGTTTCTGGACAGTTAGTTTCTTTTAAATCTGTTAATCGCAAAGCTGAAATCTATAACTTTAGTTGTTAAAATGATGTTTCATCAATAACAGAATATCCAGAGCCACACTTGGGATATCTCACAATATTAGTGTGTGTAAATAGCTTGCTAGCTGGATGAATGAAAATGTACTCAACCCAGCAGGTAATGCCGCTGATGATTTGTTATTTTAACTTTAATTTATATTACTGTGTCTGATTTCTCTGGTTTGAGCATAATTTGATTGGCATTGTCCGGACAAGAAGTCCAATCGCAAAAGGTTAAAGGTGTTTCATGTTGAGAATATACACAGCCACATTAAGGTACGTGGAATAGGTGTCCACCCTATCTGCAGCTGTTGTGTAGGGTTATTACTTATCAGTGACCTGCACTGTCATCCAGTCTTAAGTGAGCCATAAATTCTCTAGAAAAGACGCCTAGCGTGTGTTGTTTTAATTATAGACCTGAGGGACAGGAAACTCTAATGTTGTCGAATACCTTCTTCCTTTGCCAGGCAAAACTCTTGGCCATGGAGCATTTGGAAAGGTGGTGGATGCTTCTGCCTTTGGGATTGACAAGCTCTCAACCTGCAAGACTGTTGCTGTCAAAATGTTGAAAGGTAAGATGTTAAAAAAATCATTTTTTCTCTACTGGAAATTATAGGCATTTGTTTTGACAGAACCACTTGTTCTTTTTCACATAAGTAGTTGTGGCATCATCCTGGTGATACCACCACTCATGACCGACAGGCTAGCATTATTGTCACTGTATCTACTGTTGTATGGATAGCAGATGACTAATAAATGTCATTTCTGTAGAAGATTTATTTCTTGCGCACATTTCAGACTCAAGAGCTCCAGCATAACATGTGCCTGCAGCTAATGTTTGTATGGCGTATCGGTTAAAAAAAATCATGCAATGTCTGTTCCTCGCAAAGTGCAGTCTTTGTCTTGATAAAGAGACACAGGTATGACAGCTCAGATCAGAATGTCCAAAATCTGCAGGTGAAGAAGAGTTCAAAAATTGAAGATGCAAGTACCAAATGAGCAATAAAACAATTTTTTCCACAGTTTATAGATTCCAACATTTGGAAACTATCTGGCGTCTCCGTTTTCTCATTACAACGTCTTTCCAAATATTCACAACAAATATTTTATCATTAATGAAAACAGGAAAACCTACAAGCTGAAAAGTTTTCATTATTATTACTAGAGAAGCAAACTGCAGAACCATCAGTAATCAGAGATATGGGGATGATGTATCATACAAATATGGCTTATATAGATGTATTGGTCCCTGTCATATCATTAATCATGTCTCCGCATAAATCACAGACTCTCGGAGAGGAACAGACTCTGGCTGTTGTTAGTCGTAGGTCAAACTAAATGTAAAGCAGCAGGCCTCCTCAAATTGGCCGTGGTTTAGCGAGAGACTCCCTGGCTGCTTTAGCCTCAAGCTCATAAATATCAGGTCAGTCAAAGCAACATAAAACGACCCTTAAATATTGGTTAAATCATTATTTAAACTTATCAAAGTTGGGTATTTAATGTGAGCATCTCCCATTTTATTTTTCAAATTTTGTTGGCATTCATCTTTGAGGATATCCTTCACCAAGAAAGCCTCTTCATATCGCTGGGCCTAAAGCAATATTATTTTTTCCATCATATTTAATGAAGTCTCAAAATGTTATTCCCCAGTAATCCATCTAACACATTCTCGCTAGACATGCAAACTAATACAGGATTTAATCTTGAAATGCAAGACAAGGCATGTCTGTATGTTCAGATTTTGTATACATTTTGGTATATGCCTGTCGTATATTATTGTCCCCATGCGTCCAACGGTTGTGTTTCCAGTTCCAAGAAATATTAAACTTGAAGGAAACATGTTCACCACTATTGAAATATTGATTCCATGTTGTGTGTTTGAGTGTTTATATAACGTTTGTTCCCTCCTGTGTATAAACATATCTTTCAACATAGGAACAGACCTGCATAGACTTGCTTCTTTTTCATAGAAGTTATCTTTGCATATGAGCTAGATGAATCATCTGGTGAGGTGGTCTCATTTTGTTTAATGTCTTCCATCTTAACTTTATAAAATTGAAAATCTGTTTCTTATTTTTTCAATGACTTTGGATTCCAAGCGTTCATGTTGTTGAACAGAACATTGTTGACGTGATCCTAAAACAAAATGAAAGGACAATGAAACACAATGAAAATCAAATTTATTATGAAAATGTATATCCTTTAAGTCAGGATGTTTAATACACCAACCGATGCTGAACAAGTTCTTAATGTGTTTGCATTATTACAGGAGGCGCTACGTCGAATGAGCGCAAAGCTCTGATGTCAGAGTTGAAGATTCTCATCCACATCGGCCATCACCTGAACGTGGTCAACCTGCTGGGAGCCTGCACGAAGCCTGGAGGTGAGCTTTACTACTGAGGTCCGAAAAATCGATCCCACTGTTTCAATATTTGGGTCTAGAAAATATAATATATAAGAAAAAACTGTCAGTTTAACTTTAAAGTAAAGTTTGTCATTTCTGAACTATCACATGATGGGGGAATAATCATGAGAGATATACCATTTGAACAGGCCCATTGATGATGATAGTGGAGTTCTGCAAATACGGCAACTTGTCCAACTATTTGAGAGGCAAGAGAGATGACTTCCTCGTCTACAAGGTGAGTCACGAGCTGCATGATTTAGACTTTTCAACATTCTTGCTTGCTCATCATTCTGGCAACGAGCTTGTCAGCATTGTGAGCAGTGAGGGGCTGTTTTGACAACCATATAGAGAAGCCCCATGCATGTCAGCAGCATGGGGCTGTCATCGTATTTTAAAATGATATATGTGTGTGTGTGTGCTGCTCAGAGCCAGGACGGTAAGGTGGTGTCATCAGGATCGGGCTGCGAGCTGAGCGAGCTGATGAAGCGCCGCCTGGAGAGCGTGGCCAGCAACGGAAGCTCAGCCAGCTCTGGCTTCATCGAAGATAAGAGCTACTGCGACTCAGAGGAAGAGGAAGAAGGTAAAGGCCAAGCACGTCTTGCTTCCTGTCAACCCCCCTGTTTGTCCCTCCTGCTGTCCCTCCCCCCGCCATCCTCTCACCTCTGCTCCACCCCTCCCGCCCAGGAATGAAAGCTCCCCTCAGATTGTTTTCTACCCTGAGTCTGATAGGACATTTCCTCCTCCTGTTCAGCAGTACAATCACTGCAGCAGGAGCCACTGTCACCCCACTGAGCCGGGGAGGCGTCTGTTTATTTCCTGTCCTGACCTGAGTGTTGCTCTGCTCTGTGGCTCCAGCTCGGACACGGCACGTCAGCCATGTTGTTCCTGATGTGTTATTTCTGGTTTGATTAGCTGTTTACTCAGATGGGCCAGTGGAAGGACTCCTTGTGAGTTCCTCTCTCAGACCCCCGACCAGCACGCCGGGCCCATAACCACACGTTTCACCTGACATTTGAAAAATAGGAGGAATTGTAATTTGTTTTAATTTCTCGTCTGTAAAGGAAGTTTTCAAGACAGTGTGTAGAAGGAGACACGTACGTGACAGGACGTATTGTTAAGATCATGTGTATTAGTTTGTTATTGTTTCATCTTAGATGATTTATCTGACAGAGAGCGGCTGATCACAATTAAAAAAAACACCTTGATGATTTGGATTATTGTCCTAAACGTAAATGCCATATGTATCCAATCGGAAAAATCTGTCTCATTGGGAAAACTTTGTGTTCTTTTGTTTCACAGAATCTGAGGATTTATATAAGAGAGTCCTGACATTGGAGGATTTAATTTGCTACAGTTTCCAAGTTGCAAAAGGCATGGAGTTCTTGGCTTCACGCAAGGTATTTTCTTCATATAAATCGCTCCAAGACATCCATCAAGACATTTTATTTTAAACAGCTGCCTATAACATTTTTTATTTATAGTGTAAGTGTTGTGCTTTTTATTTAAATATCATGTTATTTTGATATGTATTATCAAATAGTAATAATTATGATCATTTTTCTACTCAGTATAGTGAAGGATCGCCATGCTCACCCTTGTTTACTGTAACTGGAGTGTTTAAACTAGAAAAGTCAACAGTGTCCAAGTAGAGGCCAAATGGTTCTGAGTAGTCAAATCTTTCAAAGTTGTAGTTACATGCAGTTTAAACAAAATGTTCCTGCATTGTAAATAAATAAATATGCAGCAAAAGACAATTTAAAGGATTTGAATTCTCTTAAATTTAAGTGGAAACCATTTTGCCTCTACTATGATTGTTACTCCAGTGTTTCTCAAAGTTATCAGTCTAAATATCATTCATTGTTCAAGTCATTCATAATTTTGTGGAGACCGGATGGGACTGATTGAATGAATTGAATGAGAATGAAGCCATTGTTGTAGATAATCTGTTACGGACTGTTTCTTAGCCTGGATATGGAACACTTCATCTCCTATTGTAATGCCACTGATGACTTGACCATATGCTGCTATGCAAGAAGCCGTGCTTTATAGCATGCAGAGAACCGTTAAGTCAATTACATGCAGAAAACTTGCATTGAATACGGTTTTGTTGCTTTCTGTTTTTCATTAGTGCATCCATCGTGATTTGGCTGCACGGAACATCCTGCTATCTGAGAATAATGTTGTGAAGATTTGTGATTTTGGACTTGCCAGAGACATCTACAAAGACCCGGATTATGTGCGCAAAGGAGATGTAAGTTTATTTAAATCCATTCAAGTCTTTTTCCAGCTGTCTGGTTTTTATTGTCTTATAAAAGAAAAAGTGAAAGAACTGAATAAATTCAGCAGTTCTTGGAAATCTCATAAGAAATGATTGAGATCAGTGTGCTTGTTTGAATACTAGATTATGAAACTAAATAAGTATTAGCTAAATCAAAAGCAGTAGCTGCTCACACACTTCAAACCTACTGGCTCTCCACTTATGTGTAAGTAGTGAGATGTCCACGCCACTGAGATAAGAGGGAAAATGATTTCTTATCTTAATATCTGCACAGGCCAGACTGCCGCTCAAGTGGATGGCACCTGAGGCCATTTTTGACAAGATCTACACGACTCAGAGTGACGTTTGGTCCTTTGGTGTTCTCATATGGGAGATCTTCTCTCTGGGTAAGTGTCATGGCTCAGTATTTGTATAGTTCACACCCTGCTGACAAACATCACACATAGTTCTTGATACATTACTGGAATAACCCTTCAGGCACAGCTAATGATTTTCACTATACACACATGCGCTACATTCAGGAACATTTTCATCATGGCATCTTTCCACATGCCATGGCAATGCTCGAACAGATCGGGCAAGGGACAGTACAGCAAATGGCAGTTATGTAACACTTACGGATGCCAACTGCCGTAAAACTCAACAGGAGAAGATGATCTGCATGTACCCGGCCGAAGACGTCTCTTTTTATTTTCGGGAACACGGCGGGGAGCTGTTTTTGGCTTAAATGCTAAACCGTAAACATGTCTTGGATTTAAATATATCATCAGCAGATTCTTGTGATTGGTTCGGTCGCTGCATGTCAGATAGACGTGACCCTTTTACATGCTTGTCCCTACAGCGTTACCGTTTCATTCACAACGCAGCGATTACCTAGGAATGGTATGAGGTGGGTCAAAATATTGACATTCATTTCACATTTACTGGTAGTTTGTGTTGAACCTCCCCACATAAGCATAAAGCCTGTTATCAGAGATGTTCCGTGAGAAGAAGAGAGCTCTACTAGCTTGGTGAACTCGCTCGGTGCCCCCAGCCTTACAGCCTCACCAGATGCCTTTTTCTTCTTCTTCCGTGTAATTGTGCCCTTAGGACAATAGAGTCTGAGCTTACATTGTCAGCCTGAGAAAACTATTGTCATGCCACTCAAACATTAGTGAAGTTCGTCTGTGATTTTTAGTACAGTCATGGGACATTAAAAGGAGGGAACACCTCCTATTTAAGTTATCCGTTTTGTCCCAGCTGGCAACACAAACTCATTGTAACCAGGCAGCCAGATCAGTGTAAAAGTGTTCCCCTGCTGTGAAACCACTGCCGTCTTTAAGACAGCATTGTGTGCCGGGCCGTGATTGCCTGTGCACCGCGGCACAGAGCTCACCACACGTTTCTATAGCAAGACTCAACGTGAAATATTGTATGTTTAAATGGCACCATGGGAAGCAGTAGAAACATAAGGGGAAGTGCAACCAAAGTTGGATGTATTGCTTTTCTGTTCGTTTTGACTGCGCTGCTTTTGAATCACCGCCATACGGTGTCGTCACCCACTGCAGTTGAAAGAAAAGTGTGTCAAATTGCATATTCTTTTATATGTAAAGCACACTGACGTCATTATGATACTTTCCCTTTTGTCTTTTCCTTCTTTTTCTTGGTTTCTTTCTCCCTCTTTTTCACTCTTGACACATTCTAACCACATTTTTTCCGTTAAAGAAACACTTACACATCTGGGTACTGTTAGCGGGGCCTCAGAAAAATAAATCAGGAAACAAGGATACAAAATGACCAGGAAAAATGGCAAAGAAGTGAGCTTTGCAGCCTGATCATGTTCAAAGGTCAAAAGTTTCAGGGTAACCAAAGCGGGATTTTCAGACCTATCTGTGAACCAAAATTTGAACCACAGTTGCGTATTCTGGGTTTAAATATCCCAAAACTGGTTTGAATAGTGTTAACCAGGGAACCAGGCCTGAGTGGTGTTTGTCATACAAGATATACATCATTATCAGGATGAGATGGCCTTTATTTCATCATAAAACACAGGAGTGAAAGAATAATTTATTACACATGCATGATGAAATTAATAGTAGAGTCTTTGGCGATGCCACTGTGACATAGTATGTTATTGTTTGGCTGCACTATAAAACGCAGACAATACATCAAATGTAAAGTAAATTAAATATTCAAAGTACATGGATTGATCAAAAGAACGCAATACAGCAGTAGACCATAAACTGCTTTGTTCTGCAAGGTTAAATTACTCGTTTTGTCAAAGGAGTCTTTTGGATTTGAAGAGAGCATAGCGAAAGGACTCAGTTCCCTGTCGGAAAGGGTCGTCTGGCAGAAAGGTAAATCTGTGAAAATATTCTAAAGACAGTGTACATTTAAAAAGATATAGATTTTTTATTTGGCTAAAATGCTCCCATCAACAGTAGTACACTGCTTTGCTCCAGTGTCCGTACTCCTGTCTGCTAGGCAAAAAAAAATCACTTTGTAGTGGATAATATAAGAACAATAGTTTGCAGTAAAGTTGTTCAAACACAATTTGTTCATCTGTGGTTTAACTATACATTTGAGTTTTATATTGTACGTGGGGTTTCAAGCAAACACAATTATTATGTATGACTCATGAAATTGTATTGATAACATAGAAGGGCCGTTATTTTCCAAAACCAACACAATTGGATATTGGATTTGTTTTTCTAGCGAGTGGATGTTATTGAATCTGCAAGAGCTTTCAAACAAATCAACGAGATGTTTTCATGTAGAATATTGGAGTTGGAAAGCTGCAGTGGTTGTGACCAGAAAAGGGACTTTAATGTTCCCAGTAGGAAATCAAGAATGCAACACAATCTTGGCCGGTGTTGCCTTTGTAACTTTACTGCAGGATAAGAATATTAGTTGTGAAGAATCATTTATTTTCTACTCACAGCCCAAGACTTGGTGTTGATGTTATATTCAGTCATTTTACCGGATACTTTGAGTCTTCCAATGTACAACTACGATTACTAAAATAATTTGTCAGTTTATTAGGTGCACTTAGCTCAAATGAATGTGGTCAAATACAACAATCCTACAAACTACAATACAATAACTCCTCCTTCATGAGGGTTACAAGGACATTTTAGAGAGGTGTTGATTTAACCTTCTAGTCAGTTTGGAGGCTGTAGCTTGTGGTGCTGTTGAACTGTATTGTGTTATGCAGAGAGGTATTTCTGTTATTTAGCCTACCCTCATATTGATTGATATACACAAGGTGGACAGAATAATAGAAACACCTGATGGATATGCATAAGGGCAACTGGGTGTAATTGTATTACACAATTCGTAATGTGATGTATTAAGTGCACCTTTCACAATTTTCTTCAATCTTCTATTATTTATGCTATATGTTTTGAAATGAACCAGAACCATCTTTATGTATAATAGCACCCTAAGGATTTACTTCAGAGACTTTTAAATACCTCAACAGTTTATCCAAATATCAACATTATGGAAAACACTGTAGTGTTGAGACTAATAACTTCACTGCCTTAAAGATATTCTTACATTTGGATTTCACAATGTCAATATCATGTAACTTCCCATAGTAATGTAAGTGACAGCAGCCATCATACAGTACCACCAAGTTTTCCATCACAAATGTCAATTCACATAAATATATACTCTGTATGGCCTTTTTCAAATAACGTAATGAGCCTCTCCCCCTCTTTCCTCTCCCAGGTGCCTCCCCGTACCCTGGCGTCCAAATTGACGAAGAATTCTGCTGCAGGCTGAAAGAAGGGACCAGGATGAGAGCCCCAGAATACTCTTCTTCTGAAATGTAAGAGTCCCTATTAACAATTTCTTCAGTAAACGAATGAAAGTAAAAACGTACATGCCTGCTGTCCACCTTAATAGAACAGTGAAATGGACTGTGTTTGGGATCACTTACTTAATATACTGTTTTTCTGTCTCAGCCTGGGAATCTGTCTTTTAAAACTGTAGGGTTGTAAACATTGTATTGTTTGAACAATCATAATATTTTAATCGTAATAACGTTCATCTTACATATCTGGAGACGTCGTGTGTATCACAGCCAGCTCCATATTCCAAGCTGTATGTTCTCCTCAAAGATTCCAAGAAAGTATAGGCAGCAAGTAAAAGCCTTCCATATCGATATACACCTAAGAGGAGGCATTGTGTCTTTCTCCCTCTTTGCGGTTGCACCAGGAGGTCAGGGGTACCTGATAAGAATCATGGGTAATCCTTCCATGAATGTAGCAGGAGGAAACATTAGCTACTGATTAGCTCTGCAGCGGCAACCTTGAAGCTCTGTAGCATTTTCTGACTGACAGTGGCGCAGATGTAACTGAGCACCACGTTTAAATGTGATGTCTAGAGTCCTGCAGAAACTGGAGATTTCTTTTTGAGTAAGGCACGTTAGATGGTGCTGGACATAAATATCTGTGGGAGAACAGAGAGTACTCTTCTGTGGTATTGTTGCTGTCAGTCAGTGATGCAGCTGGGAGAACTATTTATGTAACAATACTTCAACTTGTATGTCCAATATACAGCCGATCCAGCGATCGCCGTCTGTGCTCTGAGTCTCCCGCCAACATGTGTGCCGACCTTTTGTCCGGTTTTCATTTTAAAATCACTCATATAGTCCACAAATCATACATGTTTTGAAAGCATAATGCGGCACTTCTGCTTAATAATGATGTGATATCCAAAGGTCCAGAGTTTTAAAGCAGCGTGTGCCAAGTAAAGCTAACTGAATGAATTTATCAGCTTTGCAAAGAAGACAGTGATTGGAAATGATCAACGAAATCTAATCCAGACTGTTGTTCAGAACAGAGGATCTGTAGATGCAGACCGACTGGTGCCAAGAATCTCTTGTACTTTCCATCTCGGAAAAATGGAACGGCAAGATTATATATTTTGTGAGTATGGCTGAGAGGCCTGCGTCTAGTTTAAAGCTGAGATAAAAACATGCTGATATCTGTGTAAATGAAAGTCAGTGGGGTGAATTCCATTGATTCCCTTGACGGGTCTGCAGTTGATCACTTGAGTCTGTAAACCCAGATTTGGAAACTATGATCCTCACCCCAAACTCGTAATTTATGAATAATGCACATGAGGTTGCAGGCAGGGTTCAGCAAATAAGTTGTACCACTGCAGCAGGAATGTTGTCTTCCATCTGTGAATAAGATCCCCCGTCCTGATGCATGGCAGAGGAATTTAGCGGATACTGCTCAGAGAGTGGGAGGTCAATAAATAGGATGCTCACTTCCATTCCCACCACAGTTGCCCAACCGGACAAAGTAGCTCAATTCTACAAGATATCTACAGATTAAACACACACACACACACACACACACACACACACCCTCAAGCAAGCGGGGGAAGGCTATTTATTCTCATTGCGGAACAGGCAGGAAATGTGGTTTAAATTGTGCAGTTGTACAATGTGTCTACTTCCCCTCATCAATGATATGCATAAAAGCTGTGATCAAGCTTCCCACATCCTGTCACTATTAGGAGGGCTCCCACCTGGTCGAGTACAGTCTAACAAATACTCTACACAAACACAGATGGAGAGAAGGGGGGGTTAGTAAAGCACCATCAGACCATCTGTTTTTCCAAGTCCTCAAACTTGACCGATATGATGCCAAAATATCACAATTGTTGTATTTACATAAAGCTTAAAGTATCTGTCGGGAAGTATTGGTTGCTGCAACAGAAACCGAGGGATCCATCACCCCCATCATTCCCAATCAGTAACAGGCTGTAATTTAAACAGCAGCCATGGTGCTCTGTTTCTAAATTTCTCCACAAAATGAGACAGGTCACTGTGATGGAAACTCACATTAAGGCTCAGAGTCTTCCCACATGGGCAGAGACGCTGACAGCCTGTCAGAGACCTAAGCAGGGCTGTGTGCTCTCACACCCAAGACCAACAGAGAATCAGATACACCCTCGAGGCTCAGGGTCACCTGAGAATAGAAAACAGGGTGTGTATGAATACGTCTAGATGACAGTCGATTTAGAGGTGGACCAGATGTGGTCGCTCAATGCAACAAGGTTTCTTTATTGGACGACCAACCCTGAGGATAGTTATTTTGCTTTTTAAATGTGCTTCGTCACAGTTACCATACATCAACCCAAATATACTGTATGTTGTTCGTTGTTCATTACAGCATTTAGAGAGTCTATCCAATACGCTGAAGGCTTGAATGTGTGCATCTTGCAGTCTGTGTTCAGTGTTTGCGTTCTTTGCTCTTAGATATCAGACCATGTTGGACTGCTGGCATGGGGAGCCAGTGCAGCGACCGACCTTCACTGAGCTGGTGGAACATCTGGGAGATCTGCTGCAGGCCAGCGTGCAACAGGTATGGTCGACAAGACAGAGTGTGCACTGTTTGAACTCTACATGTGCTGTGTCATAGGATTGTTTCAACAGTAGCAGGTATCATCAGGTTAAAGGAGACTCGCCAAAGAGATTTATGGAAGTGTTTTCTCAGTAAATCACAAATACTGCAGCAAAATTTTAATTTTTGTAAATCCCCACCAAAGGTATCGTGATCATACTGCGCCTTCACAAAAACACTAGTTCTGCATAATGAGTCACAAACGCAGCAAATATTTAGGAAACAGCGTTGCTGTGTAGTCCTGCCGCTGAAAAAAGATTCAAAGCGGCGTCTCGCCCAGGGGGGTGCTCAGAGTAACTGAGAGGGGAAGTAACATTCAACACAAACACTTGGCTCTCTTTGATATGGCAACATCGGTCTTATAAGAGGAACCACACTTCAAAACACATGGAAAAACAATGTAATTATTAGTGTGACGCAAGATAACATTGTCTCGTATGACTGTTGTGAAAGGTTGTAAGTTTGTAGATTTTACAAGGCTGTCAGAAGGATTTATAGCTTACAAATATGCACTGCATAAAGAAATCTGCATTTGATTATTATGAAAACATATTCCACTGAAAGGAAATGACACCTTTACCAATAAACATTTTTAAAGAAGACATTTTGACTTAACAGACATTTTTCCATGATAGTAAAGTTGGTCATAAGACTAACAATGGCTCTAATCGATCCAAGTGTCCCAGTAAGCCGCAGCAGTGTGCAATACCAGGATGCTGAAATTTAAGCGGATAGATGGAAATTAGCTGCCATTCATTTTATTCATTACACCTTTGCTTTTAAAGAAAGGTTTGGTTAGGTTTTCTGTAGGATCAGATGGATATCTATAGTCCTATTCTCCATTCAAATTAATTTAAACAATGCACTTCACCTCCCTAGAGCACAGAATAGGTTAAACAAAACTTAAAATGTTGCATTACAAATGAGTCTGAAAGCTCTCCTCATGAGAAAAGGTTCAAGCTGCACAGAGTAAACAGTGGAGAGGTTTGAATCTTATTAATAAAGGTATTGTTACAGTGCAGGAAGGCTGATCACAGACTTTGCTGCCTCCACTAACTCCATGAACAAAGTATATTGTACTGGATATATGAGGCGTGACCTCAGTTTCTTTGGCTGCTCGCCACAAGCTGTGGATGCATGTCTCTGTATAGCGTACACACAGCATCGACCCACAAGCCTCTCTTCTCTTTATAATTTGCGTCACAGAAGCGTACGGCTGCACTCTTAGATATTCTGTGTCTGTTTGGTTGATTTAGGAGGGGAAGCACTACATACCCATCAACACTGCCCTGCTGGGGAAGATGGGCGACCCGTCCGCCACAGTGCTGTCAGAGGAGACGCCCACACGACCCGTCTCCCACCGCAACTCGGGGAGCACATGGTGAGAACACGGATCATGTATTCATTGGCTGCTTAATTTGAAACTGAAAGTCTAGTGTACTTAATCCATTCTTCATAATGCTGTGTAGCTATTTAACTAGCCGAGTGACAATGTGTAACAATGTGTCTGTTACTGACTGAAATATCAAAAAAACTACAGGATTCATTGTCCCCAGTGTATGAATCCTTCCGACTGTGTGAGCCCCTAATATTTCCTTGAGCGGCACCATTCATTTCATATTTGTGGCTTTGACTGAGATAGCTCTAACTATTGGATGGTTTGACATGACATTTTGTGCAGACAGTCATGTTGCTCTCAAGATGAATTGTACCCTTAACTTTTCATCCAACACCATCATCAGATCAAAATATAAATGTATCCAAAACTTTGTTTTTTTTTACCAATTACCTGCCAAACTACTGACATTCTCATCCGCCTCTGCTGTACTTTGTGTTTAATGCGAACAAATGTTAGCTAAAGTAAGAGTGTCACCATGGTACACTTTATATATGTTAAACATCAGCCAATCAGCATGCTGATGTTAGCATACAGCTCAAAACACAGCTATGCCTCAGTTAAGACATTCAAAGTAAATAAATCTTCTTATCTTAAAAAATGTTACCTATCCTCAGACCGCAAAAAAGCGCTGAGTCTGTTTTTTGAAGGAAATGACTAAACCATTAGTTTGCACTAAATAATATTCCAAACAATTATTGTTCCTGTCACACTCTAACTAAACTCAACCAGCAGAACATGTAGGTCTGACCTGAGGACAATGAGTCCTGATTGACTCGTGATAAGAAATGTGCACACAGCAGCTCGACGGCCGGAGAGCTTTCAGTATTGTTGCTCCTGTGAGGAATTTCCCCCAAAACCATTGAGCCAGCTTCAAAATATCCACTCAGAATAATATTTGTCGAGCTCTTGGTTTTCACAGGTCCTCCAAGTGTGTTTATTGATGAGGTGTTGAAAAGCAGTAATGACAGTTAGCCTTTAAGCTAAATTAAGCAGTTGTTTTAGCTTCTGAGTGTTGAAATGCAAAGTCAACAAGGTGTGTTTTCAAAGTACAGCGTCACACATGCTGCACGTTATTGTTTTAAGTGATTAAGTTCCTGTGGTTTTGTTGCTAGACTTTCCCTCTCGCCTCCAGTGTAATCAAAGGATTCTTAAAACAGAAAGAGACCATTTTATGAACATTTTGAGACTTACCCTGGAAACATTTTCTCACCAGGAACATCAAGATCCGTCCTGCTAGTGTGAAAACCTTTGACGAGGTTACCATGGAGGATGGGACGGATGGGAACCACGAGGTGAGTTATTCATTCTGGACTGAAAGTAGGAACAGACGCACAATCAGCGCTTTAACTTATCCTAAACCACGCCGTTAGTTAGATGACAGGAATTTTGACAGTTCACTAGAAACTTCACCCGATAACATAAATGTCTGATAAACTCTATGAGAGTATATAACATTATTTTATTTATTCAGGGTGAATTTTAAAATGGATTTATACCTTTCAAAAGGAGTGTTCAAAGCTGATAGCTGTTGGTAATTTTATTTCCATCCAATGTAAGAGACCCACAAGGCTCTATATTTGGCCCAATTTTATGAAGTTTATTTCTGCCACCATTTGGTCATATTATTCGTTACTTCAACGAAGAATAATAATCTTTATGTCATCTTATTAAGCCAAGAAAATCTTCACAATCAGGATTCCCTGCACTGCTGTAACTTCCAAACACTTTGGGACAAAGTCTCCCTCACTATCAAATGAGATGAGTCTCTGTCACCGAGCTTGACATGGTTGCATCCTCTAGCAATGCTAGAGTTTTGCATAATTTTGGTGCAAAAGCTCCCACAAGCATGGATTTTACGTTGTTGCTTATTATTTCATGGTGTTTGACCATTACTTTAGATTTGTATTACATACTATTGTATTTTATATACACTTCAAGTCTAATTTTTTTAAGTTCTCTATCAAATAAAGTGAACTACCTTTCTTACATTTAGAAGTTATTTGTTCACCTCAAAGAAGGGGTTTTCATTATTCTGTCTCTGCATCTTCATCAGGGCGGTCAGTCCGACAGCGGGATGGGCCTGTCGTCTGACAACATGGAGACGCTGCGGCGCCTCGAATCACTGGCTGGCCGACCGCTGAGCATCATGGCTCTGGCGTACGTACACCACACCACACAGCACCCCTTCAACATGCCCTGCAAGTGACAAATCAGCACACACAAGAAGACGCTGCAAAATACCTGCTTGGAAACCTCCCCGCTGTGCCAGAATGTAGACGCTATAACTGTCATACACTCACACAAACACAAGCTTCTTCTGCCTTCAAAACAAGTCAGGGGTTAGTTTCTCTTTTGTCTGGAAAAGAAGCCACTTCTCCTTTGTGCCACAGTCTGTGGCACAAAGGAGAAGTGGGAGGGGAAAAGCTTGAAGGTGACAAACTGAGGGACTGAGCACAAAAGCTGAGTGGATGCATCACTTGAGGTTTTTAAGAGCGCACACTAAAACCCCTTTGTTTTCACCAAAAGAGTCCTGAATGAGATACCTCCCAGTCTGATTTAACTTATTATGAGTCATGGCTGTTTGGTAAATGCAATGCTAGGTAACAGATGATCTCAAATGAGTGACATTGGCGTTAAGTCTTTACACCATATCCAGCGGATCGTTTGATGGCTTTAAGATGTGGATCCCGCCAGGGCAAGGGACAATGTGTTCTCTCTTTCTGGGCTATTTGAGGATAAAGTCAAATATCAGTGAGATTTCTGTAAATCTTTTTCTTATGAGGGTCTCTGTTGGTGTCTAGGCTTACATATTAAGTTTACTGCAGCCCAGTGACAGGGTTAATGTACAGGTCAAACCTCTGAACTCAGTAATTACACTTTAAACCTTTTGCTATTATTCTGCTGTCTCTACATCGTGTGGCTTCCACTTAAAATATTTAAAGAAGGATTATTAATAAAGTACATTCTGTTTCCCAAATCTCTGTTCAGTTGAAGATGATTGAGTGTAAAGGGCATACAAGTTCTTACACATTATTAAGAGGAAACATGTTAAACAACTGCTGGGGAAGTAACTTCTGAGGCTACTAAGACTCATTACAGGCCTGTTGGTGTCACCGGGCCTCGGCGTGGCAGAGAATCAGCTTGGGCATGCAGAGAATGATCCTCCTAGCTGGGCAACTGCTCGATCACTGCCACCTTTGAACTCAGGAGGGTTTACAAGGGCCTCCTCTGTTAGCTATAGCCCTGTGCTCCTTTTGTTAAGCTGAAGTCCACCTGTTGCTCCCTCGGCCTTCACCTCTAATCGAGCCTGACTTCTTTTAAACAGTAGCACACAGCACAGCTTTTAATAGATTGAACAATATTGCCAAGGAAGTTGCCTCAAACTTTTAATCTGCTAATTGTTTCTGGTCAGAGTTTCCAGTTGTACTCTAACTTGTGCCTGGCGTAGGCACGGCAATACTGTACTATTGTTAAGTATTTTTGATGGCTAATTTATCAGGTAATTATTCACACGGCCAACATTCCAGTACGGCGGCGTCACTGCCCCCGCTGGGCGCCGACCCTTTGGCCTCGAGAGAGGAGCTCTGGAAACCCTTAGCAACCTCCAAAGACAATAAGAGGCAATTACTCATATTCTGAGGCTCAAACGAAGCAGAAAGACCCAGAATGATTGATGACATCATATATGAATAAGGACAGGTTTGTCTGATCGTACAGCTCGAAGGGGAATTTCTGGAATCAAAGAATATCAAAACAGACCTCTATTGTGAGAGCGATCCAGTCAAGAAGTCTTGGGAACAAAACGTGATATTATTCACAATAAGTTACACAGCTGGTAGTTTACCCATTGACTGCAGTCATTGTCTGCTTTTTTTGTCATTGTCTGATTTGTATCTGTTTTTCAACAGATACAAATCTACTTCAGCTTCATTTAAAAGACGCTCTAATAATGTTTTTTAAGTATATGCATTGAATGTTTTGTGAAGCACATACTGATGACACAAGATTTGGGTCCTTTTGTCATTTCCTGCTCAGCATGTCACCGATTTGTTGTCTGTTGTATTTTTCTTTCTCTGTTTTTGTTTATTGTACAAGGCCTAATTCTCTCAGACAGTTTAAGTGCAGGCTCCCTAATGGAGAAAGCACAGTCACCTTTAGTCTTGAGCCCGGCTCGTGGAACTACCAAAAGACTTTCCTGAGGATCAAAGGCTGCGTTTCGCCTCATAAAGAGTTAAAGGGTCAGCAATAAAGATAGGGGCTCGGCCTTTCAGTACAAACAGTAAAATCTTAAAATATGGTGATATGTGGTCTCTGTGTTTAGTTCCTGTTAAAATTATAGTTGCACCATTTTGAACAAACTGGAGACATGAGATTGATTTCTGAAGGAGTCGTGATTAGAGGAAGTGGCAACAGTCCAAGCGAGTGGAAATTAAAAAAATTTAATTGTGTAGTAGCGGTCTTATTATTACTTTCCTTTTATATTCATGTCGTGTCTCTTTGTGTTTTTAGGATGAAGGCAGTGAGTAAGAGTAAAGAGTCCGTGCTGAGTGACTTAGAGAAGGAGAAGTTCCTCCCCAGCGTTCCCTCTCTGGACTTCAGTCTGGACGACTCGGCCCTGGACGCTGGCCTGGAGTGTCACAGCCCGCCGCCTGACTACAACTACGTGATGCGCTACTCCACACCGCCTGTGTGAGCTCCTGCTCCGGCCCTGGAGGATCTGACCGCCAGCCTGGAGTTCTCTGCTCTGTCCGGCTCTGTTTTGACTCTCGTCTCTGGACTGTAGCAAAGTTTGAGAGGAAAACGCATGAGATTCCCTCTTAAAGTGTTTAGACAGGACGTTCTGAAATGAACCATGAATCTACCCAACTGTAACTTCCAACTTCAAGGGCGTCTGCTGAGCAGCAAAAGGAAATCTGTAGACGGTTGATTCCGTTCCAGTTTTCAGAAGCAGGCCGACGTTAATGCTGCCGGTCCGTTCCACATTCACTGTGATATGTCAAACAGCTGGAAACAGCCTCAGGTATTTCTGTCATCTACTGTGAAAACGAACCACAATGACTTCCACTTTTCTCCAGATCTGATCAAACTGCAGCCTTTGATGATGAAGAACAACATCCAGAACCGAAAAGACAGCAAGATAGCTCAGGCTTTTCAAGTTTATATTGAAACTTTATTGTTTGAATTGTATTTAAAAAGTGAAAACTGGAAAGTAATTTGTGCACACAAAAAAAGAGAAAATTATGAAAAAAAAGAATTATGAAAAAGTCTCTTATTTGAGGTGTCATTGCTCTTTTAATTTGATACAACTAACTCAGGTGGACCCAGAGGGACTCCGTCATGTATCGGTGGATGTTTTTTTAAACTCTCTGGGTTTTGTAAAATCACAGGTTAATGGGGGTTAATGGAGGAACCGGGGCAGAGCTGAGAATGAGAGCAGGCTTCAGATCTAACATTACAGCTACAACATTAAAGCAGTTAAGTGAAGAGTTTCTGTAAATGTAGATTCCTCCTTCTTTGACACCAGATGGGGGGCATCTGGTGTCAAAGAAAATCTGATTCTGTATGTGTATTTATTTAGATTGTGAACACTGTCACTTAGTAATCCACTTCTGTTTATTACTTTAGATTCATAGTGCAAAGTTAACCAAATGATTGCCCAGCTCAGTCTTCCTCATATCAACATATAGTATCCCAACACTGTTTGTGCTGCTGTATTCACTTTTAGTAAAGCTGAGGGAACCTTGTCCTTCGTCTCGTGCTACGTGTTACTAAAGCTTGCGGGGCGGGCTACCAAAACTCTCCATGTGTGAAGTGAGCACCAGTTGTATTACTTAACATGTCAAATCAAGCCTTTGGTTTCTAATACGGCATGTATCGAAAGTATTGTGGACCAAACGTAGGACACACACCCTGCATGCAGCTCGCTCATGCTTGTTGACCACTAAAGAAAACAGTATTTGTAAACTACTATAAAACCGACATTTTGAACCCCTGTGTATTTCCAAATCCAATGTATTGTGTTTATGTGGAGAAGAAGTGATTATGCACTGATACTTTATATCAAGTATAATTTTTGTATTCTAAAGGTATATTATTGTGAAACAGTGTTGAGGCTCACATGTTACAAAGATTTCCAATTTATTTTTTGTTTTTATTTAACTCCTAACTTTAGTGCCTAGTAGTAAATTAATATTTGCAATATTTGTTATATTATGTTCACTTCATGCTTGGTTCTATTATTTTAATTACTGCTATCAAATAACATTCCATGGATTTTATTGCATTTTTTCATACATAACCATGAGTATTAAAACCTCCTATCTATTTCTGTTAGTTTTGATGAAAGTATTGTTAACACTGTTAACTGAGCATATGAAGTAAATAAATGAATAAAGATCTATATATTTATACTTTACTTGCAGTCTCGACTCATAACTGCTTGAAATATTAATGCAGGACGTTCATGACTCCCAGAGGATGAATCCTACTGACGTCGATGATCCCTTCACTACTTTTCTTCTAGCAGCCCCTCAATCTCCCAATGTTGCTGTAGAATCTTAGTGACTATTTCGCTAGATTTTATCAAAAATATTTTGAAAATTACTACAATTCAGCTAAATAGTACTGTTTTTGATTAGTTTCTCTGAAAAACAAACTTGTTTTGTTTTTAATTAAGGGATTCAAATCATTTTACTGGATCATTTTTAGGTACTATAATGATCCAGTAGCTCACTATTTTAATTAAAACAATTATAAAGTAAAGTGGGAAAATAAAAAAGAAGTTGTTTTGTCAAAATACTTTATTTATTGTGAGGGGGATGAGAGGATCCCATCCCCCTCACAGGTTGTGAACCCCGGCTCAAACAGATGTGAACAGAGGTTTCAAACTATTTTTAACTCCAAACAAGTTGATTCACAAACATATAATGCTCCTTGATTCTCCTTAATGAAAAGGTCTGTTTAGATGGGATCGTGCCATCAGCCCCTCTGCTGCTCCCGGGACTGTGAGAGACCCACTTCCTCCTCCTGGACGACCTGTCTGCTCACCGGGACAATGCCTATCCGAACAGGAAGGGAAGGAACCGTTAATCATCTTGGTCACGACCGGAGGTACGCCACACACGGGGCTTCCTATGGGAGCCCTGGTTACCGCCACTGGGTGTGTCCGAGGAGACCACACGCCACAGGACAGGTTGGGCCCTCGACTGTCTCCGCTTGTTGACTGCAGGGTGAACGTCCAACATCACAACCAAACACACACCAACAACCCCCGACCATTCCCAGAATATGAGCAACAAACAAACAAGGGAAGGATGTGAGGGGGGGTTCTTGACTGTCAGGTTTGTGTATCTGCATACACACACACACACACACACACACACACACACACACACACACACACACACACACACACACACACACACACAGTGTTTTTCCAGACAGACAGAAGTAGGAGGGTTGAACTCTTTTGGGCAGTGAAAGCGGTTAAATTAATAAAATACTAATTCAATAAAATCAAAGATTCAAATTAGTTTGATGTTATGTTTGGTATTAATTGTCTAGATACGAAAAGTAACCTATAGCGGAGTAAAAAGTGTAATATTTCCCTCTTAACTGCCGTGAAGTATAAAGTAATATAACATTAAAACACTCAGGTAACTAAACATGTTCCATATGTGCAGCACTTGAGTTTTATTCTAATTTACCTTTCCAGTTTTCTTGACTGCAAAGATGGCACATAAAATCCAACACTGGTTTTTGCATCACTTCTGCTTGTATTTTTTCCCTTATTAATCAACTAATCTTTACTGCCGTACTTCATTATTAGTAGTAGTATTATCATTAGTATTATTGGTATTGGCAGCAGTAAGATGAGATGAATGGTATCAAACCCATGCAGAATATACAGTATATATATTAAACAAGATTGTCACATGAGAAATAAAAGGATAAAAAATGTAATACTGTATACAAAGATTTTGTATCCCTTTTTTGATAATTCAAGGAAATTCAGGACGATATCCTCTTGACTCGTCTAGTTCAGACCGCTGAAGCCTTTATATATTTTGACATAGGCCAAAATAATGTGAACCTAATTGTGTTAATGTAAAAAAAAAACACCCCGTGGGAAATCGACACCACTGAACAATAGAATTACAATACCATGATAAAAAACTCTTCATCATTGGTCTGTGATCAGAAGTATTACTAATAAAAAAATGTGGAAGCATAAATCTTTCAGCTGATCAGGATGTGAGTCAAGATAGTTACCGAAAGCTACTCGGCATCATACGTAATCAGAAATGTTCTGTGTCATCCACTGTGCAGACTGTTGTCATTAAGCAGGGAGCTAAATAATTGTGTGTAGGAACAAGACTTCACCGTCCTTGAACTCGTCCACAGCCTCTTCTCAAGATCTGCAAAACACTTTTTTCATTAATCATTAAAAAAAGAGGTGTTCATGAATTGACGTCTGATACTACACCAAAAAACATCCGGCGTCATACACGGATTTGGGGCCATCGACCAAACAGTAAAAAAAAAAAACTCCCCCTTCCATATATAAGCAGCTGCACAATGCTTTTCCCAGACCCCTGCCCAAGAAGGTGAATGGTGGGTAGGCCACATCCGCGCCTCTCACCTAAATGCAAAACAATGAGCCGGATGCAGCCTCCTTAAGATACCTAACTGCAGTTCACCTTTAATGAGTAAAGTCTGAGCCAACAACACAAACAGCTAAATAAAGACTCTCTATATCTCTACATGTTGGGCTTCAGCGCCACGGTGGTTCAAAGGGCGAAGAGGAAACAACAAGCACATCAGCAACAGGTTCATATAATATTGTTAATATGTGAAGTAGTGTGAATGTCTGCCATCATGACAAAAAGTGTGATTCAAATATTTTAAATAAAAGATCAAAACCTATGTAACAAGGCAACAAATATAATCTGCATGACCGGGGCATCCAGGTGGTTAACATGCTGTGGAATGCTACGGAGGCCTTTGTTGTAAGTTGGACTTGTCTTTCTACTCATGTTTTCTGTCAGCACTTACACCATCTAATAATATAATGTCTAACATGTTTATCATCCTAATTTAGCATGCGAACATTTGCTATTCATCAGCAAACACAAACTACAGTTGATGATGATGGGAATGTCATTAGTTTTGAAGGTATTTGATTATAAACCAAAGGCACACTTTCAAATGAAATGCCTGCCTGCGTCAGTGCATCCCACAGCTGTTGAGACGTTTTACTGAAAACCTCAAATGACGATCTCATGGCGGCGTGAGAGGAAAGGTCAGAAGGTCACCGAAGGCAGTAGGATTCATCCTCTGGGGATGTGGCTGTCACATAATTCAACGTGAGGAACCCCAGGTGACTCCACCTGTGAACTCCCATGTGGATGTGTGATGTTGCTGACGCAGCAGCACTTCAGAATCACTTCAGGAAATCAGAAAGTGGCATTTAATTCTGTTTGAGCAACTCATGTGTCGTGAATTAGAGAGAACAATCAAACATAATCATACATGTTTCTTGATCTCTTAAAAACACTTTCTATACCAAAAACAACAGAAAGCGTGTATTGTCAACCTGAATTTAAAAGTCCCCGACTTGCATGCTAGTGGAGTAAAAAAAAAAGAAAAGAGAATTGATATTTCACAATGTTTACTTTATTCATAGCATATGTTCCCTCCTGTTTGTTTACTGATGACAGAAAACAGATAAACCCCGTGCTTCTGATCACCTCCTGAGCCACAGAACCAACAAATATCTGCTTTCTGATAGTTTCCAGAGCACTGCAACACAACTCTGTCAGCCCTGCACCCTCGGGAGTCTTCAGATTCATCAATGCCCTTTCAAAGGCTAAAGTGCAGTGAAACCAGCTCACCCACTTGCCCCTTTGTTTACCTCCCAGGCGGGGGGTGAGTGGTGTATAGAGTGCTCATGCGCCAGCAGGGCCTGGGAAAAGGACGGTTCACAGTGGCATAATGTGAACATGGAGGGGTTATTTTGGCACTCAGATGCAATTTTATTTTTGCGTAAGTCATTTTCTGTGAAAAGCTGCAGGTCCGTTGCTGCTGTTGGTGAACTGAAACTGTGAACTGACTGTTGGACATCAACGTCTTGTTGGCAAATGGGCGGCGTCTCGTCAGTGCATCTCTGCAAACATTTACAGAGGCATTCAATGGCTGAGGTTACAACACAACATATATGAATGAAGATAGTTGGTTTGTTCAGTTTTGGTTCTTTTCTTTTGAAATGTTTTTAGGCACAAGGTTGTAAATCTGTCAGTTGGTTCAAAACTTTGGTCCAGATTGAAATATCTCAACAAATATTGGATGGATTGCTGTGGAATCTGGCACAGGTCTAGATGGTCCCCAGAGGATTAATCCTCCTGACTTTGATGATCCTCTGACATTTCCTCTTCCGCACCATGACTTTTACATTTGTGGATTATTGTGAAACGTCCAAACAACCATAGAATAGAATGCAAACGGATTGCTGTGACATTTTTTACACACATGCATGTTCCCTTCAGTCAGGATCAATTTTAATCACTTTGCTGATCCCCTGACTTCTCATCTGCTTTGAATCAGTATGTTAGCAATGTCATTTTGAGCATGTTAGCATGCCTAAGTCTAGTATTCACAATACAAGTGAACTTCCTGTGTGAATGTTTATTCATGTTTCTTTATCTCTCGGCATCAAATGATTCAAATGCTCTCGTTTCAAAGGAAAAGTTTAAAAAAAGTATAAGAATATATAATATATATTCTCAACCTTTTACCCCCTAACCAGTGCAAAGCATTTTTTGTTGAAAAAAAAAAACTATGTAATACACAGCACTGTGCCATCAGTGTCTGATTTAATATAGAATGTATACAATTCAGTTTAAGAACTTACACTAATTTTATTGAATATTTATTAAATAACTATTTTTAAATGTATGCTCATTTTAAATATATATTTTGTAAATCTCAAGTACCCATTGGGGTACTTGAAGGCACCCCCATTTGAGAACCACTGTTCTACACCCATGCCCCAGGATGTGGAAAAAAATGTCTTTCTCTAAAATTCCAAAACAATAATAGTTCATAAACAGAAACATTTTTCACAATCTTGCCTGCATCATATCCTGAAAGACTCAATCAAGACTCTCAAACATGGCTTGTGTTTGCAGTATCCTGCTTCGCATGTGTTTTACATTACAGATGACAAACTAAGGATCGTGCCTGTGTGTCAGCCATGCAGGCAGTTTCTCTAAAAATAGTAGCAGATGGTCCTGTTTTTACCTCCCTTCCTGCAGAGAAACGCTGTGGCCACTTTAATAACATCAATGAAGTTATGCAACAAACTGAATTCTTATGTTGACTATCACTGACCTGCTGCATGCACACGATGCTGAGCTCGTGGAAAGAAGGAGCGCTTGTTTCTTTGTACTTTAAAAAGACATTTTAGTGAGTGAGACACTGAGTTCACGTCTCTCCACCACATGTTGAAGTATGCATATATGCAAATGTCATCCAGTTATTCTAATTAAAGTCCTCTTTTCTTGTGTCTTGTTCTACTTCCTGCCTGCCTGATTGTCTTCCCGCCCTGATGAGTTTCACCTGTTGCTTGTCAGCCCTGCTGCCACCTGTCCCTCGTTATCTCCCTCCTGTCCTTGAGTATTTAGGCTCTTGTCTTTGTTGCATCACGATGTGATGAGTTTTGTTTGCTTTGTGATCTGCCGGCTTTAGACCTGGCTTTCAGACTTTTGGTTTGATAAAAAGGCCTTACATCCTTATGGCAGGGACATCAATCTGTCTAAAAGGTTCAGTAAGATAAACACTGACAGGTACACATATGTGGACATTGTGGTGAGAATTAATTCAGTTTGAAACACGCACTTTAAGACAAAATGGGTGAGTAATTACTTTTAAAAAAAAAATGTGAACAACTATACAAATTCCATAACAGTGATTACTTTTGATTATCAATCTGATAAATAAATGGTCTGCTGTGCAGCTATAGGGTTGTGCTCTTTCAGAGCTTATACATTTTGCAGTGCCGTTTGGTCTGAAACAGAAAACCCAGCATGACCCTTCAAAACATTCTGGACCCTCACAGTCATCGTGTCAATCGTTTTCAAAGCACTCTGTAAGCGCTCAATATATTGAGCTGTACATTTGTCTCAGTTGAATCTGAGGACAAAAAAAACCGACTCATCGTCTAGCCACGAGAAGACCAGAAACAGCTCATAACTAACTCAATTGCTCCATCTAGTGGATTCCCCTGCAGTCTGATCATGAGTGTGTTTAATGTGTTCCAGCCAAATGCACCACACATCTGATTTTACTTTAAAACACCAAATAAAAAAACAAAGACTGGACTGACATAAATAATGAACTTGTCATCTGAGAAGTGAAAAACATAATGTGATATCCAAAACATATTTCAGGACTTTATATCATTTAGGATCTGATGCCAGAAACATTGCTAGAATATCAGAATGCACACACATTGAACCTCACACTAAAGACTTTACACAGAAAATCAAACATAAAATATGTGAAAGCCACCATGACTTTGCTATTGAGGTGAAACTATAAATGTCAGGTATATGTTTCATTCCATTTACCTTTGAACAAGTCTGTTCTTGTTGAACATCCGACCGTAATGAAGGTGTCAGTGACTGGCGCTGCTTTGAGCTATACGACAGCACTGCCATGATGGTACATGAGCGTATTTTCTGAATCACAGCTGCGTACTTGCGTTCAGATGGTGTGAGATATCAAACAAAAGGTCACTCGAAAGGTCACTCAATAAATAGAGTTTCATCAAATAGTTTCTCCTCAAACTTCCTCTGATGATGTTACTCATCAGGATGTTACAAGAATCATCTGACTAGATTACGCACTCTTTGTCACAGATTTCCAGAATGATCTTCAATGAAACAACATTAAGATAACTGCACTGTCATGAAGAAAGTTACGCAAACTCAAGTGTTTTCTCTTTCGTTTGTATGCTTATTTATAATAAGTTCAATGAAAGGTCTATGAGCAACTAAATATTGATGATTGGCAAAATAATAGAACGAGTAAATAAATATCACCTTAAAATGGAAAACGTATGAGTAAATTAGACCGTATAATGAACATTGTTGTGCTGTGACTGTGGTGTACGATACGGTGAACATCTTTAATGTTTTTGTTGGTGGAGGCTGCCCTCTCGAGGTCAACAGTCCAGTGAGTGGTGAGCAGTGAGAAAAGTAGCAATATCACAGTGTACAAATACTTAGCATCAGAATATACCGAAAGTACCAAAAGAAAAAAAAGCTCATAAATCAGAATGACCCATTTCAGAATTATGTTATTGAATTAAATGTATATATATCACCTTAATGTTGCAGTTTGTAAAGGTGTGAATTTGAATTACTTCATACGCTGCATGTGGCCCCACTAGCTTGTGTACTTGTTGATGATATTTCGTATTTTAAAGTAACTAGTATGTAATATTATTGGCTCAATGTCGAGGAGTAAAAAGGACAATATTTGCCTCTGAACTGTAGTGGAGTAGAAGTATACAGTAATTCAGAATTGAAATACTCAATTACCTCAAAGTTGTACTTAAGGACTAGATTGAGTAAATGTAGTTAGTTAGTTAGTGTTCAGACAGATTTAAAAGCAGCTGTTGTTCTGCATAAATCCACATGAGGGCAGCAATGAATGTGAATAATCGACACTAGAAACTACAAGGTAGAACAATAACCTGAGTGTAAATGAAGCAATGAGGGATGTAACTTAGTCTACAGTGCATACCAACTGACTGGGAAAAATTATAAAAGATAAAAAATCCAGTCTTAAAATCAAGAGATAAAATGCACAGCGTGAAAGCCATGAAGGAAGTCAATAAAGTGAATTCTTCCAAAAAGGCCTGACGTCTCCTCACTAACATGGATCTGCTTGAAGTGTCACACATTATCCTGACATGCGTTTTTTAAACGTTGGCCACGTGATTGTGACAGTTGCAAAGTGTAAAGTCATCAAAAAGCAAAGAAAACAAATGAAAACATGTCATACATGGTTTCTCCATTAAACAGACAGCTAACCGACAACCAGGACGCTGAATTATGTGCAAGTCACAGAAGTGACTGTCAGAGGCCAACTCGATTAGACTGTCTCATAAATATTTTGTGGTCAATAAACAGATACTTCAGGGACATCCATCAGCATTTATGACTTATAGACAAGCCAATTAGGCAGGCTGCTAAAGAGGCCCTGAGACACCTGTCAAATTAATCACAAACATACCGAGAAATGGCCAAAAAGAATACGAGAAGAACAAGAGGAAGAACACGATGGTGTATCACGATCAAAAGGTGCACAGTACAGCTCAGACTAAATAGATTAAATAGAGAAAAGGTGCTTTGGGTAAATCGTCTTAAACGTGTAAGGCCTTTTCAGATCTGTGCTCATTGTAATGCTGACACATGCATTTACTTTCCTGCGCATGTTTGCAGCAAACAATACCAATATAAAGTATAAACTTCATCGGAACTGAGTGTTTCTAAACATTTTCCTTTTCAAACTCCAATTTTATTCGGGCAGTTAACTGCAGTTGCCTGAGCTTCGTGGCACGCATGAGACACGAACACTGAAAAATAAATTCTCTGTACTTTTAGGAGACGGCGGTGACTGATGTGTGGAGGGCCGCTGTTTGTCACAGAGGGGGTTGTTGAAGTTTCCTTGTAACCGGAATTAGCTGTGAAGTGCGACCTTGAGGTGTGAACAAGGAATATGAAAGGTCCTGCTTGCTTCAAGAGAAAGTCTCTCATACGTCGCACCTATAGTTTGCAAGGGAATCTCTGAACAAATACAAGAGGATCTAAGTGTGAAGCGTGGTTGGAAACTGTTAAATTCCCATAATAACAACAGAATAAATCCATGTCTTGGATGTTCTGGATTTAGTTTGGAGAGATAAAACTATTGAGCTAATATAAAAAAATAAGTTGCTGCCTGTTTCTGCTATAATGTAAAACATGTTCTAGCGCAATTATTTGCCTCTAGTAAATGAATGCTTCTAACATTTCCAATGTAATACAATATATCTCCGCGCAATTACGCACAGGCCTTTTTGGCTTGGTGCATTTGTGGACGTGTTGCCTCGGTTTATTGCCGGCATGTGCAGCTGATAGGCCGTGGTGTTGATTTATTCATGGCGTGGAGGCCTCCTGCTCCGGATAGGCCCACTGTCAGGCGATGACGCGCTGCAGGACAGACGCAAGGGGACAGCTGGGCCTGCCGCACCACTCACTCTCATTTTAATGCAAATCTCCAAGAGTTTAGGAGTTGGCTAACGTCAAGAAGGCCTTAGTACCTTTACCGTCTTGTCAACAGAGACACATCATGTGAGACTGGAGACAGACTGGAACTACGTCGCCTTTCACACTGGGAACCCATTTGGACTAAAAGAGCAGAAGGATTGTGTTTTTTTTTAAACAGTTTCAGGGTAACAATGTCGCCTTAAAATAGGCTACATTATTCCCTTTGCTGTTTCAATAAATTTCATCGTTTTTTGTTTTTTTTTACAAATCATGTATGTGGGATACATTCTGGATAAAGAAAGCGGCATGTATCACCAGGGTCCAGTAAGAAGAACGGGCATCAATCTGCCTCCACAGAACTTTGTTTCTACACCTCAGTACGCCGACTTTACCGGATACCATCATGTGCCAAACATGGATACGCACGCACAGTCTTCGGGGAGTTGGGGACCCACGTACGGCGCTCAGAGGGAAGACTGGGGTGCATACAGTCTGGGACCACCTAATACTGTTCCCACACCTATGAACAACTCCTCTCCTGCACAAGTTCCTTACTGCTCTTCTGAGTACAGTCATATGCATCCTCCAGGATCTGCGGTGTTACAGCCGCCGCCGGAGAACGTTAACATTGCACAACTTTCTCCTGATAGAGAAAGGCGCAATTCATTCCAGTGGATGAGTAAAAATGCACAAGCATCTTCTACAGGTGAGACCATCATCTTAAACATTGTGCCAAAAATGATGTTATACAATTGCCTTGGTCTTACGACATTAGTCGTGCGCATCGTTTGTGTTTCCGCTCGAGTCTTTCTTTCTGGCAGCTCCATGTCATTTAATAAAATAGTATCGAATTGGTTTGATTAAAAACAAGGGACAAACTTAAAGACATATTGAAAGGAAATGTCAAAAGAAGTAGACCGCCTCATGCAGGTTGCTTACATTTGGGCTAATAACAGTTTAAAATGTAAATACAATGAGAATGTGAAGTCTAGAATAGCATAGGCCTCTATTAAATAATAATAATGAATTGCATAAGATTGGCAGCATAGAGAGTCAGTCAAACGTGTCCATAAAACATTTCCATATCTCATAATTCTGATGGGAAAATGGACTGAAGGCCAACAGCCCGGTCTACATGTATTCTCTCCTGTGGTGTATATGAAACAAGGTGTGAGGAATCGGCGCCAGGCCCAGTTGTGATGGTAATGTCATTATTCCTGGAGATGTGAGGTCGACTTCCCTGTCATGTTGGGTGTTTTGAGTGTTATCCGTCATATCCAGGCGGTGGCCTTTGCTTTCATCACCTCTTCACTTTGATATGCACCAACCTCCCTTCCTCTCCGAGAGTTATATTGCCGGAAAGAGGGACTCTTTTCACAGCCTGTGTCTCAAAAGTGGAGCAGTACAAACTAGACCTTTACAGAGGCGTAAATTACTGTTTCAAATCGAATATTTATTTTAGCAAGTCAATTTGCCTCCGAGCTATTGTGGGGAAATACTTTTTTTTAATTATTTTTTTTGATACGATTTGTCATCGTCCGCCATTTGTTATCAAACTTGCTTAAAGTAAAAGTTAACATGCACTATAACCGGTCTGTAAAAATTGTATCCAACGGTGCATCAACTCCCACCGATGTGTGTCCTATCTCCTGTGTTTCTTTTTAACTTGTCAGTAGAGGATCTGGTTGTCGGCTGTTTGAAATTCACTGTACTGCAGCTGTCATCAAAGCGAGATGAAAAAGCTCAATTTGCGTATCTGTAGAGAAAGCAGAGATGTGGATTTAAGAAGCAGCTAATAAAGATGCTATGTGCAGATAGGCCGGTCCTGGCATGCAGCCTCCTCTGTGCACATCTTCCAGTTCAACCGCCTGGCTGCTAAGCACAATAACAATGCTGTGTGTTTCCCTTCTTGTCGCCTTCGCAGGTAAAACAAGAACGAAGGAGAAATACAGGGTAGTTTACACAGACCATCAGAGGCTGGAGCTGGAGAAGGAGTTTCATTTCAACAGATACATCACCATCAGGAGGAAATCTGAACTGGCTCTCAACCTCGGTCTGTCAGAAAGACAGGTATGTCTAAACAGAATACTTATAATAGAATAGATATTTTCATTGTAGAAAAAGTCAATACGACATTTAAATATACACATATATAGAGCCTAAATGTAGGCGCATTAATGGAAACCTCGTTACAATATTTTCTCACCTGCAATTTACAAAATGAGGCCTGTAGATAACATGTAAATTTCATCATCAAAATAATGGTTATTCTGCTTATTTACATTTATGAATACATTTGCATTGGATATATTTGAAGACACCTCAACTCCTGATACATTGTCTGTAGTTATTTTCTATTAATTATGTATCATATGTTTGATAATAAAATCCTAAGAATACAAACATCTTATCGATCATTTGTTGCTATATAATCTTACATTTTCATCCTTTTGAAATTACAGCAAAATTAATTACTAATTCTGGACATGTATTCATTCTACTTATATGTATTATTGTTATTTTCTAATGTCCTATCCGTTTGATAATAGGCAATGTATTGCATTTTATTTTGGTAAAGAATGGCATGTCTTTAGGCATATCTTTTATTTTAATTTGATTAAAAAAATATAGGGCTGGCATGGAAATCAAACAAGCTATTAAGACCTACTAAATTGTATTATTATATTATAATTGCCATGTTTTTAATGTGCATTATTTGTTTCCTATCCAGGAATATATAGTTATACATTCTGTTTATTTTCATTATTTTGTATTAAGTGTTATGGCATTGCATGGAAAGTGGGATGTAGCCTGCACCCAATGATATTCATTGAATTTCCTTTTCTTTGCGCCACTTCAGGTAAAAATCTGGTTTCAGAACCGCAGAGCCAAAGAGAGGAAGCTGATCAAGAAGAAGCTGGGTCAGTCTGACGGCAGCGGGGGATCCGTGCACAGTGACCCGGGGTCGGTGAGCCCTCTGCCGGTGCCGGGGTCTCTCAGTCCCTCAGACATCCACAACTCTATGTACCCTCCACAGGGAATGAACACCTTGCCATCTATCAGGAATATACAGCAGGTGACTGTGACTCAGTGAGCCGTTCACCCTGCGGACCATCTAATAACTGAGCACTCCGACACGCTGACAGGACACTTGGTAGCAGCAGAGGATCTGAACTCACGTCCTGAAGCACGAAGCTGTGGATAAAGATCGCATTTATAGCAACAAAATGGAGGCTCTTGACATATTGCTTTTTTATAGAATAGTTCTAATAACGTGGGGATTTAAAAGAAAAAAAAAGAAAAAATCGACGTGTTTCAAACTTAAAAGCTTTTAATTGTTTGTGAGTTAATAAGATATAAATATCATTTTTTTTTTTTTGGATGTGATGAAGTGTATGTGAATAAAACGATAATTCAGGGACATTTTAATTAAGTTTTAAACTGGATTGTATGTAGCGCGTGCCACACAAACTGCTTTGACTGGACAAATCATTTACAAAAGTATAAAGCAGGGTGTTAATGATACGGGTCGTGTGATGGCAAAATGTAAATAAAATGTTGTTTTTGCAGTAAGCCTGTAATTTTTGTTATTTCTGAGTATTTGCAACGCTTGGATAAGTTTTGTATTCGAAATGCTTTTATGTTTACCAGTATAGATATACAGTATGTAAGCGTATCTTCCTCTACGGATAATACACAGTTACAAATCCAGGCACAACACAGTTTAAGCCTTTCTGAAATTAACATCTCAAAGTAACTGTATGGCTTTTTTTCTTATGCTTGTTTGAAATGTGTATTCACCATGCTCCTAAAGATGATCTTAACAATATATTATTCCCAATACAATCAGCAGAGATCTTTTGACAAAAATAAAATATGTTTGGACCTCTAACAATAGGCTATTTCTCTCCAGAGTTAGATACAGACATGTTCATTCAATGCATCTATTTTTCATTTCCACAAAGGGCTCATTTCCACAGCAAAATAACAAAACTTGTTCTCACATTGACTCTGAAAGTGCCTCACTAGTGACTTAAAACCAACCAGTAAGTGCCAACAATTGAGATTATATTTTTGTTTTGTTCTTTTTTAAATATAATGAGATTTTGTCAAAAACGGTAGTATGTCATCAGCAGGTGCTCTTTCATTTAGTATCCAATGTCAGAGTATTTACACCTATGAGTGTAAATATTATAACACATGTATAAGCTCCACTCTTGAACCTTTAGGTTGTGATGCAGGTTCAGGCTTATGGGTTCACAGTGTATGTTCATGTTACACTAGTTAAAGGTGACGTGTTAATTGTCATGTGGCTAGACTGACTATTTGGGGAGATGGACTTTCCTGACTTTGCCCCATATATATATATGATTTCAGCATATTATAAACAGAGACAGGTCATGGGTCATTCGATTACTATGATCTACATCGGCCATGCCTCACTGATGTCAGATGTTCGTGTTGTTCAAAGTGCTCATCTCTGGTCCCCCTGAACACAGAGGGGCGATAATCGCTCTTCGCAGACTTCGGCTACGCGCGCCCGCTCGTGCGTCAGTGCGCAGCCCCGCTGCAGACGTCATGAGCGTCTTACTACCCAACATGGCGGACTTTGATACCATTTATGAGTTGGAAGACGAAGAGGATGAGCACGTAGTGAGTGAGGAACACCTGCCCAGGTACTGTCCGGATCCCGTGGTGCTGCGAGGGGCCGGGCACATCACAGTGTAAGCAGAGTCGTGTTTGTCGCTCGTGTCTGTTCCCGCGTCGCTTTGTCGCTTTGTTGTCCTCATCCTTTAGCCCGTGTAGCATGACGCTAGCCTGCTAGCTGACGCTACACACAACTCACAGTTAGTCCGTCACGGGAACCGTTGGTTTCACCGTGAACGTAACCAATCATTAAACGGACGTTAACGGTTCTTTATCACCGTGGCCACAGCGAACGTGGTCGGCTATCAACCGTTATTCGTTGGGAGGCAAGTTTACATGTGATGTTTTTGTTCGCTAGAAGATGTTTTTATCGGACGGTCTTGCGCATCTTCACCAGACATTTTAAAGTGAATGTTCTCTTCACAATGTCACCGGCGCAGTTATAGTCCCGGGGGGGGGGTATTTTTATTTATTTTTTTACTGCGAGTTTCATAATTGTTTTACACGGGGTGTCAGCTCCTCAGCTGCATTTTATGGTACTTCATCAGTTCGAGCTTTAAGCACGCCAGTCCCCCAAAGTGACGTCATGTAGGCACAGTAGTGAGGTGAGTTGTATTATTTCGGGAAACATTTTCACCACTGTCGTCATCGTCAGATCCTCCCTCGCCGTCACCATAATATGAGCCTGACCAGCAGATGCTGATTCCCAGCTGGCGACCTTTTCTGAGCATCTGGTTTCTCATTAGATCAAAAATATTGAGGATGTCCATTTTTTTTTTAAATTCAATGGTTACTTTTCACATGCGTATTGTTACTATAGAGCGCTGACCTTTCCAGGAGAGACACGCAAACATGAGCACGTTTCTAGTGAAGCCAAATACAAGTAACAGCAATATTGTCCACTTTAATTACTTGGAGCAATCACACAAAATCCATGTGAATGTCACATCAAGTCGCTGGCCGCAGCTGGAAAATAAAGCAGCAATGGCTTATGGGAAGTTTGGAATAGTTAGTCCTGTCATTCATTTTAATGTATTTATTGGGATGTGTGATTTGAAGGGATTTTACCGATAATAATCTATTGTATTGGTTTGTTGGTAATATGAAGCATAGTCATCTGGACCCCTGCATGTTTAGACTGTCTTTTAGAAGAAAACTATCTTTATTGTGCCATCCTTTAGATGTGTGTGGGATGTAATGTCAACTGAACTAAACTTTAAACACTTCTCGTTTGTCTTTTTCCAGGTTTGGACTGAGCAACAGATTTGACACAGAATTTCCCTCTGTTCTCACGGGAAAGGTACAGTTTTCCTGCACTTCATTCTTGCGAGCAGCTTTCTGTTCAATTCCAAGTGAGAAGAATTAAGCAATTAAAGCCACAGCGAATCAGTTGTTCTTTTGGGCCTTTAATAGCCCCTACTTCCCCAATCCACCCCATTCAAACCTTTCTGAGAGGTTTTGATCTGGTGGAGCTGCATTTCAAGTAACGCACCACAGTGTATAGAAAAGAGTCTGAATGTGCTGCTGTCCAGCTCTGTAAATGAGTAAGCCGTCTATGGGGCTCAGTTGGCGGGGACCCCAGTGTTTTTGAGGGTCCAGCTCCCGGTGATAAAATAATGAAATGAAGACTGCTGTAGACAAGAAAGGAAAGCTTCCTGGGTCGGACGCAGAAACACAAAAAGGCTGCAGGGGTAAGAGCAGGCCGAGGGAAGTGTGGGGCAATAAAAGGTACCTTCAGTATTGTGACCCAGGGTGACATGTGATGGATGAGGTCACAATTATGATGATTGAAGGGTGCAGATCAGGCCCTGCTGGGCTTTATTCCTAGGTCTTTGGCTGTTTGCAAAGAGACCTTTGCATCCTGTCATAAAAGATTACGACCCCTGTTTTATGGCGTACAGACTCAGCGAGGAATGAGCATCCATTCAAGTTGTTTGGTCGGCGCTGCCACAGGCTCTGCGCTTATCTCTCCTTTGAGCCCCTCTTTGCCTTGAACAGTCTAGAGCTTGGTTAGCAAATCAGAGGCATGGTATTTAGAGATCTCATCTCTGGACAACATCTGCAATTATCTACCTGTTGTTTTCTCTGAAGCTCTTTGATCTTTGTGCCCAATTGTGAGCAATTAGGAATATTTCATGTCAGCACCACCTACAAACACTTGAATTGTCTCTTCCTCCTCTCGTGCTTAGTAATTTGGTTATTGCTTCAATTTTCTGATAATTCCCTCCACTGCATAGAGGCTCTTGGAGCGGCTTATTTTGGTATACGCACATCCATCCTTTCTCTCTTTTCTTCTAGGTAGCACCAGAAGAATTCAAAACCAGCATCAGCAGGCTGAATGCTTGTTTGAAGAAGAACTTGCCTGTGAATGTGAAGTGGCTCCTTTGCGGCTGCCTGTGCTGCTGTTGTACAGTAGGCTGCAGTCTATGGCCTGTTATCTGCCTCAACAAGAGAGTAAGTTCCACACCTCTTGTGACAAGCGTTGGACAGTTTAACTCTCCCTTACATCAGCGCTGATTACTCAGGGGCTGTTATAGCAATTCAGCCGCATTGGTCTAAGTCTAGAGGGTAATAACAACTCGTGTTCAATTAGTGGCTCTGTGTAGAAATGACTCATCACGCTGCATAGCTCCTATCCTGCCCAGTGCAAGGGTGTGTCATTTGAAGGTGGTGTTACCACTCAGAATTGATGGCAACAAAGTGGAAATTACTAGCTGGTAAATTGGGAGTTCAGTCCATAAATCCGAACACTGGCTGTTTACTGTTACCTGTTAAAGTAATGAGTATTCTGCTGCCTGCATTAATGTACATGCATTTGTTTTCTATTCCAACAGACAAGGCGGTCCATTCATAAATTGTTAGAGTGGGAAAATAATCGATTATACCACAAGGTAAGAATGACAAATTGCAGATTAGCACCTGTGTGAAAGTACCTATTTGTCCGTGCCACTGTGCAGTGCAAGTTGAGTATCATCGTGATGGATAATGACAATTAATCTGTCTTGTAAACTCAAACCTGCCACACAAGTCCCTTAAAGCCGAGTCAGATCTGTTGCACGGGGTCTGAGAGGACCGTGAGGTCAGCAGTAAAATGCTGTGTTAATTTAGTTTTGTCTCTCAGCAACAAATTACAGCTAGTAGCTGTGCAAAGGTATAAAGGAAGCTCTTCAGGGTGTCTGGCCACAGTTTGACCCCGGCGAGACCAGACAGTCCTGCTCCTAAATTCCCCCGACACTGAAGGGGAGATTTCAGACAGATTTTCCTTTGTTTGTGTGTGTGTGCGTGTCTTTGTGTCTGTTTGAGAGTGGGAGAGATGTTCATTCATTGTGTCTGTGTCTTTTCTTTCAGCTGGGGCTGCACTGGAAACTCAGTAAAAGAAAATGTGAAAGCAGTAATATGATGGAATATGTAAGTAGGCAGTCTCAACAAAATCGCTATGAATTATTGGATTATTGCACAACTCTATAAACTTTTTGATTGTATTAGCAATTCATCTGCAGATTATTTTCTTGACTAATCGAGTTATAAAATGGTAAAGAATGCCCATTATATTTCCCAAAGCCCAAGGTAATTGTTTTGTATGACCAACAGTCCAAAACACAATATATTTAGTTTACTATCATTTACTTATTGCAACGAAATACAACAAATGTTCATATTTGGGACGCTAGAGCCATTTGTGCTTGAAAAATTACTTAAACAATCAGTTATCAAAATAGTTGCAGATGCGGTCTTCATTATGTTTCCTTCAAAAGCTAAAGCCTGTTGCAAAGGAGTTGGATATAAACATTAGTTCAAGGAGACCAGGTTACTATATCAGAATTCTGTTTATGTTATTACCCAATTTCATGGTTCTTTTTAGGTTATTAATCAATAATAATTAAGGACAGCACTCGTAAAATAAAGCATTGCCATTATGTTTAAACATCTTGCGGTTGTTTTAAATAATCATTTGTTTTGTATTTTTCTCTCTGTAGGTCATTCTTATAGATTTCTTACAGAAATATCCTATATTCCGACCGGACTGAGGAGGCTGTCAAAGACTGGATGTGTGGCCCTTGAATCTTATCCTTAGTGCCTTGTATATACAGTATGTTGGAATAAGGGTCTGCATCGTTGTCTCTCATGGCGACCCAGTACATCTCCCAGTACCTTGTACGTTAGAATTTGCAACACTGTCACTTTGCTTTAGAGCAGATTTTGCACATTTTTCCCGACAGAACTAGACATGTCCCCTTTGTTGCACTTTGGATGTGTTTTTTTTTTTTTGTTACATGTGACAAACAAGTGAAACTCTCAAAGTGCATTTACCCCAAAGAACCATCAATGTATCCTATAACCGTAATCCCTTGCAAAGAATGTGATGCCTCCACCTTCCTTAACTACCCTTGCCTTTATGTATGATTTTTCTTTTTAGAAATAACTTTACATGTAGGAGGAGGAAGGCACTGGGTAATTCAACAAGTGTGTAGATTTTAAAAGCTGCTTGTTGGCTTTACTCTCTTTGAATCCAGTTCTTTGCAAGTAGATGGGATGGTTGAAATTGCCTAATGTACAGTACGTCATCTAACTGTTATTTCTTTACGTCGGACCCTCTGTACATGGGAACTAGCTAGTAAAATAACTTGACCTGTAAATACCATGTTAGGATAAGCTGTACAATGGGTTACCATTGTTTACATAAAGTTACTTAGCTATTTAGTTTTTTTGCCAATATATTGCTGTACCATAGTTTTGATTAATGAAAGATGTATATGTACCTTTCTAGTTTATATGGACCTGTTTACCTTGTAAGCCATATAGTTACAATGTACACGATGCCAGAGTTTGGACCAGTTATTGCACTTGAGCCCAGTAGAAAGTCAGGATTTCAGACGATAATGCATCCTGAAGATTCCTCCTCAGCAGTGCATGTTACCATGTGGTGTTTGCCAATAAAGATGATATTCAATCGGTCGTCATCCATTAAACCTTAACTTAGAAATGGTCGCATCCCTGATGTGCAGTTGGAAGAGAATGATTTAAAACTCTGCAGAGTTTTAAATCATTTCTATTTCTATCATTTCTATTTTTTTATAATTTCATCCCAACTTTGCATTTTATAGTTTTGTACTTGTGTGTGTGTGTGTGTGTGTGTGTGTGTGTGTGTGTGTGTGTGTGTGTGTGTGTGTGTGTGTGTGTGTGTGTGTGTGTGTGTGTGTGTGTGTGTGTGTGTGTGTGTGGGGGTGGGTGGAGAAGCACAAACGTCTTCGGTCTCGAGCAGATGGTTCTTTTGTTCCAGTCATCTTGTCCAGTGTTAGTATTATTTTCCTGAATGTTAGTCAAGTGATTGCTGCCTTGCGTTGCATTAGAGAGCCTCTGGAGGAGTTGGTGAAGCACAGAGAAGACCGGTTGAAGTATATGTTCTCTTGTACAAAGGAGATTTTAAATCCTCCTCCCAGTATTGTCCCTGTTACAATTCTAGTAAATGTCCGTCATGGTGACCTAATCACTACAGAGAGAAAATAAATTGTTGATTTTGAATTTTCTTTGTTTCCTTTTTTCATTTGAAACCATTTAGTCATTTACTGTCACACTCGATGAATGATCTGTCATCTTAGTAAAAACAGATCATCGAGCAAAGCCTGCTGCCCGCCACAGAAATGTGTCTATTTGTCATGTTTAACAAGGGGTTGAATCGTTAACTTTAACAAGACAGTCTGCAATTAGTCAACACATTTGTAAAACTCAGGAATGCCATTAATATAACCTGCTGCTACTTTCTAAAGTTATGGATCAGCGGTCGGAGAATACTGGACCATGTCTTTACTTTATCTCTGCACAACCCCCGAATACTGAAGTGCTGGGCTTGACTTCAGTCTGGCTGGTTTTATGGTCCTTTGTTTTCTCTGATTAGCTTTCAGTAACCATTTACTGCACCAGTGCTCCAATGGTTTTAAGCCACCACCACTGGTTTTAGTTAATTTAGTAGAATTAATTGTGGTGGAAGTTCAATTGAAATCTATTAAGATTCAGCCAAGCAGTTCATTTGAATTAATTCCGGATTTCATCTGAAGAACATCTCAAATGATTATTTATTTTTGAGAGACTTGTGAACAAAAAGGTACTTGCTTCTAATTTTACAATTATAGTATAGTATATATTTACAATTTATGGATCTTTACTTTTACTTCTCTACATCTCAGAAATAAGTACTTACTCCACAAAATGCATCTTAAGTTAGTAGCTCCTTATGATTTATGAGTTCTCCAGTCAGAATGATACAGTTGTAACTTGTCCTACAAGAAGAAGAATTATTTTGCTTTATATATTCTGTCTAATACATATGTACTTTTACTTAAGTACTACTTAAATGTAGGACTTTTACTTTGGGAGAGGATCTGAGTACTTCTCCCACAACTGCATGCTGCATGAGACACTAAGCAGAGTGTCTGTTTGACTTTCATATGTACATTTTGCATTTGTAGAAGGTTGTACTGGTTTTGTTTGTTTGTATGCTCAAACTTGTGTGTGTGGCCATTTTTAATTTTGCATGTACATATGATGACTGCTGAACAAAAGTAGAACTTGGGAAAAAAATAATTTCAGAGAGACTAAATTTGGCAAAAAACCTGAGTCACTTCTGTATCTATACAGATTGTGTCCACTAGGTGTCAGACTGAGCCATGAACAGACTGTACAGTTTATTAGACATTTCTGACTGGGGTAAATTACTTTAATCACTTGCACGTTCATTAAATAAATATGTATTTTATCAGGAAACATGGCATAGCTAAAAAACTCCTGATCTCCATGCCCATTATGCCGCTTGTGAAGTCCAGAAACATTTACATTCAACATGTACGTTTCTTTATCATTTTACGTGCACTTTAAGATTTCTTTTTGTTTCAAGGACAAATTGTGAATCTGAAATGTTTTCTCTTATACACCACAATAAACAGAAGAACAGCATGATTTGTTATGATTTTATTGAACATAATAAAACAGTGGACGGGCTAATACACACATTCTGTATACACTGTATTCCACTGCCAAACAAATTCTGAATTATTCAATAAGTCTTGGTCTCAATTGATGCACAAGAAAGGCCACTGGGAACGTGTTGACACAAAAAAAGAACGAGGTAACACAAATTGATCTGAACAAAGCAGTTCTCCTTTTGAAATTCAGTATATAATGTGAGGAAATAATGATGGGAAACACATTTTGGTACAGTGGAAATTTAAGGCAAGTATACATTCTGGTTTGTCCTTCAATGTCTACAAGGCACACGCTTATCAAAGTCATTCGGTATTATATAATGCTTCTATAGACCAGCTCACAGTTTTAAACAACAATATAAAAGTTTATTTTTCTGTTGCAGAATTCTCTAATATCAACGGTGAACAGAAAAGAAACCCGGGCCAAAGCTGTTTCCTACCAATATCATTCAGATTAAATGCTCTGCAGGTTTCCTCCCTGTTAACACCAAAGTCTCCTTTTGTAGCTGCAGCTGTTGATTTTTACCCTTAATGTCACTTTGACTCAATTTAACTGAATTTCCGTCATTGCTTCATCATTCTGATTCACGTTTTGAAAGTGTAAATTAAGTTGATAAAATCACACTAGTGGTACAAAAGCTACAGGACAGGATGCATTTTCTGTCTTTGGCATGAGTCTATACATCAGCAACCATTTGTGTTATATGTGGTCGACTATATATATATATATATATATATATATATATATATATATATATATATATATATATATATATAAATAATTCTTCATCTCAACTGTCTAAATATATTGTAAGCACTACATTTCATCTTCAGACGTTGTTTATGTGAATCACTCCAATGATGGCATTATTTAACAGGAAAGCAAAATGATGTATTCAGAAAAAGTTGTTAAAAACAACAACAACAACAACCATCCTTCCAGTTTGTCCACAGAATATAATTCACTGATTGTCATCATTTTTGCACCCTGATTAATCCCATTTTGTGCAAACATCTGCCCTTTGAGTGTGAGAGGACACTGAAACAAACAGAACGTGCTTGGGAAAGTGATTTCTATTGTACACAGGATGGCTCTTTAGCAAACATGTTCTGTATTACACAGATTGAACATCAATGTAACCTAACAATGACAATGACATGTGGAAGCGACAGTGAGTGGCCCAGTCAAGAATGCAGCTGAACAGGGCGAAGATCTGTGTGTGCTGTGAACAATTAACGAGGGTGACAGAAAGAAAAGAGAGTGAGGTGCAGGTGTGTTTTGCTACACAAGACTCCCGGGCCAGGACACCACAGTCAGTGTGACTTTATTCTTCTGCAGCTTGAGCATGGGGATGAGAGAGGAGTTGTTCATTCCCACTGTTGTGGCTCCATTCACCGCCACGATCTCATCACCGCACCTGGAGGGAAGCACAGACCATTAATGTTGAGAGGGATGAAAGGATGCTGATGACACGGCACGTGGGAGTCAAAGTGGGCGTCACTTACTTGAGGCGTCCGTCAAAGTGAGCAGGTGTACCAGGCACAATGGTTTTGATAAAGAAAGGCTGCTGGCCGTGGCTCTCCTCGTAGCCGCCGACGATACTGAAGCCCCAGCTCTCGTTGTTGGTCTTCTGCAGGACGATGTCCCGGCACCAGTGCATGGGACTGAGACAAACAAAAAGGCAAAGTCAGAGTCTTTCACACCCAGATGAACTGAATGCACTTGAAGTGGAGGAACAGAATTCAGGCTGTACCTTGGTAATCCCAGCCAGCGAGTCCACAGGGGAGTCCAGTTGAAGGCGTCGTCTCGTGGGTCGTCCACAGTGTCCAGTTCGTCCTTGTTGGCAGCATCGGCGTCCTCCTCCGAGTCCTCTGAGAGGGTCTGGATGACACGGAGCGCCACCTGGGACTGAGCTGTCTGAGTCTTCAGCACAGAAACTGCCTCGTTGTAGGTCAACTGGGTCAGATCGACACCGTTGATGCTCAGCAGAACGTCGCCTGAGGAAACACAGACACATCGTATTTAAGAGGATCTCTGTTGTAGAAACATCAAAATCAAGCTGTATATGTTTTGATAAAAACCGTTTTGGTGTAAATGCTGTTAGTCTTGACGGAGGCAAAAGGATGCAATTACAAATTTAAGGAGCTTAATGTGGACGTACTCTAAGATGAAGAATGGTTTCCCATTCTTTCTGAGTTCAGGGTATTTATTCAAATATTCGCACACAATTAAGAATTAGTTAGTCGATCCAACACATTGATTTGTTGATCGACGGAAAATTAATCAGCAACTATTTTGAAAACTAATTGTTTGAGTAATTTTTTAGAATAAAAATACCACGAATGGTTCGAGCTTCTCAAATGTGACGAGTATTGTGAATATCTTTGGTCATATGAAAATATACAAAAGATTAACGACAAAAGACAAAACATAGCGGACATTTTTGACAATTTTATGTCATTGTAAAGACTAATTATTAAATAAAAATAAAAAACAGATAATGAAAATAATAATTAGACGTAGTCCTTGGCACAAATAATAAAACTACGAAGACAAGCTGCAAAGCATACAACTTTGAGTACAAATTCCTTCTTGAACGTCAAAATCACACATCACCAGATGCTGCTTTGTACCTCTTTTGATGGTTCCATCTCGGTGAAGACAGCCGACAGGCTGCACACTCGTGATGTAAACGGGGAGACGGCTGCGACAGTCCCTTCCCCCGGCGATGGTGATGCCCAGGGAGAGCCGAGGCTCCTTCTTCAGACTCACAGTCTTCTCCTGGCTGGAAAACCCGCCTGGAGGATCCTTTAGGAACAATTAACAAATTAGTACTAAGCAATGACAAACACACCGTGTGGAGTTTTGAGGTCATGCTGGCCTCGTTCAGGAGGCCATGTTTCACTTATTTTGTTTGACAAAACACACACACACACACACACACACACACACACACACACACACACACACACACACACACACACACACACACACACACACACTTGAGCCTCTCCAGGATCCTTTCACTTAATTGATTCCTCTCACAAAACCACTCGTAGAAACAAATGTGAAACATTTGAGAAGGAGCTGAGAGGTAAGGGTGGAGGTAACGTGTGAGGAGCAACACTAAGCTCTCGTAGTGGAAAAGATGTGTGGGAAATGACAGCTTCAACCAGCCTCCTTGTTTCTCTGTGGAGTCTGTAAACCATCAGAGGGGAAGCTGGGGGAGGAGGGGGTCTTCCTCCCCCAGCAGGGAGCCCATCCCCCCCAGCAAGACGAAGAGGCTCGGCTCTGCAGGCGAAAGCTAACTGTTACCAGCTTTGATCCTCTGCCACCCAAAGAAACTACCAAAAAACAACAAGACAGTGGCCCCGTAGCGGCAGAATGAGCAGCACCCCAGGCCTTTTGATCAGGACAGAGGGAGGCCCGGAGAAGGGCTTTCATCTCCGCTCACCGATGCAGGTGTCTGCTCTCAAAGCTTCTCACCCCTAACTGGCGGGGGGGGGGGGGGGGGGTGCTATTCTTTTTACTGACAGTGTATGGTACAACTGAGTGTGACTGACAAAGGAGCGATTGTCACAATTACACTGTGTAAACAGAAACATATAAAGTTTGTAAGATCCTGCGAATCTGGTGGTTAGTGGTGTGAAAAGGAAGTTAGAATTCCAGCGGCAAACAGCTGGCAAGGGCCAAAGTAAATGTGGATGAAAATATTTTATTAAAAAAGTAGCTTGCGACATTAGTTAGTGTGGAAGTTTTGTGTATTACCTTCATGTAGGTGGACCGGCGCCTGAAGTACTGCGGCTCAGGCGCCCTCCTGGTTGCTCTGCTGTGTTGTCCCTCTCTGCTGCTTCCTCCTTCTTCCTGAGCGTCTGCAGGTCTCATCACCACAAAGTTCACACGCACCTCACTCGCCTAAATGCACACACAAAAAGCAATCAATACCACAGCAAATACATACAAAACACTCGATTACAAATTGTATTGTCCCTGATTGAGGTTTTCAATGTTTTGCATTATCAACAACATATCCTTTATATTACTAGCGATCATTTTCCAAGCCATAATCATTGAGTTGTCAGATTGACAATTGGCTACTTTCCTATCAGCTTTTGGTTCATAATATATTTGAGATACGATTTACACACTATTTTAAACACTATGTTTACCCTGCTGGCAGTGGAGTCTATGGCAATATTGACCCATCTTTCACTTCTTCTTTTGAGCAACCTATCCGGACCAGAACTATGCAAAAGCCACGACATCTTCTGTGGGTATTCATGGTCCACGGCGAATTGTTTTAGTGAATTACTGCCACTATCAGGACAATATATTTTATAATTGGCATATTTGTTGGGTAAACTCATGCTTTTACAGTATGTTACATTATTGCAAAAGTAATTAAAAGCAGTGACTGTTCTGAAAGTCTTGCATTCAAGTGCTTGTGGGAAACCCAAACAACTGACTCGTCTTTTTTTTAATTTAACTACATAATTCACATTGTCCTTTTCAGAATGTCCATGTTTACATATTGTTTGTTTTCTTTGTTTCTCAGCCTCGGTTTGATTGAACAAAGTTAATAAAAAAAAGTTAATTTGTATCATCAAACCCAAAATATGTCTGTAATTCTTAAAATGTACAAAAACAGATGAGTTCAAACGAGTTCATGCTCACAACTAACCAAATAACCTCAGCCTGGAAGGAAGGGAATCAGTCTTTAAACATATGGCTTGCTTTAGAAAATGGTCTTTGCTACTGTAGACTGTCACTTGTCGTTAACGGGCTTAATGTACCTGTATGATCTGGGCAGCGCTCTCAGGTGTACCGTGCCTCAGGTCATGTCCATTGATGGCCAACACCTTGTCATTGTTCCTCAGTTTTCCATCTTTGGCCGCTAAACCACCTGACAGCAGGTCCAGGATGAAAACCCCGCTCTCATCCGATTTGCGTATGAGTTTGATGCCGAGCGGTTCGATGCGCTGGCTCTTCATTAGCGTCACCTGCAGGACCGTGCCGGGGTTGTGATTGGAGGTAGGGTTGCCATGGGGACTGGGAGAGGGCTGGGAGGCAGTGGTGCAAGGGGAAGCGTGATGATCAGACCGCAGATCCCTCGTCTTAAAACCTTTCTCCTGCATAACAGTGAGCCGGAGGAGGAGAGGCTGGCGAAGCACAGAGATGGCTCGGGCGTGGGGGACTGAAGCCAGGCTGACATCGTTCACCTGGAGACACCACAGAGAGAAGAAACAGCAGTCAGCGCTGCAGCAGCCTAACAATCACTGCAGCACACGCTGTGAGTAGATGCTGCTACTATAGAACGTTATTGTGTTTTTTGTTGAGCAGAGAAACAGGGTTAACACATTTTGTTAGTTTTCTTCCAAGATAATTCCATCAACATCATATGGAAGGCCATTTCCGCAGTAAAATAAAATGGAAATGATGAGATAAAAAGCCATAATTATGAGATAGAAAGTCAAGATTATGAGATAAAAAGTCATAATTATGAGATAGAAAGTCGAAATGATGAGATAGTAAGTGCGCATGCGCGTCAGTGGCGCACTTACTATCTCATAATTTCAACATTTTATCTTATAATTTCGACTTTCTATCTCATAATTATGACTTTTTTTTTATCATCAGGTGTGACTTGATGTTGTTAAAACTAAAAGCTCTGTTTCAATTTGTGCCAACCTACATGTCTGACTTTTATATATATATATATATACTTTTATATAACTGTAACTATTTCCTGCATCAGAATAATCACAACTCGAGCAGATACTACTGACAAGGTATCGTCAGCTTGCCCTTTCTGTTTAAAATAAGATCCTGTCAAAGTGATATTTGCCTGACAAATCTGATGTGAAATTGTGCATCGATTCAAGAGAAGGAGTAAGAATTAGTCACTGTATCTCTTTACATCCACCAGCTTTCCACAAAGCCCCAAAAAACTGCAGCTAATGTTTCACATCCCGAAGGCAGCGTGTTGAACGGCAGGTTTTTGTTTTCATCTCCAGGTTTGGGATTGGCTGGCTTTGGAGGAAAAGCAACATTTTGGAGGACATACTGAAGCAGGAATGCCAAAGCCAAAGCTGAAATGTTCTATCAGCTCGGTTTACAGAGGTACCACATTCCAGGAGAACCGGAGGGTAGAAACACAAGAAGGAGGACAATGTTGGAAAAGAGGAGACCTCAACTTATTAAAATCTTCAGTTCTATTCTGCACTTCAATTCTCCTCTGAGGAGATCAAAAGTGTTAGATTAGGAACATTTGATGACTCCAGGTTCTTACTTTTTAAACTGAAGATTTGTGGGTTTTGACAAAACAAAACGTTGCATTGGGCTCTGGGATATGGGAATAAAAACAGAAAAAACTTGGTGCAAGGGTGCTTAATTATGAATCTCAATGCATTTCTTGGCAAGATGTAGCTGGTTGAGGCAAACTGGTTAAGGTTAAGCATTGACCTCAAGTAGTTATGGCCAGGATAGCCCATTGGTCAGGGCAGAGGACCTGAACCAATCAGGTTACTAGTACCGTGGCGTGCATGGACACCAGGCTAATCCTAGTGCCTGAATGCTACACTGGGCGGGTCTTGCAAAGAAAAGCAGTGGGATCCATAACAATGATGGACGGGTGGAGCAAGCAAGTAAGGGCCAAGGAAGAACCCATTCAATTGTGGAGCGGATCTGAATCAGAGGACAGATACACATTACACTTCTCACTTAAGTAAAAGGCGTTGGCGGAGGTGTGCCCTCTCCTTCTAGTTTATTAATAACTCATTCAAAAACATCGGATTAAGTCCCCTTCCTGTTTCAATACTGGCCCTCTCAAACAGAAAGGTGCTAAATCAATCCGTGACAACAACCAGGTAAAGCAGTTTACGTTGACACGTTGGGCCGGGGATATTTACCACGCCTTGTTTCCATGAAGCTAAAACTTGTTCATCTTGAATATCTACTTTCCCATGCCCTGCTGCAAAGCACTGTGTTTACAACAATATGCTTAACTGAACACTGTCACGCTACGCCACCATGATACGTCTGAATTCCTGATGAAGGAAAGATGAATACTTGACTCTCGTTGAATTTCTGAGTCACTCTCACCTCTAAGATGTGGTCCCCTGGGGCCAGTCTGCCATCACGAGCTGCTAGCGAGTCTCGGACAATCTCCTGGATGACTATGTTCCCCAGCGGTGTGTCTTTCCCCCCCACGATGCGAAGGCCCAGCTCCTCCTCTTCCTCCTCTCTGAACAGCTCCACCACAATGGACTCGGCCACCAGACTGGACCGCAGGGGGGTGTTGTCTGGAGGGAATAAATAAAGCTTTTTATTCCCGTTTATGAAGAAAATCCTCCCACTCCTCAGCTCTCGTTGGCTGATTGCTCTAACCATCACTATAGAAGTTTAGAAGTTAAAGTTACACAAAAATAAATAGCCATGATCACTCAGTCAACATCCTTAGAGTTTACAGCCAAACTACCAAGTTCAACTTTGTCCAGCGACGGATTATTTCAGACATTCACATTCACTAACCAAATAAAGTGGCTCATCTGGCTACTGTTGGCTTGTTTACAATTTATTATATATGATATGTTTGTGTTTCTCTGGCCCTAAAACAGCAAAGTATTTACAGAAACTCTTGAGTACAACTTTACCAGTAGAGACATGCACACAATTACACAATACTGGGTAAACCAATAACCAGTTTCTTAACTTGAGGTGCTTTTCTTTGTACGGTACACAGTTAACAGCAACACTAAACAGGAAACAAGAGTTCTAATAGTGTTAGTATCTTTTTAGTCCGACAAAAAGTACAACGGCATGACTTCAGGAGATAGTACAACCTGGATGAAGTAACCTGCTGCAATTTCTATACAGATTTTTTCATTTATTTCAACAATCAATCTTATTTGCAATATTTACAAGTGTAAACTCATTGTATTTTCCTTTCAGATTTTAACAGCATACAGCAGTAATCTGATTAAAAAACAGATTATGATGACACCGAAGCAAACTTCCCTGCGGACACTGTTTACCAGTTGCCTGGCAACTACGTTTTATTGGAATTTTGCCACTGGTTCTGGCTTGCAGGAGATGAGACCGTCTGGTTGCCACATCTGTGACCTAGTACACAATCCTCCAACCTGGCTGATGATTCACCTGTGACAGACTCAGAATCCAAACCTCGAGGCTAAAAACATCACCAATTCCCGTCTGTGTGTCTCGACGCCCACCCACACAAGGATTTAGGTTTTCTGCAATCTTTATTTCCGTTCAACCTAGAAACTTCTATAAACATCATTCAGTGTCAAAGATTTTACCAACCTCCTATTGCAAATAATTTCCATAGAAGTTGTGGTTTTAATGACCATGTTTGTGTGTATGTGGGTTCAAAGAAAACAGAAAAGTCCCCGTTCTTGTGCTGTTGTTTGTACAGAAAACAGAGAGTGGCTGATACAGTGATAAGATAAAATGACTCCATACCATCCTCACTTTCTTCATAGGCAGGATTAATGAGCCCGGGCTCGGGCGGATCTCTGGTGGGATTTCGGGACTGTGTTGCTGAATGTTTAGCATCACCAGAAGACTCCCCGTCACTCTTACGTCCCTTTAGCTCGTTCCACGAGGGCCTCTTCCTCTTCTCTGCTTCCTCCCTCAGTCTTCTAAAAACAGGACATCTGAGGAAAGATAGGAACATGGAGGAAACTGGTAGAGCGAATGATACGCCCGACGATCGACCAGTGATTTTAAACACACAATCTTCATGATGAAATTAGAAGATTGTGTGTTAAATGTGTCAGGCTACTACGGAGTGCCAGAGATGAATAGACATACAAAAATGGAGGTTAAGAAGTGTTTTGAGGGGGAAAAGAGGAGACAAGAAGAGAGTATTTTATGCACAGGATTCAGAAGAGAAGCACAATGCAGATGAGTGTACAGTTTTACTGCATTGCAGGGTATCTGGGGGAGACAGGTTGAGTCTGATTAAGTCAGTCAGAGTGCTGGGACTGCTGCTTGTTCCTCATGCCTGAACTTTGTCTCCTCGTTGTTTGCACAGAGAGGCTGCAGCAGGACTATCTGCCACCCACAACTGACTGCGTCATGGCTGGCCAGCAGGATGATAAGCACCACACCGGCCATGTGAAAAACAAGATGACTGACCCGCACATCCCCTTGAGCTCAATAATTAGCAGTTTCTGTATCCATAGAGGGACTGCGCTACCAGGACTACAGCTTCAAAAAGAGGAAAACACAGCCTTTGACAGGGCATGAAGATAGTTATTTTACATTGTTGAGGAGTAGTACAAATTAGTCTCATGACTGAAACGTTAAGATGTTTACTTTAAAGTGAAGACGCGTGCATGCAGTATATGTATATGGGGTATGAGAAGTTTAATACACCGTACAATACAATTCTTCCACTTTAAAGAATATTTTGACAATTTGGGAAATACACTAGTCAGCTTTTGAGTGAGATGAGAATATTGATGAATATTGATGAAATCTTTCATTTTTACGTTTCTGTTATATATAAGAAAGTGTATTTCCAAAAATGTCAAACTATTCCCGTAATGACCGGTCAGTGAGATTTGTTTTCAGTGGATAGTAGGACGGCTCAGTTCACCACCTTAGAGACAATCCAACCCCGTCACTGCCATGTTTTCTTTACACAATCATGCTATGAATTATTACGCTGTGGTCACAGCTTAAATACATTGAACAGACTGTCATGATATTGTGAACACCCATTTTTTTTTATAAAGACAGTTGATATATTATGTCGCATTCTCGTCTAAAATAGCACACATCGTGACCAATCATTTCAGCCGTGTAAAGGTTTACCAATATCCACCAATACTGCTGTCATGACCGGTCAGCATCCCGTCCAGAGTCTTACCTGTTGTGCAGGTGAGGCTGCAGCTCACAGCGCTGCATCTGCAGCTGACACTCTGCAGAGTGGGGACACATCACAGTCAGCTTGTCCAGCAGGTTCCTGACCAGCAGGCTGGAGGGACGACATTGATGTAACTGCAGCCGTAGGCGGTCCACGGGGCAGAAGTCCTGCTCTTTCAAAAAGTTGTTCAGACAATGAAAGCAATATGTGTGGCCACAAGGGGTGTCCATAGGTCTGAGGAGGGGCTGCAGGCAGATGTGGCAAACCAGTTCATCATCCACCTCATCCTGGTACTCATACAGGTGGCAGTCCGAGCCCTCGTGCTGCTGGCCACACTCCTTACACACCCGCGCCCAGGAAAGACCCGCGGTGCTAACGCTGCCTGCAACTTTGGTTTCTGTTGTAGCCATTGGCTGAAGAAGATCAGTCCAAACTTCTCTGGAAATGATTCGCGGCCTCTTATATCCTTAAAACAGTGTCTGGTCGCACATCTATGTCTGCATGTCCAAAGCTAAAAATCCATTCAAACTGTGAAAATGAAGCGATGATCCAGAGTCAACGATGTTATCTTCATGTCTTCATTTTGATTTTCTGTTGAGAGAGAACAACACAGTTAGGTTTACTGCAGAAGTTGGATTGTTCCTCCTCATACTGGCCAGCTCCACAGGAAATGACAAATCCACAGAGCAGCAGCAATATGGCAGCAAGCTGCAGCTGCTTCCTCTCAGCTAGTTTCCTGAAGGACAAAAGGAATTCTCATCTCAGCTAAAAGTCAGCGTGCTTCACACTGAAAGAGCTAAACTCTGTGAAATGAGGCAAGAGAAAAACTGGCTAAAGTCAAACCCTGCTAATGTGAAGGAACAAAGGCATGGCACTACACCAGAGTAAGAATTTCAAATGAACTGGGCAGAAATGCAACCCCCATCACTAATGACCCCTTGCACCCAATCGGCAGTAGTCTCTATCCCTTTGTGCGGCTCCTAATCTCCTTTAATTCTCTCATAAGAAGAAAACTGATTAGGATCACATTCTTTTAGAGAAACTTTTGGCCAGAATCATGAACAAATATATCAAATAAATTGACACATCATAAATTACACCACAAAAAAAAGCTACAAAATCTAGCTTGTAAGATGAATCCATTAAAACAGCTTATGTGTGGATTTATTAACATCTCACTATGGTTAGGAGCAAAAAGTGCCTTTAAGTTGCAATAGTAGCTTTCGTACGACGTTCTATGTGCCTCTATTGAAGGAGTTTTGTGCTGAACACTTTCACAGGCATCATTTCAGAAGACGTAATGCTGCCTGAGAGGCTGAATTGGCACAAAAATTAACAAAACACCATCAAATACCACCTTGAAATGTATGACTTTGTCCTAAAAACACAAAAGGAGCACAGAAAGAGATTCTCTTGCACATTACCACATACACTACAATGAACTAACTACATTTGATGTCCTCTCTCTGTGACCCCAGTACAAGATGTCAGGCACAAAAAGACGACTTTATCTTGAATGTTATTGCCTTAGAGCGACTCACCCGAGCTGATATCTTTGTTGTCAAGCGCCAAGTAGCCACTGCACACAAACACGAGACTCTAACCTCGCAGCTGCCTAAAGCCTGAATGAAACCAGAGCCCTGCCTCTCCAGCAGCACACCGTCGGAATAATGTCTGTGTGTGCGTGTGTGTGATGACACATATTTGTGTGCATGAGCGGGGATGTGTATGAGCTCTGACTGCACCGGTGTGAGTAATGCAGTGGGGAATTGGTGTAACTAGGCAGAGTGAAAGGAAAGTGTTCCTTCTGCCTGTGTATGTGTGTGTGTACATGTGAATGTTTGGGTGTGTGTTGGGGGGGTGCTCAGACTGCTGATGTTGCACTATTAAAGGTAAAGTACTCTCAGTAGCTGGACGGCTGATTGCATGCAAACACACAAGACCCTCTAGAAATGTGTGTGCGCACGCCTTTCAACATACGTGCACACTGGGTGAGGTGACGCAGGCCTTCTTTCTCTCTTTGTCTTTACTTTGTACAAGTGATACCTCGTCCTGTAATGGATAGGTGTCATGGATCCTGTAGCTCAGTGAGGAAAGCACAGGACAAACCAGGCTGTGCTCCATTTATTTGGAAATCAAATGATGTGGTGCAAAAGATAAACTATGCAATGCACTTCCCTTAAATACACCATGCTGCCCTACTGCAAAGTGTTCGGCTGGTTCTCTTGTCAATAAGACGTTCCCAGTTTCATATCGCTTCATACCCAAGGTGTTTTATTTGCTTTGTGATAAAGGGACGTGCACTAGCTGGGAGTCAGAGAGCACCCAATGGGTTCCACTGAGGATGAAGCATGGCTCCATTAGAGCAGAGGTCATCTTCACAGGAAGACATACATCCAGCGACCCTGGAGAAGACGGGTCCCCTCCTGCTCATTGTGTCTGAAGATGGCTGTCTCTGACGCTATCTATCACTGTCCACCCCTTCCACACTGACACAGCAGTATATATCTCTGTGGTTCTCAAGGATAAGGCATGACATCAATAAACGGTGCTTGTCTTTCTCGAGATCCTCCATGTGAGATGGGGACTCAGATTAGACGATTGATTGATTAGTCTGAGAATCGATTAGTTGATTTATTATTGACAGGCCTTCCTTAAAATGCAAGCTTTGTTTCTTTTATATCAAGTGAATATTTTTAGGTTTTTGGAGTGTGGGTCAGGCACCTTAAATTGTGATGGGCATTGTTCACTATTTTCAGAAATTCTATAGGTCAATCGTTATCATTATTTGCAGCCCTAGAAAACAGTAAAAGAACATTTTCAGTTCAGTCATCTTTACTGCAGTGGTTCTCAATCTTTTTTCAGTGATGTACCCCCTGTAAAATATTTCTTCAGCCAAGTACCCCCTAACCAGCGCAAAGCATTCTTAGTTGAAAAAAAGGTGTAATACACAGCGCTGTGCCATCAGTGTCTGATTTAATATAGAATATATACAATTCAGTTTATGAATTTATATTTGATTGAATATGTATTAATTAACTATTTTTAAAGGATTTTTGAATGGATGCTACGTTTACATATATATTTAAAAAAATCTCCCATACCCCCAGGGGTACACGTACCCCCATTTGAGAACCACTGATCTACTGTCTCAAGAAAAATCCGTTAGTCTTGAGTTTCCCTGAGAAAGTTTGAATCTACATCACCATTAATCTACCTCAAGTACATGTATCCAGTTTAATCCTAATCCTAATCCTACACTGGAGCGAGAAAATTATTTCACAGGAATCCCACACTTAAAGAAACATTTTAGACTATTGTTAAAGTTCATGTGTGTGAAACCAACACAAGACAGCTTTACAATAGGCAGCTGAAATATGTTCAGAGCCAACCAAAGCGGCTCAATACGACCACCCTTAATGAGGGAACGCCTTATCCAACTCAAATGCCTTGTAATCATGTGACAGCCTAAGCATTCACGGGAAATATCTCTGGCCCTACGGTGTCCTCCAGTCTCCCAGAGGATTACAGGAAGTGGCGTTCCCTCAAAGCTGAGCCGAAATCATTTGCTTTGATGGTTGACATGGGTGAGTCACATGGGCGGCCTGCCACACCCTCAGTGAACGCAGGTGAAGCCCGGCTAGACAAATAATTTCTCCATGAGACCATGAGACAGGAGGTGTGTCTCGTCAACTCTGTGTCTTACATCAATGTCTACTACCGTGAATAAATACAGCACATGAAAGGGAAAATTTATCAAATTGCTACCCAGACGTGAATGAGACTTAATCATCAGTTTTTGAGTATGACGTAATCAAGTGAAAAGCTCCAAAACATCTCAAATTAAACTTTTATGGCTGCATGAATTAAACATTATTTATCATTAAAGTTATATTGACATCTTCTCCGATTAATAATTAAAAAAAGAATACCATGTATTCATCTATTTAGAGCACTGTTTGAACATTATGTATAGCAACAACATGCAAAGTATCCTGCTTTAAATACAAAGAACAATATTTGCATTGCGTATCTGTATGCAGGTCATCCGGGGGACATTAAAACCTTTATTTCCAAAGTGTTTCCCAGTCCAGCTTCATCCCAGTTTGTACTTTCGTACAACTAAACAAGCTGGATTCTCAGCCTCGCTGCAGACTCACGCGTGGTCTGGTACAAGTGTCTCGCTGACAACGTCACACACGGAGGTTCACTTTATCTTTATGGGCTGCTGAGCCTCCCACTGTACAACGGCCTGCCTGCACATACCAAACAAACACCGCCCTATTAACTTATCATCAGCCATGGATGTTGCCTTTGTATTCAGCATGAAGGGAAGAAGGCAACAGCAATGAGTTATTCAGCTGATGATTGATTTGACGCAAACAAGGCTGGCTTGGAGCTGGATTTTCCAGACCACAAAAAACTTATTGATCTTCACATTGCATTCATTTTCCCGCCACAACAATTCTTCTTAAAAACTGCTGTCTCCATACTTTGAACAGCTGGTTCAGATGTGGCACAAATTCTAGAATACTTTGGTCACACAAAAGGGGAATTTGACTTCTGCATCACACAACACCCTTTCCAACAACATACTGAATGACCCTGAGCAGGCCTCCCCCTGATGGAGCCTGGTGGGTGGAGTCGGGTCATCAGGGAGATTCAGCTCACCTGGTCTGGCTGCGGCTGCAAGTCTATATAAGCTGGTGTCAGTCACGCAGTCATTCTCTTCCCCTGGCTTGTTTTGTTACATCTAGTTTAGCCCCCGCACTAGTTTCCCCCTTATAGTTACGTAAACGACAATTCTTTTTAGCTGCAACTCATATGTGGTCGCCCCTCCTTTGTTCAGCCTTGAACTGTGTTGTGACAAATTGGAGGCTTGTTCGGGATCAAATTAACCACTTTAGTAAGATGAATTCCAGGCTTTCTGGTAATTTGGACTGATGTGGTTTGTGGTGTCGCTACCTCCTGTGACTTTGTTAACTTGTATGTAGAGATTTGGGCTCAAAATTGCAGACTTGACCTACTTGTTGAAATGCAAAATGTGGGGTGTACCATGCATGAGTTTTGGTTTCTTATGAGGCAGAGTAATATTCTACTCTTGTCCTTCTGTCTTTTTGTTAAACGTTACTCCATTGTGCATTCTGGTTTACTGTGTCTTTTTGGTTACTGAAATTCTCCCCCATTTAGTTTGTTGCAACTTGATCTCTTAAAGTGGCAGTAAAAGCCAGTCGAGCTATATGCTCTGGATCATGTCCGTGGCTTTCTGTGGGTAACTGTACTGCATGGTCATTCTGGACCCACTGGTTTCCAGTGAATAAAAGTCCACACATTAGTAAATACCTGAATACCAGGACTGGGCTTATATAGTTAGCAGTATGTCAGATGGTTTAGGTTTGGGAACCTACCTTTTTAGTTTTGTTAATGCAGCAATTTAGATTGTTTTATATCAGATTTAGTTAATGGTACGTGTTAGTTTATGCCTTCATGCGGTTGGCCTTGACACCCACTATGGTCTTGGGCATAGCCCCACACATCTGGTTTTGTGTTGCTTTTTACCGCACCCACTATAAACATGATTGTCTCCCACTCGTTCCAAAGATGCTTCCTCCGATACCAAGGTCACAGCTATGTGAGGGTGGCCAACCTGAAGGTAAGAAGTTTGTTTTAAAAGGGGCCTTTTGTCCAGCCGGTTTGGACCTTGCATACTGTGCTTTAAATTCCCATCTTTAGTGTGAGACGGTAGTTCTTTAACATTAAATAAATAGTACTTTTGCAAGCAGCCATTGAGATCAGAATGTGTATTTAGTTGTTCAGAATATCCATGAGGACAGACTTTTAATATAAAGGCTAAAGATAGTTATGAGACTTGATTAAAATAGTACAGACTACACTTGTCAAACAACTGAAGTACAAAAGTGACCCGTTTCACAACTAATCTTTGAAGTAACTGCAGCTGCACGTAATCAAAAATAGATATGGCCAATTTTAACATTTGTGCCTATTTTTGTAGCTACTCCAATACTAAAGTAAAAGCACTAGGTATGCAGAACAGCTCCTTGGCAACACACTAATATACAAGCAGCATTGTCCAATTAAAGCTGGTCAAGGTGAAAAAATCTAACTAAGTTTTACTGTTTAGTATATAATAAAAGGATGACATGTAGTACCTTGTATAATATACAATATTGCATTTTTTTTGTCCTCAAGTTTGTATAACTGTACTATTTATTTACCCATCAAGCGATCAATACAGACTTATAAACTGATGTTTTGTATGTACAACCTTTGTTTCAGTAACTACAGCATTCATACTTCATACAGTAAAGTGAAACCATGTGTTGAAGTATAAAGTAGCATTTGAAATGGAAAGGCTCAAAGTAGTACACATAACTGTACTTTGCTCCTCTACGCTGTCACCATGTTAAAATGAATATGCCCAGGTACTGGGAGCAGATACTCCTCAGACCCTCCACACATGAAAAAGCCCTCGATAACAGTAACGAGGACATGTGTAACCACCTCGCCTGGATGTGTGCGTGTCTCCGGGACCATAAATAACTCGCTGCCCCCCCCTCTTGTCAGCTCACGACCGCTGGGTTTGGTCCTAATCAGTCCGGCCCGATGTGACGGATGACCATGACAGGAGCGGTAATGACGGTCAGCCCTCGCAGGTATCGGTCAGGCGGACGGTCTCGCGCTACCAGCCGTTACCCGACAGGGCTTCACCTTCAGCGCAACCTGCTTCAGCGCTAACCGCTACGCACCTTGAGCACGGTGCCCCACTTTAAAGAGTCAACGTGTGCCCCCCAAACACGTCCACGTTCAGCCATTAAACACCGGATTAAAACACCCATAACACGTGAAGGCAGCCGTGTGTGTGTGTGTGTGTGTGTGTGTCTGCGGACGCAGAGGGACAGCATTAGCTGAACGGGAGACCGAAACTCTCCTTACCTGTGTGAAGGTTGTGTTCCGGAAGCAGCTAGCCGACGGTAACGTCTCGCTAGCGTGAACAAAGAGCCCACTGTGAACTCACTGTATTTAAAACAAGCACGACAATAAAAAAAACACCGGGCAGCTTCTTCGCCGACGAGGATATCTGACTCTTTTTTTTTTTTTTTACCGCATTGCTGTCGTTGACTTCTCCCCGCCTCACGTCCCTCAGGTGTAGTTCAACCTACCGGCGAGGACTGGGCGACTTTCCCAGTTTCGAGCAAACATACTTGGAAGCCAAAAAGCTGCACAGGAAGAAGTCAATGCAGGTGAACACAGTACTGTCGTTACTGGAAGTATCCAAAATGGGGGTTTCAGTCATTTATAACATTTCTCGCCCGTCTATAAGTAATAAATAACAAATATAACCTTTCATGCAGAATTGTACATCACAACAAGTGACAGAATAAAACGTGCAGCAGAATTGTGCATGTTTTATTCTGTTTAGCCCAAGATCATGATACAATTTCTTCAGTGGTAGAAGTATTCATCCTTAATAAATGGAAATACCACAGTATAAACAACAATACCCCATTACAAGTTATGCAAGTAAAATGTTACTTAAGTAACAGTACAGTATTTATTATCAGCTAGACTACTTAAAATGTCAAAAGTATTGGATTATAATCTCATGGTGCATACATCACATTCTCGTTGCAACTGGTAAATTGATTGTAGTTACTTGCCTGGTTGTTTTAACCAATAATGTATAATAATTAGAAAGTTGGATTATATTAATAATTCAAATGTGCAAAGTAACTAAAGCTATGATATGTAGTAGAATAACAAATACAATATTGCTCTACTCCACTAAATGACTGAAGCGCTGATTACAATTATACTGACTCATATTAAATATGTTAAACTGGTTAGTTTAATAATAAAGCGCTGCATCTATTTACAGCAACACTTGACTTGTTGATGTTTTTTATAATTATAGATGTACCACCAACTTCTATGAACATAATATTTCTTTTTTTTTTTTTTTTTTTTTACCTGTCTGTTCTGGTTTGTTTCTCTTTTTATCAGCTCTATCTTCCTGTAAATTATTCTTTATGCATGTAAAATCTTACCCTGGAAAAAAGTAACAAAATGCCGTCAAATAAATTTACAATATTTCTTGCTAGACTAAACTGTAGTTATTCAGTCATTATGCAATAAAATAAGAGCTTTGGAAATGTAAAACGACAAATAAGAGTGATATACTGGAGAGTTGTCTGTGACAATACTTTGGATATACTTGTTATGTGTTCGAAGTGATTCTTTCAAAGCTGATTTCATACAGAGTGAATAAATCATATTATATTTAGTAAATGGCAGACATATGGGCAAAAACAAAAGTTTATAAAATTACATTTTGACACTAGACAGGGCCACGATATCCGTCAATAAACCAGTAGGACCTTCATCATTCAGTTGAGTGCTTTAGCTGCGAATATTCTGAAACAATTTTGGGGGGTGTTTTTCTGACTGTATAATTGTAATCGGCTCTTCGGTCAATTAAGCAGCGGTGGGTGGGATGTACATTTACCAAAGTACTATTCTTAAGTAAAAGTTTGAGGTACTTGAGTATTATTATTTTATGCTAGTTACACTCCACTACAGGTTGGTGGCAAATCATTGTTTTTATTTACTCCACTACCTTTATTTGAAAACTTTAGTTTGTTACATTGTAGATTTTATACTTATTTGATTATATAAAGTAATTGGATGTATATCACCCCACATTTACCAGCTGCAACATTAGAGGGATAAACTCATTATTGCACCACTAATTATCATCCAGTGATATAACCCTTGATTCTGAAATGGACCATTCTGCATATTGAGTACTTCTAGTTTTACCACTTTAAAGTGAGACGAATACTTCTAGTACTTTTACTTGAGTAATCAGAATCAGATCAGAATCAGAATCAGAAACCGTTTATTTGCCAGGAATGTTTTCACACAAACGAATTTTTTGAGGCGGAAGGTGCATACATTGGACATGGACATGGGACGTAAGACGAGACAATCAACAATCAACAATCAACGAAAACAACAGTGCAATTGGTATTAAAATATGTGTAAGATAAGCAAGTGCTCAGTCAACAATCTGTTGAATGCAGAGCTGTAACAGTGTATTGCCACTTTTACTTCAGTAAAAGATCTGAATTCTTCCTCCACTGCATTTAAGTCACAGTAAACACAGTTGAAAACTATCTGAAATAGTCGTACGTATCTTTGCTTAATACAAGCCGTTTCAAACGTCCTGTCTTATCAAAACATCTGTGAGTGAACACCTGGATGATGCTGAATAGAAACCTCTATAGTTTTGGGACAGTGCAAGTTAAAAGGACAGTGACACGCGAACACACGGTGTAAAGCACCATACCCCCCGCAGAATAGAAGGGAAGTCTCTCTGCCATAAAACTTCTCTGTGAAAGCCTGTTTCCCAGGATTTATAACGGTGGTAGGAACCCTCAATACAAAGTGACATTTGCTGAAACAAGCTCACAGAATGAGACACTCCATTGTGGCAACACAGATGTCAATTGGTCTGCATTTCATAATACAGACAAGAATTTCAAATGTTTTCCTATCAGTATTAACTGAATTATAGAATTAATGGAAAGTGAAATAATTAGCCTCCTGGCCTGAATAAAACAGTAATTTAGACAAACAGTATTCATTGACCATCAGACCACAACTAATTTCCCGAAGATGTATTTTTTGTAACAGAACAGTGAAAAGATTTAAGACAATACTAAATGCCAAATTTGCCTCAGTGGGTTTTACAACATGTGACACATTCAATTCTGATACAGAAAAACGTTTGCATACTGTACATCATTCTGTTTGTATGCCAATAACACTGTGGACTAGATGTGAGGATGTCCTCTAACTTCTATCAGCATAGATGAGAGAGTGACACCGTGTGTTCAGATGCGGTATCATATCTGAGATGCTTGAAATGTTCAGTAATGTAAGCGTTTAATGGCAATTTGCTGTGGATTGATTTTACATGGCAGAGTGAATGAATGAATTGATTATGAGACTGAAGTTAAGCTTTCACTTATCGTAACATCAGAAATTATAATTACTTTGCCGACTAAAGATGTTTTGTAGACGTCTTCTGTGTGTAACTGCCTTTTGGTTTGTCTTGGCTGCCTTTTTTGTGTAATTTTAATTCACAGTTGTTGATTTTGGTCGTCTTCTGATGGGAAACTTGGAAGTGGGGTGAAAACACAAGAGACAAGATAAACACTGACCTACAATACAATACATCCTGCAGCTCTGTCACACACACACACACACACCCACACACACACACTGTTTGAGCTGCGGTACCAACAAACAAGAAAGAGGCTGTTTGTCTTTCCTGGGATCAGTAAACATCCTCAACACAAACAAGTTCTTCTGGAGTGAGAAAGGAGAAACTCACACCGTCCGGGCAGCTGCACTCTCACTCCACCACGGCCTTTGATGTCCTTCAGAGAGAGCTGATAATGAAGGCCCCTTACATCTTAATTCTTTTAATTGGAGCGTGGATGTAACAGGTTGCTGATAGTTTGCTGTCGTTGTCTTGGCTTGATGTGAACTAAAGATGAACAAATCATATTTTTATTTTCAAGTTGTGAGGAGAAACTTGATTCAAGTTGTCTAAAGAATGATACCTCTCCTGTTGGTGCTTACTAAAACTGAAAAGAATCCAATTTATGTATCCAATATTGTAGTTATTGTCAACACATCCCACAAAAAGGCCAAAACCAACTGTTATTTAGTTTGTCTGATTTTTTTTTTTTTGTCTCCAGACAATTTGTTCACTAATGTATACTTCCATTCTTAAAAAGGGTTAAATGATTTCCTAAAACCGCTGGGCAGTGTGGTTTATAGTGAACATCACTAGCATTTATTTTGGGACTACTTTCAGCTGCAGAGTGCAACACATTTGGTGAGTATTTACTGCAGCAGGAAGATGTTCCTGGGGATTGACTCAAAATAAAGTCATTGTTATGAAGGATGTCAGCCAGTGTAACTGTGTGGCTCATTGAGGTTTTTTAATAGCTTTTGGACAACAATGGAGGTTTATGGCACAGAGCAGGTTTTAGATACTAAGACGATACTTCAATTTAGGTCTTTTTCATGAGATTTATTGAGAAATAACAATGATTGTATAATATAATCCAACTTGTCCTTAAATTTAAACACTGAGCTGTGTTTAGTGAAAGAGTGTGAGGCTTTAGACACAATTACATGTGTGTCAGCTCTTGTTTTTAACTGTTGCTAAGAAACCAAGGACACTTAAACGCTGCAGCAGCTCGCTAACCTCCCCTCTGGCCGCACTGGGCTAAAAAAAATCCCTCCTCCGTCTTGCCCTGGGTGAGACAGCAAGGCATTTGGTTCAGGCCACAGCTGGCACTGCAGCCTCAGGTCCTGTCTAGCCTCCCCATGGCGACTTTAATCAGTGACTTTTGAGACAAAAACACACAAACCACACTGACATTTACGCTTCTCTTCAGAGGGCTCAGAGTCAGTTGTTGGTTTTGAATGTAATGCCAAATCGTGGCTTCAACAGGATTGGCATGATCAGAAATAAGGCATTATTTGTGCTTTCTGGTTGGGGAAAAAAAAAGAAGCCAAATGTGTAAAGAATGCTCCTACAGCGTGAAATCCTGAGGACAACAGGTTTTTGTGTTTGAGTGTGTGCATCGGTCGAGTCTTTTCAGTCTTCCCTGTGTCAATATGCTTAGCCCCAGATGATCTTCAAGGGCTCGCTTGTTTGTACCTGCCGTGTAGTTCTGCTCGTCCGCCCAGCATGACACCCTCTAGCCCAGGATCAGCCCCGCCGAGATCAAAAGACCTTGGTGATTCTTATCAGATAATATTCTTGTCCACCTTCCCTCCCCTTTGAATCCAGCCTCCTCACACTGTTGACCTGAACCATGCACACTGTTCCTTACGGCCCTTTGGCCTTTCCTCTTCTTATCACCATGATGGCCAGGCCGTGATAAGGCAGGTCCAGCCTCGGGATAGAAGGGTACTGTCCACTCTTCTAAAACTTCATAGTTGCGTAACTCGGACACTTCAGGGCAGTAAAGAGGTTATCTCAGCTCCGTCTCTGCGGTACTGTGTTTCATCTCTCGCCATGCAAATTATATTAACCACAAATGTGTTCTGATTTGCACATTGCAGATCATTTTAAGTGTCTCCGCAGAAAAAAAGATCAATGTTATTGATGGTTTGATATTGTATTTGAGTGTTGAAGGTATCATTTTGGTGTCATGCTTCTATGAATTTGAATCAGGACGACATCTGGTCTTCTCGCTCTCATCCTCTTGGTTCCAAAAGGATGAAACCTGCCCCAACACACTGACATGTGACACCCGTGCATCCGTCTCAGTGTTGGATGCATTTATGAGTATGCAGGCCGAGCAGACAGGGAAGACTGGTGTCCAAAGTCACGACCCTGCCCTGACCTGGATGAAGGAAATGGTCACGCTGCTCGAGACAAAGCAGGGCAAAGGAGAGTCTGAGGGGCTGGCTGGTCAGCCTCCAACAATGGGTCCGTGCTCTAAGACCGCGGGCCACACAAAGGCCAGAGAAACCCCCTCCTTTGCACTCCCACATTGCAATAGAGCTGGCATTTCACACTGGCCTGTGAACAGCCATTCAATCAAACTACTGTTTAACCTGACCCCTGGTCTACACAGAAATCCAAATGAGTCTGGCGGGATGTATTTAGGTAACTGACCTCTCTGGCCTTACTCCGAGACAGTTGTCAGTTACCACACAACTCTGTGTTTACTGGTAATATTGTATTCATTCTCATCTTTAAATGCAAGATGTTTCCTATTTTCTATACTGCTCTAAATTCCCGTGAATATTCCTTAAAAGCGTGTAATCAATAGGCCACCCAATAAATAATGTGTCCAGTGACTGGTGTAAGGGGCAATAGCTCCCTGGGGAACAAGAGACACCACAAGACCCTTCGTCTGGGTCAACTACCCTCGAGCCAGGGCTGAGAGAAGCGGCCACATGACCCTCTCACTTCTCAATGGACTGCTCCTCCCCTCTACCTGTACATGGCTCGGATCAAGGTGTGGGGGCTGCATATCAAACAGACTGAGGCCTTTGATGTGGATGGAAACACAAACACTGAAATGAGCAGAGTCGTAACAGCTTATTTGTTCCCTTTAGTCATTCATTGAGCTGCTTGTTGAATGTGTATGTCTTCAAAGGGTTGCAGCATGCACCGATGGTACAGTAGCCGAGGAGGCCCTGAGAGCGCCCTGGCCTGGTGGTTTGTGGGAAGGCCATCTGGCTTCCTGTTCCTTAGATTTGATATTGATTTATTGGCTGTACATGGGAAGATAAGGGGGCACCAGCTGCCAGAAGTTCTCCTCTGCATCCTCACAGACAATGGACCTCCTGGTCATCTACATCCTGACTAAATAGGTGATGCATCATTCCTTGTTAAGTTATTACAAAATCAATATAAATCACACAAAATAATGACAATTTTGTACAAATTCCAAATTAAATTGTTTTATTAAATGCATGATTTTCCCTCGCATAATTTTTTGGGAATCCCCACAGCTGCTCTTAAAAAAGAAAGCAACAACAAATGCACAACTCTATTGAAAATGTCACTGCACATGGGGTAATATTAATCCCACATAAGTATAATAATTTATGGATCATCACTTGAAACACAAATTAACTCCTTAAGGATACATACTTTTTAACACTTTATATGTTGTATTTAAGCACATTTACTGATAGGGCTGAGCTAACAGAAATTGGAGTGTTTGTTGTATTAAAGACTGTTCCCAGTAATGAGGTGCAAAATTGCATTTACTATTCCTAACAAACACTGACAACTTTTCACAGTTTAACCCATCACAGAAACCATTAATTCAAAATTAGGCTCATATGCATAACAAGTCTCCCATCCCTGTGAAGTGAGCTGGGGAGTGCAGCAGTTTGGCCTCCGCCTTGTTGGCAGAGGTGTCAACATGGTGCCACAGTGAATTGTACTTATTCCTGATTTTTCTCACCAACACACCCCCCGCCCTTAAAAACAGACACACTCACATACAGACAGACTCTGGTGTCACCCACCCCAGCCTGTTCCCCACCCCCACGCTTTCTTCCCTTTCCCCTCCCCTGCCAACACGAGCCTGTGATGTGACTGTCTCAGATAATGAGGTGAGATTTTTATTGCACCAGTCTGTGGGGATGACAGCGGCTCGGGCCTCCCTGGTATCGGGCGCCCTCTGCTGTGGGCTCACAGACTGCTCTCAGTCTCCTCCAGCAGTGCACTTCAAAGTGGGAGATCAAGGGTTGACTTGCGCATGACATCCAGCGAATGACAATGCCTCAGCCAGCCTACACCTACTGCTACGTGCCGGTCCTCGAAGACACAAAGACATGCAGGCTGCTCCCGCACTACTTTGCTGCATGGAGGAAGTTCTCATTCAGGAGGGGGGGCATACATACAGGAAGAGGGCAGTGCTCTATGTGTATTCTCTATGAATACTGGTGGGTAAAGGGCAGAGGAAGGACAGCAGAGGAGACAGAGTGGCAACAGCATCTTGGTGCTGTCCTGTTTGATTGCTGAAGCAATAATTGATAAGATACAGCATCAGACCACTTATCTTTAAAGGGAGACATCTCATTATCTCGAGTATCACAAACTACATATGACAGTGGGATCAAAGAATTGCTCAAGCTATTTCAATGCGAGCTCTTTTATTGCTCTGACGAGGAAAAGATTACTTTGGTATTCCTGTGTTGGACCACAGTTATGACATAGCTCTCCAGCTTATTATCTTGGCTCCTAAGAATGTATTGATTTACCTTACTAACACGATTCAAATACCCCTCAAATTTGAATTTGAGTAGTATAATATTAATTATAAATGTATTGTACGCACATCTAGTAAGTCTAATAAGTTCTTAGCCATCAGTCCAATTACACACATTGGTTCTTGAGTTTTCAGAAGTGAAAGCCATATACCCTATTCAAACACACACACACACACACACACACACACACACACACACACACACACACACACACACACACCTTTCCCCACCCCCAGTAGGCAGCTAGAGGGGGAGTGAGGTCTTGTGATCAGGCTGTCATTTCCTCTGGTTGGCTCTGTTATTCCAGATAGCCTTTGTGAAGGAGCCAAGTGGTCCAGCCGCAGACAGAAGGTGGGCTCCTCGCATGCCTCTGAGGTTGTCAGCCCGGCAGGGGAGGGAGTCACTCGTGGTGGGCCAAGACGAGGACAAAAACAAACATGGTGCTGAACCAAAGACAGCCACAACAAATCCCTGCTGATGAAAACAGTAAGACTGTAAATCAGACCGGACGTTACTACAGAGAATATTACATTTGTTTTTGCATTTAACTAAACCTCCATTCCAAAACCACTTCGCTCTTTCACTCAGAGCCTCACTGAACAAGAGGCTGGATGTGCAGTTTAAAATAATGTCATGCCACATATAGTATTTGCCTCTCAATGAACCATCATTAAAAAAAGAAATTCCCTTGAGTAGCCTCCAAAAAACATGCTTGTATACTTTTAGTTGTACAGTTTATAGTCTAACTTTTGGATCTTCTGATAGTTATTTTACCACATGTTGCCATGTGGACAGAACGTTGGAGTATTGCGCCACCTATAGAGACAAAGTCCCCAAAATAAGTGGTCACCAAAGAAGTCCTCAAGTGCACCAGTCAAGTGGTCGCCTGAAAATATGAGGAACGGTTTAATGCAACAACTTCACTGTTTCCTATTGATGTTAGACAGGGGCATAAACATAAAATAATAACTGCACTAAATCACAAGTTTATATAATAACACAGTACATAATATACTATATGCTCTTGAAATGATGTAGTGTAGTCTTACAAAATGTAAACAATCAATGTGCCAATGCTACAAAAATCTTTTTAAGTGAGATACTTGAGTAAATATAGTTATTTAAAAAAACTAAACCTAAAGAAAAATTCATATTTTCCCATTACACTTTCACATACACCTTCAGTACACTTGTTTATAGTACTGTTATCTGTTTGTCTGTGCACTTTATTTTATATTCTATTGTAAATTTAATATGTTTCTATTTCTTGCACTGTGTTGATTGTTGTTGTTTGTCTAATGTATGCACCACCCGCCAAGACAAATTCCTCTTATGTGTAACATACCTGGCTGTGCTGTGCTCTATGAGTCAAAACCAGGTGCCAGAGCGCCCCCTAGTGTGACTGAGACACAACTGCAACACCGGTCAGAGTGACGTGTGTGTTGTCCCATAACACCGCTGGTCGGGGCAGGACACGGATACCTTCTCGGTTTCTACAGCTAGATGTCTAACCTGCATAAACAAATCCTCTCCTGTCCCTCGGAGAAGACTGAAATCATCGCAGGAAGCAGAGAGGCCAAACAGTGATGGCCTCAGTTAAAAAAGATGACAGACTGACGAGTTCTCAGAGCTTCATGTGCGTCGGTTTCGCCGGTATTTTCAGTAAAACCGTCACGTCGCCGTTGGAGGTGGTTAAAATCAAGAGTCAGGTGGGCACTTTTCACTGTAAGAGGGGTTTCTGGCAAAGTTTTCTCGTCGTCTACCAGAATGAGGGACTTCGAGGGTTTTGGAAAGGAAACCTCGCCTCTTGTCTGCGGTTGTTCCCTTACACCGCAGTTCATCTCGCAACATACAAAAAGTAAGTAAAGTTGGCTCTAGATTGTTTTGTCGCATTTATTGTGGGTGTTTTTCTTCGATGTTTTGCTCAATGTTTATGCTAAATTAGCTTGTTAGCCATCTTGGTCAGCTGACGTCGACTTTGCAAGTTTGTGTAGCGTAAAAAAAAAAAAAAAGAGTAGAGTGACTTTAGTAGAATAATGAGGGATCACCGTGTTATTGTTGGTGGTTTGAAACGATAAAATGACGTCAAAGGGTTCGTTTAAAAGATCTGTTTACTTTCATCAGAGCAGCTAAATATGTACTTCCGCTTTTACCGTTCTGAGTCGCACCTTCTCTTTTCAACCAATCAGAAGGCTGTATTTGCTCAGTCGATACTTAAAGAGAGGAGTGTTTTTACTGCCCTGTGTTTTGTCTCACAGGTCGGTTGTTTTGTCCTACTCAACAATCTGAACTGATTTTTTTTTTTACGATTAGTCAATAGATAAAACATTTATTGGTAACTATTTTCAATCACTCTGCCAATTATTTGCTTGATTAATCGCTATAATTTTGGTCTTTAAAATGACAGAAAATTGGGGGGGAAATTTCATCAAGCCCACATATGACACATTCATATGACACATTCAGATGTCTTGATTTATTTTAACGGCAGCCCAGATCCAAAGATATTCAGTTTAATATGACTAGAAGTCAAAGAGATCGAGCAAATAAGCACAGTAATAGTCATAATAATCAATAGTAGCTGCATGTACATTGTTGAGTTCTAATTTTGATAAGTGTCTAACCATTTAAGTCAGTTCGATTAAGCAAAAATGTTAAGAGTTAGCTGGTTCCAGATTCTCAAATGTAAATGATTTGCTGGGTTTCTTTGTTTTCTATGATAGTAAAACGTTTATTGACTGTCAGTCGGTTGCCTGTGAGGCTAAATGCGGGGCAACTCATCGGTACTCTAGTTATCTCAGGTTACTACAGGACAAACAAGCCGGTAGCATGTCTGACGCATAAACATGCGGGCCAGTGAGCAGCAGTGAGCAGCGTGAAGTCGTAAATATCTACTGACTAGCGAAGCTGCCGCAGTCATGTGGTTTCAGCCCGCGCGCTTGGTGTCGCTGGTGCATCTAAACACCGCCTCCTGACTTGTACTGTACAATGTACACCGTGTTCCAGGAACATAAAGCCACTTCCTCTTACACGCGCGCGCGCGCGGACACACACACACACACACACACACACACACACACACACACACACACACACACACACACACACACACACACACACACACACTGGCGTATGTGTTAGTTATATAATCATACATTTAAAAAATAATGTATTCTATAAAACGGTAATAAATTCTCATCACATTTTTCCTGAACACAAGGTGACATCTTAAAATGTCTTGTTCTAATGTTCAAAGATGCTTAACCCAAACATATTCAATTTAAGGCTAAAATTAGTAAATTAATCAATATGCAGGTTTGATAATAAACTAACTAAATGATGAAGCAATATAGTGTAAACATCATTGACACATTAAGAGATAATGAAGATTCAAACACAACAAAGCAGCACATTCTCATTTGAGAAGCTTGAACCAGGAAATGTTTGTTAATTTGCTTCATAATTTATTTTGCTTATTAATTGTTGGTAATTTACTTTTCTGAGTTCTGCTGATAGGACAATCTGGTTTAAAATAAGTGTGAAATGACGATAAAAACACTGACAACAGATTAAGCTTCAAATACAGAAACAGAATGAGTGCACTGACTGAAACCCTCATCTGTTAAATAACGCCAGCAAGCTTCCCAAGACAAATGACGGAACCATTCACTTTCTAATCAATGCAACCCAAACAATCAATTGTCATTAATTTTGACTTTGTCTGTCCAGGATCGTCCACCTTCACATGGATGAACTGGGCTTCATCTCTCAGTGGAGAGCCATATTCGCCGGTGGACTGGCTGGCTTTGCTGCTGCCATGATGACGTACCCTCTGGAGGTGGCAGAAACCCGGCTCATTGCTCAGAGCTGCAGACAGCCCACCTACATCGGCGTGGTTCACACTCTCTCGAAGATCTACGGGAATGAAGGGCTGCCTGCTCTCTACAGGGGCTTTTCTCTCACTCTGTTGGGTGTGTTTGCATATTCACTGCATGTAGCTCTGGTGGTTCAGAATATTGAACAGCTACTCTTTATTAAAGGCATTCCTCTTCCTCCAGATGAAACGTTTTCTACAGTCTAAACATCATTTGAACACACGTTTCATCGATGAGGCATTAGAGAGACTGTAACTCATAGCACATTTCATTTGTCTACAGGTACATTTCCCTTTTCCATTGGTTGCTATGCAGTGTACATGAACTTGGACAAGCTCTGGCAGGAGCCTCCTTTCCGCTTCACTCCCCTCCAGAACTTCATCAATGGCTGCCTCGCAGCGGGAGTGGCCCAAACCCTCTCCTACCCTTTTGAAACTGTAAAGCGGAAGATGCAGGTAATTTACCACCAGAACACTTCACTTTCTCTATGTAGGTTATATTTTTTTTAGGAGGACTGAAACAGCCCAATTTAAAATCAAAGATAAACTAAATAAATGGTCTTTTAAAAGGAAACATTAATTGGCAAGATTTGTAGAGATCTCTCTACATGACTATTTGTTAATAATGACTCTTTATTGATAATACTGAAAATAATTGAATAGATCTTTCAAATAAATCCTCTTCAACTGTATGAATTCTTATTGTATTCTTATTTATACCTGAAAGAAAGAAAGAATAATTATATTTAACTGTAAACAAAACAAGTTTACTGTATTTCAGGTCATACTTGGCTGTGTTACAACATTCAGTCCACAAGGGGGCAGTCGGTATTTACCTAAAATATGTTTAGCCTTTCTTGGTCACTCAATGTTTTCAAACATGGAAAGTTTAAATTCTTAAATCCAAATAATTTTAGTAGTATGTTTTAAAAAGAACCTTGGTCACAGGAAGACACGTTGGTCTGCACCACTTGCCTCTGAAATGATGCTCAAGATATCTTGTATGTTCCCCTGTATGTCGGGGAGGACACATGAGGAACTATAATACTACATCCGGTTGTATGATCCTATTATTAGCGACCACAAGGTTCAACAGCAGCTGGGAATGCAAACGTGTCCCGGGCCTGCAGAAGCTATAGATACGTTCTCTAAACATAGTCAGTCACTATCAGGCAGCAGGCAAGGTGAGAGTTGTGTATGTCCAGTCCACTAAACCATCACAACAATGTCACCTGAACATAAAGAGTCACGTTACATAATGATTTAACTTGGGGATTTGAACAATAAAAAGCAGACAGAATAGATGATAGAAAACAGCTGAGGATGTTTGCAGAAGTTACGTAGTGTTGTACTCTCTGGTTAGCTTAATGTTTCCTCGACAAATGAAGCTGTTTGAACAGTCTCATACCCGTATGGCTGCGTGTCCCCTGAGGGACCTTGAAACTTCTAAAGCAGTGATCTTCGACTGGCGTCTCGCAGAATATTAACACATTCAGAAAATGTGACGAGGGGAAAAAAAAAGTTCTGCTATTTGCGATGTCCAGCATTTTTTGCTTCCTATATAGAAGAAACTCCTAAAACCCGTGAATGGGTATCGTCATGCAAGCATTGGGACAAACTCGTAGCACTTTTTTATCATTTAGTTAGTTTTTTTTAAACACTGCTTTTAAATAAAAGCTTTTGTGTAAGAAAGTGAAAATAGTCAACAATAATGTTCTTATTTGAAGTCCAATCTCGACATTGTCTACTAATATACAGTATATTCTGGCCATTGGAGAAATTTAGTGGATGACCCCTGTTCTAAAGATACTGTCACGCGACATTCACCCTGTACAGTTGTCAACGTGACACACACACTCACACTCACACGAGGCAGTGTGACGCTTGAATATACTGGGCACTTGCATTATTACATAACTATTCTCAAAGCTTCCTATGCTGCTAACTGGCTTTGCTCCCAAGTTCAACAGCCACAATTTACCCTCTAAAGGACAATGTTGTGTTTATTATATGCTACTCTTGTCCATGTATTTAGTTTTGTAATGGCGTTGCGAGTAGTAGATATAGAGAGTCGATGGCTTTGCAAACAAAAAGACAGACACACACACACACATGAAGTGGCACGTCTCAGAGTTAATCATAGAACGTTATTTTCCCTTCATGCTCATATACGTGCATATTACTTCATTAACCATTCAGTCTTCCCCCAAATTTTCAATAAATTCCATCTGTCTTGTCATGTTTCTCCTGGCCTTTCTGGTTATTACTTTACCGACATATAATGGCATTTGAATTATTCACTGCTTTTCATTTTCATTTTCACTTTTATTCTTTTCTCAGGCGCAGAGTGCCCGTCTTCCCCATTTTGGTGGAGTCGACGTCCATTTCAGTGGAATGATTGACTGTTTTGTTCAGGTTGTAAAAAGCAAGGGCATCCTCTCACTGTGGAATGGCCTTACGGCCAACACAATAAAGGTACCGTACCACTCATATAATATCATTATTATTTATATCTCAGCCATATTGTACTCTCTATCAATCATATGGATCGAGCACTGGTCTCCTTCATCTTTTGGAATGGAAATAACTGCGCATGCTCAGGAACATGAGTGACTTTATGACGGGGAGCTCAGCTCATGCTGACGCAAACAGAAGAGGGAGAATGAGGGAGGGGGGGCATGGAAAGCAATGTTTGGTGTGTAAATCATAGCTTGAAAATCACGAGCAAGGTGAGCAAAGTCTCTCTCTCTCAAGAATAGCATGCTCCACTCTCCTATTTCAGCTGCAAATGTCATGATCAAACGTGAGGCCTTGTCATGAGCAGCTTTTCTTTTACCAAAAGGTCAACCTGAATGAAAATGAGTTAAAGACACATTAAGCCCACTTTAGGTGATAATCAAACCAGACCACAACCTTCTCTGTGTGGATTCATGGTCAATTTCATCACATGAAGTGCTTGGCGTCCCACTGACAGTCTCCTTCCCTCACAGATCGTTCCCTACTTTGGCCTTCTTTTCACCTGCTTCGAGATGTGTAAGCAGGTCTGCCTTTACCGCAACGGCTACATCGTCTCGCCCCTGAGCTACAAACTTTCACCGGGCGTCGACCAGAGTCTCGGGCCGTACGAGTTGCAGGAGGCGAAGCGCTACTTGAAAAACAGGAGCTTCCAGTCAGGGGAGCCCTCTCTCGGAAACCGCTGGTGAAACTTCACATGAGAAGAGGTCTGACTGCTGACCACACTTGAACAGCAACATTAGATACTTCAGAGAGGCGTTTGTCTGTAAAAATTGCATAACATTTCAGGCTTCACGTCTTCATAGAAGGTGCTAACATGCATTTGCATTATGTCCAGTCAGCAACAGTCTACCTCTTTCAGAAACCTTTTTTTGTTTGTTTATCTGACAGTATTATTTGTTCATCCACCCATCGTGTCTCTCTGTGACTGTTTTTAACGTAATATTATGTTCCTTAAGCATTAGCTATTTATTTTGGGGCTTATTTCAGTTACTCGCATCAAATAGTGCCATACTGTAGTTTATCCAAATGGCTTGCAAAATCTCTTTCACTCCATGATAGATTGTATATTTAATGTGCAATGAATGTAAAAATGTTGACGCTTTATTAGTTTGAGTAGGTTATGATCAATCATGTAAATGTGCTAACATGGACTGTGCTGGAAGAAATACGTTTAAATCATTAAACATTTCTCCTTTTTACATTTGAAGTGTTCTTTTGTACGTTTTGGGATATTTTTTAGATTTCTTCTGTCTACTACTGTCTTACTACTGTCTTACTACTACTGCAAGGTGTTCTTCTGTTTAGTGATCATTTATGATAACAGGCAACATTTCTGATGAGATTTCAATCAGTCTGACTGGATAGGTTAGTTAGTTATTATGATCGAATCAGTGAGCTGAGTAAAGCATGTCCTCCTCCACTGTAGGACACTAGGTGACAGCCAAAGGACATTAGCAGATGGGATGACCTTTACCCACCATTAGCCTCCAGTCCTCAGCTGCTTCAAACTGACATTTTGACTTTGAGCCAAATCTGATTCAGAAAACTTGAAATAATCAATTCTGCTGAGATGTCTTTCAATCAGAATATATATATACATTTAAGATGGTAATAGTGAAACGTTTCGGCGTTTTAGTGATGCGAGAGCGCTGTAAAGGTTATAGGTTGACCACGCCCACCGGCTCCACAGCTGACCAATCAGACGCGAGAGTCGAAGTTCACCGTCTCTCTCGCGCTGAGTCTCCTTTAAATCCCCTCTCTTCCAGACTGCAGTCGGCCATTTCAACTCCACCGGCAACCTTCACAGACATCAAGTAACGGGACGGTGTCTGAGTAACATCTGAAGATGAATGAGACCGCAGTTTCCTTCGCCAAGGACTTCTTGGCTGGTGGCATCGCCGCTGCCATCTCCAAAACAGCGGCAGCCCCCATTGAGAGAGTGAAGCTTCTTCTCCAAGTGAGTGTCAACGTACTTATTTATCATGGCGCTGACATTAATCGCGGTCTGCTCGTGTGTGCGACACACACACACACACTGCGCTGTTAATTTTCAGCGCAGTGTGGTCATTTCTACGTGATGGAAGGTGAATCTAACGAGATGTAGCTCGTGACGTGCGGTGGTAAAATACATGATGTCGAGATGCCGCTGTCGAGCGTAGAAACTGGAGTCTCAACATGGCGAATCCGAGCAGCAGTGTCGGAAGATTGCTGCGGGCAAAGATGAGGAAAGAGCAGAATGGAGGCGCATCAGCCCTGTTACGTAATGCAGCGGCAAGCTGGCTGCTGGCTTACAATGCGCTTTCAAGGCCATGTACTGGTTAAAACGACCTCGTCTTCCAATGACAGCTCTTCTATTTGACTGCACAACATACTATCAAGGTCACAGCAAGGTACAGGCCTTCTGTTCGACTGTATAACATACAACCAAGGTCACAGCAAGGTACAGGTCTTCTGTTTGACTGCACCACACAACCAAGGTCACAGCAAGGGCTGCGCCATAGCGGTGCTGCGCTGGGCCTGTGCTCAGCAGCAGCAGCAGCAGCAGCATGCAGGAGGGGCTGGGCGGGGATTTGCTGAATGGATGCCGTCAGAGTTGTACTCTGGCACGTGGATGCAAATGTGTCAAATGGGAGTCATGCTAAGACAAGTTAGAGGGTTAGGCTAAATGTTCATTCGCATTGATGAAGAAATGTCAGCCAGGCAGAGCTCCTCCTTGTGGCACTGGCAAGCCTGGGGCAGGTAGCAGTCAGGTGGCAGGACTGTGGCAAGTCTCTGACTACTGGCCCCCTAGTGGTGGCACCTCTGACTACTGGTGGTACTACTGGCACCTACCTACATATTACATATTAGTGGAGATATTATTCGACTTGTATTTAAAAACGTTTTGATAAATAGATTTAAATTATATTAAAAAAGAATTATTCATTTTAGGCGATTGTTGTAAATGGCTATAAAAGTATTTATTTGGAAAGAGTATTTTTCGTTTTCAAAACCAGTGAAATCATACACAACTAAAATGAATGATAAACAAAAGTACAGGGAGGTTGCTCGAAGGATGTATACAGACTCGAGTTGACTCAACTAAGATCATAAATATGATTTACAGCAGCTGACCTGTCCTAACAACAATGGTGTTCCCAGGAAATGTGGCTCCACCCACTCAGCTTGGCAGCTTTTTTTTTAAATTATATATATTTTTTAAATTCTTTATTCAACAATTGCACATGTACAATTTCATAACGTGTCAATAAGAGACTGCAAAATGAATTTAAACTAACATGCCAGGGGTGCCGTACGAGTGACGATCGCTTGCCGCTGTCCTGACACCTAGCCTGCCGCAGACTTGCCACTGCCAGTAATCGCACTCGCTGTCTCTTAGAAATGTGTCGTCCTTCTTTTTGTTATCTCTAATGCGCTGTTGTGTCTCTCCTTCGATTGCAGGTCCAACATGCCAGCAAACAGATCACAGCTGACATGCAGTACAAGGGCATCGTCGACTGCATTGTGCGCATCCCCAAGGAGCAGGGCTTCCTCGCGTTCTGGAGAGGCAATCTGGCCAACGTCATCCGTTACTTCCCCACTCAGGCCCTCAACTTTGCTTTCAAGGACAAGTACAAGAAGGTTTTCCTTGACGGGGTTGACAAGCACAAGCAGTTCTGGAGATACTTTGCAGGTAACTTGGCATCTGGTGGCGCCGCCGGAGCCACGTCCCTCTGTTTCGTCTACCCCCTCGACTTCGCCAGAACACGTCTGGGTGCTGATGTCGGCAAAGCCGGACAGACGCGCGAGTTCAAAGGCCTGGCCGACTGCTTGGTGAAGATCTCCAAGTCTGATGGCATCAAGGGTCTGTACCAGGGCTTCAGCGTGTCAGTGCAGGGCATTATCATCTACAGAGCTGCTTACTTTGGTGTCTACGACACAGCGAAGGGTGAGTTTTCATCAAAAAGCTTTGCAAAGTGCGACGTATCGCTCTGTGCCTGGCCGTCTGAGACTTTTAGTTCCCCTTCCTGATTGACGTTTCTCTCCACAGGCATGCTCCCAGACCCCAAGAACACACCCATTGTTGTCAGCTGGATGATCGCTCAGTCTGTGACAGCGGTCGCTGGTCTTGTGTCCTATCCCTTCGACACTGTCCGTCGTCGTATGATGATGCAGTCTGGACGCAAAGGAGGTAATAACCGCAACATAGAAAGTACAACTTTCTTTTTTTTTTTTTTTTTTCCTGTTGTGTTGGTAGAATAAACACGTGACGTCTTTTGTAATTCTGTATTCCCCCTCAGCCGACATCATGTACTCCGGCACCATAGACTGCTGGAAGAAGATCGCACGTGACGAGGGCCCCAAGGCCTTCTTCAAGGGGGCCTTGTCCAACGTGCTCCGAGGCATGGGAGGTGCATTCGTGCTTGTCTTGTATGACGAGCTGAAGAAAGTCATCTAAGTTGTTTTTGTAAATCCACTGTTCATGTTGTGAAGTTTAACTGTAACATATACTGTACATTTGGAAGGACTTAAATGCCACACTATATTTATAGGGACCAACTAGTATGTTCTACTAGTTGTACTGGGGGAATCTGTTCTGCGCTGTTCTCTTGGCCCCATGTTTTTTCTTCTGTTTTTGTTTTTATCTCTCACCAGAATGTCATTCCCTGAACCCAGGAACTTTTCCTGGAAAAACGAGAAATAAACACAACCTACCGAGTGAATCTCCTGTCTGGTTTTGTGACAGTGTCATGTATGAAGGGTGCCAGTAGAGACTGAGTGACTGAGCTCCGTTGCGTGGCTTCAGGAAGCGGTTTGGCTGCCTGCTGTGTGACATGTAAGCTTAGAGCTGCAGCGGTCTCCCAGGTTGTAGTTGGGGGCGAGCCAAAATCAGCTGAGAAAGTCGACCTGCTTACAATATTTCATCCAAGGCATGCTTGGAGAAAAAATATTTGTCAGAGGCCTTACCAGCGCATTTCACATATATTGTTAGTTCAGAATAGAAAATGTGCACAAGCGACTTCCTGCCGAAAAGCAACCAGGATTGCCTGTCGTGAGGTGGATTAATGCAACCTTCTAAATATACTTTATCTCCTGCCATGTCTCTTTTGACTCTAACTGGTGTGACCTGAGGACTTTACCCTTGAGCTGTTTGACCGTTCACCAGTATGACACCTGTTCCAGTGATCTATAGATTTGTCAATAAAGTGCATAAAAACCCAATTCTAGCTATGTATCACAGAAAAGGGACCAAGAGCAGACATTTTAGTCTAGTGTTGGTGTCTATTTTTAGGGCTGCCACACACTGAATTCCTCCTGATACATGATCTTGTCCTCTGTAAAGAAGCAGGACATTGTGTACTTCTTGGTGTCTCTAACCAAGTTGTGTACTGGTCATTCAAATGATGGAAATTGTAAACATTATCCGAGTGATCCCTGTCTGAATATGGGTCAGTTGTATCCGCAGAACTCTCTACATAAATTGTTTCCTCTATTTGACACCTCGAGTGTCTGCAACGCGGCACATTTAAGCCATCTGGAAACATTATCTCACTAACATAGTGTCACTTTGTGACACTTGGCAGCTTTGATCAGTCTTCAGACATTCTAATCGATTACAGAGCTGCTGTCCCCTCAAAGTATTATCTATCCAAAAGGATTACGACAATACTAATGAATCTTTCTCTCTGTATTTAGTGTGATATTTGATTAGATTTAGTCTACTTAAGAGTAAAATGGCAGAAAAAAAATAACAATTTATTCTGATACATTGACATGAACGTGATCCTGTGAACTTCAGAAGCACCCGGGGTTGTAAGTAGTTTGTAGACACAATAACACTCAACCTAGACTGATCTTGAATTGAGGATGTAGCTTAATTTTAGCAACACTATCAGATTACTTGATTTATGCAGCTGGATGTGTAGTCTCCTTTCAGTGATTCAGAAAGTCTTGGAAGTAACCATTAACCCAGGGAAATTAGTTTTAATACTGTTTTGACCACTCCATCACCAAAAGGCCCTCTCAGCAGGTAGCCTCTTTCTACTGCTCCATTACAACTTTAACAAGGATTAGTGAATAGGGATCACAGCCATTTACACACTGTCTGTCTTGGTTGGCTTTAGATAAGCCGGGCCTCCTCGAGGTCAAGTCAGGGACACAAGTGTCGTCTTTTCAGGTCAGGGAGAGTTTGATTTCCAAATTAACATGATGAAAAATGTTCTGATTAATTAAGCCATTAAAGTAAACGTTTAAGCTTGAGATTCACCAATACAGATACTGATATCGGTTAACTTAATATTAGAGTAAATGTACTGTCTTTAAATACTGATACGATAAATACTGATACTTAAAGTATCAAATGTAAAAAATATTATATTATAATAAAAATTTTACAAATCTATAAAACTAATTTAGTTATTAAATTATTATTATTTACATCGTTTTTATTTTGTATGCAAAATCTTAATTTTCTAAGCAATAATAACTGTCAAAAAATCAAGTAAAAAGTACAAAATGTCCCTCTGAATGGTAATGAAATAATACTCAGGTAAAGTATATTGTACATAAGTAGTGTGAATAAACTACTTATCATGTAATCAACCTCTGAACAGGGGGTTGATAGTCCGTGTGTGTATCCACGTGGAGGTCAATGTATCAGTGAAGCTGCAGCCCTTCACAATAAAAGCCTTCTGTCAGGCAGACTGTTGCGTAATTTCAGCTGTTGACTGAATTACGTCATACATCCACCGGGTCAGGACCTCAGTGATTTCCACTCATGAGGAATAAACACAGTTAGTAGTTTAAAGGCAGTATGAATTTTAAATGTCATGCAGTAACATGAAGCCTTTTATAGCTTAAGTGTTTTTTTAAATGTTAGAGCTTTATTAGTATACAAGCCGTTCTGCTTAATAGTTTAACTCATTATGTTGAGAGCATATCATTTAATAAAGGCTTGTCTTCAGTTTCAAGTTTTTCGCCTCATGCATGAATACAATATCTAGCAATTGCTGAGCTATTTTTGTCTTGTATGTACTGTCATTCTTATTGTGTATTTTTCTTGTAAAAATCCCCCAAACTGTTTTCTTGCTTCTTGGTTCTTGTCTGTTGTTTAGTTGAAGAGCAGTGTTAGCGCCACCTTGTGGCATTTGTATGTCTACTTCTACCTATAATCAGAATCCGACATCATAAATTCACATACAATGAAATTGCCTTTGTGTTTTGGTTCATAACATATACATGTATAGTAAGAAAAAAAAACTAAAGACAAAAATCAAAAATAACAATAAAAACATGTCAAATATATCTGTTTTTTAAATTAAGCTGTACGATCTTTGAAAAAAGAGGGTTGAATGTGCAAAAGTTCACAGTATAAAGTATAAAGAACATGTGCAATAATTATAATCCAAATTTTTACAGAACATGAGAGCTCTGCATATTTTCCCAAATAGCTTCAGTAACGCTCAGCTGGAAACTCATTTTTGCTTTAATATGACTACTTTATATTTTTCATCGCCACCAGCTTGTATTATTTTGAAGGCAACAATTAGTCATTAAAGCATTTGATGTAATACACTATATCTAAGGTATGTATGTATGTATTTGTCTGCCTATTGATTAATCTTAATTAATTGTCTATAGTAGATAATGTCTGACAATTATTCTGACAATAAAATGTAAAAAGTAAACTGGAGTGTGATTTCTGTTCTCTGTTGTTTACAGTAGAAAAACAAATAAAGATTGTAGTCGACTGATGATATGATACCATGATCATATTCATTTGGAAGTCATGAGGAAAAAGTATGTGCATCACTAAACAGTCAATCTCTGCAATCAACACTAAATGTTAAACCTTTTCCAGCTAGGTCCAGGGGAGTTCAGAATGGTCTCCATAGATTATGAGTGAAAACTTTTTTAGATGCTTTCACTACTGTAAATAGCTATGGAAAGGTGAGAGAGGTCAAGTCCCCAATTATTAGAAAAAAAGAAAAGTGCAGTCCAAAAAAAGATAATGTACATTTTGTTATCTTTTTTACTCCATTAATCACTTCACAACCCCAAACTTTATGGAAATTACACCAGTGGGCGACTTAACCACTGTTGAAACAATATAATAATTAATATAGATAGATAGATAGATAGATAGATAGATAGATAGATAGATAGATAGATAGATAGATAGATAGATACCGTAGAATAGATGTGACCACGTTTTCCTCAGAGTAACCTCTAGATGGCGTCCTGTCATAATCAACAACAGGCACGCGGGCATTTCCTTCAGCCAATCACAGCTCCGCTATGGCCAGGTTAATAAAGTTGGCTCTTTTCCGCGGCGTCAGTTCGTGTTCCGAGGAAGCAGCGGCTTTTTCCTCGCTGCTAAAGATGTAGATGAACAAACCCGCTCCGGCTATGTGCAGCACACATGAGCTCAAAGAGAGATACGCGAGCAGAAAGAGCCGCTTGGCGGAAAGGAAGATGTCTCTGTCGCGCCTCTCCATCGCCATAACTCTCGGCTTGCTGTGGTATTTTGCAGACTGCGGCCACACTCTGACACAGTACATTATATGTTTCCTCTTTTGTTTTTCTACCCCCCTGTTATTCATTAACGGGGGACGAGAGAGCAGCACTCAAACTGACGAAGAGACGACGGAACATCCACTCCGGGTATTAAATACATTTTGTTGTTTCTTTGTCTTTTAGTGCAGGAAGTGGTTCCTTATACGTTATTGTTGCAAATAATGTTGCAAAGTCCTGTTTTAATGAGTTAAATGTTAGATGATGTGAGCGTAAGGTGCATTGTTAGATTATATGATGCCACTTTAAACAACATTATGTGTTTTAAATAAATGAGATAAGTCTGTTAATTAATGTAATAATAATACTATGTAAATTAGGATGCCTTGAAATAACTTGTTTTCACAGTTTTCAGGCCAAGTTACACATTTAGCTGAGCGGTGACATGATAGTACTCCAATATTGAAGAATGCTCATTCGTAGCCTTAGGTGCTTTTTTTCTGTACTGAGGCCTGAAGAACTTGTTTTCACACATCACATAGCTCGCTGTCAGAGTTCAGCGCTTGTGGATGCTAAAGTTTTCTCTCTGCTCTGAATGGAATCGATTCCTGGCCATGTGGCTGAATAGTTTTGTGTTTTCCAGGAAACAGTCGGGGGAGACTTGACAGATGGAGAAAGCAGCCAGCAGGCCGAACCACTGCAGTCTCAGTATCCACATGCAAAGACGTCTCTACAACAAGGTGAGACATGTCTCATACAGCCGAACAAAATGTGTTTAAGTGGCACGAACACATCTGACTTTACAGTTCAGAAACACTTCTCCTGAAGATGTGAACAAATGTTTAAAACAAAAACAGAAATCAAGGTTCTGCTCTTGACTTCAGGGTGTTTTGCAAGCACATGTTAACGTCTGTTTTGAGTTGACACAGTTGAAAAGGACAGTTTTACATAGACACAGCTGCAGCTGGGTCTCATGTTACATGAGGCGAGGAGGGGCTTTACAGACAGGAAGAAAAGGATGAAAAACACCCCCTCAATAGATGGGTTGGCTGAGATACAATACACCGGAAATATAATAACTGGGTTTCATGCCTCATTATTAGCAGTGTTTGCTTTCTGTCTATTTGTGCATTGTTTATTAAATTGGTTTGTGTTGGGCTTTAATATTGGCATCACAGCTCTGAGCTCAGTTTCAGAATCAGAATCAGCTTTAATGGCCATGTAAATTTGCACATACATGGAATTTGACTCCGGTTTCACTTGCTCTTCGTACTTTTTTTTTTTTTTTTTTTCACACACAATATACAAGATAAATATAAAAAGGACATTAAAGACAGTAGTAAAACAACAAAAAAGTGCAGATAGTGCAGATGAAGAGTCTGTTTAACTGTTCATCAGAGTGACGGCCAGTGGGAAGAAGCTGTTTCTGTGTCTGTTTCCTTGGCCTTTAAGCGTATTTCATGTTTTCTACATTCAAAATGGGTCTTGACTCAAGTCAGACCTTGAAAAACTGTGGAATTGAAAAAGCAAAATAAGCTTTTTGTAATAATTTGGTCATGAAAGCACTTCATTTTTCCAGTTCCCTCTGGAGTCTAGCATTATTATGATTCATTACAGCTAACTATCTATTCCTTCTTTTGTCTTTGCACCTTTTTAAACCTTAGCTCACATACATTATAACCCATTTTCCAGCACAAACTCCATCGGAGTCTTTCTTCTAATTTTGTCAATTGAACAAAGTATAAAGCTGCTTGTGTAGTTTATTCACACAAAACAAGGGAATGGTACAAAAAGAAATCACTCAAAATATAATTATAGAACAGTTTATGGTTGTAAGAAATGTTTTTGCACTATTTTCACACACACATATTATATATAAAATGTATATTTACATGTAGAGTGCTTTTGTTCCAACTTGTTTTTGTGCTTTGTTCATTGAAAGTCAATGTGCGCTTCTAAATAATTGAAAAAAATGAATAATTCATAGTTTTTTATAAAATCTCATGGTCTACAGATATCTCAGCTTTTCTCTACATGACATATAAATAACATTATGTTGCTGTAAATAAAAAATGCTTTCCAGAGGGACCCGTCTTCATCGGGTTCAGAGGGAAATCCTGTCATATTTATGCTGCGTATTGAATTGTTTGGACAGGAACTCTGCACCGAAGTGTGAGGATAAAAACACAGCTTTAAATTCACTAAACGGGCTTCTAAGTCTCTCCTCGAGTTTGATGTTCAGGAGGAGAGTGTAGGAGTTTGGTGTGAATGTGATTATTTTTTTTCTTTTTCTTTGTGGCTGCTGTCCTCAGTGTTCGAGTGCGCCTACGCCCAGCTGGTCCTGCCTTGGTACGGCGTCCCCGAGCCGCGCGAGCACCAGCCTCTGCACCAGGTGCTCAGCAGGGAGTTCGACTTCATAATCGACCGGATCATTGAGAGAGCCAAAGACTTTGATGTTCGCCAGGCGGTCGTGGGCTCCGTTCGTATGTTGACTCAGCACTTGCATAATGCGAAGCAGTCTGACAGGTGAAACTTTCTCTTAGAATGCATGCAGCTTCAGTTACTCTTTGCACTCTGTTAAGTGTCTGAACACTATAAATGCCTGCATATTTTGTATAACCTATAAATAATTTACCGTACCTTTTTACAAGATCATACCGGCAGTGACATCCTAATGGTGTTTTTATGCTGCTGAGTGGTGGAACAGATTTAGGTCCAATGATTGTCAGACAGTGGTGATAAACATTTATGATCCAGGACACTTCCTGTCATAATCACCTCTTGTTTTCTTTCCGTTTCAGAGAGCTCTTGTTCAGCTCCAGAGCAGAGGAGATCGCAGTTCTCCGAAAGTTTTCTGACGCTCTAGTACGTAACCTTTTCCCCGACTCTCTCAGGGGCCAAGAGGTCAACCGCTGTGTCTTAAATGAGATTATTGCTTTAAAGGGTAAGAAAGTGTTTAATTCTCTTTCTGCAGGAATACGCTCTTACAAAAGAGCTAAGCCTTGCTGAACTTCTTTTTCAAGTGTGAATCGTATGTAATCCCTTATTGTCAGTGGCATTGTAGAACTGCAGACATGAATTTTCTGCAGCAAACTTCCGCAGTGCCAGTTCCCTTTTAAGGGTTTGTCATTTTCATTAGAAGCAGATAACATGTCTTATCTCCTGGAGACTTGCTCTGCAGTATCTTTAGATTTTTTTACAATTATGGATGTGGCTCAGTTAAAATAAGTGATTTTTGACGGCTGCAGTCAAAACTTTATCTGCATGGTTTCCTCTTGGCACTTAGAAGCGGCTCATTTCTAAATACATAGTGTTTTTTTCATACATAGATACATAATTGAGTGTTTGCAATAATTTGGAACAATTGGAAAATTATACAGGGCTTTGCTTTCACTGTGAAATTGATAATATTGTGATGTATTATAGCACTTAACCACACAAGACATTAGAAGTCATAAGAAATGTTTCAAGGGGGGTGATATGCCACATTTATTGTAATATTTTGACATTTGGGGAAATAAAAGTACTTTCTTTCTTGTACAAATCAAACAAACAAGATGTAAATTAGAGCTTGTGGCAATAAAGCAAATTAGTATAATTTGGAAAATGTTAATTTATTCCTTTTATAACTTTCCATTAATTAATCTATTATCACTGACTGCAGCTGTGTTAAGAAGAAACTATATAATTAGAAACAATAGATTGTACACAAATACATATTCATTGAAAAATGTTACAGATAACATAATAAAGTCAAAGGATAACTTGTGTGTGTGTGTGTGTGTGTGTGTGTGCTGTTTTCTTCAGGGCTCGGTCTGTTGGTGAGATGGCTGTCGGACCCCGACAACCTGAACCAGCTGGTGGTGAGCCAGCTGGACAGCGTGACCCCCAAAGGCTCTGTGGAGGAGCTTTCTGGATCAGACCCGGATCAAACCTCTCTGGCTTCACAGGAGGGCGAGGCAGAGGGCAGGGAAGAGTGAGTGGCTGTCATCTTTTGCGCCCCGCCGGCTCGACGTCGTTGTAGCGAGCCTCAAAGCAACGGCTGGGAAAGCCACCTTCTGTGCTTGGAAATTGGAACTGACCTGGATTTGTTTGATGGCTGTTTTTATTTTTCTATTTTATTCCTAGGAGCTTGGAGGGAGCAGGGATTTCAACTAGAACAAGGATCAAAGCCAAAAGAAAAGGTTTGTTTTGTGATTTGAGTTGTTGTTGAGCTTTGAGTGTGAAAACATTTCAGATTTAAGATAATGGAGACGTGAGAAACACAGACGGAGTAGTTTGTGGGTGTTTAGAGAACAGAGGCCTTTGCTTGCATAACGTCTTGTACGACAGTTTGATGAATAGCAATGTGTTGTCTGTTATGTGACCTCATACTTTTCTTTACCAGCCTGCCTTTCAGCACATAATCAATCCCCTGTTTCTTGTTTGTTTGTTGGTACGGACAATTACACAAACACTAAAATGAATGAGTGTTGTCGTCAAGCATCTTCTATCTCTTTCTTTCGCAAGCAACCCAACAGTAATGATGACTAAATAAGACTAGATTATGCCGTGATAATGAACCCAGCGATATTACAAGTGTGTGTAATGACTGTAATGATCACATCATGAATTCTGGGAAAAAAACAAACATAATTTGTCATCATCTGTAAGAATTATTTAGATCTAATGGGACATATGTTGATTACTAAGTCATCATATTGATTATAACATTACATTATGATTTCTTATTATGCTTACATGCCTAATGAATCTGGTGAATAGTTTTTCTTACGACATTTCCAACACATAAACAGTGCTAAAAGACAAATGTAGGTGTACAGCTAAAGTTGTGTTAAGGTAAAATGCATTAATATTCATGCAATGCTACTCCATGTTCAGTCCTCACTATATCAGACAAGGACATTGTGCTCCCTCGGTGCTGTGGCATAAACAATAAAGAGGCGGTAAGAGACAGTTAAGAAAATAAAAAGGTAAAATACTGATAACACGAGTTGTGGGAAATGTCTCTGACTTTTATCATGTGGTTGTTGCCATTTTCAGCTAACAAGTTAAAAGAAGGATGGTCTAAATTTGTGGACAAGGTGAAGTGTAAGAAGGACAAGAAGAAGAAGATGAAGAAGATGGAGCAGGAGATGGTGCTGAGGATCATGGCGATCCAGGGAGACGTGACCAACGAGGGCGACGTTAGCAGCAGGGAGAGCTCCGTTCACAGCCTGCAGGACTCTGACAGGGTGAGTCCGCTGCACGTATAACGCATTGTATTAAACTGCCAGGATGACAATTTGTGAAACTTGACAGATTCATTGTTGCTTTTCTGGCCCAAACACCATCAGGAGGACAGTGATCTGGAAGACTACTTGACAAGCGTGCAAGAGGACATGATGGAATTCAAGCTTTCGTTTGAGATGTGGCGCGTTGGCCGCTGGGCTGTCACCATCCCTCATGTGAGTTATAAATATCAGTGACAGTGTGGAATGTCCTGCAGGCTTGTTATCTGTCTGCTGAGGCTCTGTAAAAGCGTGTCCTTGGATGGTTTGTTAATATTTGAGCTGCAGTTTGAGCCGGAGTCGACTGTGTTGTAGGCCGACTGGGAGGAGGAGGCGCTAATCTTCACTGTTCACCTGGAGGAGAAGGGAAGCCCTGAGAACCTACAGTGGGACATCAGGAAGACCTACATGGATGTTATCTACTTCCGCAACCGATGGCAGGTAAAAGGCAGATGGAAGGACATGCTTTGTGTTTTATTTCCTCGTTTTATATATAATGTTCTACATCTGACATACACTCATTGTCAGTTTATTAGGTACACTACTAATAAACCAGTAGTGTGTGGTGCTGTTGAGTTGTATTGTGTGATACTTGTTTCTATTATTTTGTCCACCTCATTCATTTCAATGAGGGTGGGCTAAATAACAGAAATGCTGTATAATGCAAACAGCTGACTCCAAAATGCTGCTCAATTTTTATCAACATGATTTATTGCAGGACTGTTGTATTAGACTGCATCGGTTTCAGCTTGGTGCATTTAATAAACTAGCAACAGAGTGAGTCAAAGGTTTGCTGTGTTGCAATACTGTGGATCAACTTAAAACATTTTGGTATTTATTTTAAGATTTTATGAAAAACGACATTGTGCGTAATTAGACTCGGTTGTTATTGGCGTTGCATTGTCTGCTTTGACCAGACTGAACTGTATTGCTGAGCAGAGGACTACTATTTTTAGCAAATCAACCCATCATGATGCACCAGGTAGATTATGCTAATATATTGATGTCATTATAATTTTTATTATCGCACATGTTTAGGCACTATTTGCAGTCACAGTTCCAGCCTGGTGAACAGATTAGAGAAGAGAGAGTGTGGGACTGAATGATGAGAAGGCAAAGTGTCCTCAGATCAAATGTGTACGAAGTGCCCTGGTAATACTAGTTCTGTGCTAATATAATAGGGCTTTAGGTGTAGTTTGCGTGGGTATTTTAATGTGTGATACATTTTACTGTCTTGTATACACAAATGTTTTTCCTTTTTGAAAAAAAAACAATAAGGAAAGGGAAGGTGTTTTGTTTGTCAGCATTTATTTTCCTTTCACTTTAGAGAAAATAGTTGTTGCTTTCTGTCTATTCAGCATGAGCCAGAGGGGGGGAAGCATTGTTGTGAAAACAAAGCACCACGGTTTTATTACGAATCCAAGTCTGGAATTGAAGTTGCACTCGTATGGGATACAGTTAAGAACGTTTGCCAGATGTCAAAACCAGTGGGGTTGACTAAGCCCTGTTCAGGTTCGAAGCTTTCTTGTCATCAAAACAAAAACAAAAAGCCTTTTTTTTCAGGACTCCACCAGCCTGCCCACAATCCTGGTGCTTGAGAAGTCAGAAGTCAACGGTGAGGTCAAAGAAGAAGCCAGAGTATCAGTGGAGCACTTTCTGCAGGTGAAAGATACCAGAACATCTGAGATCTGCGGACAGATTAACCCTCAAATCATAACATTCGTGACTCAACATTTTGTTATTTTCTCTTCTAGGAATTAGTTGCTGATAATCTCATCGGCCTCACTCAACCGGTTTTCCAGTTCCTCTGCCCTCTCGAAAAACTGCTGAATGAAGAGGAGCATAGTGGAGGCGTGTGGGGCCTTCTAAGCGGCTTGGCTTACTTCCTGACTCCTGGTCAAGAGGAAGAGGAGGTAAACGTTCACATATCTGTTCACTGCAACCTTTGGTTTACTTTAGTACATTCATTCCCAGCGGTAATAGAAAGACTGCTGCACGAGTTCATTTTTTTAAATCTGTAAATGCTAAAAATGTTCACGTCTCATGGGACGAGAACAAGTGAGACGCTCAGACAGAGTTTAAACAAACTCCCATAAGAGAGAAGACAAATGGTAAATGCATTACTCAAACTGTCCAGTGTAGACATCCTTCAGTTTACGGACCCTGGTTCAGCTTTGACATATGTCCCATGGTTGTGTGCACATACAGTTTTCCGGATAGACTGCTTTGTGTTTCGTTCCGTGTTCTCGGATCTCCGCAATTACTTTGTTTGATTATGATACAGTAATCTGAATGACCAAAACTATGAAAAATAAATTCCACCTGGGGTTGCCTGACTAGCATTCATCGTAGCATACAATTGCAGTCTGACTTTATGGCACAGCGTTAATTTATTCCTAAATTGCTATGAATTCTCCTTCAAATCTTTCCTTGACCTCATGACAGTTTCCATCGAAGTCAAATGAAAGGTTTTTCGGAAAGTCATAGGCTGTCATAGGCTCCCCCACCCCCCCCTTTCTTCATGATAGACATCCATATCTATTAAACTCTCCATCACCTGTCCATCACAGGCTTTCTGTTTTTAAAAACATGAAGTTTCGGGCAGACATCACTGTGCTGTCAGTAATACTCCTTGTAAATAATACATTTACTTTATTTGCCTTTTTTCTTTTATGGGCACCTTCTTAAAATCGTACTGAAACCGAATATGAATTAGTTTAGCTGCTGGTGTCTTCTGTACCACAAAGGCAGCTGCCTCTGGGTCAGCTGTCACAACTTGACTCCTTTTTGTTTTCCTCTGCAGAGCTCGAGCCCTCAAACAGAAGCCCCTAAAGAAATCATAAAACCATCTCTACATCCAGAATCGACAGCTCTGCCCGATGCCTTTACTGAGGAAGGCAGTGATGTCCACGGTGCTTCAATCCCAACTATTGTTATCTCCCAACATGGTTCTCCTTCAGACCGGCCTGAAGAAGCAGAAACTCCCTCTGCTGTTAACTCCGACTCTTCAAACGGAAACTGTTCCCAAGACAAAACGGAGGACTCTGATAACCCCTTAACCTCTCACTTTAAAATGATTTTCAAGGGACTAACCCGATCAAAGTCACAAGAGTCTCTGGTCTCGACAAAAAACACCAGTGACGAAGACCCACCGGATTCAGACTCTCACAGCAGCCAGAATGGGAGCTTGCAGGAGAGTGCAGAAGGCCCAGCGCTGCTCAATTTCAGTGTATGTTTCAAGATGTCGGGTGGAGGCAACAAGACTAAAGGGAAGGACCAGGGCACTTCATCAAGAGGGGAGGACTCTCAGTGTCAGAAGAGCCAAGTCAACTGGGAGCAGCTGGAGGCGACAAAAGCCATTTTTGATCTGCTGAAGGAAATATCTGGTTCGTTCATTGTTTGAACTCTCGTTCACAGCATGAATAGCTTCACACTAGTGTTTTTGTATTTTGTAGGTTGTTTTAAAGTATACTGCAGCTTTTTAGATACATTAATGCATTTTTCTCAAAGTCTAGACAGTCAGTTGTTTTAGTTGATTTCAGCACTAAAAGAAAATCAAGCTGTCGAGGCCTGACACTCGCCTCACTGGAAGGTAGGAAGAAACAGTCTAAACATTTGATAAGCTATAGATAATCATTAGTAATCTTGTTAAACCAGTATTAATCTATATTTTTACTTACCATTTTGGCTGACTTACACATACATTGACACTGGTATGTAAAAAATATCTAACAGTGGCCAAATTTCAGAGAATTAACAAGCCAAGTCAAGTCCATTTAATTTGCCTCTAAGGCAGAGCGCTTCATAGACGTACAACACCCTCTTACTTTAGAGGGTGGATTTGGAGGAGAGGAAAACACACTCAACTCTGCAGCTTCAGAGCTTTATGAGCTTGAACATGCAAAAACACTGAAATGGTCCATTTATTATTATCAAAGATCAACCTAATACTCTGTCTGTCTTAACAGGAAACTCCATCCTCATCAACATATTTGATGCCATTTTGAAACCGGTTATGCCCATCTTGAAAAAGTGAGTTTGGTGCTGACTCCCAAACCCTTTACAGAGTTTTATAGGTCACTTGGATCCTTGTCTATAGGAGTGACGTCTGGTTGTATTCTTCTCCAGAAAAGTGAACTCTTTCCTCAACAAGATGAACCCAACGGAGGTGCAGATGGCCGCATTCATTGACAGCATGCGGGACAAACAGTGGCCAGATTTTCAACCAGCAGCTCCTCCTCCTCCTCCTCTTCCTCCTCCTTCTCCTCCTCGCACTGACGAGCAGAAGAACGAGACGAGGGAAAGAGCGCAAAACCTAATCAACGCCAGATGTAGGTGACGCCTCTCTGCACCGCTGGGAAATATCCACCTATTTCTGGCAGTTGATGATCTATCTAAATTTGTTTTCTCTGTAGATTCAAACTATCTTGTCCTGAAGAAGACGGACATGGAGACCGTTTTTAATCTTTTCCAGAACAGTAAAGAAAACAAAACACTGGTCTATGTGAGTGTTCAACATTTACTTTCTGTCACCATCGCTCATTTATTGTATCAAATGTTCCCATTTTATTCAACATAATACTCGAGTCTTGTTCTGATTGTGTTGCTTTATCTTTCATAACAGATGCTCCTGTCATTCCTATTGAGGGAATTTCTTCCCCATGAGACTTCCCTAAGCGTGAGCGCCGCTGCCCTATAAGTGACCAACTCCCCCAACTCATCTGTGAATCCTTGACTGTGTTTTTATTACTTTCTCATTGGTACTTTTTAGAATATCAAATTATTTATTAAACATCTTAACATGCCTTAAAATATTTGTGACCATTTCTGTATCTGTCAAACATTCCTCTCTGTGATTTTTACATCAAACGTACTGTGCACATTTTTGTAAATTTCATTTCATTTAGTGTAGTTGAACTGCGTAAGTGATTAACCGTGACTTAAATGTGTGTGTGACATTAGAAACAATAATTTTGGGGCAGACTTTCCTATTGTAAAGAGGAGAAAACAATATTTAATATTGACATTTTGGATTGCACCATTCACATCTTGATGTAAAAAACTAAATACATTTACATTTTCTAAAATATTTTGTGTCACTTTCAGCACGTTTGTATGGTGAGTGTTTTTTTTTTTCTGAATTTCTTTTAGTGAAAGTTTTAGAATATCCCACAATTACCAATCACCTAATCTGTCAAAGTGGACAGTACCAGTATCAAAGGAAACTGTAAATAACTTGAATGTATTTCAAATAAAATATTTTAATAGAGTTGTTTTTTCCCGGTTATATTTCTGCCATCATGTATTTAAGTGAGTTAAGACTCGGGGATTAATTTGTTGTTGATGCCAGCAGCTTATTTTCTTTAAACAATATTGGAGTAAAGACAATTCAGCCGAGGAAAACAAGTTAATCTATTAAGAGAAATTCTGGCCGTAAGGGAAGTGTGAGATGTATTAAATTAATTACTTTAATAAAAAATACTTTAATAGATTACTAATGTTATGATAATATGCAGGCACTTGCATTTTTTTTTTCCTACTGGATCAGGATAAAATCAAATACATTTGAAGAAAAATACAGATTATGCAGTTTTAACTATTTAGCCAACAACAACTTCAGACCCTTAATGGAGATGCAGTCTCAAATGCTCATGCTCTTTCATTATGTAAGTGTAGCATAATTGATTACAGGATTATTCTGTTCCAGGTCACTAGGAGATTATCAAAAAGAGCAAACTCATAATTAAAATATTAACGTGCCAGTGAGCAGATAGTATGATAGTCTGTGCTTTATAAACCTCTTGCTAGACTTCAGCCTACGCATTGCTCAAACACAGGGTCCAAGTTGATTCTTCACCCGTAAACAGCAGTTGAGAAAAACTCACCACAAGGTCCATTTGGTTCCTATTCTGGTGCTTTCAATAGGACCTCGTTGAGATAGAGGCCGTCCACTAGTTGCCATGGAGCTGCAGACCCTTGACTTGACCGATGAAGATCACGTGATGTGATTGAGCGTCCCAGAATAGCTCAAAGGACCTCCTTCTAGACACAATAATGGGTGGGAACAGCAGTTGGAGACTGTTTTTATGGCACACAACTGTGAATCTGTGTAAGTTTAGCATTGGAGAGCAAAGTGAATGACGGTGATTACAAATCAAAAAAAGTTTGTAAATAAACAACAGTTAGACCAAAGGTGTGGGCCATGTCACATAGTTTATTCCCAGTGTATTTCTGGTTGCAGTGCAAGGAATACTTTATAGGTTCCTTGGTTGAAATCTATGTGAATTAGATTAACTGATCGGAAGTACACATGAACTCAAGCTGTTGCTTAGCAATTCAATTCCCTTGAAACCAAGCTTAGTAAGAAGAAAATTGTATTTTATTTATAAAAGTACAATTCGGGCTGTCAAATAAGTCCCTCCAGATAAGAAGCTAAGTTGACTATCGCCAGTGGAAAAGAAAACCAAAGTCACCATAGGAAGTGCCGCACAGTAATTTATCTAGAAAGATAAAACATACACAGGAACTAAAGTGAAAAGAGTATAATAACAAACAACTAACCCAGTTAACCGTAAGTTTAGACAGTTACTTAGAATGTTGTATTAGAAACACATTAGCTTCAGACAGCTAGCATACTGTAAGGGTTTGCAGGTAACTGATGGCAGGAAAGCTAAGTTACTGCATTAAAAAAATAAACGATGCATGTCATATTTTGATGGAAGGGTTCAGTCATAGCAGACACCACGTCTCGTGTCAAAATATGTACTCAGTTTAATAGTAGGGATGATTGAGTCTAGTATATGAAGAGTTGGATAGTGTCCTGAAAGGTCTCAGAGGAATGGAAGATTGGAAACATGGGGAACATATAAATAGAAGAAATACAATTTTCCATTCACACATACATTTTCATGGCAACTGGGTTACAACTGAAAACTCCAGAGCAGCTACTGAATCGTATCAAATACGCGTAAAAATACTGTCATCGTCATCTCTAAACCCAAAGCTGAAACGTCCTTGAGCAACACCTCAGCTCCTCGGCTGCTGCTGCAGCTGCTCCTCCGCTCCAGCAGGGGGCAGCGTCGTGATCAACAGCAACCACCAGCCCGCTGCGTTTAGCGATCCAAGATGTCTGCGCCCTGTGGGATGCTGCTAACGGCGTGAAGGTGCAGGACAAGTCTCAGGTGAGACAACACGAAGGTTTATGTCGGTTTTTTTTTAGGATGGTACTCTTTCCTTTTTGACCCGTTGTAAAGGTTTTAATCGGCGCGTGGGGACACTGAGCGCTAATGCAGCGTTCACGTGCTTCTCACTGTTCAATGTGACTGTGGACACAAAGTGTTGCAGCTGCGCGTGACGCTTAATTTAAGGCAGTGTGTAGCTTATTAGTGGGATGAAAAAAGTATGCTGTTCACATGTTCTATCCGTCTTATATTTGTTTCTCCTCACGTAGTTTGGGTCCTCAACGTAAAGAGTTTTTAAAGGGTCGTTCATGGTGTTCAGACGTAACCTGGAAGCAAAGTCAAACTCATTTATGAGGACATTCCTATGAGCAAAAGGGTCCGACATGAACAGTTGGGGTTATTTATTGTGACATGTGTGTTTTTGTTTGTGAGTAAGGCTCATTTGAGAGAAATACATCTCGTTGACATGCATGCACCGATGAGGATTTAAAAAAAATCAACATTTGAGTCAAAAGTCTGGTGACAGTTGTTGGCTCATGTTCCCTGGCCACAACAATACAATCCGGTCAAAAGCACAACCACAGTCTTGAAGCTTCAGATTACCTGATATTTTGAGTGGTAAACTCTTAGAAACATTCCCTAAGAAACCTTTACTTTCATTGTTTCTAATGTATCCTAATTATTTAATGTCATGAAGAAGATCTTCTATTATATTGACAGTGAACTGGAGAGAAACAAAGTGCTCTCTCTCTCTCTCTCTCTCTCTCTCTCTCTCTCTCTCTCTATCTCTATATATATATATATATATATATATATATATATATATATATATATATATATATTAGATTTAACTGATGTTTGCTTAATGAGTTTACCATCTGTTTTGTTTTTTTCTTTCCTGTCAAAAGACTTATTAAACGTAACAGTTTTATTTTACTAACCAGACTCTTCATAGCCGTATTACTATAAAACACCTGCTGTTCCTTAATGGTTCCCAGAGTAATCAGGGTCACAAACACATTTCACAGCAGACATTTGACTTGACATAGCAGGGAAAGCACAGGTGGAACTAACAGCATTAACAATCGCTTCTGCAATTATTGCAGTGCAATGAATGATAATAGTTATTGTGTCTGACATGTCAACACATCGGCTTCCCTGCAAAGACTCTGTGGCCCCCAGTTTAAGAAATACATTCTAAATCACACCGTAAACCTTCTAGTTGATGCCGAATTATTTTTCTATCTTCAAACGTGAATGAGGCAATGCTTTTAGATTATATTTTACCTAAAAATGCTCAATCATTTGAGAATCAACTATATATCCTGTTTGCATGCGTTTTATGTCAATCGAGATAATTCTCGATTCTAATTGGCTGAAAGTACTTTTAGTAACCTGACAGTAAACCTGACATGTGTGAAGTACATATTTATTTGCAGGTCTAAGTTAATGTTCCGATATTGTGGGGAAAAAAGCAGTTTTCCCAGAATGAAGACGTCAACACTGCCTCGTGTGATAAAAATCTTGATTTTGGCTGCTTTTGTTTTGGAAGCGATTGACTGAAAGAAGCAACTTCTTTTTAATACTATTTTTTTTAACGCAGATGTTTGTATGATGCATAGTGATGTAAATTAATGTTGATTACCTGGTTTATGTTGCTCATCATGCTCATATTCACAGTAAAGCTTTGCCGTGCTTACTTTGTTCAAAGAATGCTGCAAGTCAGCCAAAGCTTTAGTGGCTTTGTTTTAGCCACCGATGTAAACTCCTATATTGATTTAAAACCACGTCTCACGATGCATTTTATAATTATAATAGACGATTCAAGTCTAGAAGGAAGAGGGACAATTCAGGATTGTTTTTTTAATCCTTTTAAATCCTCCATTTCTCTCAATCTATTGAATGTCCGACCAGGGTTGACTCTTGTTTTTGCCTGTGTTCCATCACTGTCTATTTAACTTTCTTTTTTTCTCCCTTCGGTCAATTATTTTCTTTTTCTCTTTGCTGATCTTGCCCATAGTCTGTATAACAAGTGGATGTCGTCCATTTGTTTGTAGATTGTTGTTTTGAAGCCTTGAGTTCGGCATTTTGTCCATCGTCATCTTGCTTTGAGCAACATCTAGCGACACGAGAGGGTCGTGCTAATCGGACTCGGTGTCAGGTATTAACATGAACTATTAACAATAACTATGTAGAATAGCCATTCTTCTCGCCGATGGTCTTGTTTGCTTACTTAGGTCATACAGATGGATCAGTTTAAATCAAGACTGTTTCATAAACTCCTTGTTGTAGCTTTAAACTGTAGATAAAGAGAGCAAACGTGAGCCACACAGCATGGAGCAATCTTTTGTATTAATTTCCACTAAAGCTAAGAAACATATCAATATTATTGTATGCCATATGTTTTTTTTCCTGGTTTTAAAGACTGAATTACAGAAAAGTTATGTAATTTTTTTCTGAACTTTCTAGGCTGTTCTAGTATTTAGTTTTAGTAATTATATCCACATTACTGATGATTTATTAATTAGAAAGTATCATTGTTTAAATGTTGTGAAAGCACCAATGGTCAACCCCGTAATGTCATTGTTATATAGATAATGGGGTGTTTGGTAAATCTTTTTGTGATATTTGATTTTCTCCATATCGCCCATCCCAAGCCCCCACCAACAACAACCCCAAAAAGATGAAAAGCTGATAAGTCAGAATATTTCATTTCAAATGTCTTTGATATTCTCCTGAATATCGACACACGGTAGCAGGAGGAAAGAGAGGATTATTAGAAATGGTGGAGCTGGTAACCTTTACTGCTTTTTGGCTTGTAGCCCCAGTATAGTGCAATCATGGATTGCACAACTTGTCCACGAAAAGCTCATAAAGACGTGTTCAAAATGACCCATTCAAACAAGCCCCAGAATCAGGTCTCAGGTCTTGACAGTACTCAAGATTATGTATATTAATGGTACCTGTGTTTTTTGCTGGTGATCCCGTATCACTGGGTCTTTGTCTGAGTTTAAAGCAGTTCAATTGCAGAGTGATTTTCCTCTCACAAAGTCTTTGGTAGATGTTTTGCATAAAAATCACAGATTGGAGAACAGTGAGGAAAAATAAAGAATCTTGTGTACCTAGGTTTTATATGTTCATATAGTTTATGCCTGAATGGGTTGAATATTTTAGAAAAACATCAGTAACAAAATATTTTCAGCTAATAGTCTTGTAAAGAACTGAGTCGTTCCCTAACTTCAAATCTTTGTCTGGACGCGACTTTAACTTCACCCAGATTCTTGTCGTGATTTATGTTTGACTCCTGTTAATGCTGGTGTCCATCTCCCAGTTCACTGCCCTCCCACCCGACCACACTGTTGCCATCATACCTCCCCAGTATTCTGGACATGAGATCCAGCTGCACCAGGGGCTCAGACCCAGGAGGGCAGATGGCTCCAGAGGCTAGAGGGTTTACTGTCACATTCTGGCCGCAGTCACAGTTGGCTTACAGTCTCTGAGCTGTAGTTCTGAGGGCAGGACATGATAATGTCAGAGCCTTGTGCATCCACATGTTTCCTAGAGATGGTGTGTATGTGTGTAATCATCTGCAACGCTTTTCCTCCTCTCCCTTTTCTCGCATTGCTTGTTGTTTATGTGTTATTGCTGAATAGCAGCCGCAGCATAAAGAAGTCCAATGATGTTGTGAGCAATGAATTGCTTCTCTTGGTTCATCCAGACTTTATAAATCATTTATCCAGACTTCAAATTCACGTTACATTGGAACCCCTAATGTAACTTGAGCCTGTTTTTGACACCCCAGTGTGTGGTTTCCATGTGCTTTATGCTCAGATACTAGGGGGAAATGGTCAGTTATGAAGCCACAACATATGAGACATGCTGCATGTCTGCAAAATGTATCGGGTGATGATCTGAACTGAGGGGCTGTTTTCCCTTTTTTTTATATTTCACAGGGACCATATCTGCTGCTGATGCATTATTGTCGCGGTTTGTTGCGTTTCTATATTTATTCAAAGTACAGGCGGTTTGTAACACATTCTGTCTCACCATTCAAACATGACAGGGAGAGGGGTAATGTATTCAGGGGAGCCAGGAAGGAAAACGGGCTCTCTGGGATTTGATCACAGGCAAGCAGAGATAATACATGCAGGGAGTTTAGACTGGGAGTCATCACTATTCAAGTACAAGGTCCTGGTTTGAGTCCAGGCTGCAGTGATGGGAATGTATCTGCTGCTTCAGTACTGCTTCAGTAGTCTGCACTAAAGCGGCACAGAGAACAGCTGCTGCCCTCATTAACTGTCTTACTTTTGCACTGTGACCGTTTGACAACTGGAAGACAAGTGAACTGATGTGGCCGCAAATAAAATTGACACCAAACATAATACACATGTGATTGGCTCACATTTGGTGCAAGAGTTCATACCAGAGGTGTTGGATGGGTTCGGGGTCAAGCCTCCAGGAAGAGCGCCAGTGGCCAAACCATGGAATTACAACGAACCCTTAATTCAATCAGTCAGTCCTAAAAGGCATTGTATAGTAATGTTTTGGACTGTAGAAACATGCTGAACAGTGAAATTGTCTGTCACTCCAGTTTTTATTAATATTTTGGCACAAAATAAATGTCTGTCTACACAGTGGAACACCAGCCTAATGTAAAACATGAATTTTAAGTGGTAATAACTTAATTAGAATATATTTTCCCCCACGATAATTGCACCCTGAAAAATGTGATGTGAAGCAGTTCTTATAACTTGGTGCTTACTTTGTAGCTTAAAACTAATTAAATCAGACATCAGGCTATTCGATGCAAATTTTGTTCGTTCCCGATAGTGTGGAAATGATGAGTTGTTTATTTCTGAATTCGCAGATTAGCTGAGCGCTCGGAGAGAAGAGACCTATAGGTTCAGGTCTCAGTTAAATCAGGTCATGCAAGTTCCCCTATTCAGTCTCGTGGGATCATTCAGACTCTTCTTGACTACTACGTTTTATTTGACGGTTTTATTTTAGCACTTGGCATTCAGCAATCAATAGCTCCAGGACCGGAGTTTGAGGGAGTGAATACTAATGTCGTGGAACAGCATTGGCATATGACAGGTTTGCTATAAATGTATATCTGAAACTTTGTCTCTTAATCTCATCCCATGTGTGTCAGTGAATGATCAAAGCACAGTTAAAAAAAATGTTTTCTCTGTTTGGTCGCTGCATTAGACTCATCGATTACAGTTAATCTGCAGCTCCTATAATTCATAATGTGATGCGTCTAAACAAATACTACATCCCAGAGTTCCCTGCTGCCAGTGAAGGTTCTTCCTGTGCTGTTTATTGTGCTGTTAACAGATTTGGCATCTTGTGTATTCAAGGACGCCAGTCATTTATTGTGGCTCTAATGGTATTCAAACTTTTCTGCAATAATGGGCAGAAACATGAAATTGCTTTTATAATTTTGAATATGCTTGGCTCTTTTTGTATTAGTATGAAGGGGCTTCAGTTTTGTCTCCAGGGCCTTTCTGCTTGTTTATCTTCAATTAGTCTGGTGGCAGGTTCAGAAGTCACACAGACGCGTGACTTACCGCCAATTTATTGTGAATGAATCTCTCAGCTTTTGTCTTGCATCTAATGTAAAGGTGAATGCAGCCACTAGATCGACTGCCACACAAAGAGTTGAATACAACTGATTGTCCACGTTTTAATGTTGTTGGAAGATGAGAATAAATTATGTTCCTTTTGATTACAAAGAAAATTGATCATGGTTTCAGTTTGGAAATGGCCTCTGATAGGTTTTTATCTTTACTGAGATGGAAACCGAATGGATTGTTTTGAGCTGTGCGACCAGAATAAGAATACTTCAGTTCTTATCAGAGTAATACAAAATTACACCCCTGGGACAAGAAATATGTATCAGGTAATGGATCGCACATTTAAAACATAACCTAGGCCTGAAGCTTGCTTAAGTAAATGTATCAACTAAACTCAGCCTAATTAGGGTTGTGAACTGTCAGCTACGCTATAAATACCATGTTATTGCAACACGGGGGGAACAGAAAGACATGAATTAAATGGATAAAATAGAAAGGAAAAATAGGGATGGGTGATCTAACGCAGCATGTCAGCGTCAACGATTTCAGAGTGGGACCTCTGTATGTTATTCACACTCTTTACCCATCATTTCCTGTCACATCTTAACTGTCCACCTTTTGAATAAAAGCAAATATATCCCCATTGATGTTGTTAAAAACCCTGTATATCTGCATATAATTGATGTGATTTTAAACATTGTCTTCAATTACCTAATACACCCAGAAATAAAGGGTATGACAAAATTCCTGTTGGTAGACAAACCTATTGTCTCATGGTGTATATTGTCATATTGCTTCCTCTGTTCGAAAATTGAAATAAGACCAGAGATGTCTAAGATGTGGACGGTGTGTCGGTGTTGCTCCACAGCTGTAGGCAACGGAAACGCATCCAACGTGCTAACACACAATCAACGGCATCCCTCAGATGTGTCGATCTCTGGGGTGAGGAAAAACTGGGAGAGGGGCCGCGACCATATCTTTTGTCACCTCTTTCATTCCTGATGAGTTTGCATGCAAGAAAATGGCAAATGTCAACCTCATGGTGGCGCTAGAGGAAAAGTCGGGTTCCCAAAAGTCGGTAGGATTCATCCGCGTGGCATCATGAACGTCTGTACAGAATACCACGTCACTCCATCCTTTAGTTGTTTCTGTCTGAAGTGGTGGATCAACGTTGCCATCCTGTAAATCGCTAGCTGCTGTTGTAGATTAAAACATTTTATTTTACCTTATTGCATTAAGCCCTGTTTTCCGAAAGTCTGAATAGTTAATATACCCATACTAAATTCCGCCTATTTGAGTAATTAAAAAAGGTTTAATATACAGAAAACCCTTGGGAACATAGATAATAAGTTCATATATGTGTTACTGGTATATTGGTTTATGATAGTGCACAGAAAAGGAAAAATAATTATATATATTTTGCAAAATAATAATAAAAAGTTGTATTTTCTTATCGTAACTATATTTGCTATATTAATTTAATATATAACATAGCTATATGTTAAGAGTATCTGTGCGAAGTTTGGCTTTGATTGAGTGAAGTTAAGTATTTTTAATAATGAAATCACAAGGGTGATAAGCTTACATCAAAGTTTCCCATAATTTAATTTAAATTGTATTACACTTTTCTTTTTTTCATTTTTTTTTTTCAAAGCAACAGGTTCCCGTGTTGGTAATGAACCTTAGTCAGCTGTAGTCTGGTGTGCAGAACCAATCATACAAAGATGGTTTAGGACATCGAGTACAGCTGTAGAGAAACATAAACCAACCACATAAAGGTGCTCTGATAGAAATATAGGTTTTTCACTGAAGCACAGTTAATACTGCATTTATGATCAAATGAATCTTTGTCAGGGGGTTGAATGAGATAATAATCTTTGATCATCTTTTATTATTATAATACTTCATTCATGTGGCAGCACAAAGTCAGTTTCATTAGAAATTATTTAACTTTTTGTTCCCTGATTCTCTTTCAAATTAGTTGCGATCTGAAGATGTGGAAACAGACAAAGCGTAACAAAGATTATCGAACCAGACTTGATTCTGTGTTGCCGGTACAAAGCATGATCCCAGTGAGAAATCAATTTATATTCAGCTTTTATTTCATCAGACTGCAGTAAAACAATATGAAAGATATAAAGAGAAGAAGAGGATAGGATTTCTTCGGAGCGCTGATACAATGCCTATTATTTACATTGAGGACGTTTTTTTTTTTTTTTTTTTAGACCATTTCTTCCATTTTTCAAGACTGTAATTTTTATAGAAGATCAATATCCAGTAACCTTGAACTGTGGAGGATTCATTGATGTTGGCCACTGTTTGACGTGTCTCCTTAATGAAGACTAAAGAGAGCCTCAATATCACAAACAACAAACAGCGATGGGCTTCACCAGTCCAATTAAACGCATATTTTAAATAGCAAACTGATTAATTTCTTTAATCAAAGTCATCTTTATCCTTGAAGTGCAGTCAGTGTTAATTATGCTGAAACACAGACGCTGCTGTCGTGTGCAACTCAAAAGGAATTTTAAGACTCATTATAATGAACTGATGATAAAAGATGTAATGAGTATGTACAAGGGGAGTTTCAGGTTATTCTACCTTTTCACAACAGTTTATGTAGGCCTGCACATTTTAATAACGGGTGGGATTTCTCTCCAGCTTCTCCCCCTGGTGCTCAGTTTTTATTGGCATGTTTACCTCCGTCAAAGACGTTGTGTTTCCATCCCAGGTCGTTTGTCTGACAGGCAGCAGGAGAGATTTCCTAAAACAGACAGGCTGAGAAACAGCCTGGATTTTGGCAGTGATTTATAACTGTAAGGATGAATTTTTATACCATGATATTAAATATCTGACATGTAATTTTCATAGTATTGAATTAACTTTTAAATCTTCCTCTTGGTTTATCTGGAGAGTCCAAGGATCTTCTGGTAAACTGTCCACATATAAAGCCATGCAAGACCTGGCAGCCTTACTTCTTACAGTGTATGTTTAACGATGACTATGACCTGAGCGTCCTTCACATACAGTAAAGGGCATACGTATTTCGACTGTGACGCCATTTTTCTTATTTTCCTCTTTACACAGATTTGAAATGACAGTCAATAGTGTAGACTTTCATCTTTAATTCAATGGACCGTTTAGGAATTACAACCATTTTTTACAGTCCTCCACAGGCTCAAAAGTAATTTGACAATTGACTTACAAATGGTTTGATGGCCAGGTGTAGCCTGTTCCTCATTATTTCATGACAACTTAAGCAGATAAAAGTGTGGAGATGATTCAAAATGTTGAATTTGCATTCGGAAGCTGGTCCAGGGAACTCTCAGCATGAGGACCAAAGAGTCAATGCAAGTGAAGAAGGCCATTAAAAGGCTGAAAAACTACACAAACCTATCAGGCAGATAGCACGAACATTAGGATTGACCAAAGCAGGTTGGTACATTCCTAAAAATAATGAATGTACTGGCATGACATGAATCTGAGTTCAAGAATACTCTGGAGGAGGTAGGCATGTCTTTGTCAAAGTCTACAATAAAAATATGCTTTTGTGAATCTGAATACAGAAGGCTTACAACAAGGTGCAAACCACTGGTAACACTGGTGAACAGGAAGGCCACATTAGACTTGAAAACATCTGAATTGGCCTGATCAGTTTTAGATGACGGTTAGTTGGAAGATGAAACCAATATTAACTGGTACCAGAATGAAGGGAAGAGAAAAGTGTAGAGAAGGAAAGGAACGGCTCCTGATTCGAAGCAAACCACATCATCAGGTTAACATGGTGGAGGCAGTGCCGGGTCATGGGCTGGTATGGCTGGAGCTGGGTCACTGGTGTCATTGATGATGTCACAGCTGATGGAAGTAGCAGGATGAGTTTTGAGGTGTTTAGGGCTTTACTGTCTACTCTGATTCAGCCAAATGCTGAAAAACTGATTGGACGGCGCTTCTCAGTAGAGATGGATAATGACCCAAAACATACTGTGAAAACAGCCCAAGAGCTTCTCAAGGCAAGTCAGTCACAGTCACCTCTTAACCCAAGTGAGGATGCTTTTCATTTACTTCAAATAAAAGTGAAGGCAGAAAGAGCCACAAACAAGCAGCAACTGAAGGAGGCTGTAGTAAAGGCAAGAAACTCTGCGTTGGGTGACTATGGGTGGAAGACTTCTTGCATTGACTGCAAATGATTTCCCTCCAAGAGGCAGGAATAGGAATGGCATTGTTGGGTGCAACAACAGTTTGGAGGATTTGGGAGAAGGGTCCAACATTTGCGGTGTTGTTATCGCTCCCCTCGCCCTTTATCAGGTGGTAATTTAATCACTGGCTTTGCAGAATGTCATTTATCAAGCATGTTTAAACAAAGTGCTTTTACGTTGTAAATCTTCACGGCCCAAACACATTGCTCAAACTGTGTACTCGCTGTTATCGAAGGAGCTGTTGCCAGTAATTGCTGTAGGAATATAATATTCAGCCTAAAGAGCAGCTCAACACTGTGCCTGCTCCTTTCAAATAGCTGCGGCTTTGATTTGATTATTCACTGCAAAATATTAACCCAGCTCTGATTTAGGCTTATTGTATTGCCTTGAACCGTGTTTTCTGCCGCTGCACAGTTAATGCTCCTTTATTCCTTGAATCTAATGTAAATGCAGCTGCGTGAAACGTACCGTCGGTGCAGTTGTGATGCCTTATGTAGGTCAATTCTTCTTCAGCGTTCACTGCGTGGCCTTGTGATGAGTGATTTCACTTTGCGAAGGAAATGCGGTTTTATTATTCATTCTCCAACAGAGATTGGAGTTGCGGTGCATTAAAGCATGACGTTGTCATTTCCCCACTCGCAGAACTCTTATTCCCTTTGCCCCAAATTGGAATTAAACCCAACATTTGATGCTGGCCCTAATTGTTTTTCTCTCGCAGCCGCAAAACTCCAGTTAAGCTTCGTCTCTCTGAATGTACAGTACGTCATTTTATTGGTTGAAATTCTTTAGCCCCCCCCCCCCAAACTGCTATTTAACATATTTTTCTCCAGCTTGCCATTTAGGATTCATGAGCCTTTCTGTCACCGTTTGACAACAGTAGGGTTTTCTCACTCAAGATTTAATGCACACTGGCTCCAAAATTGATCGGAACTGCATCACAATGTTTCTACAACAAAGTATCTTAACATATTAGGCAAGTAGCATGAAACTCTGAGGTGTAGGCTTACATTGTAAAGAGGGAATTCAAACTAAATGGATTGTATTTGGGACTCTTTCTCCAGTATGCGCATCACATTAATGCGCTAAATGTTGCTTATGGTGGTTGCGCTTTAACGGCTACTGGATAATCAGCAGCGCAGATAGAAGCAACAACAACTTTTCCTGGGAGCTGTTTCCCCCTATTTGTTGCTCTAAAGCAGCGTGAGGTCCCATATATCTTTTTGGTACTGTCTCTTCTGTTGATCTAATTGGATACCCTCTGTTGCCTACAATGAATCATTGCTGGACCTCCTCTCTCCCCTCAAGTACTTATTTTTTATTGAATGCAGGGTTCCCCTGAATCACAAGGCACAACCTTAAAACTTGTATTTGTCCCTTGGCTCTAGTCATTGATCGTTTTTTTTTTCTTTTTTCCAGCTGTGTCAGGATCACTTTTATTCCAGCAGAGGATTATAGGCTTGCTTTTATGCGTTTCGGCCTCCCTAGAGAAAAGCCAGGAGTTCAGGCCGTTCTCCCCACTCCACTAATTGACTCCTAATTTGGCAAATGCATTTTAGGGTGGAGTGAAAAAGCCGACCCCTCTTTGCGGTCATACGCGGGGATGCCACTACCAGCCCTCCTCCGTGTATTAGTATTGTTACTTATCCATATTCTGCCCTCTACTCTCGACCTCTGCTGATGCAGAGGAAGCTCTGCTGCAGCGCAGGGAGTTTAGTGGTGACACATCTGAAGCTGAAGTGAGGCGTTTTGGCATGCACACCATGATTTTTGGGAGAGAAGTTTTTAAATCCTGCCAGTTCTCAGGCTCTTCAACATGGCGAGCGTCAGCACTGAGCCACACTGCAAGCACCTCAAGGAAAGTGGCTCTCCCTGAGCCGATCGAAGGCAAAGATTTTCTTGGAATGGAAAGCCACGAGTTTTGGCCTGTGGGTATCTGTATTGATTTGAGTGTATGATGTTTTAATGAGCCCGCGGTGTAAATGATTTGTTGCAGTTGTGTATTCATGAAAGGCTAATTTGTTTGGTTCTCTTCTGCATTCTCAGTGGATGGATTCTCAGTTGACGTGGAGGCAGATTTAAGGCTTTTGAGACCAGGATGTCGAAGATCTCTAAGGCAGCCAAGGCTGTGAAGAAATTGGATGTCAGCAGTGTAATCCGAGCTATAGTGAGGTCTGGACAAGCGGCCCCCGGCCCCCCACTGGGCCCCATCCTGGGACAGGTAAAATTACTTGCGATTTCTCTTCTTGTTCCATCTGTTCGCTCTGAATAATCAAGAGTGTTAACTTAATTGCAAGAGCAGGGCTTCATTTTAACAGCTGACCCTCCGCACACAGCTCTCATTAACTGCGAGACAACTGGATCCTTCCTTATTTTCACTTTGTCAATCACATAGTGTTCTCTCTCTCTCTCTCTCTCTCTCTCTCTCTCTCTCTCTCCCCCCCCCCCCTTCAGTACTCTCATCCCCTACACCACATCCATCTCCTCTCATAGCCCTATTCATATTCCCATTCTTATTCTAGTCGCACAGCTCCATTGTGCAGGAAGGTGCTACACTCTGCTTCAGTCTGCAACTATTTTCTCACAGTTTCCAGGCCAAAGACACTAACACCTCCATCCATAGCAGCTGCCCATATACATTAGCCTCACTCTTTACAAGCCATTCGATGAAAAGGGACTGAACCTGTGAAAGGTTTTGTCTTTAAATTCTTGTATGCTTCTCTCTGCTTCAATTACTCCAGAGAGACAGATGAGGTTGTCTCTGCTTCTTTTTATTGCTCAGGGATGCACCACTATAACTTTTTCACCGGCGATGCCAACTGCTGTGAGAAAAATGTATGTATCGGCTGGCACAATCATAAAATAAGTCGGCAGTCCTCAAGCATTGAGCAAGATGGATTGTAGTAAGTGGAGAAAAATGACTGAGGCTGAATTATTTTTTTGCTGTAAATAAAGTTATCCTTCCAGTGATGATGTTAGAGGTACGTGTCCTGCGTCTCTAACGCATTTAAATCTGAAAGGATGTAATAAACTCACGCATTCTTTTTAATCCCTGATAATTGGAGGCGCTGGATTCAGTGAGGTGGGGGTTTAAAATGTGTGTGCGCACATTTAATAACATTGTCTCATGTTCATAGTCTTAATCATCCTGAGAGTCCTAATTGTCTGCAATATATTTTTGTATTTTAATTTCATCACCAGACTTTCAGACGAAAGCTTTTGACTACCTACTGATCACGTTTTCACACCATTTCTGACTGAATTTATCTTCTTATTATACTACATTTGATTTGTTTGATGTTTTGTAAATATTTTTTTTTTAGATTTGGGATTTAATTTGTTTAATTTTCAGGTACAACTTTAACATATTTTAATATAACATAATATAACCGTGTAACATCAAACATGAATTCAACACTACAATGTGTTAAAAACACAACTACCGTAAACGTCGGGTTAAAAGCCGCTCCTACGGCCGTTCAGTGTCCCCGCTGTAGCAAGCTAGTAGCAACGCTAGCTCCCCGCTGCTGCTACCGGCTGCTGCTACTGCCTGCGTCCCCTCTGCCCAAGTCGGGTGTCGAGCCTGGTCCCGCTACCTTCGGTGGTTTTCGGGGAGCTAGCGGAAGTTAGCGGGGAAGTGACCTAGCGCTAGCAGGAGCCCCAGCTGGCTACAGCGGGGAGCTAACGGGGACATCGACCGAAGGTAGTAGCGGCGCGTAACCCAACGTTTGCGGTAGTTGTGTGGACCCACTCGGATTGATAAGTGTCCAATTCTGATGCTCTGCTCTGATTGTTAACCTCATCTTTGTCTCTGCTCACACAAGTGTATTGTTTTATATCTTACTTGTAAAATTGATATTTTACACCATAAAAGCACAATCTGCTCCTGCTTTAATGGCGATTCAGCTATTTAACTTTGATTATCCTTTTGCCAGGTTGAATGAAAGAAGCACGTTCTGCACATACACATTATGAGTTGGGCTCTTTAATGGACAGTGCTGATCAGCCTGCTGTTGAACGCTTGGAAACAAGATCAATTCTCACAGTTAATCCATCTCGGTGGCTAAGTGGCAACACTCAGAGAGGAGAATTGGAAAGTGAACAAAACTGGCAGAAAAGAGCAACACGTGATACATAATGTCAGCAACCAGCAAATGTTGAGATGTTACAAATGAGTTAAATGATGTGAAAACATCTAATTTCTCTGTAACGGTGTCATTACTTTATGGTTTTGTTCAAAATGATGTACTCTGATGTCACCATTGAGATCAACTACAACATAAATGTAATTAATTAATGGAAATCTGAACTCCCTGCCAGACTGGGACAATGATTTAATGAAACTTCTCTCCTGTTTTGTTTAAACGGTCTCTGTATTGCTCTACAGATCCACTTGATAATATTTTCGTCTTTTGTATTCAAATAACAAATAGGTTCTTAAATGATTCATTTGTTGGCTATTTTCTTGATCCATCAATCTTTTGCTTGAGATAACTATCACTCAACTCTGCAGCTCTACAGCTTTAAAATCATTCTTTTGATTTTCCGCCCTCAACTCGCTCTCATACGGTCTTTGTTCATTAACATTGGGATCAAATTCATCATGTGAATCATCAACTAAAAAAGTAATGATGTGTCAGATGCTTTGTTTACAGCTTGTCGGTTGCTCCTAAGGGGAAAAAGAAAATCAATGAACCAATTTGATTTTTTTTAAATTTCCACAAGCTTAAGACGTATTGTTCTCAAGAGTATTGCAGAGAGAGAGACACACACACACACACACACACACACACACACACACACACACACACACACACACACACACACACACACACACACACACACACACACACACACACACACACACACACACACACACACACACACACACACAGAGGTCACAAGGTCTGGACTGATGTTTGACAGTGACTTTACTTTTGAAGTAATAGTACAATGGGTCGTTACAGTAATGAGACATTTCTCTCCAGTAATTAAGAGGCGGATCTATTCTTTAATCTCATCCAATTTCAACATCTTTCATTCCCCATGAAAAATACAGCAGCCGGGGTTTAAACTGCTGCCAAGTAAAGAGACCGTAATAACCCAATTTTACCGTCTCTGCACTGTTTACCAGTTAGATGTATAATTGATTTTAAGATTTTCACTGATCACATTTAAGGCTCAGCTTAAAGCTTCCTCCCCCTCAGCTACATTGGAGACCTTTAAGTTCCTTCTGATCCACCAAAGTTGAGAATTAAGAGACTCGCTCTGACTGTCACTCAACTCTCAACCCTAAAGGTTATTCATTTATTTTTTAGTCTGTAGCGCGTCCTGCCTCCAACTCTAGATAAATCACTGTAATTGTTTTGCTTCATTTTGCATTACAAAAAATACTGCACACCTAAAACATTGGGTGCAAAAACATGTTTTTGTATTGAAGATTTGCATTACCTGACAGAGGGATTATTTTTAATGGCAGCTCCCCATAGGCATACATACAAATTCCAAACAACAGCACTTTGAACAATCCTATAAAACCTTTCACAGTGACATGAGTGCTGATATGTCAGCATCAGTGGTTGTTTGTGGTGTTTTCCAAAAAAAAAAAACCATTTTCTTTTCCCAAAAGATGCTTTGGTTGGAATTTGATCCTTTTAAAGAATATGAATTATGTGACAGCTCAAGATAGCAGACAAGAATAAGGACGGTAGTTTCTTTACCATCTTAGACGAGTAAAGTGGGTCTTACTGCCCGTCTTTTGGACACTTCCTCTTCTTCCTGTTCAAATATTCATAAACTTTGGATATTTCTCACGTAAAGTTTTAAATTTCTCTTAAAGAACAGTTAGTTTTATGTTTCTGTTGTTTGAAACAGTTTTCTTGTATTTATTTCTCTTGTTCTCTTTTTTATTTCCTTGCTTCATCTTAGAAGTAGGCAATATAAAGACAAATGTAGTTCTGTTTCAGACTCCAGCTAAGAATTATGAGTTGTTTTTAAAAAAAGAAAATTTATTGATTATATCATTTCAGATAATGACTAATAAGGACTCACAATTTGATCACTGTTCATACGGATATGCAGCAGTGATTCTGATTGTCTTCCGTTCATAACGTTCAGTCTTGATGAAAAACATAATGGTTTGGCTTAAAATTACTACAAAATTGAAACGCAACAAAAACGCAACAAAAAAACAATACTTGGTTGAGTAGCTGTCTCCTGGGTGAAAACTCTACGTTTTGTGGCCCATCCACCATCTCGGGCTCCTCGTCACATGGACTTCTAAATTATTTTCGATATGCCAAAAGCCGACGTAATTCAAGACGAAATACATTGCCCTCGAAACGTATTTCACAATGCAGTTTCGGTGAATGGGGAAAGTCTTTTTTAGGAGACCAGGCTGCTTTAAAGAGTCCCTCTGGCTAAATGATCACGTCCCAGTGGTGGAGTCAGTGATGTAACTATAGACTTTACATGAGGCTGCCAAATTGACAAAAAGTTATTATACCCTTTACTCAGACTTCATGTGATCTTACCCAGAGGAATGCAACTATTCATTTCCAAAGACCATCATTCAATGAGGAGAGAGGAACCAGATTTCATGCCACTGCAATGCGTTTCTTTTACACATCCAGTGATTTCCATCAATTTAATTTGTGAATTAGCTGAATTAGTCTCTTGACTCCAGTAAGCAAATGACCAGGATCTAATAACTCCTGTGATCTTGGTCAAGATGTCACAGAAGTAGAACCAACAGGGCCTCATCTTTGTTCAGAGCCGGGTAACGTGCAGGAAGACCTCTATAACTATACCTACCTATTTCTGACATTCAGGTTTATGTAGTTTCTGTGCAGTAGGTACTGCTGATGGAGGACATTGTAGTGAACCAAGTCGTATGGGCTTATTAATAGAAGCTGACACACTGTCTTGACATAAATCTGACTAGAGCTGTTCAACTGTTTTCAGATCTGATTCGTGTCTCGCTCTAGATTTATGCACACCTGGCTTTGCGCCCTCGGTTCAGCAGTAAGGAGCACATTTTAGAAATTAATTAGAATGCATTTCCCTCATGAAGCAGTTTCTACACATCAGGTAAAGTCGTTCCAGGGCACAGGTTGGTCCTAAGACAAGACTTTAACTGAAGATGGCAGAAGAAGGTATTTCATGTTGCTGTCTTTTAATAGACTTTTAAAGAGGAAGTAATGTGAATCACAGCAGAGCTCTCATTCACCGCTAAATGGAGCGCCAAAGCTAAAAGCTACTGATTTTCAGAATAGCATGAAAGTAAATGACTATATAAGCATCAGGTTTATCGTTTATTCATGTGTAGAGTAGATGATCCTGTATTCTGTTTCTACTCTTTTGCAATACCATTTGACTGTGCCATGTTGAGCTCATCATTTGAGTCCTCGTGGTACTTGTGTTTATCATCTTTCCTTTGTGTGCGTGTGCGTGTGTGCGCGTGCGTGTGTGCGCGTGCGCGCGTGGGGCATGACAGGATGTAAAGGCAGCGACAGGGAGAAGGCGTAACTATCATCCATATGTTAGACAAAGACCAGCATTGTATTTAATGTATTGTGAGCTGTAGTACATGCAAAGTAAAACTTGTTGCACATTAGATATGGAGAAGAAAAGCAGTTATGTGTGAGACACTTCTTTCAGACCTAGGTATGCAATTCATGGTCTCTGAATTTGTAATTACAATATCATTGTTTTACTTGAGTGTTTTGTGCTTTGTTTTATGTGTTTTATTTGTGTGCTTTAAGGTACTTTCCTCAACAAGTCAGTTCAGTTTGATGATTTGTTGGTAGAATTACTGAACACCTGTGATTTATAAAGATATAAAATTGAGAAAAGCAGCAATTCCTCACATCTGAGAAGCTAGAGCCAGAAACAGTTTTTCACTTGTGTTTGACAGAAAAATAATTAAGCAATAATCAAAATAGTTGGCGATTTAATTTTCTTTTAACCGGCTAAATGATTATTCAACTAAATGTTTCAATTTAATTTGAGCATCATGTAAATTAACCAGTACTTATCACCTGTTTCAGCCGGATCTCACCTGAGAGCATCATGACTCCAGTATTGCATATCTCAGACTCTTTTGCATCATTTCTTTCTCCTCGACTATACTTTGAAGTTTTGCCCAAAAGCGGCGATGCTGATGGTGTGCTCCGATGAATGATTTAGACATCTGTCTGTTAAATGTGTCTCTTTCTGCCAGACCACGGGGGCGTGAGCTTGTAGGCATACTGTAGCTGTCGCCGTGTCAGGGGTAATGATGTGAGATGAGTTGTAACCAAATGCTCAACGGAGCAAAACAATGCCATATGTTTGTCTAAAGGTGGCTCCTTTTGGACCCTTTGGGATGTCATTGTTGTCGGGGCGGCGTGTTGTGTGCGTTTGTCTCTCTGGGCTCCAGCAAGCTAACACTGTGTGTAACGGTAAATAAATGGCAGTCGGCATCCACTCTGCTTGAGGCGGTGGCTCCGGCCCTTAAATCTTAGCCAGCCTCTCCGCCTCAGTTTTTTTCCTCCTCTCTGACTAACCATCCTTGACAGGGGAAGTGCAGAGAGGAATGCCGCCTGTCGGCTGCGGGGCAAATTTAAACAAACGAGAGAAATAAAAGAAGGAAGACAAAAAAATGGGAAACTGACAGCTTTGGTACAGGAGAATAATTACTGACTGGAGTGAAATTAACACATGGGAAGCGAGAGAAAGAATAGAGCCAAAAGAAGAAAGAAAATCGGAGAGTGACTCGTGCACCTTTCTTCATGAGCATGGTATGAGAGTCGGTGGGAGCTGAGGGAAAATGCTGAGCATTGTATCTCGAGCTTAACAGGTGTAACAAATTCTAGGAGGTAGTCGTTTGCCGAGGTTGCCAATGCAGTTGCTGCTTTTAGTATAATAGAAATATGAGAAGTTGCCCAAGAGGGAATGCATCCAGAATGCGTATGTTTGAAATGTAGAGTGAAACAGGGAGGAGGAGATGAAAGCGAGAGGGGACACAAGGGCCAGATGCTGTCTACGACTCTGCTTATCCCTCTGTTGTTTTTGCTTAAAAGTTTCTCTGAACCAGCAAGAAATTCCCCACTGAAACTTTGAGTGCATTTGTGTGTGCCTGAATGTCTACATTAGTCTTAATACATCCTGTTAATATAGCCTGTAAATCAAGCATAAAGCACTGAGAATAAGCGCTTGCTTTTTGACAAATAGCCTCAATTTCAATTAATAGGAGCATTTAGGCAAAGAGGGGAGGCCGGCGGGGGCATTCACCGCCGCTCTAGGCAACGAGCCAGTTCCCTCTGAAAACATCACACACTTACTACAACTCTTGACAGGCGCGCCCCATCTCTCTTTCAACATTAAACAGACAACACGACGGCACACTCAAGGATTACTGCGAGAGGATCCAAGCTGATGGGGCCGCCGGCATAATTGTGATAAATGACAGCCTTTTGTCAGCGTGCTGCACCATGAAGCAAAGAGCACGCTTTTCTACCTTGAATATGTGAGGGGGAGGTGCGTCCATTCACTTCACCAGCGCCGGTATGAGAGAAAAACATAAAAACATGCAATTTTCTATGACAGCAGAACGCGAGCGGATTTGATTTTAATATAGTTTAAAAACACAAGGCAGTTATTTGACCCTCAGGCATCTTGGCCTTGAATGATTTTGGCTGACTCTTGTTTTCCCCTGTGTATGTGGGCGACAGGGTGCCAATAACGCTCCTACATAATAGTCAATGAACTGTCAACACTGGGCGAGTATGAAACACTTTTATTAGTTTGCTCTTAGTCCTGGAGGTGTAGCTGGTCAGCAGCTGTGGAATAACGTCAGTGTACACATGGCATATGTCCAAGTTCCACATGCTACACGTAACGTGTACGCCTCGTGGCTCCATGAGGAAACAAGGCACTTGACTGTACATCCGCTACACCTGCTGCTCTGATCCATAATCCCATGATGCCCCCCAAAACACATGTTAACAACTTGAAAGGGTTCATCCATTATTCATGGTTTCAAAAAGTTAACTTTCATCTATAGTGAAAAGGGGGATTTAGGGTTGAACAGGCAGCTGGACAGTTTTTTTTTCTTCTTCTTCTTCTTATTGAAAATGACTGAAAGAGACACTGAGACAAGTACAGACGACATCAAAACATGAATTTTAAATGTGTTCTGAAACAGTAAAGGGATTACTTACATTGGTGTTCTGGCTTTGTAAACAATGTAGTAAAATAGACCTGCACTGTAGTTTGTGTTGCAATAGGATTAAGACGATGCAAAATGCTCATCTTTAAGCTCTACCATTGAAACATTTTATTTATGGAAAACCGGGTCTTTCATAAATAGTTGGCATCTTGAGTTAAGCACATTTTGTTGTGTTAAAATCGCTGCAGGAGGGTTTTAAAAGTAGGTCCTAAAATAAAAGTGACTGTACGTTGTGCTTCTCTGAAATCATCTCGAGCGGATGTTTAGATTCTGCATTTAAATAAAATGTGTCATAAAACCAAAGATAAACTCACTCCAAACACCACAGTGAGGGATTTCACTGAATAACTTTTCCCTCCAAACAATTGAGTGATATCAGCCAGTGTTGCTTTTTGGTTTGAATTGTGTGTCCGCCCTCGTTGTAGGGACCCACCAAGGGCTTGTAAGAGAAATCTGGGCATTCATGAGAGCAATAAAGAGATAGGATATAAGGGAGAAAACATCTGCTACAAATATTATTATTTTTTCTTTTTACATTTGCTTTTTTATTGTGGAAAAACTGGAAATGTACTCCTTCAGGCCTCTAAATGTATTCAAATAAGGAAAATCAAAGAAGGGAACATCACTTTGGTCCGTGAGTAGACTTTGATTTAAAGTACTACGGGCCTAAAAGGTTTGGATCCACTGGGTTTGACTCTAAATTGAAATACTGGAGCACCGTGAAGAGTGAGTTTTACAGGCAGACGGCTTTTGAATCCTGGAGCTGTAGGGAAAAATAAATCGTCACTCCTTTTGTATCAGACTTTTCTCTCTGAAAGGTCTCTGTATAGTGACAGGGAAGAAGAAAAAAACCTACACTAAAGGTCACAGTCTGTAGTTGGCGTCTAATGGCAGAAGAGTATTGATCACATTTTTCTGACAAGCCACATTACCTGAACTCACTGAGATGCTGTATATTGAGTAGCAACAAATCTGAATGCAACAAATCTGTGGCAGTTTGGGAAGCTGTGCCGAGATGAGAGAAGGGAAGGAAACACTATTAGACGTCAATATAGTACATTTCTGGAATATTCTATACAGGCTGATAGATGTGTTCACAGTGTTTTTAAATGTAAAAAAAAAAAATACACTCACACAAATCCCAGCAATGCGTTTTTAAAGTTATTCTCAGCACAACAAAGTGTGTAGAAAGCCAAGCTTGCCAAATGCATTTCCGCAGCTCTGCATTATATCCATCACTTGTTGTACTGAAATTCAATACAAGTTATCTGTTTGGATGTGATACTGGCTCTGCTGGTCTGAGTTTTAAGTGTGGGTGTGATCACATGCTTTTTTGTGGATGTTTAGACTCTCTAGAGTTCATGGGAGATGAAAGAGGGTCCTAACGCCGTCTCTGTGGGCTCCAGGCTGACATGGGAGAGAGTGTGGCTTTGGGAGCGAGACAGTGTGTGATAATGAGAGGGAGGAGCTTTCCCCTGGGCCTGGCCCTCTCCCTGCTCTGAGCTCTGGCTTGGCAGGGTCGAGTCTCCTGGTTCTGCTCCAGCCACAGTTCCGGCTCCAGCAGCGCCGCGCTCCTGCTTGTGCTTCTCCCAAGCCGAGCTCAGCTTCACAGCCAGAGCCAGCAGGTTCTTCCCCAGGAACACCGTGGACACACGGGGGTCCCGGTACCACAGCATGCCTGTGCCCCTCAGGGCCAGGGTGAAGATGTTGATGGTGACCAAGCTGAGCCAAGGGTACAGAGCCTCCTTACGGGGCCCTCTCTGTCCCGGCAGGCCGGTGGCCCCCAGCTCTGTGAGAGCCACACAGGGCAGCAGCAGCAGGAGGGCGTAGCAGTAAAAGAAGACCAGGCCCTCGGCCCAAATGGGCAGCTTCTGCTCAACGACCCCCGCTGCTGCCCCGCCCTGGGCTTCCCACAGACCCGCCTGCAGGTCCAGCACATCCAGCAGGTCCACCACCACCCACAGGAGCCGGCCCCGCACCTCCTGCTTCCTGCGCTGCGGGGTCATATGGTCAGCTCCCGTCAGGATGAGAAACAGGGAGGGCAGGCAGATGGACAGCAGCAGCGTCAGGGTCTTCCTGGCCAGCGGGTCGGGCGGCCGGCGCTCCTGCCTGTAGTTATGGCAGACAAAGAAGAGCTTGAGCTGGAGCAGCGACAGGAACAGGAACCAGAGGGCGTTGGCAAAACCACGACGCGGCGAACGCGCCTCCGACACCACGCCTGCCGACACGAAGCGCAGCGCGAGCAGGAAGCCCGCGTCGCCTAGCAACACTGTCGCACACTGCCACGCACTCGGTCCTGCAGGGCCGTGAGCCCCCAGCATGCTCTGCTCCAGCAGGTAGAGGTCCACCACTGCCATCGTGCTCACTGTGACCAGGGTTGATACGCACACCTGGGGCGTGGGCACCATGCCTGAAAGAGACATACAGAGAAGGGCCATCTGTCTCAGTAAAACTCACACATTTAAGGGATAAGAACATGCTTGTTTCTCCTCACGCTTATTCAAAACCAGATGTAAAATAGTTTGAACCGTGTTGCTATGGTTAAAGACATTGGCTGCCTAGTAAGCAGTGAGCGCCCTTCATCTTTGGCCAAAGCTACATCTAGCCTGGCAACTCAAGCTGAGTAGGCTGTTAAATTCTGTTTTTGTTTTTGTTTTTTGTAACTGCGGCTTTTTGAATTAAATAGTCTTCATTTTCCATAAAGATCTTAGCTTTGCTCTTTTTTTGATACTCAGACTTCCCCTGAGTTCTCTGCTGTTACCTTTTTCTGTGAATTATTGTTGTTTCTGCCCCTTTGTTGTATTCTTCTTATTCATTATTAATTAATTGTGTTCAGGCGCCACTAGGTGCACTGTCAAAGCATTTTTTTTGCCTCTAGCCTGCCATATTTATTGTCATACTGTGCAGCAATCTTTAATCATTGCAAACTCCCCTTTTGTTTCAAATGAATATTGATAACTTTCTATTTGTTTGGAGATATGTTTGACTCGTGTCTTTGTGTACACTGTGTACATCTGAGTGAGTGCATGCAGGCAATGCTAATCTGGCGGAACATGAGGGTAATTTGTTTCCCATAGCAGCTCATTTCTCAGCCACAGACCATACAAACCTCAGTATTGATATAGCATGAGAAATGATCATTGACTTTACAGTGTAATCGAACCAACGTCTCTTTATCGCATTTGGCTGAAAAGCACAGCACAGACCAGCGGACTGTCTGTTATCTGCTCAGCACCACTCGGGGGGGTGTCAACCCTTCAACTGGATCGATGCCATTATAATACAAAATCACTAGCAGCTCAGATGTGTCGTAATGGCAACAGTTCAGCGTGATCGAGCGAGAGATTGTCGGCATGATTGCGGTCTGTGAGAAAAGTCTGCCAGTGAAAAGTGAGTATTGATATCTTGCCGATGAAAGACGCATCACTTCCCTGACTGTAAGACTAACAGGAGCTCTGCCGTCTCCTTGGTGTTGTCTGAATCATTGAAGATGGCTGAGGAACTCCAGTGGGTAAAAGAGGTTTGTGATTGTGTGTGTGTGTGTGTGTGTGTGTGGAGAAGGAGACTGAGCATACGACTGCGTGTGAAAGATTAATAGGCCTCTTGGCTGTCTACATGCTTAATAAAGTGTTACTGCGTGATCATTATAGTTCATAAATAAGCTCAGGGTGAGAGCGGGTGAAAGGGATGAAGAGGAAGACTCAAATGCAGATAGAAAATGACTTCCACCCACTTACATCAAGACATGCAGTTCATGCGCCAGCTTGGCCTGGATGAATCCAAATGTATTCATCACAGGGGCCATTGAAATGTCACAGACATTAGAGTTTGTTCTGAAACAGATGAATCTAAGAAACGAGGAAAGGAACAATCTCGACTGATTAATCCGCTCTGAGGCATGGTGGGAGGACAGGAGTAGATCATACATATCTGATTGTCTATGGAGCCTTTTGTCTCATGCTCACTGCAACTTGATTACCATCCCCCCCCCCCCCAAAATTGAATGAATTTCACCAAGCCGCAGATTGAGAGGGTATTGGAATTCAAATTTTTATTTATTTTTTCTCGAGGAACTAACCCAATCTGCAGGCAGCGCGGGGATGGAGAAGTTTACAGCCACTGTTGCAGCTGGCTTTTTCCTCCAGGTCGTGCCTCTTAAGATATTCCACCTGAGCCTTAAATTTCACCCTGGAGATCTCCCTGTCAGCCCATGTTTATGTTTTGACTCCCTGTCAACGCCGTGTAATTTATTCTGTTCTGAGTGAAGGACTGGGATGACAGCCCGTGTGTCCACTCCGCTCATCAATAATGACCCAATTCATCATTCCCCTGTCAGGGAAATAACACCGCTGTTGAGGAGGTGAGGCAACCTATTTCGCTGTAAGCATGAATAATGGCATGTAATAGTGTGCAGGTGAAAGATTTCTTCATTTCTATGTGTTCAGTTTTGTACTGAAAATCAATTTTCTCACAATTTAATTAATCACTTATTGTCTTATGACGCCAGTGCACATGGCTCTCCCTCCATCTGCAACGGTGTAATCGTCCCAAAAAACTACTCATCTTTGCAGCACACACTGACAGAGGTGGGTTTGCCACGGTCATTTGTTTTCTATCAATATTGGGTGATTTCCAAGTGTACAGAAATCCATGTAGAGCAAAGATTAATTTGTGTTTACTCTCGCAGTTTATCTCCATAAACATTCCTCATAGAGCTCCAAATCCCATCAAAGAGATCCCATCCTCCACAAGTTATCGCAGGTACCTCCGGAGCACCAAGGGCATCAGGACAACATCTATGCCATTATGTGAAAACTAATTAATTAATAGAGAGCCAGGCAGTGCAATCCCTGATGATGCACTGGTGACTAAATCCCCTCTCCAGACTTAAAGCCACATGACTGAAACATCTGTTGATGTGAGGTAGCTACCTCAGTGCTGCCAGAGGGGCTTTATTGTTTCCTCTTATTTTTTTTATTTTTTTACAGAGTTATCACGTTTGTTTTGCTTTCTTGAAAAAAAAAAAAAAAAGATCATCATTAACTGGGCCAGCATGCAGCGCGACGTCCTGCATCCTCTCTGGCAATTTAACAATCTCTATGAAAACCGCTTCTCTGCAACACCTGTTTCATAACTGCCCTATTAACAGCAGGTAGCTGCGGGTTTATCCGCGCAGTGCTGGTAGTAAAGTGAAGCTGTAGTTACCCAAACCATTCGTCTTGCACTTGGGCTCGATCCTCCTGGCTTGATTTACAGCGGATAATGTGCGTGTTCTTCCAAGTCGAGGCGCAGCCGGCGAGCAATAAAGTCTCTTTTATTGTCGCTGACGAGCCGGGCTCGGTGATAAAGTCTTTTCTTTTACAGTCCGGGTGTTTGTGTGGAGTCGGGCTCCAGGAGGAGGCTCATCTCGAGGCTGTTAAGAGTTGAAAGTCATCGCCACTGCCACACCAAGCAGACACGAGTTTGTAGGAAACCCCCCCAAAAAACACACTTATCAAGATTTCGCCCTCCGCGCAGATCCGGCATGGCCGATGTCTCCGTGGTTATTGCAGAGGCGCCGATCTGGATCTGTCACCTCCTGCAGTGGCGCGGTCTGTCGTTGTCGGGTTTTATCTTCTTCTTTTTTTTTTAAATACAGCTGCGGGGGCAGAGAGCCGTGCCGTGCCGTGCTCGCTGCTGCTGGTCGGTCGGACTCCGGCTGTGCACAGCAGCCGGAGGAAGTCGGTCCGAAGTGGAGCAACAGCAGCAGAATCCGCGGCGACGCCAAATCATTAAAGTGGAGACCGCAGACCGAGAAGAGAGAGAGAGAGAGAGAAAGAGAGAGAGGAGGCAGAGCGCTGCAACAGCGAGAGGAGGTGGAAGAGAAACTCACTCACGCTGTCCGACTTTGGTTGTGGTGTTAATTTGTAAGCAGGTTACGTGCTCCGCTCCAGACCTCCCACCCTCCTCTGTTTCTCCTCCTCCTCTCCTCCACCAGCAGCTGTGGAAGTTAAGCTGGAAGATGCTATGAATATTTGAGAGCCCCCAGTTACAGTAAACTCATTGGTTATGGTAATCACCGTGATGCCACTTCTTGCAGAAGAATAGTTGCATTGTTTTTGAGAGCAGGCGAATACCTTATCTACCCGTTCTCCGGCTTGAAATGAGAGCGGAGGAAGTGGAGCGAAAGATGCTTGTAGCCTGTAGACACACTTAGAGCCCAGGAGGCAGATGTTACAACTTTAATTAGTCCTCTCTACTCGCTGCCGTAGTCACACAAGGAAATCGTCCCTCTGTTGTAGATTAACTCATTACAGCCGACTTGTAGACGCTTAAACAGAAGGATTGGGAATTTGCGAGACAGATCTGGATGTAAAATTATTCTTTTGGAAACTGTTAAAAAAGAAGAGCCGGCTGCTTTCCTCGTTCGAGAATTTAATTTTGGTTCCTTTGTCAGCCACAGATGCGATTTAAAGGGATTTCGTATAGCACCTCCTCTTCCTCAAGGTCCTGCTCCCTCGAGTGTATCTGAAGGTATTCCTGTCTGCACCTTTTAGCACCAGTCCTCAACTCCCTCATTTTCTGAGGCTCTTTGTGTGCTGGGTTCATTTTAGAGTGAGAGGTTTAATCAGACTGGTAGGAAAGAGGATGGAGAGTCATCTTTCTTGTCAGATTCAGCTCTGCGCTCTGCTGGCTTCCAAGAGAAGAGAGATTTTCCATTTTGCTCACTTCAGCGTGTGGTTTTTCTTCTCTCCTCTCTTTTTGTTCTTCTTCACCCATCGTCTTTTTTTCGCTGCCTTTCTTCCACCCCTCTCATGTTTATCCCATTCCCTCCTGCATCCTGCTACTATCCCTCCTCTTTATTTTGGGAGGGGGGGCTTTTGTTCCCCGTGGGTGTGGTTGAAGGTCATTTTGCACACTGGCTCACTTTCAGAGACGAGAGTGAGGGAGAGCGAAGCAGGAACAAGGACATGAGGAGAGCATAGAGGAAAAGCAGAGGGGCAGCCAGCCGGGCAGGCTGTCCACAGTACTGTCCAGTCATCACTTTTAGCTTCAGATATGATCGGGGAAGTTTGGAAGGTTACATGCTGTCCAAGAATGCTGAAGGCGTCAACACTGAGTCATGCTCCACAGCAGACATGGAGGACTCGGTCCCTTCACCTTCCTCCTCTTGGCTCTTTCTCTGTGTCACCTCAGTGTGTTTCATGAATTAATAGAGCACTGATTTAGCATTGTCCAACTCACGGGCAGTAAAAAACAAAAACCTGATGCAGCAGAAATGGAGATCTTGTCCTTTTTTATTCCACGCATTCTTCTTCCTTGTCAAACCTTGGGATTTGGGTGTGTAATGCTCGTGGCAGTTAATGTATCCTGTGACATCACTTGAGGTAATTTAGGTGACTCCCTCTGGAGCCACAAAAGGCTTTATTCAACTTTGTTCACATATGCAGTGGGTCCTCCCAGAGACCTGTAAACAGACTTTGATGTGTAACATTGGCAGAGTTCCCCTTTTGAATAACACCTTTTTAGCGTGCAAAATTCACTATTATCTCTGAATACACAACAAAAGCAGCGCAAGCTTTGTCGAACCGTTGCTGTCCGTTGTTGTTGCAGTCTGACTTTATTCCAACCTCTGGCTCTCTTCCTTTTATGTGTCTCTCCTCCAGTTGTCAGCAAGTCTTGTGAATTTCCAGACATTTCCAGCGTGGAGCCTCAGCGCCTGCGGTTAAGGTTCCTGTGTTTTCTGCTGCAGCCTCCACACGTGATTAATCATCTGAAGTGGCAAAAATCACAACACTGTCAGGACTGTGAGGTGGACCTAATGGAGTTGAAAATGGGATGTTTTGTCGTGATGCAATCCATTTTGTTCCACCCGTCGCCTGTTTGCTTTCACCATGCCCTCAAACCGCAAATTCGTCTTCTTCTTGTGCCAGAGACGAAAAAGTGAAGCCTGCCTCTATTTTCAGCAGAGATCCAGGAGACAAGAACACCTCTTTGTAGTTGTGGCTTGTTTTGGTTGTTTATAACGCCGAGTCCTGAATTTGGTCCGCTCCGTCAGGTCGGCGCTCATGCTCGTGTGAGCAGCGCTCCTCGGCTCTTTTGTGCAGGCCGGTATATTGGCATCAGCACAGTTCACTGGAGACTGGGGGTGAAAATCGTTTTCATTTTTTCCACTTTTAAGACTAATCCACCGATTCCAGAGCGGAAAATCAAGTAAAATGCATGTCCAGCGTGAACTAATTTTATTTAGTGCTATGTAGCTGTGTGTAGCTGTTGGACCTAAACTGACCTGCCCCTCTCTGCCGCTGAAGGGTTCAACATAAAACCTAATCAGCTGTATGATGCTACAATGGGGCTGAATGTGATAAAATGCCAACGGCGAAGCAGATTAAATGAACACGGTAATGAAGGTAATGAATGAGACTGTTTCACGCTGAAGAATTTAATTAACCTCGCCTCCCACCAGCCTCTCACCACCGTAACACCTTCGCCACCGTATCGCGGCCCTCCACTGTGCCGATCGCCCGGAGCAATTTATCAGGTGGCCTTGTGTGCCAAGGGCAATTAATCCTTCCTCCTGCCCTCAGGCCTTGTCCTGCCTCTGTGTCCTTTATCTCCATGTTTGCCACGCTTCCATAAGCACAATACTTCTCTTGACCTACTCACCCACTCTCTCTCATCTCCCTCCATCGCCTCCTCCTCTCCTCCATTTCTTTTTTAGCCCTGTTCTCTCGGATTCAGAAACACCTGCGACCACACACAGTGAACACTTCCTCACTGTCAGCGGTCCCTGGCAGCTTAATATGCACAAAGATCCACTCTTGAACAGATAGTCTTGTCAGATTTAAATGAGGCCAAAGTAGTCATACATAAACATACACACACTCACCCATATTCATGAGGACCTCCTGCGGCCTTTCGCTTTACTTGCCTCCTCTCCCGTTGTTCACCTTGGTTACACAAATTCCTTTTCATTGTTCAAATATTGACCACGACGATCATCGGCCACAGTCTGACAACTTTAATACACCTCAGCTGTCTCTCTCGTCCTTATTCCCGTCTCTCCTCCCCTCCGTCCACACGCACTCCCCATCCTGCCACGCCATGCAGTGCTACATCTTGTTAAAAAGAGTTAGTGAAGCTGAAAGCCCAATCACATTAACACGGAAGGAGTGTCAAAAAAGACTGCAGAGAATTTGGTGGAAGGGTCAAATCAAACGGACACTTCCCAGATTTTAATTGCAAATGTCTAATTGCTCATAATTATGAGTAATAAGGCTCTGCCGCGCTGATCTTGAATGGATCATAGAGCAATTACTCACCGCTGTCGCTGCTGGATTTGACGGCGGGAAATATTTTCGTAGATAAGCGTTTAATCCCGGTACCCAGGACCTCAGAAGTCTTTGAGGCTGAATGTCCTCGCCCACAGTCGGCGTGGAAGGCCCCGCCTCGGGTGAAAGGCTGCGGCCATTTTATACTGGAGAGCACCCGGCTCTAATCAGTCATGGTGGAGGAGGGAGGATTTATCCAGCAGCTCGGACTCGAGGATGATTAGATGCAGTGAGCAGGGTTAGCGATTTGGCCGGGCCATGAATGTTACTGTTCCAGTTCTCTCTCGCTCTCTCTGTTAAATGTCAAGCAAAGTTGGAGAAGTCGACCTTGAACTTTGCTTTCATGGCACACCAGCCCCCCACCACAGTTAAAGACTGTGATTACCAGCATGATTCAATCACAGTAATTACTGCAGTTAAACTATTGAATAGCCAGAGGCCAGAATAAAACATCCTCACGCTGCCAGCTTCAGAGCATAAGATGCCTGGACTCCTGTGGAACAGTTTAATTAAAATATGATTACCTGTCTCTGGTGCATGCTTTATTGTGTGACGAGCTGAGGGCAAACCGTCTGCTATCCCCAGGTGGGTGGTCGTGTCCCATCCTCTTATTTGCCATTCTTTAGGCCTTTTGAAAATATTTGTTCAATCCTATTTCAACAACAAAGGACTATCTTGTCGGGGAGGCCGTGTGAAGTCTTTGCCTCTTTCTATCTTTAGAGCAGCCGCTCCCTCTGTCTGCATAATGTCTCGCCGTCCGTGCTTAAGCACACTTTAGAAGCATCAGGCTTTATCTCCGGCTGGTCAGGGAGGCTCTTTTATGGCATTGTGTGGCATGAAAGGGCCATCTGAGACTGTGGGAGAGATCATTATCCGACATGGGCTGAACAGAAAGGAAGGAATGGGAGTTGACTGTGAGGCATTCAGGGCCCGAGGGTTTGCTTTGACTTATACGCAACATCACAGCCTTTATACTAATCCATATTTAATTAGACTTTCCTTCGGTTTTCCCTCTCCATTTGTTTACCCTTCCTATGTTGTTTTATGGGAGATGGAGGGAGGGAAGGGCACTGGAAGAAGATACTGAGGTTGACATGGGATTACTATTAATAAGCATGGAAGTGAAGGTAAAGCCTAGCGAGGGCTCCAGGGACGTAGCTGCGTTTCATTTCATTAGTAGCATATTGTAATTCAAATAGTACCCATCAGCTCTGAAATAATAACCTGCCTCGACTTGTGTGATGTGTTGAAATTTCAATCAGTTTGTTATCGTTTTGTTAGCGGATGCATAGAAACACCAGTGGGTAATGAGTAGCGTTACAGACCCAAATGGAGTGATGGGGTCACGTAGATCAAGCTGCTGATTAACATTCATCAGGTGCTTTTGAAATGATGTTCAGAGAACTTTCTGCTCCGTTAAGTTCAAATAAATGTCTTCCCCGTGCTGTCATTGGAAAATGTCTCAGGATGACTGACTTTTCATCAGATCCTTTTATTTGAATCTGAGGGCCGTGCTTTGCTCCGTCATGGAAGCAATAGAAGCTTGTGACTCCATTAAGCAGAATAAAATAAGCTTTCTTTTCTTGCCCCCGTTTCTGAAATGAACATTTCAATCAGTGTGTTGCCTTTGGGAAGAATGGTGTGTGAAGGTCAGTTTATATTCCAGCAGTAATAATTAGATTCTTTATTAGTCTTTGCCTCTGAATTCAGCTCCAAAGAAGAATGGTGCAAAGGAGCAGCGTTGGCCGAGTGTTGACTTAATGTCACCCATCCATTTTGCTTTCGCTCTGGTTGGCCTTGCAGGAGCTGGAAAATGGGAGGCTCTTTCATCACTTGGTTTCTCCGGCTCTGGGCACCAACATGCATTCAGTCATAGCTGGAGTGACAGCCACACACTCACTCTCACACACACGCACACAAACACTCCGAGTGGAACAACAGAAAGGCTGCAGACACACACAGATGCATCTCAGTGGGAATATAACAAGAATAACTAGAATGTGTGAAAATGTCTCCACCAAAATGTTATCTCTCACACACACACACTCACACTCTCTCTCTCATCACTTACAGATACTGTCGCACGCCTGGACCCTGAACCACTCGTGTGGGCAAATATAGTCAGAGCTCAGTTTTGTGATTGATTGACTGACAGCAGCATCGGTATTCTGGCAGCACAGTGTGACACAAGTGACGTTCAGCTGAATGTTTGCGGACTCAGATTTCATTTTGCCATCCTTATTTCTCTCTTTTTCCGATCCAGAGAGGAATCCCCATCGGACAGTTCTGCAAGGACTTCAATGAGAAAACCAAAGAGCTGAAGGAGGGCATCCCTCTCCCGATCAAGATCCATGTGAAGGTAGAGTGTCTCTAACCCATAACTGACCCTTCACACTTAGCACGCCTCCCTCCCACCATTGTGGTTAATTCCACTAGCTGCATAACATTACTAGAGCATTTCCATTATTCATATTCCACCACTAAAGTAATCCTAACCATTTGTATTCATTAATGAATCAGAATCAGAATCAGAAACCGTTTATTTGCCAGGAATGTTTTCACACAAACGAGGAATTTTTTGAGGCGGTAGGTGCATACATTGGACATGGACATGGGACGTAAGACGAGACAAACAACAATCAACGAAAACAACAGTGCAATTGGTATTAAAATATGTATAAGATAAGCAAGTGCTCAGTCAACAGATACGTTAATGTGAATGTACGTTAAAGTGACATGTGTATTTAAGTTAAAGTGTATGTTAAAGTGACGAGTGTTTAAGTATGCGGTGTGCAGAGGAGTGAATGGTAAAGAGAAATAAAAATAAAGAAGAGAAAATAAAAATAAAAATTAAGAGTTAAAATTAAAAATTAAAAATTAAAATAGCTGGGGGTGACAGAGACAGTCAGTGGGGGACCCGAGCCCCATTGATGAGCCCGACTGCTGACGGGAAGAAACTGTTTGTGTGGCGTGAGGTCTTGGTCCTGATGGACCTCAGCCTCCTGCCAGAGGGGAGGGACTCGAACAGGATATGTCCAGGGTGAGAGGGGTCAGCTGCAATCTTCCTAGCTCGCCTCAGAGTCCTGGAGGCGAACAAGTCCTGGAGGGATGGCAGATTACAGCCAATCACCCTCTCAGCAGAGCGGATGATGCGCTGCAGCCTGGCTTTATCCTTGGCAGTGGCTGCGGTGTTCCAGACGGTGATGGAGGAGCAGAGGATGGACTCAACGATGGCAGTGTAGAAGTGCACCATCATTTTCATCGGCAGGTTGAACTTCTTCAGCTGCCTCAGGAAGAACATCCTCTGCTGGGCCTTCTTGGTGATGGAGCTGATGTTCAGTTCCCACTTGAGGTCCTGGGAAATGATGGAGCCCAGGAAGCGGAAGGACTCCACAGCGTCGACGGGGGAGTCACACAGGATGAGAGGGGCGGGTGGGGCTGCGTTCTTTCTGAAGTCCACAACCATCTCCACTGTCTTCAGAGCGTTGAGCTCCAGGTTGTTCTGGCTGCACCAGGTCACCAGGTGGTCAGTCTCCCACCTGTAGGCGGACTCGTCCCCACCAGAGATGAGTCCAATGAGGGTGGTGTCATCCGCGAACTTCAGGAGCTTGACGGACTGGTGACTGGAGGTGCAGCTGTTGGTGTACAGCGAGAAGAGCAGAGGGGAAAGAACGCAGCCTTGGGGGGAACCGATGCTGGTGGTCCGGGAGCCTGAGACGTGTTTCCCCAGCCTCACGTGCCGCTTCCTGTCAGTCAGGAAGTCTGTGATCCACCTGCAGGTGGAGTCGGGCACGTGCAGCTGGGAGAGCTTGTCCTGCAGCAGAGATGGGATGATGGTGTTGAAGGCAGAGCTGAAGTCCACGAACAGGATCCTGTCGTAGGTTCCTGGGGAGTCCAGATGCTGGAGGATGTAGTGGAGGGCCATGTTGACAGCATCGTCTACAGACCTGTTGGCCCTGTAGGCGAACTGCAGAGGGTCCAGGAGTGGGTCAGTCAGGGTTTTGAGGTGGGACAGGACCAGGCGCTCAAAAGACTTCATGACCACAGAGGTCAGGGCGACGGGCCTGTAGTCATTGAGTCCTGTGATCCTGGGTTTCTTGGGGACGGGGATGAAGCAATGCCCGGAGGAACTTGGAGTCAAGAGCCATTAAGTGCATGCATGGAACGTGAACTACTCGGAAATAGAGGTGTTATGAGCTTGTAGATTTAATTTTACTCAACCTCGTATTGTTAGTCACGAAGAGAGGGGGGGGGCCCTCTCTTCCCACCTCTTTGTGTGTTGTTTCGAATCAGGAGCCTGCGTCCATTCGGCTGAATAAATAGTGTGTTGTAATGAGGTTTGTGATGAAGGAGGGGACGCCTAATCCTTTTTCAGGCGTGAATGTACTTTGATATGCAATATGCAGCAACAGCTCTGCCATCACACATGTGGGGCCGAGCGGCTTCCCATCATCGCCATCTGCTGGTTAGTTTTGTGTTTGTGCTCTTTACTGATGTTTCTCAGATTTAAACTTTCACCTTGGGGGTTGTCGGTAACACATCCTTTGGTGGCTTTCATCTTACTTCAAAGGATCAACTTTACTTTTTGTTGGGGAAGTCACTTTCTTGCTGAGAGTTGGATGAGAAGATTGATACTCAATAACTTTCCTTCTCTCCGTCTATCTTTATTTTTGCCCGTCAGAAGGAGTTCAGTGCAGTAAATGTTTGTGTTTCATCTTGTAAAATGGAGGAAACTACAGCGACTGATCGGACTTTTGCAACCAATAGTTGTTCTGCTTCTTGTCGAAAGGTCACTTCTGTTACATAACGCATGTCTGATGACAAATCACCTGCTCTGTGCTATCTTCTCGGCTCAGCCAGCAGTTTATTACCCCATGATCTTTCCTCAGATGATTAATTGATTGTATCCGTTTGTCACATTTTAGTACATAAAGGTCTTCCACCAGAGAATGAAAAGAAAGGGGTCAGAGTAGCTGAAGAAGCTGAAGAGATTATTTTTATTTTGGCCCAGAGGGGAGGATGGAAAGAGCGAGTGAGCAGATGGCCTCTTTCAGCTCATTAGATGTGTTTCCATGCACCTCTTTTATGGACATTTGCAATTTGCGCAAAAAAACAACTAAATGTAAACGCCAAAAATTCAACATAACCTTGAAATATCTTGGGTTGGGTGGAACAATTGTATCTATAAAAGTGAAATGCGTGAGATTGATGACGAACATGAAGCCATGTGACTTAATCAACCATTGAAGCTTTGGCTCTAATGAAGAGTAAAATAGTGCTGAAGGGATGACATATTTTTGTAGGCCAACCTACAAAAGATAACTTTTGTTACTGTTTTAATTTTATTATAACTAATATTATCTTTCTTATAGTGAGCATCACCCTGGTTCCCTTGACGAATAGCCAGTAGGATTTTTAATTTTTTTGGATTATTGCAGAAAACAATCTCTGTGGCAAACACCAGTTTAAGATATTCTTCAGAAATGAACACCACTTTTATAATTTTTGAAGCGTGAAAGGAAATGTCAGAAGTAAAATGCTAACGTAAACATATAGACAAACTACATTTGTAGACAGACGTTTGTAGTTTTATTAGATTAGATATTCCTTTATTAGTCCCGCAGTGGGGACATTTACAGGGTAAAGTGCCTCTTGTCAGTAACCACCTTTTCTAAGATGCACAAAAGCTTCAAAATTCACGAGAACAGTATTTACTGACATATTGTAGAATACAACTTTATAATATCTGAAGCTTGTGTTAACAACTGACCTTGTTTCAGACATCTAACCAAAAACCCATTCAAAAAATTAAAAAACATTGCGAATAGAGAACAGGGAGTGCATATTTGTACACTCATTTCTTGGTTGGAGGAAATGAATACTTGAATCAACAGAAATGTCATATTTGAATAATTTTTTCTACATTGCTTTTTTTCCATTTGAGGTTGAAATGGCGCTCTTTCAATTACATTACTTTGACTCATATTGCATCCTCTTATTTTGCATTGGTATAATGGTTTTCTCACTGGAGAATTGGTGCCACCGACTGCTTATTTTGATGAACCGACTCATAATGATCGGATCACGGTAGTGGATGAAAATAATTATTCATTCACATTTTCTTTTGCTGATTAACTCTAGATTTGTGTCAAATGTGCGATTACATTTGTTTTTTACGAAACAATTTTATTATATGTTATATTCTTTAGTAATAAATACACGTTCTAGTGTAGTTTTGGTTTCTGTAACTTTTGCAATGAGCATGGTCAGTAATTAGGGAGTGGCTTGAGGTATCAAATGAATCGACCGAAGCGCTACTGTAACCTCTGAAGACCAGCAGGCTGTCGATGCGCGTTTTTCTTGGCTTTAATCATATAGTGTAAACTATAAAGACTTCAATAACTTTTGCAGTTTAACGAAGCAATTTGCTTTGAAATTTTTGCGGGGGTTTATCCTCTCGTGAATAGTAGGTCCAAACTTTATTAGATTGATATTTCAGCTTTGAATTTGAATTAGAAAATGATTGAAATCAGTATTAGACACACAGGAAAACCTAATGACTCAAGCCTGTGCATCTAATTTATTAATTTCAGTGATGATCAAGGGTCACAGACTGAGAAACAGTTTATTTTGTCCGGGTCGTAGCTAAGTTATGGACACCGAGGACACATTTACTGTTTGGTTCCTGGAAATAATAATGAGGTTGAATCACTTTTAGTTTTTTTTGTTTACGTCCTTCAGTTACACAGAATAACACATGGTGGCTTTTAAAGGCTTTTTACATTAAACCCAATAGATGAATCTAGTATTTCTCCACCAGAGCTCCTGGCAGTGTGCTCACTGCTATAAAGCAGCTTTTAGTAACCGTAACCACTAATGTCAGGCCTGTCAAGCTTTGCATTTCTTCACATGGAGAAATGTTGCGTGTGGGGCTAGTAATGGTGATAATCCGCATCTTTAAGCATTTCAAAACACAAAATATGTAAGAGAAATATGTCATTGTGTTTGTCTCTTTTAACGTTAGTTGCAATCCTAGAACAATGCTGTTTATTTATTCAATGTTACTTGTTGTCTTCATGGATCATCAGCTGGTGAGGATGATGACTTCTTGCCTGAAAAACACATGATATCATGAAGCCATCAAGTGCATGTTAAAGACGGAAAGAATAAAGGAAAAAAAGAAAAATTCAGCCATAGCGGTGTTTTCAAACCCATTAAGTGAACAGATGAAGGCGACCGTTTTCATTTCAGCCATGCAGCAAATGAACACCGCTGTCTGAAACTAAACACCCATTGTTTCAAAGATTTGTATGAATTTTGATGTGAACCATTATCATTGTTAACTTCATACAGGATCTCCCTATTGAAGCAGAAGGTTTGACATCAACAGTTGGCGAACTAAAGAAGAGAGACAGAACACGTTGTGAAAAACACGTTGTAGACTAATGAATCCTGGCTATATGTCTGAGTTGTGATTCTTCTGTCTTCTCAGCCTGACCGAACCTATGACCTGAAGATTGGCCAGCCCACAGTGTCTTACTTTCTCAAGCAAGCAGCGGGCATTGCCAAAGGGGCCGGCAAGACAGGTGAGATGCACTGATGCGTCTGCTCTCACTCCAATCTTCCGCCCGCTGAGTCCATCCTGTAACGACATGCGTCTCTCTCCCTGGGCTCTGTTTTGAGCTTCGCTGTGATTGATGTTGTATTCATGACATGCGGACAAACTGCAGCAGAGGAAGGAAGTAGTGATGGTGCTGTGGTAGGAAAAGAGAATTATGGATTGCCTTCTTTTATGCTCAAAGTTATGAAGCTATCTCCAGCCTTGTTTCAGCGATTGAGTCCTAAAATCACCTACACACACACACACACACCACTTTGTCCTATTTTGTACAAAACCTTTTTGTACGTTTATTGAATTTCTGTGTCTTTATGTATAATCTGAAATATCTGTGTGTGTGTGTGTGTGTGTGTGTGTGTGTGTGTGTGTGTGTGTGTAGGCCATGAAACGGCAGGGATGGTGTCGGTGCGGGCGGTGTATGAGATTGCTCAGGTGAAAGCTCTGGACGAGTGCTTCAAAATGAGGAACGCCTCCCTTGAGAATGTCGTCAAGAGCATCATCGGCTCAGCGCGTTCGCTTGGCATCAAGATTGTCAACGAGTGAGTCCTGATTCTGTGCGCTTTTTATCATTTCACAGTATTTGCCCCAATTACCATAAACTGGACCACTAGCAATGAGAGGCTGGTACTGTCCTGGACTTGTTAGTAGATCCAAGTATAGTTTTGTTATTATTCTGTATTAAGTTGTTTAAATGAACAAGGACACACCACAACATACAGATTCACACATCATTTTGCAGAGTGACAAAGGAGAAGAATCAGCAGAGTGGTATGTGTAGATGCTGCAATGCCTCCTAATGGCCACCAGAGGTCAGACAATAGATAACAGTAAAGGACCTCAGCTGCCACAATAACATGAACACCTACAGTTCAGTGTATATATACTATAGCATATATATATAAGTTGTGGATGGTGGTAAACCAGCTTTATGAAATGAACCACTAAACCCATGGAAAATTATTTGGGTGTCTATTTGTGTTGATTCGTCACAGTTAAACTGAAAAGCATCGGTGCATGTGTTGCATTATATCCTGTTGATATAAAACTGTTAAGTATGTTGGCTATTAAATAGACTAACTACTCAAACAATATACTAGGATACTGTGTACAATCACTATGCTGTAGGTTTTTGGGACTGAATGCTATACGCTTCACAAAGATGTCACATCTTGCTTTTGTATCAGAATATTTTAGATTTTACAGATGTGATATTGTACATTTCCCAGAATCTTTTCTCCCCCTTACTTTAAACTCAACATGTCTTGAGGCTGCAGTGCATTATGATTTATTGAAAGTGCTGTCATGTGGAGGAATTGGTACCTCTTCCTGTTTAACAATGGATTTCTCCCTGGAAAGGTGTTGAACACTGCTGCACGGTGGTGAGTCCAGAAAGAAGCTCATTGCTCTTTGATTCTTAAGGACAAGAAAGTTAATGTTACAGCTATCTGAAGGATTTAAAGATTCAAGAAGTAGAAATGTACGCTATTAAATATCAGCATCTCCATTGGAAATATCGTGATGTGGTGTTTTTCATCTACATTTGTCCATTTGTATTAACTACAAAATGCTTAGCTTTTAGGTAGGTTAGATTTTCCTGGAGCAGTAAGTAAGAGTTTGGGGTAACTGAATATAATTTCTCCTTCTATTTTTCTCCCCCCCTCTCTCTTTTCCTCCCTCCTTCTCTTCAGTCTCTCAGCTGATGAGTACAAACTGTTCTTGGAGCAGAGAGAGGAGCAGTTGAAAGCTGATGCAGTTTCAGCTGCCGCCGCTGCAGTTGAAGCTTTGACTGGCAAAAAGAAATGAAGACCTGCAACATTTTTTAATATGTTCCCTCCATTCCTATTTGTATTGACTGTATATGTGAACTACATTCACACACAAACACTGTTAATGTTGTCAGTTAATAAACAGTTAGTTGTGTGATTTATTTTTTTCTGTGTCCTTATTCACATCTGATATTTCTTTACAGCGAATTGTTTGGTGTCGGTATTTTAGAATTATTTAAAATATCTAACATTGGCTATACTACAACAAAAGCATCCTCAAGTTTTGAAAATATGAAGTTTTCATTTCCTCGGAGCCAAGCAAATGAACACTGATTTGTATGTTTAGTCTCTTTGATCTTATTATCTATTATTAACACTTCTCGAAGCGGTCTGGTCTCTTGTCAGCCTGTGCAGATGGTTCCTTGTACATTTCAGTCACACACCTCATCAATCTGTGATCTGAAAATTAATTATTGCAGAAATCATATGGACGTCAAGTGAGGCGATAGATCATATTGTCCAAGATCATTTCAAGCCTAGTAATTGAAATCCTGTTTTAAGTTATGAAAAACTGAACCTTTTGATATACACATATAAAGGTTTCATTTAATGCATAATAATTTAACTAGTGCAGATTTTTCACGAGTCACTGATTTTTAAATAAAAAAAGAAACATCGATTAAACAGAAAAATAATTGGCTGATTTAAAGATATTTGTTTTAGCCCTAAATAACATCTACGTTCATTGCCTGGAACATTAGACTATTGTTGCATTAGACTATTGTTGCATCTGAGATGTCATGTTATATAATGATATACCAGAAAATATTATTAAAGGTTCACATTTTTTCAAATCGGTTTAAGTCTCCTTGTGAGTCAAGCTAGGGTCGTGACGTAGAATCAGAATCGGAACCATTTATTGCCATGTATGTTTTCACATACAAGGAATTGGTCCTGGCGGGAGGTGCATAACATTTAACAATAAACAGAGTGCAATAAATGGGAGCATGAATATGTACAATTAAATCTACAGTAGAATATACAATTAAAGTTAAAATAAAGTGCACAGACCACAGATAACAGTACTGTAAGTGGTATGAGTTTTATAATAAAAGCAAACATGTCCATATTACTGTTCCTCCTCCACGGCTCTGAAAGGAAACACTGTCTGAGGAGACACAAATAGGGAATGGGTGTCTTCAAGGTCACTATGGACAGAAAGACCAATCAGTGGGAATATTGTTTCAAGTCTGAATTTTAAAACATGGGGACTTATCCTGTATATGCTAATGACCTCAACCATATTACCCAGCCCTACATGGACTCTACTTTTTATGTTAGCCTTGAATAGTGTAATTTATTACACCTGTTGTAATATTTGGTCCAGGGAACATGAAGTATGAAACTGTTATGAGTATCATAACCTTTTTCTAACATGGCCTCTTACACATCACACACACTACTCTCCCCTCTGGTGCAATACTTATCTTTGCCAGAAGATAGCGTCCGTCAGCCGAGCAGCTCTTCCTTCACTGCTCATCTTCACTAAACTATAGACACTGCAGCAGCAGCAGCAGCAGCAGCCAGTGATGGAACAAAATGTCCGCTTGCAGAAAACCACTATTATGGTTAGAGCTAATGAATTCTATATAATGTCATGTGTTACAGGTGAGGAAATATGGCAGAAAAAGATCCATTAAGTGAATCTTATATTTTGTATCCATCACAATGTACAGGAAATGTGTTGTCCATGTATTTGTATTATATTCTCCATCCTGTGGCGACAGCATCAGTTGGTCCCATATCCCTCTTTACTGTACCTCTAATTTTAGCCTCCTCTTGCTCCTTCTTTGTCTCCCCTCTCTCCAGCCCTCCCCTCCCTGCTCCTTCTGAATGGAGGCTGAGAATAGATGGGAGGCTGTTTCAGTCAGAGCTCTTGAGCAGGAATGCCTATATATGGAGTCTTACACCACGCTGAGCGCTGATAGAGTCGCAGGTACATTGAGTGAATGTGGGCTACTGTGATTTGTAAAGAGGGCTGACGACTGGGGGGGTCATATGCCTACTATTGTGTGTGTGTGTGTGTGTGTGTGTGTGTGTGTGTGCGCGCGCATCATCATAAGTGGGAGGCAAACTGTGTGTGCATGTGCGCACGCAAAAACCTCGATGCCAAGCGTGTGCGTCAGTCTGAGTCAGATAGTGTCTCATTCTGTCTCGTCATGTGTGTGCGTCAGTGCTGTTGCTGAGCGAAACTCGCTCCAGGGGAAGAAATGGAGGAGAGTGTATGGGAGGGAGGAAAAGAGGCAGGGATGGTGGGACGATGATGATGATGAGGCTGACGGAGGAACAAGGGGCTTGACTATATGACGACACAAAAGCATCAGCCGCATTAAGTGCACTTTTATTATAAATGCATTTGTATGACAATCAAATACACTTATAAGCAACACAATAGAACACTGATCCACAATGTCCATTCTGCAGTAAGTAAGATGTTTAGAATATATTCAATCTTATGCAATAAAAATCTCTTTCTTATATTTACAGACCAATACCTGTTTCATACAAATGTACAAATGTGTACAACCTTTCGGAAAAGAACATATGCCTATATCCACAGACATAATGCATATGCAATAACGTTGTTTTCAAATATCACACATACAATATAGTAATGTTACACATGTATATTAACTTAGCCTTTAATAGCTAGAACGTAGGAATCAATCCTTTACTTGACCGTAGACAACTCTACGTGAGCATGTCGACACCATGGGAATAGTACCATTCTCAACCCGTGTCGCTTGGTAACTGAATAGAAATAGCAGCCCATCCCTATTTTCATTTTTTAAAACAAAACTTTTGTATTCTAACCCCTCTCAAAAAAGAAGAATCGCTCATTCACATAGTCAATTGTGCCTCGCTACACCGCACTCCAGTGGAGCAACGATGTAAATGTCCATGTTGAATGGACATGATAAAGAGTTCAGAGTTCAGCAGGTCAGGGCCGTTTCAGGCACACAGGAGCCGCTATAAGCTGCCAGCATTGCAAATATTGATGCTGCAACAATATCCAGCTGACTGTCCTCAGGCCAGCAGGGACCTGAAGAGCCCACATTCAGAGTCTAATGTACAGTATAGCGTAGCAGTGGATTTGTGGCATGATCAGAGCTTCCAGACTTCCAGACAATTTCTTGTTTGGTGTTGCATCTCGTAAAGCAATGGACACCTTTGACATCCTTGAGTTCTTCACATGCAGGATCTCTTCACATGTTTTCCTTTTTGTTTGCACATCACATTGATACACAAAATTGTAGATGGAGATATAAATATGAAATGTTAAAGGTTCGAAGCCGCAAACTCAAAGCTCAAAGTATCTGGTTTAAAGTTGATTACTATTTATGAGTTTTGATGTCGCCTCTTGGGCTAGCTAGTGCTATCAAATCAGAGCTCTATTGGCTCTGAAGATTGGATAAAAGAGTGCTTAGCGAGAACGTATTTTGATGTACTTATAGTGCATCCTATGGATGTAAACAATTTGTAAACATTTGACTTCCAATCCATTTGAGGTTTGGGTTTGCGTTGCAGCTTGTCAGGCAAAAAGTGCTATAATTCATCTCTCTATTGAAGAGCAAGAAATTTGTTTAGCTTTTTGTTCACAACCGATTTTTCACTACGAGTGAATACAAATGCGCATCTGGAAGTTAAACAGCGCTTACAAGTTCAGAGAAGTTTCTCTGTTTGATCATATCTGAAGCTCGTGTTACAGAGAAGCTGAGAGACACCACATGGACTCAAAACCCAGTCAGTTATGAGTTCATGTGCTCGAATCATCATGTAAATGTTGTAAATAGTACACAGATTAATGACTGAACAAAAATATAAAGCCAATCTTTGTTCTCAGGAGACATGTAGGAGTTAAAGTCCTTAAGTTGTATATACATTATGTATATTTATACACTTAATAATTTTTTACTTTTCAGTAAAAGTGGCTCCACAAAATATGACAATATGCCATACTTAATGAAGTAAGTCACAGACTTATTTTAGAACGGAGGAACACTTCCACTCCCATCTGAAAGACAAAAAAAGGGAAAGATGGAAAGAGGACGTTAGTGGTGTATTTTTCAGAAACAGGTTTTTGTCGCATTTAAAAAGACTAAGATGAAAAAAGGAGACAGAGAAAGATTCTTACCTTTGTGGAAGCACTGTGATGATGGATGACATTGGAGTTGATACAACTCAGGTTGTTGCCCTAAGCCAGGGGTGATCGAGGCACCTGCCCCAAACATGGGTTCCAGGACAGCCAGTTCCTCCAGGAGGGACTGATTGCAAGATACAGCGGGCATGGGCGAGGCGATGGGCGTGGAGGTGGCGGGGCTGGGGGAGGCAGTGAGGATGAGAGGAGGGGAAGCTGGGATGGAGGAGCAAGAGGACACAGGAGATGACACCACCTCGATCTCCATTGCTTCCTCCGCTGGCCCCTCCCCTTCCTCCATTGCCTCAGCAGCCGCAGTCGCCCCGCACCCAGCCATGGAGTTACATTGCGCCGATTGGACGCTACAGAAGTGGCCCACTCCCTCAAACGGGGAGGGTTGGCGCCAGCATACTGGGGTTTGAGGATACATTGGGCTGGAGGGATTGGGCATAGGGGAGAGGGAGGGGGAGGGAGGGGAGAGTCTGGGGGACTGAGGAGGAACGAAGTTGTCTTGGAGGAGGTTTTCTAGGATGTTCTCTTCAAACAGAGAGTCATCATCATCGAAGAACATGGGAATGTCCAGACCTCTCCATGCTTTAATGGGATAAAACTCCCTAAACATGTGGACAGAATCAACATTCGCAGTTTCTATGGCGGGAGACAGGAAGGGGGAGGGAGGGGAGGATGAGGGTGACATAGAGGGAGGAGAGAGTTTGGACAAGAGTGGATCCAGGTAGAATCCCTCTGCAAGTGAGCTGATGTGCTGAGCTAAGAGGGAGATTTCTGCTCTTTCCTTCTCCCTCTCTCTCTCCAGGGAGAAGAAGGAGAGGCAGGGCTGTTTACCAGGTGATGCCTCAGGGGTGAGGAGGCCCTCGGGGGGACACTGCAGGGCCCCCAGCGGCACATCTACGTACAGCGGACCCCGAACCTCGGGCAGGGTCATCACTGTGCAGTCGCCGTCTCCGGGGCTGTCGGGTGTGGGGGGAAGTTTCTCATAAAGGGCGCCGCTGCCGTGATCGCCAGAGAAGAGGAAGTCAGTGGATGGAGTAGCTAGCTTGAGGGCGAGCTTGGTGGTGGACAGGGTGTTGGGGGGAGAGGGGCTGGAGCCGGTAGTTGGTGGGGCTGAGGAGGAAGCTGAAGGGGCCATTGAGGTGGTGGAGGTGGCTGTTGTAGCAGAGGGAGGTGGAGTGGTAGTGCCAGACGGGTCGAAGCTAAAGAGGGGCTCGCCGAACGGGAAGCTAGCCCCAACAACGTGGGGAGTGTAGGGTGGCGTGCACACAAACTCTTTGGTCTGCTCAGCTTGCGAGGTGGGGATAGGGGCGAGAGGGGGCAGAGGCAGGGGGAGAGATGGCAGCGGAGGGTCGAGCTGGAAGGACGGCGGCAGGAGAATGTTCTGGGTTAAAAAGTCTAAGTCTGCCACTGTTTCAACAGTGACTGGAGTTGGGGAGGAGGCAGCTGAGGGTCTTTCAGCCGGATGCTGCTGAAAGAAGCTTTCTTCCTCCAGAGAGGAGATACTGGAACGAGGGTCACCCTCCAGCGGCATGGCCTCAGCAGCAGAGCTCCCAGGTTCATCGGAGGAGCCCACGCTGCAGCCAGCAGTGCTGAAGTCAAAGGACTGGGCTGACAGGCCGCTGCTGCCTGGGGTGAAGACCTGGTCTGGACTGGACAGGGTGTCTGGAGACTGGAGACTTAGACCCTCCTGCTGAGAGGCACCACCACTCAGAACCAGGGTCAGCTGGGTCTGCTCAGAGCTGAGCTGCTGACGCACTGACCAGGCCTCAGACTCACTGAGAGAGAAGAAGAAGAAATGGAGGAGAAACAGTGAGTAAGGTTTGTGCTTTTGTCTCATTTTCATCAGTGTTATTGTCTCCTAATTGATGAGTGGTGTGTTTTTTTTTTTTTTTTTTAAGCGGTAAATACCTGATGATGTAGTTGTTGCTGCTTATGGGGTTTTCTCCAGGTTGCAGCTGAAGCACCATGTAGAGCCAAACCCACGACTGGTCTTGAGTCTGCACACGCACCACCATTTCAGCTCTGCCCTCTCCTCCTTCTCTCACTGTTGAACAACAGTCACAGCACAAGTTGGCATCGGTTTGTAATCCTATTAATCATCATAGTGTTCTTCACTGCGTGGATGTGCCAGTGGGCACAATGTGTGTGTGTAATTGTGTGGGCAGGGATGGTTGTAACTGGTAGGTATGTGTGAAGAGTACACTTACATAGGCTGCGGTGCTGAGCGGAGGCATGTGACAGATCCTGTGGGTGGAGGAGGCTGTACCAGGAGCAAGAGCGTAAAGCTGTCACATCAAAGCCGAGATAGGCGCTCACACTGTAGGAGAGAGTGGGTGGTGACGTGTTAGAGGACACATTTTTTTACCCATTAAGTTATCTCATAAACATATTGATATACCAGTAAATATTAAAGCAACAGGTGGAGGTGAGGATGTGTTATGTGTGTGAGCTCACCTGTCCTGGGCGGTCTGCAGCCTCATGTCCCGGCCATGCTGGGAGTGGAAGCAGGCCAGGAACAAGTTGGTCTCAGCTAGGGGAGGGGTGGAGGTTGACTCCCTTTCTTCCCCGGGGCCGGAGCGAGACGGGTGGGGCTCCAGAGGGGAGCAGAAACACACCCAGACGGGGTTGGATGTCCAGTAGGACCCGGTGGCAGGGGAGGCGGCGAGGGGAGCGAGGCAGCGAGCTCGGATCAGAACCAGCTTGTTCCCAGCACTCTGCCTCCGCACGGACTTGGAGGTGTTGAAATGACAGCGGAATAGACGGTCTGTGCAGGAGAAGATGAGAGGAGGTTTATTAATAAAAATGATATTCGGCAATCAGTCAGTAACTTGTGAATTTAATGTTTGTCTTACCCATCTCAAGTGACGTGGAGGTTGACAGGTTGTTCCTCATGATGAAGTGGTCTGAGGCGTCGATGATATCATACACACTGTCCCCCTGTGCCACAAGATCCACCTAGGGAAAACATTACCAACATAAACATTATTTATGAAGTCCAAGGTAGAGCTTGGATATTCATGTTAAACTGCCAATGAATCGGTTCCGTGTAGACTCACCATGGAGTGTCCGAGGTGCTCGGAGACGCTGTCTGACAGGTACAGCAGCTTCCCTTCCCCACTCAGCAGCATCAGAAACCCCGGCAGCGCCTGCATCAACTCCGACAGTTCTTGGAAAGACAGAACGCTCGCGCTCTCTTCGAGACTAGTTCCTGCATCTAGAGGGGACAAAAATGTGTTAAGAAATGTGTTAAAATACCTGAGCATATTAAGAATGAACACAACATAGCTGATCCCCGCAATAAGAAAACAGTGGCCGCAGTGTGTTTCAGCACCCTGGACAGCGGCGCGGATCTATTTATGGGGCTAAAGCATTTCAGCACCACGGACAGCGACCAGCTGCTTCTAAAACGCCTTTATGAGCTTCGACATCAATTTTTTAAATAATGACCCACGTCTCTACATTTTATCTGAAAATGAGGCTTACATCAAGTCAATTGCCTGCAGTGCCACTAAAACACTTGTTGATTCCACCACTGTGAGAGATTGCAGGCTTTCTATGCAGCACAGTCATCAACAGGTCGTTTTATTCAGAGTAAATTCATTCTTACCTTGAGTGAAGAAGACGGATTTCCTGGTGTACATGCAGGCAAGTGACATGATGTGCAGGTATGAGAGCCGCGCTTTATCTGCCTCGGATACGGGCAACAAGTCCTTCAGGATCCGGATCTCGGCGTTGATCTGGTCCCGTCGAGCCTTGGAAGCTCCTTTGGTTGAGCGGTACATCGTGGCCGGTTGTTGCGATAGTTCACTATCGAAATTCCTCCAGATGTGAGTTGGAGAGTTGAGAGCAGAGTGTCGGTTAACGCGGTGCCTCGGCTGGAGTCGGGGTGTCCTGTCTCCGAGGTGATTTAAGAGACAGGTTGTAACAGTGGAAAAGCTCGCGAGGTGTGTTATTGGAGCTTCATCTCAGCTTGTTTCCCAGAGAAAGGTATTAAAACCTTCTCCTGTCTCGTCTCAGTCTGCTTCAGGTCCACCACAGCGTCCAGCTCGGCTGCTGGGTGTCTGTCCCCCCACTCGGAGTGCAGGTGAATCGGCGGTAGCCGTCTCGCGCACTGAAGTCCGGAACCCGTAAATCTGGTTGAGGGACTCTGCTCGCCGTTCACTTATATAGCTTGGGACTCCGCAGGAGTAGGGGGCTCCCAACGCACCGACACCGACGTAAAACGGAGGGAGGGGGGTGGAGGAGAAGGGGGATAGATGTGTCTCGTATCAGTGGAAGCAATGGTGAAACGCTCCCCCTCCCTCTCCCGTGCCCGCTCCTCTCGGTGACTCTTCCTCGACGTCAGCGCTACCCTCTTACTCGGTGATGACGTCGGGCTGAAATCGGGAGCTCCGGCGACGCAAAAAGCCCGATTTGGACAAAACCGAGTAAGGGGCGGAGCAACCGTAAAACGTAAACGGAGTCACCGGACTCCGGTGTATTGGGGGAGCAGAGGGGGGTGTGCAAACGAAGGAGGGAGGGAGGATGGAAAGACTGTGTTGCATACGAACGAGGGCTCTGTGTTTATGTGTCTGGCACTTGCGGTATAGGCTACCAGGCGCTGCCTGTTTGCCCGAGAGCACGTCAGTAAACACGGCAGGTGCTCGTTAGCTGCGATTCTATCATTTCCCTTCGACCACATTCACTGCAAACATTTCAAACATGGTAGATTGATGATGCAGAGATGAACACAACAACCACCGAGCTGCTGTTTCAGGAGGCAGACATGGATGCCGAGGCGGTTTCACATCACATCGCTCCGTTTCTCCGTCGCCTTTTATGAATGGAGATCATTCCTGAGCGGCTGAAAACGGCGATGCATACATGAACACACACGGGATGTGCGTTTTGCCATATATGTTTGAGTTCGTCAGACATGAAGGCTGCGGATTTCCAGTATCTTTAATACATTCTCATCTTTTTCTTTTTTTTCTTAGGGAAATGTGTTCTCAATATACACTGAAATGCTATGTTTGTTTGTATTGTATGTGCGCTGTATGATACATGTCAGAGAGATATCTCCATTGAGATGGACTACAGTTATTCAGATTCAGATATGACAATGAACAGGCAAGAATTAATCAACAATAAATGGAATTGCCTTCGATTTTGTGCTTTTGACATAAAATACAATACAAACATGGACTATAGGAAACAAGCAGAGCATGACCAGCCACACATACTAAAAGAAACAGCACAGACCACACACACCAGTATATGACGCTCAAAGATCAGCTTGGACCATCAAACACCAGCAACCAGCTTATTATTAGTTCTCTCCTTTAACGGCTTAACAAATGACGTTCATGCGTGAGGCGCTTTGTTGCGTCTCTGTTTAAAACTTCCAAGGACGATCTTCAAAAAGCTCAATGAAAAGTGAAGTCATTTTGATGAATGAAATTCATGAATAATTTGTGGCGCGCGCAAATAGCAACCTGCAAACCAGTCGCCAGTCTCACGTGAGGTTGTTTCTAAAAATAGGCTTCACCGGTGACCGACACAAGGACTGAGGCGCGCCCTCGCATCCCGCTCCAAACGTCCTATTTATAGATGAGGAGATTTCACTTTTAGCCCCCCAAAATAGATCTGAGTATGTGCTTCACACAGCCGAGCACACACACACACACACACATTTGTCACACCGTTTCTATTTCTTGAATTATTTTGTGTGAAGAAGAGATGGGAGGCGTGGTGGCAAATATGTTCCATTGAACACTAAGTGGCGAGCATTTTCCGGCTGTTTCCCACTCACAAGGTGATCTACAATCTCGTGCGTGTGTGCGCGCGAATGGGTATTGCATCAATCTGTAGACACTCCTTTCCATTTTTGGGAACACAATGCAAATTCCCCACATCGTAAATCTTTACATATGAGACGTTAAGAGGTGTATGGCTGAGTTTGGGATTCTTGTGGGTGAGACATGTCGTGGTTATAGGCTACGATTTGGGTAAGTCTTCAGGGAATTAATGTAAGTCAATGCAATGTGTGAAAGCATGTGTCTCTGTGTTATTCTCCATGGGCGATTTATTACATAAAATAAAATAAAAATATGACTTTGTCCCAGTGTCTTCTTTGAAAGTTTGTAACATGCAGAAGATAGCTCTTTGATGAATCATCCAGCTTCTTGTTTCAGCTTTATTGTTTCAGTCCCTGTGTGTGTTTCTTCTCCTTTGAGGTTTGTTTTTGTCTCATATTTATATTGGATGACTCAGACGGCTCTGCTTCCTCTCCTAGTTGTATTTCCATCACTGGTTCCAGTTCGATATAATGGCAGATTTGGCCCTGGAGGTACTTATTGATTGACTATATTGCCACTAAAAATGACCGCCAGACCTCACCTTCAGTCTAAATAAGCTTCACTGCAGCTCTTGAAGTCGTATAAATGAGGGATATGAGTTTGTCATCTCTGCTGCAAATCACATGGGCGAGCAGCGCCTCCAGAGCAGATAGAAATACATCACACACCAGTCTGTTGGAGTGGGGACCATAGTCATGACAGTGACATCAATTGTCCTTTTGGCTATTCTGGATGCAGCGTCACACTCATTCATTAGAGACATAATTGGACAGAGGTTGTGCAGATGTTTTTGATTTAACCCTGAAAGGACTAAAGTTGAGTCGTGCTCTTTGTTTCTGGTGCATCTTTGATGTTGCATGAGTTTGGTGTCAAAGATCATCCAGGTGTTATTCCTCCTTCTGGACATGATGACGACAAAAGTGTTCAGGTGTCAAAGATGAGTGAGGATGTCCTTAATGCCAAACTGCAAAATCCCAGTGAGAGTTCACGTTTGAGACATGAGTTTAGATATCTGCCTTCACAGCAGTAAAAAGTATAGACTATAAAAAAAATTGTGTTAATAAAACCACAAAAATGTGTGGTTGTAGCGTTATACCGGTATTGACAATAACCGTTACATTTGGACATTAAATTAAAACCTGAAAACAAAGTGATTTGTTTTTTATAGAGGGCATAGAAAATGTTTCTTCAGAAATCACCTTGAATCTACATTAGAGCTGAAACTATTGATTATTCAGAGTCAGTCAACAAAACATTGCAACTATTCTAATAATCCATACATTGCTTAAATTATTCTCTCTAACAAAAAAGTATTCTCTGGTTTCAAATTCTTAGTTGTGATGATTTTTTCCTCACATTTCACACACTTTACACTTGTTTCCTTGCATGTTACAGTATGTGCCTCTCATTGCCTTGCAGCCATTTTCTTAGCTTCATTTCATTTTCAATCGGTTTCCTTTATTGAGACGTTTTGTCTTGCAAGTTCAAGTCCACATATGCTGCAGTTGTGACAGTCTCTCCTTATTTATACGGCCTCATTCCACGTTTTATTAGTAATGACGTTGGATTTAATTTTATACTTGTGAAAGGCGTAGCTTATTATCTTCCCTTTCAGTAAAGCAGTAAACCACTCTAAGGTTGTTGACATTTTCCTCAGCAGCTGCCTCAGACTGCACTATAGCAGTCATCCCCCTGAGTTCTTTCTTCTCAAAAACCTTCGACCCTTCACCAAACCTTCAAGTTTTCTTCAGCGGCCACAAGGAAACAAATTGTTCTCCACAAGCTGCGTCAAATATGGTCCTCTGCATCTTGGTGTCAACAGCAGCATAACTATTCCAGCATTCTGGTTTCATTTGAGTCTGCTGCATCAACTAGCCGATAAGTAAATGTGTGGTGTTGTCTCATATTGCCATCATTAGAGTAATTAATGACAGAAAGCAATAAAGGACTGGCCTTTAAAATACTTTCATCTCGTGTTTGACCTTGCAGTCTGTCACCATCAACCACAAATTCAATTAATTATTTAGATTGTATCTCTGTTCTTACTTTAGGGGCCATATCATTGTTTGTGATTTGTGTCATTTATTAAACCACATATGCATTACCACTTTCATTTGTGCTGAGTGTTGTTGTCCCACTGTGTTGCTCTCAAATGATGTCTCTGCTCTTAAATTATCATCTTGGAAAAGACATATTTTCTTAACGGGCACTAAAGCTGCCAAAAATGGTTCACTCAATGTAGGAAATCTCCACACTTGATTACCAAAGCTCAATGGCTTAACACTTACCTTGATATGAATCATTTGGATCTTGGACACAAGGGTGCACATGCAGTGTCAGAGGGGAAACAAACCCAGTTTTGCAATGTATGTGTCCCAGTCATCATCTTCATCTGGATGTTCCTTTATGCTTTGTTGTTGGTTCATTTTGTCCAAGAGATTTTAACATGAAATGCGTAGAGTTAAGAAGGGGCGGCCATTTATTCTTTATTTTAATTTTTTTGGTAAACGTTTTTGTATTTTTTTGGAACCTTTTTTGTCCCTTTTAGTTGTTACCTTTATGCAGTATTTGAAATAAACATACTATTACTAGTGTGGAGACTGAGTTACATGCTATTAAATAAGTAAATAAATACAACTTTTGTTGATATATATTGATATACACTGTTCAAAAAAGTATGAGATGCTGATGACCTGAGAGGCCCAGACCTGGACCTGTATAGGGTCAGCAACACAAGGTCTGGCTCATTTGTGGAGTGCCTTAAACGCAATTACAATAATTTTATATACAACCTGAATTTGACAGGAACCAGTGATATGCTGTCTTAGTTCATATTCGTGCTACTAATATGTGCTTCAGCTTCTTAAGCTAAACAAGAATAAAGTGCATTACAATTCTCAAGATGTGAGCAGATAAAACAATGGATGATTTGTTTGAACTGTTGGAAATGTAAGAAAGGACATAGTGTGTCAATAATGTTAGCCATGCCGCCAGTGTGGCTCTAGAGGGATCAATGTCAATCTGTCTGCCAGTCGTCGTTCCACCACTTTAGTCCAGACTGAAATATCTAGTCCAGACTGAAATATCTCGACTCAACCAACACAACATTTTGTGAATCTGATGACTTTTCCTCTAGCGCCACCATGAGTTTGGCATTTATAGTTTCTCAACAACTATTGGATTACCGTAAAACTTGGTTCAAATATTCATCTCTTCCTCAGGATGAATTGAAATGAGGCTACATTACATGAACTTCCTCAACAAAACCCAATTTGTCATTGTTGAAACTGCACCATTTTTGGTGAAAGTGCTTTTAAGGTTTTTGGACCCTCATCTTGATGAGAGCTATGGAGACATTTTAATCCAATATGTTTAAAACATTATTAAAGGTAATTTTAGCACTGCCCTCACATGGAATGAAAATTCTTTGATTGATTTGATTCTCTCTTTAATATGATTTTTTAAAACCTTTTTATAATGTTTTAAACTTCTTACTGTTTGTGTGTGTCTGTTTTATGTGTTTTTATGCGGTGAAACTTTTACGCTGACATCTTTTACCGTGTGAAATAGATTCAAAATCTCAATGGGATTATCCTGAATAAATAACGGTAAAATAAATTAACGAAATAAATCATTTTGAGGATCCCCTGACATTTAATCTAGAAGCCAGGGAAACTAATGTGCTGTTGTAAAATATAGGTGGTTCAATTGAGGCATCATTTTAATTTAGCTGTGATTCAACTGCAGCCACTAATCTCCTCACTTCAATTCTGTAAAGGGCCAAATAAAAGTTCCACAAATACATAAAACTGTTAGTTTGTGAATGTATTCAATTCATACCTTATGATGGACATTCATTAATTGAATAACACAGCAGCATGAATCCCACTCTAACCTGATAAGTAATGTTAGCACTATGAAGCAGATCAATGGCTTTCAGTGTTAAGTATACTGGTTCCCTGTTGTTTGAATAGAGCACAACTGAGTCTGCTTCTGCATGTGAATCTCATTTGCACTGGATTTGTGACTAAGCACACATCACTTTCTTCGAGCTGTTGTGTTTTCTGAGATTGCCTTAAAAAAAACAGAGCTGGCAGACTAACTCTGAGCAAAAATAGCACACATCTTTATGCAGGAGCTCGCAGAACCAAAACACTCAAAGTTGTTTTTGTTTTTTCCCACCCAGCAGTCTCGTAGGTACTTAAGCTCTCCCGGTGTCCCACACACTCTCTTGTCTCAAGCGCTGCCATTGTTGCAGTTGTCATGATAATCCCTGCCATTGTGAGACACGGTTGTGTTGGTATCAAGGGTGGGTGGTAGAGATGAACATGCCTGTTGAGAGGCGGATGGGTAAAGAGCGAGGGGTCGGAGGCATGAGTACCTCGTCTCCCTGACAGCAAATGGACTCAAATGAATCCAATTAGTGGGCCGTCTTTGTGCAAGAAACTCCTGTTTGCCTCAATATTCATACAGAGGCTCATTTAGTCTTATAACCCTCTTAAGCACAATCGCTCATCCAGGCACATTAAGCCAAGCACTCACTCATTCACTCACTGAGTCATCCATTGTCTCACTCCCTTGTTCACTAACTCACTCAGACACACAATTATTTGCTCACTCACTCATATCTTCACCCATTCACACAGATTTGTACTCACTCGCTTGCCTTATTTTTCACAAAAGTACGCTCTGTCTCTGCTATCCACATTAAATTGGTCAGTCAGGTTACCTTGATCAACCTCTAGAATTCAACCTCTCACTGGTCTCCTCTCTCACTCATATACTTAGTTTTTTTTTTACATGATTACACACTCATTCACCAACACTTACACTATGTTCTCCACACACACACACACACACACACACACACACACACACACACACACACACACACACACACACACACACACACACGTACAGTCGCCAACAGGTGTGACTTTCACAGCTATGGCCGTTGGCATAGACTGGAGCCACGGATGAGGGACGAGCAGCATGTTCCTCCACAACCTTAGTCATCACATCACAGGGAACAGAGCGGATGGATCATCAGGCTCTGCAGCAGCTCCATCATGCTATGACTTATGAAAGTTTATTTCAGATGAAATGTCAACACTTTTGCTGACGATGAGGGATAGGCGGTGTTTGTCTTAAATGTAAATGGGGCTTTATATAAGTGAATTATTTCTGGAGTGCAGCGGATGGGGGGATCTCATGTGGATCTCATGCCACAGGTGAAAGATACTTGTCCTTTTCCCTCTAAGACTGTCATTTTTTTTCTGTTTATTTTTACACCAAGAGAGTCAAGGCCTGCGCTCTGCTCCTTGAAAGGAAGGAGCTAATCTGTCGCCTAGCAACACCTCCCACTCCTGCATCAGAGAGAAAGGGAAAAGAGAGAATCTGGAGTAAAGAGGAGCGTTGAGGAAGAAAGATATAGAAATTTAGGGACGTAGAGGGGAACTTTACTGCAAAGCAGAAAGATGGACATTAGTGTCTTATATCACAATATTTGGGCTGGCTGAAAATCAAATATGACAATATTCTTTGACAAATAACTTAGGCATTTTTACGATATCCCAAATCTAAGAAGATATCTCATCTCATATAACGATAGCAATATGGATATATCGCCCGGTCCCATTCAAATCATCATATACTAATAAACAAGCTAGAAGGAGATTGATTATGGTGTACAGTACATGTAGCTCAAAACCTCACACATATACTTACATATACACACTTGCATTATGTAAATGAATACAGCAATGTACAATACATACACACATAAAGACTGTTCGGTTGTTTTCCTACTGAATTTAAAAGGCTAAGCACGGTGAGGGGGCTGTAAATTAGTTTCAGCTTGACGTCTCGTATACCATAAACATCTCATATTACATCTGCCTATGTGACTGTTAATCTGGATCGCTCCTGTTACATAAATTAACAAATAGATCAGTTTTAAAATGGAGATTGCAATAGATGAATGAAGAATCCGCATTATCGCAATTAGGATTTGTTTTTGTAGAAATGATGAGGATAAATTCATATGGAAAATAAACTGCACTCATTGTACTCACTAGCACACATTTTATGCCTCCATATTAAGAAAAATGCTCTATAAGTAAAGTTGTTATGCCCCAACATTTCTGTCTTTCTCCAGAATGTCTTGAGGGAGACCATAATTATTATGACAGGACCTATTTGGGACTGAGAAATATAAAATAAACAATGTATGCTTCAGCAGCAAGTGGTCCTGTGGAGGCTCCTCCCACACTCTGGAGACATTCGGGCCAAGTGAATTTGTAACTCTGGTTTAGTGGATCCCAACCTTTTTGACTTGCTGCATGTTTGAACATGCATGTTATCTGCTGCTCAGCTCACACACCAGCTCCTGCTGACTACATGTGACTCGACAAACACAATCTGTGATTATGAAGCATACAAACACCCACGCACACAGCTCCATCCACTCTCCTGCTTCTCACCTCCCGCCTCTATCCATCACTCGCTGCCTCCTTCCATCGGTGTGGCTTTGTGATCCAGTAGCCTTGTGCCTTTTCTCTACGCTTTTCAATATCCTGTTTATTTTTAGCAGCCAGGGCACAGAACAGGGGGCAGAAGTTTTCACTAGAGCTTTTTAGTCTTTAGTGTTCGGAGTTCTCTGTCTCCCCAAGGTCCCTCGGATTATACTTAGACTCACAGGAGAACACGGTGACAATAACTCGGTAAATAGCCGAGATATTTCTATGGAGGACGGAGTTCGTATGAAAGGCTTTATTATACTGCATGAGATTGAATGTGTGTCTGTGCTCAAGGTTAAGATGAAGTTTTTAAGGTAAAACTCTTCATCACTCTTCAATTTGAATACAAGAAAAACTCTTGTGGTAGTTAGCAAGTACACATTTAATATTCCTAATCATACATTCTTATATACGATGTGTATTTCCTATTAACTAGCCCGATGTATTTATTTTGATTGTGGACCCATACAGAGACTTTACTGTAACATACCAGCACAGACAGAATCTTTCTCCTCACAGTGAGTTGGTGCTGATGCGGGGTTGCCATGGTGACGTGATGTAGATGTGTTACATCATGAGAGACCTCCTAGCAGCAGATCTTTCATCGAGACTCCCTCTCTACCTTTTCTCTCCCCCATTCTTCTCCGTGTGCGTCTCGCTCCCCTCGATTATCTCTCAGCCTCGATTTCAGATACACGGTCAAAGAGCACAGATCAAAGACTAAAGAGTGCAGACCTGATATCTGGATACATTTGACATTTGGCGTTAGCTTAATCCCAACGTGTATCATCAAGGCATATGTTCAAGTTGAGCAGATGAAACGAAGTGTTGCGTAACAAAAGCAGGGAGTGGGTTGATGAGAGCGAGGTAGGAACAGATGTGCTGAATGAGCTTCACATCAGCCAATAAACCAGATTTGTCCCGTGTTCTTTTCCGAGACTCTGTCCATTTGTCCTCTTTTCTCTTGCTGTCCTCGCTCAAAATACATCTCCATTGACGTTATGATCCAGATCACCTGACTCCCCTACCATTACAGTTTACTTTCCCTGTCTATGTGGCCCACTGTCTCGAGGAATCTCCTGATTCATGAATGAATCGGGTCAATTACTTGTCAGCTGGTGGCTTGTTTATTTAATAGTTCAATTCAATTGAAGACCTGTATATGTGCCAACAAGCTGGAAGCTATGACCCGGTTTGGAAATATTGTGGTCTCTTAATAGCCTGTTGAGAAGCCTGATTGCTGTGTGTATTAGAGCCTTGTTGTTGTTGTTGTTGTTTTACTAGAAAGATGTTTTATCTATTGTATAAGTAGTTGTAAATAGTTATTGGGCAGATGTGAGGGGTCCAACTAAGTCAATATACTTTTGTACTCCATTTCAAAAGAAAGTATGGTTTACTCCACTACATTTATCAAACAACTACTTTGCAGATAACAATTTTATAGACAAACCATCTCATCAGGTTATAAAATAATGTAATATAATGTTACAGATTAATCTGACAAAGGTTACTAAACATAGAAATGACCATAAAGTAGTGATATTACGCCAAATGAGGAATTTTATAATGTTATATTGGCTATTCCTAAACAAAAATATATTCCCTTTGTTTGCCAAACAGTCATTCTTACATAAGTTATGTTTGGGGTCAACACAACTTCCCATTAGACCTCTTTTAAGTAAACTTTTATATTCTGCAACTCTGCAAATCTGTATGAGATTTGGGACCAAAAGTATTTTAGAAAATGTTCCGTCAACAACCCTAACCCTATATAAGCATATAAATATTGATTGTATTTCATCATATTTTACAGCTGGGGCCTCGGGGAGAATGAAGAAGTAAACATGTCATCAGTTCAAAAAGCCCTTTTTTGAACTCACAAATAAGTCTGACGTCTCATTTTATCAATTAAAAAAAGTATAAAGCTGCCAGGACCCCAAAAACTACATTAAAAATGGTAAAATATTTAGTGATAATTAGTCCCAAAAAAATTATTCAAATAAAAACGTTACACTAAAAAGTAATGTGAAGTCACTGGTACTTTAAAGTAAAGTATCTGAATACTTGTCTCTCCAACTAAAAAGCCACAGCATAAATATCTCTGTCAGTCAGTTTGTGTTTTTGTGTTTCACAAGATTCCTCTCCAGCTGCTGCTGCTTGCCGTTCACATACCTTTCAGTTTCAGTTCAGCCTATTTGAACTATTTTTCTCAAGGCTGAATGTCTTTTCAGCATCGGTCCCTTTTGCCGCTGTACACCCACACACCCATAGCAACACATTGTCGTTTCTTGGTAACCACATTTACGCAACGAGTAAAGAAATTGAAGGTAGAGCTGGTCTAGCTTAAAGCGTTATATAAATCTACCCAAGGCTCTAATGTAATCCAGTATCTCATTTTAAGTTTTGTTTGTTTTAAGTTAGGCTAAGATATTTTTGAGGGCTTCTAGCAGAGTCCATGCTATCATCCTCTCACACACCAGCTCAGCCATATCTGTAATTACATTGTTGTTGATCACTGACATGTGACCCAATAACCTGCTCACTGCACTAAATTCCCAACGTGTTCACAGGAGATTAGTCAGACCCGACGTAATGAACGTGCCCAGCTATTGAACCTGTAATTGGACCAGACTTCTAAGCTAATTATTTCCAGAGCTAACAAGAAATGACTCCTGTTGTGTTAGAGGGGGAGAATTTCTGGAGCACATCACACATCAGCTTCTGTGTGATGTGTGGAGGTCACGTCTGGTCTGACAGATGCTCATATTAGAAATACAAAAATCCCACAGGATTTATTTCAAAATAATAGAAAATAAAAAGACATTATGTCTGGAAAAATATTCATGATGTTAGACAGTCAAACATTTGAGTCTAAGTAAGTTTAAATGTTTGCTTCTTTTTTTGCGATGCTGGTGTTGTCGGTTTGTTGCTCCACCAAATTTGGTCAAGACTGAAATGTCTCAACAACTATAGAGCCAAGTCCCTCCCCTTTCCGGTGTCCCCCACGGGACCTTTTGTTTGTTTGTTTGTTTGTTTGTTTGTTTGCTCTTTTAAAATGTCAAACATCATATGAGAAATTCATGGCATAATTCAAACAGGATAAAACAAATGATTGTTCTCTTGCCGTTATCTATCGTGCATTATATTGAATGGATTGCCATGAAATCTGAAATCTGGCAATGCTACTCTCAAACATATGCTCTCCTATGTAAACACCCACACCATTCATGGTCCCCAGAGGATGAAGCTCAGTGACTTTGGTGATCCCATGACTTTAAATCTAGCACCGTCATCTGGTCAAAGTTTTAATTTGTAACCAAAATGCCTGTAAAACTAATGACATTCCCATGAACCTCACTCAGTCAGCTGTACTTTCTACTTAAGTATGGTCTCATATTTCTTTTTCAGGAGATCAAGTTATTATTCCTATTATTAAACATTTATCCATTACTTTGTTTTACTCTTAGGTTGGTGGAGGTGTGGCGTGTGTAGTCAGTCTGTCGTAGCTTGTAGTTTATTTGTAAGTTTACACATACAAGGAATTTTCTTTGCTGTATAGACAAGAAACAAATATATAGGATAAAATCAAATATATTTTCTTCAATATTTATAACAATTAATAAATATGTGGGCTCACAATGTAACTCTTTAAAATGAACGAGCTATGGTCTAGAAATATATGTGCTAAGGTTCACAATATTAGGTAAATAAATGTACATTAAATAAAAAATATGTGGACTTTTCTGATCTACTGTCTTGGCACCTACGTAGCCCTGCTTGGATATCAAGTCCAAGATTGTTTCATGACAAAATGTGAAATAGCAAATAGTTTAAGTTTATTATATAAAAAGTACACATTCAGAGTGTTTTCTACAAACAGTATTCTCTACATACAGAGATGAATTAGTACATTCTTCTCTGTTTCTATATCACAGTTTGTTCTTTATTTCTTAATGTTTCTATAGAAAACCATAGTTTTTAACATTATTTGTAACACATTTTGTGTGAACCTTGTTTTGTAACAATGTATAAACCGTATGCAAATAACCAAGCGAGAGCCATTTCACGCCTCTTGCCCTCACTAACCAACCGGCCCTCTTTGTGTTGTGCAGCCTTTTTACGTCCTACAGATTCCACTGTCCGCTCTTTCCGTTAATTAACTAATCCGAGGGGGCTGTGGGCGGAGGGAAATGACACTCCACCTCGCTCTTCCATTCATAAATATAATACCTGCATTGTGTTGTAGTGGAGGGGCGAGGCATCGAGAGCTTTTTGAAATGCAATAGGAGAAGATCAAAGCGTTGAACCTGGGGAGCAGATCATGGCTGCATGTCACGAATTGAGGACCAGGAGAGGATTTATATGACAAGGAAAAGTGTCTTTCCTGTCCACCATGTTTGTTCCATTGTACTGGAGTGGTTGGTGCCCTCTGGTCCTGCATGGGCCTTCGTTGATCTGCTTCCGGTCCCACGCCATCCCCCACTGCGGCCTACAGGGCATGGCTTGCCCAGAAATTAGATTATACTCTATAAAGGTGCCAAAAAAAATGAGGCCCTGCCACTACTGCACTCCCCTCTGGCACCCCAAACACTCCTCCCACTCGTCTGTGTGGGCAATGCTACTCTCAAACATATGCTCTCCTATGTAAACACCCACACCCTGCACATAAACACACACACACACACACACACACACACACACACACACACACACACACACACACACACACACACACACATACACACACACACACACACAAACAAATGCAGACATACAGACATAGATACAAACACAGAGCTACAACCCAAATGCACACATTTTAAATGCTTTACCGCTCCTATATAGTAACTAGACACTCAGACTGAAGCACACACACAAAATGACAACAAACGTGTCTCTTTCTGGTTGTCTTTCATTTATAATTAGTTGTGTTGTGTACATTTTAGTCATTTTGTGTCTATTTTAAGTTGTGGTGTGTCTCCTCGTTGTTTTGGGTGTCTTGTAGTCATGTTGTCTCTCTTTTTAGTCAGTTTGTGCCTCTTTGTAGTCGTTTTGTTTCTCTTTGTGGTACTACATATTTTTGCAATAATTTTTGTGTCTTTGTGGTCATTTTAGGATTCTCCTCTAGGTCGTTTTGCATTTCTTTGTGGTCATTTTGAGTCTCTGAAGTTGTTTTAAGTATGTTTGGGTTTTTAATCTCTTTGTAGTCGTTTTACATTTCTTTGTGGTAATGTTGTGTCTCTTTGAGTGTGGTCATTTTCGTGGCCCCCTGTGCCCGGTAAGCTCGTCCATGACAGTGTTTTCTTTCTGTCTGAATGCCAACAGGAAATGCCAAGGGACTTGTCCCACTACTCTCCCATAATGTGAGCACGCACACCTCCTACCCTACTGCACTCTTTAACACCATCACCAGGCTCTGTCATCTTTCTTCTCCACTATCACAAGATGTCAAGTTATGCAAGAAAAAGTCTGTGCTACAACATATTTCACAGCATGGAAAATAGTTGCAGGCTGTGGTTGCTGTATTGTACATTGTTTGTGAAAAGTAGACACACTTGTCAGTTCACTTTTTCCTCCCACAGGTGTATGAGTTCATGGAAAACTGTTGAAAATGTAGGCTCACAATAGCCAATTAGGTTATAAAACCAACACTCTCTCCTCAGGTTTGTTGCTATTCTTGGACTGCTGCTGTGAGAGGAGACCTGTGTGGTCTGCTGCCCCCTGGTGGCTGACTGCGGTCTGCTCTGATTACGTAAAACAGGCTGTGAGTGTGAGTCATCACCCCCTAGTGAGGACAGATGGTAGGTGTGTGTGGTGTGTTAGTGGTGTTTGTGTGTAGGACTGGGCGGAGCAAACTGCAGTGGACTGTGAAATAAGGGCTTTCCCCTCTCTCTTTTTCTCCCTCTCTCTCTTTCCTTAGTTTTTTTTTTGTGGGTCAGGAGAATCAGTAAAAACACAAGTGAAGTGCTGTGACAGTAAAAATAGAACAGAGGTCTGCAGAGCTTCAGTCTAGCCATTTTGCCTTTCCGCTCTAATTTAAGGATGCTGGAAATTGATAGAGGATTACATCTGCCTCTTCCTGGTGCAGACATTATTATTTGTTTTAGATTTTTTTTGTGAAAAAGAGAGAAATCTAAATAGGACAGCGATCTTTCTGTCTTTGTGTTTTAAGGATCTTTGGTGTGTAGCTAAGAGATTCCATGCGACATTTTAGTATTGGACGGAAACGTTTGAAAGGACAGAAATGATGACGATGTTAGCTGGTTGTTGATGTTACAGAAAGAAGCAAATGCATCTTGCTACAGAGAGTTGTGTTGAGTGTGTGGGTGCATGTAAAGAGGGGGTTGGTTCTGATCTACTGGAACAAACCATCGAGCCTTCTCGGTGTTGTGGCCTAATCTCAACCAACCAATGCCCTGCAGACCTGCCCTCTTACACTCACACACAACTTCAAATTGACACCACTTTCTTAGCAGTAGTGTATAGCATGCCGGGGAATTACATTTACGTTGAGATCGGTCGACCAATGACAGTTCTCTCTACAGTCAGAGCTTGCGCAAGAAGGTGGAACGTGAGGGAGATACCATTTCCAAAACTTGTAAGGGGGTAATAACTATTTTCCCGGATGTAGCAAAATCCCGGACGTACCATTTCCAAAACTTGTAAGGGGGTAATAACTATTTTCCCCGACGTAGCAAAATCCCGGACGTTTTTGGAATCCCTGCCGGACGCTTTTTTTAGGTCTCGAAAAGAGGACATGTCCGGGAAAAACAGGACGTCTGGTCACCCTAACTTAGTTAGCACTGTTAGCACCGTTAGCACTTGTAGCTATGAGCCACTGGCTCACCGTCGACATGTTGAGAGTCGTTGAGAGGCAATAGAAATGCTCCCAATCTCAGATCTTGCACTTTTAATAAAACTAGTCTAGCGAACAGATTAACGGGACGGTCCTTGGCATTCAGATGAAGCTCCCTATCAAGCCAGTTGGACTAGCTATTGCTGTAAAGCAGATACAGTGTTGACAGTGTTGACATGAAGCTGGGTCACACCGCAGAGTATCTGCTCTTTGATTGGAGGAAAGTATGAGAGCTCAGTACGACAGCAATAGTCTACATTTAGGACAGTCCGTTTACAGTCCTGGATTACAAACTCAAGGAAGCGTCCTTGTGTTGCTCTTTAATGACGATGACCTGATGCACATTTACAATACCAACCAGTCGGTCGCCATCCTTGTTTTTTTTTTTTACCCTTGTAAAACTGAAAGAAAAGAAACACTGTTTGAAGACACGTCTGATAATGCATACACTTCACCTTTATGTCACTTTTAAGTACGTGTTAAGTGCAACGTCTGCTTTATGTCATTGTAGTGAGTTAATCCCTAAAATGCTCATTGCTGCCCCCTGAGCCCAAAGGGCCAAAAACACACAGGCGCTTGACAGTTTGTGAGTACTGCAGTTGTAGTGAGTGTTTTTCCCTCAACAGCCACACGAGGCAGCAGCCCATTCTACACCTGAAAAGTAACTTCAACAAGTGACACAAAGGTGAGATTTATACTTTATCACAAGTGTTTTCAAACTGTGTTTTTTGGTTTTACAAGAGAAACGACTTAAAGGATGAAGTCTAACAGGTTGGTTTGATGAATATACGTCTGGTTAACTGCCCCACCTCTATTGAGAGCAACGCACAGCTTCACTGAGCTTTTCTATGAAACCATCCTAATGAACAACAGATAGTCATGAGGATGTCAGATATTACTGACAGGGGCCCAATGATAAAACATCTTTTAACAATAATACTGAGCTTCCACAGAAATGAACAGCCAACTTTAGCAAGGGCTAATTGCTATTTATATTATAGATACATATCTGGAAATAATGTTTTCAATTAACTAATTAAAAAGGTTCAGTTTATAATGATAAAAAAAGTAAAGCAGTCAATCCTCACCTTGGAGAATGAGAATGAAATGTCCTATAAGAATGATATTGTAATCATTTTCACTGTGAGACAGAAGAAAATGTATATTGTTTTATTAGGGTTTTAAATCTTCGACAAAAAACACAATCAGCAATGTGATAAACCTACAAAAGGCAGTGATGGAGAGCTTGAACATAGGAATGAACAGTGGAGGGTGGAGGAGGAGCGTGGATTGCTGAGGTCTGATCTGAGTGGTTACTGAATCACGTCTGTCAACAGGAAACAGGGCTGACAAGAATAAAGTGACAAACAGAGCGGAACCAAAGATAAGGATGTAAACTGGTGAAAATAGATTAATCTAGTAACGCTGGGCGTGAATCACTCCACCTGAAGGCAGACAGACAATGTGTCACAAAGATTTGTTATCACCCTGAACAGATGTGAAGAAAGTAAAATCCCTTTTATACACATTTAACGCAGAATGATGCAGTCCGGTATTTTAAGGCAGTTTCTTTTTTATCTGTGAGACATTACTGCTACAATGTATTTGTATACTGTACTAAATGTATATGGCTGACAAATGTGTGGCTTTCTTTGGAAGTACAAAAAGCAAAGAGTGTAACATCACAGTGACTGGCTAAACTGCATCGACCACTTTTGTTTTACAGCTTAATTTCCTTTTTTGTATCTGTGTTTCTCCCCAGCTCTTTCTCTCCATCTTTCTCGGTGTCCCTCCACTCTTCTTCTTGTTCTTGTTCTTGTTCTTGTTCTTCTAGTTTAAAAGCTGTACGGCCCGACGTAGATGGAGAGTCTGAGGGCGGAGCTGGTCTGGTAGTTGCCCTGGTAGCTGAGCAGAGGGTTAACTGACACCATCTCGAGGTCCAACGTGTACTCTCTGGGCCCCGACACAGCGCGGGCCAGCACCAGCATAGCGCTGATATTATTGATTTGCTGTAGAAGACAAAAAATATATTACCAAGTGAATTTATACGTCCTTTTCACTTCAAGGAATAGTTTGGCATTTTGGGAAATATGCTTATTCCCTTTCTTACCGAGAGTTCAATGAGAAGATCAATACCACTTTCATTAAATATAAATCTACAGACAGCAGTTACTGTTGCTTAGCGTGTAAAGACTAGAATAAGGTGGAAACGTGAAGCCTGGCTCTGCCTAACAGCACTCCTTTAGCTCACTAATAAACAAGTTACATCTTCTTGTGGTTTTAAACTTTTCTCTGGCACATAACCCACGTAAGACCAGTGTAGCTTCATATTTACCGTACAGACATTAGGTTTAAGTGGGACTATGATAAACCTTGTTTCCAAAAATAAGCAATATTATGTTTAATTTGAAGAGGAAAAGTCATTGAAGTTAATCTCTGGCATGAAAGTAAATGGAAAGCACTGTTTATCACCTTATTTGTGTTAGTAACACAAGTTAAGATGTCTGATTATATACTGAGAGCGTCAAAAAAAGTATTAGATTTAATCAAATTAATGCTCATCCAGTGAGACGATGCTACAGAGAGGTTGGTAAATACGTCTGCATTTTAATTCCCTGTTCAAACAGCATTGACAGCATCTTGTGACTCTAAAACGCTCTCAGGCTAATCAGTCGTCTGACCAACACACATTGGTTTAATGGAAAGTATATTTGGCCATTTTATGAGGAATTCATTTGTTAAGATGCACGGATATGAATGAAATGTGGTAAAGTAGGTTTAGTCGGGAAAGAGCCTGTTATACCTGACAAATGCATTGTGTTTCATAAAAATTCAGTCCAATGTATCCATCAAACCCTAAATTGAGCTTTTTCTTACAGTCTTTAAACTTTAAACTCTAAAATGAGAGGGACCCTCTCAAGCAGAATTGTGATTTGGGGAATTTTGTGAAATTGAATTGAATAAAGTCTTCATGCTGTTCAAAGGTTATGTCAGCAGATGCAATCATGCTCTGTAACAGTTCTCACCCTGATGTAGAAGTCTCCGTTTTCATCTCCGGACCGGATGCGGAAGGTGTTGTAAGCCCCTGGAGAGACGCTGGTGGCCTGAATCTGGAAGATGTCTGAGGGGACGGAGCGCTCCGAGGTGATGCTCATGTAGCGGTGGACGATGGAGAAAGGCAGATCTCGACAGACAGGCTTGTTGACAGGACAAACACAGCGGCTGGACACACAAACACACAGAGAAGTAAGTCCACTTCAGTAGAATAAATGCAAATTGTATCAATGTTTGGTGCATACAAACATTAACCGTAGTTCAGACATCAGCCAGCAGAGGGAGTAACATGACTGAAAGGGAAGTTCTCCTCAAATCTAAACAAATATTGAACAGTAGCCATTTTTTTTGCCTCATGTTTTTCTAAAACACATTTTAAACTACCAAATCATCTGGGAAATGTTAATAGTGACCCACACCTGTTACCAATCCAACAACTGTAACAGTGTAATAGTTTTCTTATTACACTGGACCATGTTCAGAAGAAAAGGTTTTGAAGTTGGACTCATATGTGGAAAAAGTAATTGGGTAATCTTGCAGTTTGAGCCATACTCAATACAGGGGCTGATTATATTCTGAGCTGATGGCCAGCACATATTTGAGTAATTGGGAAAAGGTGTGTGACCGTGTACACAAGCTTTCATTAGGTGTCACTCACTTCTCAGACACCTGTACATAAGGGTCCTGGCACCGGTTTGTGTCCACACACTGGTATCGTCCGTGGATATTCACGCACGTCTGTGTGTCGCTACACTGGTGCTCCCCTGTTTCACATTCATTTATATCTGCAGAAGAAAAATAGATGGTGACGTTTGATTTGAACAAGAACGGGACAAGAATAGAGCTACTGTCAAAGAATGAATAAGCGTTGACTGCAGCATTTGTGACTGAACACACAGAGAGGAAGGTGTTAGGACTGGACGGAGGGAGAAGGAGGCGGCTGTGCTTACCCTGGCATAGCCTGGTGCCTTGCAGCTGGTATCCTTCTGGGCACATACAGGAGAACTTCCCTGGTTCGTTGACACACTGGTACTGGCACAGGTAACTGGAGTAGCTGCACTCATCGATGTCTGTCAAGTTATACGGTCAGGTGTAGAACAGGAAAAGAAAACAAAGTAACTGTGAAGTTTGTACTATCACCCATATTAATCATTTTTCCAAACAGAGTGGGTCTCTTACCGTTACAAGCAAAGCCATCAGGCCCCAGTTCATAGCCCTGGTCACAGCGACACAGGAAGGTGCCATATGTGTTGTAACACCTCTGAGAGCAGGGGGCACCCATCTCACATTCATTCACATCTAAAGGGAGGGGAGGTAGATTTGACAGATAAACTTAAATGCTTACAGAGTCAAATAGCGAACACATCCCAAAAGAAAGTCTCCAACTGAAGGCAAACATCTAAATGATTGCTCCAAATATAAAAAGGCCCTGAAAATATATACATATTTTCTCAATCAGCATGTTACTTTGAATGATGGGGTCCAAAATGAACACACAAAACTGTTTTTCGGTTTTCTTCAGATTTCTGTCTGTGCTGTTTTTCTCACTAGTGTAAAGTGAGACGTTGGAAAAGGGCAACGTACTGTGCACTAGTCAATATTAAATCAATATCTAATGACAATTATGGTGATGTTGTTAACGTTGCCAGACCACCGTCAATTAAATGTGATCAAACCACAACTGATGAATCAGACTTACTAGTGTCAAACCATTAATAATTTTTCTTAAATATAATCTTTAACTGTTACCTATGTTATTATGGACACGTAACGTCTCAGAGAAATGCTCAAAAGCGTACATTGAGTGAGCGTTGCACTGCTGTAACATTGTCAGACTCACAATGGACAATTTGATCAAAATCAGGAGAACAAAAGCTATTTATCTCCACATTCTTCTTCCTTGCCAAAACTTAATGCCTTTATTACCCACAGTGCAACTCGACTGCTGACAGGAATCTGGTTGTAATATGCTAGTAATTGACGCTGAGTCACTTGATGTAATGTATTTGACTGCATGCAACTCCCTCTGAAACTACAAAAGGCTTTAAGCAACTTTTCTTCACATATGCAGTACTCCCGAGACAAAGGCTTTAATTTTTTACATTTTAGTCAAAGCCTGAGTAAGATCGCAGATGATCGGAGGCACTAAGAACACTGTGCAGACCTTTTGCCTGACTTCACAGACATTGGCTCTGACTGTTGAGTCGTATAACCGGTTGCAGTGGACGTCACTCACCGATGCAAGATCGGTTGTTTCCTGCCAGCTGGAAACCAGGTTCACACTGACAGGAGAAGGAGCCGGGGACATTAACGCAGCGATGCTGGCAGTACCTGTACCTGCACTCATCGATGTCTGGGAGAGAGAAATGGAGTCAGAAAAGGGAAATTCACAGTCCTACAGATTATCAAGGTCACTCTTGCGACTATAACTAACTTTCCCCCAGGCCACGTAGCAAGAAAAACTAAAGTCATAGTTGCCATATTTAAACCTGCTTAGCTACACTAGTTAAAGGATGAATTCAGATTATCTCACCAATACACTCTGTGCCAACTTTGCGGTAACCATCAGGGCACTGACAGGTGAAGGCACCCAGTGTGTTGATACACTGCTGGCTGGGCTGACAGTCATGTTCGTCTCGCTCACACTCATTGATATCTGTGTTTGTGAGTGAAGTGAAAAAAGGACACGCAGGGAAGAAAATAAATGTGTTAATGTGAGCAAACACAGCATCATTCATCATGACTGAAAGAAACAAGCGTGACTGTTGAAGGGCAGACGATGGCGACTCTCTTCCCCTCATTTGCACCCGACAGCTGAGAATATCACATCATGTTGAATCATGTTTTCTGTCCCAGATGAACACCTCGTTGTCCTCCAGCGCAAGTAGGTTTCTAGCTTCAAGTCAGATTCTTAAAGCACAGCAGCTGTCCTTGTGTGAAATCTTCCACATTCCTACAGTGTCTGTTTGCCCCCCCGTGGACTCATACTCACTCACACCCACACAGTTTGCACCAACACGCAGCCTCCAGTCCCAACACCTGCTACGGCCACCTGTCCCTTGCAATCTGTGGCTGCCGTCAATAAACTTACACAATCACACACACACACACAAACATGCTTAATGATCACCCGTCCTGTGGCCACCTGTCCACCTCCAACCCCCAGACATACAAACCAGACACCCACCCACACAGCTGTCTCCCTGCGCCTCGTAGCCCAGAGGGCAGGGGTTGGTCTCGGTGGGCGTGATGGGGGGCTCTGGGGCCGGGATGACTGACGCGGAGCGGGGCAGGCACAGGTAACCTCCGTAGTGGTTGAAGCACTTCATTTCCCCTTTGCATGCATCTGGAATGGTCTCACACTCGTTTATGTCTGATGGGAGACCCAGAGACAACTTGTTAAGAATGAATCAAAAGGACAAGACGGGGCATGGGGAGCAACAGGATGATCCCAGCTGTTGCTGTAAACACGAATCAGGTGGTGAGATAGAATACATGTAGGTAAAAGAGTGTTTTACCTTTGCAGTGCTCAGTCTGATGGTCCCAATGATACCCATCTGTGCATTCCTGCAAAAAGCGCCAGAGAGCGAAAGAGAGTGTGAGAAAAAGGCATTCTGAGCCAAGTAGTTGCATAATAAATTCATAAAATATAATAAATCTCCAGTAGTGGAACTTTAAAAAAAAGAAGCAGAGGATAGAGAAACTTGGTTCCTGTGTAGGAGTGTAGTGCTGGGCCAAAAACACAAGAAGGCTGTTGCCATTAAAGTCTTTGTGACATTTTAAAATACTTTCCTTAAGCCGAATGTCACTTTAGTAACAAAGAAATTTATAACCACTATTTGGAAAAAGGGTCATTATCATTCTGGAAAAAATATGATGCTGTGAGCTGCATGGAAAGAAAGTGTGGCATAAATAAACATGGAATTAAATTACCCCCAGCTACGATAACTATAAAATGTTGGTAAGGGAAAACTGCTGTGGAATATTAAACAAGACAAATTTGAGGAATTAAGAAATGGAGCTAGGAGAGAAGAAAGAGGATATGAGGCCAACATTTCAACGCAGAACAAATGTGTGATATATCATTATGGAAGAAAGGAATATGCACAGAAAGGAAAAGAAGTGAGAGAAGAGAAGCAGGTAGTGAGTTTTGTCCATCCTTACCGTGTAGGTGTCACTTTCTGTAGGTGGCTGTGAAATAGCACTGCGGAGGAGCACAGACACACATATGCACACGCACACGACTGACACACAAGCACCCTGCATACTAATGCCCTAATGTGGGGAAGATGGGACGATAACACACGTAAAACATGCACACAAACACTCTGCTATCACACAGGTAGCGCTGCTTTAAAGATGAGGGAGGCAGCCAAGAGGTGGTATCTGTATTTCACAGAGACAAAGAGAAAGACACAAAAAAGCAACATCAGAAACTCAGAATCACAAAATGGTTTGATTCAGTCTGATGCTGTGAGCTGCTCTGACGTAAAATCAACCATAAATCAATAATTTTGAAGCAAAAGGCACTGGAGTCAGTTTTTCTAAGTAGGCTCGTCAGTCAGAACACAAACAGTAAGCGTCTTGGACTCTTGGTTCACTGTTTTTCAACCAAACAGTTCCCCGTTGATCGCAGCCGAAATAAATTGAATGAATCACTCTGCCAGGTAAAAACATAAACATCGTGACGTACTCCATCCCTCAGCTGAAAATAACAAAGTCAACATCACAGAAATACTTTCATATTAGCTGCTCACAGAAGACTCTCTGTGTCTCCAGACTGGCAGACTACAACTCACTGGAATGATGGTCTCGCCGCTCAATGCCTCCAGAGGTTCGGTTCACTGTGTATCAGAGCAGCGTCGCTTGGAGCCCATAAATCATGGCCATTAGTTGCATATTTTATAACAGCATCTCCTGCTCTGCTGCTTCCATCCGTGAGTTAGATGTTAAGTTAATTTGTCTCTGTGACAAAGAATCTCCTCTGTAGAAGTGTTGTGTTTTGTCATTGGTACAAAGTAACTAAGTACTCAAATACTGTACATATTGTAGGTAGTATGTAGTATATTGTAGGTAGTATGTCTACTCCACTACATTTCAGAGAGTACTTAATACACAGTAAATGTGCAAAAAGTTGGGGAGCCTTCTTGTGGATGAAGATGGAGACATTTTCGCCACTGTGATGAAAACATTATTATGGAAGTCATTATAATGAAACATTATCTAAAAAGAACGACTTAGTTGGTCTATCTCAAAATAATGGAACAATTCAATATTTTTGATTTAGTATGGCTATCTCTTTATTTTGAGATTTTCTCATTATAATGACTTATTTTTAATTACAGTGACGGAAATGCGCTTCCAGTGTGTTTGTACAATTAAAGGCTGCAAATCAGCGTGCTCCAGTCCCTTCTTTTACTTTTGAAGTTTGCTGTCCTTAAACAGAGAGGCACATGATTTAGCTGCAGTCCTGTTTCAAGGGGAATGTTGTAGTTTTTACTCCATTAAATTGATCTGAGAACTCATTTTAGTTACTTTGATTTTACAAACTGCAATATTGCTTCTTTCACATAATGGATCTAAGTACTTTACTACACTGGTATGTACAGTGTACACTGTAGAGTATTTTGAGGTAGATTTATGGTATATTATGTTTGCTGAGTATTCTGAGAAACTGGGCTTTTATCCCAGCAGAGACACAACCACCCTTCAGTTAATGTTCCTGGAGAGAAGCTATAAGTGTTTAAGCTGACATGAACATAAACAAATCACCTATTCCAGCTCGCGCAGACCAAAAAAGTAGAAAGAAACAGGCTAATTGAAGGAATGAAAAAGATTCTGAGAGAGTGCTGTTTGCAGAGTCAGTGAACTCCAGTTAAAATACATGACAGGAAAGTTATAATCACTGCCTGCCTACGTGCACAGGCACATGCTCTGATGTAAACTCAGGAGGCCACATCTGCAGCCATGGCTTATTGTTGTATTTCATGTTGAGACAAACAGAAGGCCGCAGGGTGACATGGACACACTCAAATACTTGATGGATGACATCACAGGCCATTCGTGAACCTTTGCGTGGTTAAAAGCAGCCAAACATGCCCTCACCCTGTAAGCACAGACGGTAACACATACCACTGTGCAATCAGACGGCCGCAGTACGTGACCTCTCTGAGTTGGCCCGCCGGACCTCTACAACCAGCAAGAATGTGACCCAAAACCACTCAAAAACAAAACTGACCATCGGTCCGGGGTCCAGACACTCACTGGCTACTGAGAGCGGGCAGCAGGGATGCATGGGTGTATCCCTGATGCCGCTGGAGACCAAGTGGCGGTGGACCTCTGGAATGCCCGTGGCAAGGATGTGGGCGCCAGTTCCCAGCTGGGATGCCCTGCCACGGCAGTGGTTCCCAGAGTATCAGGTTCTGGGAAACCCCCCATGGTTCACATAAGAGGATAACTGGTGCCAAACCTCCAGCCACTGCTCCCATAACCTCTCATCTCTCCTCATTGTGTAGGTGGATGTTAGAGAATGTGACCCAAGAGAACTCATCGTCTGGGTTGTTTGACGTAGAGAGAAACAGGTTGACTGTGAAACCACATCACTACAAAAAATGGTTTAATTGTTTCTGTTGGTTCGGACTGCTGGTCAGACAAAACAAGACATGGTTTCTGGGAACTTGGGATGAGTATTTGTTTTAATTTTGACATTTACTTGGTGGAACATTGAATATAGAAACTAGTCACCAGATTAAAACGGTAATAAAATAAATTGTTGCCCTGGTAGAATCCTCAAATTATTACTGCTCTGACACCTGTTCTGTACAGCATCAACAGTACTTCTAATATAATCAACATTTCAGGGTAACCCAGGCCTCAGGAACAGCAGGCTAACCCATTTCTAAATCCACACAGTCAGCAAAATTTAACATGATGTCAGGCGGCTTATAAAAAGTGACCATATGGGGACCAAGAAAAACACACAGTTGGACCACACACACACAGACACACACTAACACACACACAGAGTGTAAACTGCAGGATAGTCATGTGTTGTAGTGTATACATAGCTAACTTTGTGTTGTTCTGCTCGGTTGTGCGTGGAGCAGCCTGAGAACATGGTGGCCCAGCGGGCTAAAACTGCACTCTGTGGCAATGAACCGGCAAATCCACAACCAGGGGGTCACTATCTCTCTCTCTCTCTCTCTCTCACACACACACACACACACACACACACACACACACACACACACACACACACACACACACACACACAGCCTAACTCTTGTCCTGGAAAACTCCCCAGTCAGGGATGTATAGTAGCCTGCAGGAGAAATTCACACACTGTAACTAATAAATCCCTCTGGTGCGGTTTTGTTCTCCCAGTGGTGATACTGCTCTGTTTCCCTGTGTAAATGGGGGTTAAAGAGCTGTGATGTATTAGTGTATGCATACAATGTGGCACGAGATGATGGGCTGCTCTCAGGGGAACTGTTGCTTCCTGTTTCCTTTATAATCCCACTGAGTCATTACAGTGACGCTGGGGCCGTCACATGTTAGCTATTAAGAGTGTACAGAATAAACAGTGATACAATAGTCACTGTCAATAGTGAGGCAGCATCCTATGCTGTCTGTGATGTTAGCCAGAGTGTTTTGTGTGTATGTTCCTGTAGCTGCCACCTGTTTCTTCTTAAGAAAAATCTTAACCGGAGGGACTAAACTGAGATTGTGACACTGACTTCAAATGTTGTACAAGAGAGATGAGGTGGAAGAACTTTTGTAACATACTGTGCGATAATACATGCCCTGTGACTCATTACCTCTCTTCCTGTCCATCCCCCTATTACAGTCTCTGAAACACAGTGCCAAGAAGCAAACTGCTCAGACTGGGAGCTACATTATTTTGGCTTTTGTAAGCAGCAATATGAAGCTGGGAGAGCAGAGCCGAGAGCAGAGCAGTGGTGCAACTGTGACGTGTATGGCCTGTACCAGAACAGAAGGTATCTGAAAACTCTCACAAACATGATCAGTCATCCAAAGGTTCTCTTTTTCATACAAATCTCTTCGAACATGGGTGTCAGACATTAAAGAAACGCACGGAAACTCACAAATGAATCTTTTTCGGATGAGTCTTCTCCTTCTGACCGGCGTGTCCTCCTGCTGGCTGCGGTCGTCCCGGCTGAGTTGGCGCAAAGAAGTGGTCCCTTAAACTCCTGCCTGTCTGACCCTGAGAGAGTGAGTGGGGAGACCGACAGCTGGAGCAGCTGAACACATGCAAAGGGAGGGAGAGAGAGAGAGAGCAAGAGAGGGAGAGGAGAGAGAGGGAGGAGAGAGGGACAGCCCATTCTTACCCCCCCCCCCCCCCACACCTCCTCCCCCTCTGGCCCCCTGCACTGCCATCCTCCACTCTCCAAACCCCCTCTCCCTGACCCCCCAGGATGCAAATTCCTGGTCTGCGGCCCGAATACCAAAATTCCAAATCTGTCCAAATCGCAGGCCGAACAACAACTCACAGATTCACACACTTGCCCCCACATCTTCTTACCCAGTGCCCCCTCTTACTGGTCCCACAACACACCTGGTTTCATTTAAACTAAACCCCTGCAAAAGCCCCAAGCTCTCCCACCCGTTCTTCCCTCCCTTTTCCCATTTACCCCCCATCTATCTATACTTACCTCCCCCATCTTTTACTCTTTTTTTTTTTCCTTTCCATAAAGCGACTAAGACCTTCGCTCTCGTCCAATCTGACATGCAGGATATTTATAGCCGGGGAGAGAGAAGTTAATGGAATGTGGACAAAAATTAGAGAGTGGAAGAGAAACAAAGTGGAGACTTATTCGGAAAATTTGTCAGCTTATTTCTCAGAATAAACTGGAGGCGCTTTATGGGATGAAATAGAGAAAATAAAATACTATCATTATTCCTGACCAGCTTTGCTGCTCTGCTGCTCTACATGACTAATCCATTACTGCACTTGGAATCATTTCAGCAGTATTTTGTCTTGCTAAATTATCAGTCTGCTTTGCAAACTGGTTAAGATGTTGCTTAACCCAGTTTTTATAAGTCAAACCCTTTACAAAATGACTGCATGCATTAAGGTTTATAGCAGATATTCTTTCATACTAATCTTTATATTTTTAGAGTGCACAATCATGCTATTTTTTTACATTGTGGGAGCAATGCTTTTTAAATTTTCCTCGTGTTTTTTCTTCTTCTTAGTAAACCTTTGGTTCAAAATAACCTTTACTTAGCCCAAGATTGTTTATCTGTCCTTTCTTTCTGGGTGGTGGCAGCTGTCATTACGGGAGATGCTGTTAAAAGTCACACTGACCCCCTACCTGGACCAACTGTGCCCCCCTGGCTGGTCCCTTATGCCCATGACCACACACAGGCACTGGAAGAAGTCTCAGTCCATGACACATGCAGTCTGCTGGCCATATTCAATTCTAAAACACTAATACAGTTTAGATTGGTAAAGCCCTGCTTCATCAATCTGCCCTCTTCACTTTTGTGCTATGACTTACATCTCTCGCTCTCTCTCTTTGTCTCCAACCTCCATCCAATTCTCAGTAAGATCAGTAAACTGTTCCTGGAATGAGTTAAAGATAACAACTCCTCCATATAACACCGCAGATAAAATGATAACACAAAACAAAGTGACATTTTGATGTAAATATGTTAATTTTATTTACAGACACTGTACGGACGCTATAGGTGCAAACAGGGAGACTGAAAGCAATAATGGGGCTTAAGAAGCAGAATTCATCACCGCTGACTAAACGAAACAAACCGAAGGGTTAAGATAACGGCTTCGGTGGGGGGCGGCAGCCAGAAAACAAACGAGGGAGAAGCGTGGAGAAATGAGGGGCGAGCTGCGAAGAAACCGCTTCAGTCGTGATACATTTTGAAGATACAGCTTTTGACAACGCCCATGTATCTGTCCCACACAACCTGATGTCTGAGGGGCAGAAAAGAGAGAAACAGAAAAAGAGCAAACTGTAAGTAAATGGAGCAAAGAGCTAATGCAAGACTCATGACAAACTGTAATTGTGAAATCTGTGTGAAGAGAGTAAATGAGGCAATCTTGGTCCACTCAGTGTAGTACGTGGGGGGTGGGTTGTCTGTTTCTTTTTATGAATATCTCTTTGTTAAACATGTAGTGGTGCAGAGCTGTGTAAACCCTTAACTACATTCCTGAGTGTTTGCATGAGAAACAAGGTAACTACAGTTTGAGAAATCAGGGTCGAGATAGGGTGACACCCACTGGTGGAGCTGAGACGTTAATATTAGAGAGGATTTAAAACACAACTTTATGCTTGAGCAGCTTTGATGAGTGCCAAAGTACATACTGTATATTATTTGGTTAGTTTTCTCAAAGAGCTCTGGCACAAAATCCTGACTGTATTTTGCGGCCCCCGAGGAATTAAAAGTCCTGGCAAGGTTGGAGTCACGCTCTACCTGATAAGCTTTACAGAATAAAAACACATTAACTCACTTGAATGTGTCAAGTATGTGTGCAGAGTTGTTGTAGTGAGTAAGGTAGAGTCTAATGTCCGCAGCTGTCCATCGGTCGGAACGACACGGCTCAATAAACTGGGGGAGAAAAAGGAGGGGAGGAGACGTTACATCACACAGTCTCAAAGGCAGACTTCAAGACTGGAGTTGAATGATCTGTCTTTGCGTCAAACACATAAAGATAGAAACTACATTTTGTAGAAGTACACACCTTCTCCACAAGATCAATGAAGAAATCTCTGACATCCTTTGTGTTGGTTAACTTTGCAGCAATGTTGACAAGGCCTCTGGATAGATTCTACAAAAAGGAAATAATTACATTTAATAACTATTATTTCCTTTCACTGTAGAAGTTACATTTCCGATATTCTGAAGTTTTTTTTATTTCTCACCTTAAAATTAGTCTCCATCTCATTAAAAGCTTTAGTCTTTCCTCTGAGAGCTGTACAGACCAGACTGGAAAGAAAGGGGAGAAAGGAAAAAGAGAGAAATGTCAATACAAGAAAATTAAATGCCAATTAAGAATTCTGAAATAGGAAAAAAACTTTTAGGTTTTTCTGCATTTTACCTTTTGTGTTGATCCAACAGATCTTTGTCAGTGATTAAAACCTTCAGCTCTTTCAGCTCTTGTAAAAACTCTTTATCGAGATCCACGTCCATGTCTTCCACCATGTTATCTACAAAGTCAGACACTGTCAAATATGTTCAAAAGAGGTTGTTTTTTTTCTTTTAACTATCATCACTGCTTATTAATTTTTCTGACAATTATTATCAGACTGGTTTACCCCAATTAACATTGTTCACTTGGCACATTTTAATTTCATCTTCATTGTAATAGGATCTGCAAAACCTGAAGGACCTCTGGTGGTCAGCTGGCCTCAGTGACGGAGGCACTGCTCTAAATGTTCCTTATTCCTAATAGCCAACATCAACAGCATACCTATTGTACTTATGTGAGACATATATTTAAAGTCCTCTTTCTATTTTGTGTTTTTTTTCCTTCTATTTTTGTTGTTCTTGGATTTACCTCTAATGTTTTATCAATCTGTAACCCTCAAACTAAGACACATTTAGATGGTTACATGGTTGTTACATAACTGAATAAAATGTTATACATGTCCTTCATATCTCAGATAAAAATGACAGCAAACGACTGAAGGAAACCAGACGGATGGCTCACCAACAGCCCCAACAGTCCAGTTGCTGATAAGCTGCCCAGCACAGAAGGCAAAGTCCTGGAATGTGAGATATTGCAGCTTTCTTTTCCCCGTCTCAAAGCGATTGTTGGCAAAGAAAACAATGGCAGCATAATCCCTGAAATGAACGAAAGAGGCATTATAGAAACTAACAAATATATAGATCGGCAAAACTTTTTTTTTTTTTCACTAGTTTAAATAACCCTGAACGCTAGACTTCACAGGAGAGGTTTTGTTAGAGTTAGCTAAAAATATAAACCCATGTAGTAATTCCTCATAACAACTGCAACAACACAGAGGCAGTCAGGGAGGTTTGTACTCGGCTCTTCACACGGATTACCTTGCAAGCTTGTCAGAAAGCAGAAAGTGGTGACGTATGTTCTCCACCAGGGGTCCCTTGAGCTCTTCCACAACTTTAAAGACGCGTTTGAAGTTGTCAAACTGAAATTAAACATATGATGCATGAGATTTACATACATTTATAAAATCTGCACAAAATATATACATCAGACAATAAAAGATGTTAATCTAAAATAATAGAAGTGTCAAGAATTCAGCTCGTCACTGAAATAAAAAATTAGGATCAGGAACAATTCAAGATGGTTTCACAACAAAAATATATCAATATTTTTTTTAACTGCTGAAGATTTCTCTGATTAAGAGTGAGCAGTAACTATTTATAAACTGATAACACAGACAAACAGTCCTTGTGGTGTTGCTCTTACCTGTCGTCTGCAGCTCTTCAGTGTCACACCTGTCTTGGCTCCAATATCGTCTAAGTCTTTCTTGGTTCCTTTGGAGAGTTTCTTTCCCAGGACCTCACGGACAAATGCATCATCGAAGGTGTAATATCTAAACATGGAAATACAATTGTCAGAATATATTCTCATTCATTATGTCAGGAAACAAGAATAAAGTACATAAATCTTGATTAAATATTGACGACAGACACTGCAAACACATCAGAAAATTTAAGGTGTAAAAATTAGAGCATCATTACTGCACCTCTCTATGAGCATGGCTTGTCGATGAGGTGGGATCTGGAACAGTAGCTGATTGCCTAGTTTGGATGGACTGTGCAGTAGACGCTCACACATCTGGAAAGTCCTGTACTGGTCCATGGTGTCACTCAGCAGAACATCTGCACTCGCCTCACACTCCTCCATCACTCCTCCATCTATTCGTACCTTCACTGCATCGTTCACTGTTGGATAAATCAGACAAGCTTTGTGATTCATCCGTAGCTGTAGTTATGTGTAATAACCTATCCTAAAAAAGCTGCTGGTGTGAATATACAGCAGCACTATATAAGATAAGATGATCCTTTATTAGTCCCACAGTGGGGAAATTGCAGGATTACAGCAGCAAGAGACACATAGTGAAATAAAAAAAATAAAAAAAGTAATATAAATAAACAGTAAGACATTAATAAAACAGAAGAAAAAAAAAATCTACAATACAGTATTATATATATACAGACAGAATAAAAATGTATTTCAAAATGTATTTATATTGCACCAGTTGAAGTAAATAAAGTGAGCAAAGTGATTGAAGTGTTATTAAGTGTTAACTAAACATGGTATTACAATTGTCAGAATATATTCTCATTTATTATGTCAGGAAACAAGAATAAAGTAGTGGTGTTTAATAAAAAATACATGTTGTGGTAACATCTGCCTTGAGAGAGGAATAACCTAGTTCAAGGAAGGGGCATATTTCAAAGATGGAAAATGACATACATCTTACATGGGCTTCTTCTAATGTGCAGGATGTGGATATATATAAATATATGTCGCAATATGTGTGCAGCTCATTGCAAGTTTCATTATGTGTTTTCCAATCCTGTCACACCTTTAGCACATTAGAGGTGTCTAATCTTTAGCCTATTAAATTTACGACCCCGGCTGCACGGTGGTGTAGTGGCTAGCACTGTCACCTCACAGCAAGAGGGGCCCGGCCCGGGCTCAGTTCCCGGTCTGGGCAGTGTGGAGTTTGCATGTTCTCCCCGTGGCACCGTGGGTTTCCTCCGGGTTCTCCGGCTTCTTCCCATAGTCCAAAGACATGCAGCTCAGGTTAACAGGATATTCTAAATTGCCCGTAGGTCTGAATGTGAGCGTGACTAGTTGTCCATCTCTATATGTGGCCTGCGATAAACTGCCGACCTGTCCAGAGTGAACCCTGCCTTCACCCAATGTCAGCTGGGTTCGGCTCCAGCTCCCCGCGACCCTGAGTAGGATAATGGCATTTACGACCCCTCCGATTATTCTTGTGACCTCTGGGTTGGTCCTGCATTTGAATTATATGTTCAGTGATAATAAAAATAAAAGCCTCATTGTGTGCATCTTTGTAAGATAACTCCAACAAACCAGGACTATGTATAAGCACCTCTACTCATCAGTGTGTCCACAGTCTGCTGGAGTACAATGTGACCTGGAGACCCACGAATCTGACTCATACCTGTGTAACCATCCAACCAGAGCTGGTACACCTCCTCGTCCATGATGGTGGTGTTACCCACGAACACATCCAGCTCCATTGTCATCTGCGTGGTGGCAGAAAAGTAAAAGCAAGGAGATGTTTAGTTTAGCAGCAGTAACGTTAACCATCATCAATCAGCTGTCAGATGATCTCAAAGCCACTCTAAGTACCAAAAACACACTGTACCTTGGTATGAGTGTTGCCCGGCCCGTTTCAAGCACAGAACTGCAATAAAAGCTGCAAAGTAAAGTAAACGGCTAAATAATATTGGCTGGACTTAACCCCTCTTGCCATGGCCGCCTAGCAAACTCCCTCCATTAAAGGTTGCTTCTTCCCTGAGCTCTGCGAGCAGCTTCAGCGGAGAATGAACCGACAACCAGACAACAAAACGGTAAACTGAGATAAAACGAACGTTAGCGCACGTGTTTTGAAACACGATCGTCTACCAAATGGCAGCGTACTGTATTGCTATGGGTGCTCGGTGTCAACAACCGCAGTTAGGAGAAACGGACTTCCGGTTTCGTGACGTCACATGAAAGGTTCTACGCGTGCGCGGCTCTTACTGTAAAGGTTCGTTAGAAAGAGCTGCGCATCTCCTGGAATCCAGACGAGAGGAGGCGGCCGCAGCAGGAGGCGTTGACAAAAAACTGTGATCAAGTCGGACAGTTTTAGCTGCCTTCAAAGTATACACAGGAAGTCACAGAAAAAATGACTTCCTGTTAATTCCGAACTTCAGGCTTCTTGTAGTTTACAGATCACGTTTGGATTCATTCATATGTGTTTATAAATATATATTTATGTAGAAATGTGCGTGTAGCTGCATCCTTTGTTCTTTTTATGTCTATCTGTGAAATACATTACTACTGGTTTTGATATGTGTTGTATAAATAAGATTTTGATTATCAACCACACAAGCTATGTTTTTAGATTAAACCTGAGACTAATAGTCAACAATCGAGCGTTAAGTATTACATTTACACATAAAATAAGGATTTTCTACAACACGTGGTGTTTGCAGTTCTCTGATGTGGGGACAGCCAGGCGTTTCCCATCATGCACTGGGCCACACAGTCAGTGGGGAGCTACTGCGGCGCCTGGGTCTAAAATTGGCGGCCGCCTTGTTCTTGTGAGATTAGGCTCGTTCGAGATGAGCCAGTTCTGCGCAGAATCGACAATCGGCACGCAATGCATGCCGGTTAGATTTGTGTCCGACTTGGTCCCGAATTGCTCTGACGTCATGCACACATGGTCAACGATACAACATCTTATTTATACAACACATATCAAAACCAGTAGTAATGTATTTCACACGCAGACATAAAAAGAACAAAGGATGCAGCTACACACACATTTCTACATAAATATATATTTATATATCCTGCTGCGTGTCTCATGTGGGTTCACTCACCACATGCCCGTAACCCTCTATAACCTCTGTGCGAAAGTAAATCTGTTTCATCTAGCTTTGATCTAGCTTCTTTCTTCTTCTTCTTCTTCTTTCTTCTTCTTCTTCTTCTTCTTCTTCTTCTTCTTCTTCTTCTTCTTCTTCTTCTTTTGTAATGCGGATGGCATCCAACAAAAGGTGCATTACCGCCACCTACTGCCGCTACACCACTGACCAATTACAGAGCATGTTAATGGTCACGCTGGGCCCTGCGGCGAAACACACGTCCATAATGCTAGAAGGCCTCTCCATGTAGTTTAAGCCGCTAATCTACCAGAGAAACAGAGGTGAAATGTGATTGGATGAGCGCTCTTAACCAGATCCTTAACCAGCGGCCACGCAGCAGGCTGGAAGCTGCAGGCTGAAGGCAGAGCAACAGAGGAAGCTGTGCAATGAGAAAATAAGCTAATAGGGAAAAATAATTATAATACATGTAGTGTATTTGTGAAAAACAATTAAATTATAAAATCTTGTTCCACTGCTTCAGTCACAGCTTAGAGCCAAAGCAGACGTCTCTCATCCTTCAGGGTTCAAATGTGGCACAATCCCGATGTGATAACGGTCCTAAATTATGCGTCATAAGAAAAATAGGCCATTTCATTTTGTCTTTGTCCCTAAGGTTAAAATACAAAGACACACTTTTTTTCTGACCAGTGAATATACGACTGCAGACAAAATTGTTGTGTAGACAATTTAATAATTAGACAGTAATCACTGATAAAAACAGAAATGGACAGCGTTTTGTAGGTTTCTACAAAATTATATTGATTAACTTGAATTGGGTATATTTAAGGGATCATGTGTCACTATAGCATGAAGGATAACCACTTTAATCATGGTGCTATAGGTTGACCTCTGGGTTGTTTTGTTTAATTCCCCTGTGTTCATAATAATAATAATAATGCATTTAATTTGTAACATACTTTTCTTTCAAAAGAATCTCAGAGTGCCACAGAGCCAATACATAGTAAACAAATAAAAACATAGTTAAAACATAGTTAAAGCAAACCATAATAAAAATTGAATAGCTGACCATCGTCCCACTTCTAAACCCACCTAAAGCTGAGGATGTCTTGCCGTTCCCGAAATGCGTATACCCAGAACCCATAACGACCTGCCCACTGCCTATGAGCCGCAAAGTTGGCCTGTGTTTAATCCTGTTGGCAACCATTCATTTTAAGTAAGAAAGCCACCAATGGCCAGAAAAAAATCCAACTACAATGAACGATAATGTAAAGACTCAAATCACTACAGCACATCTGTCAGCCAGTAGCTTATTTCTGCCCTTCCATTTGTGCTCTTAAGTTATTTTAAAATGTGTACGATCCGAGATGAGATCTGTGTGAGCACAAGGCCTGTGCCTGCTTGCTGCGTGTTCACAATCTGCTCTCTTTTCCTCCGGCGATTAATCTAAATAAATCCCTGCAAATCCCTCTCCTCGCCCTCCCTTTTGGTGTTTCATGTGTCCTTCAAAATCACAACATAAGGGAAAACGACTCAGTCAACATGTCTTTTTTGTCGGATCTCTCGCTGCACATCAACACTCTCACTTCTAACCCCTCATGACACCCTGATTCCATCCCCAGCTCCCTCTTGCACGGCTAACACCCTACATTGTTATGGCCTCAGCTGAACAATGGAGGTGGGACAGAGGGCGGAAGGATGTGGCTGAATGCCTCAGCATAAACCCATGGAAGAAAAAAAGCCTGCAGTCACACTTTCCGCCAATGTTCTTTGAAAAGAAACAAGTACAACCACAAGTCACTCATGATACCTCTGCATTGTACTGTACATTTTTCTTTTTAGTGAACTTTAAAGGCATGAAGGTCATGTATCTCCTATGTTTTGCAAAGGTTTGGGCAGAGCTAAGATCTGGTCATAACATGTCTTTGGTTTTTGAGGATGATGAGACCAAGCTGATCAGATAACCGAAGATGCATAGAACCTTTCCTCATCATTTCCTTCAAGAAATGTGCATATGCATGTTGTTTTTGGATTCATGACATGATAAAGGTAAAAGTAAAATGCAAATGGGGCGCACAAGTTCCTCTCTGAGAGACATGCAGCAGACAGATTTTCATAGCTGAGACGACCAGAGTCAGATCAGCTAGATCACTGAGCTGTTCAATTATACGTTGCCATTCACTACCATGTCACATGACCTCTGGTATGCGAAGAGCCTCAGAGGAAACCACTAACATGTCCGATTGCGGTCTAACCGACGTGTCAAAACAGCAGTTATCGCAAAAAGTGAAACTTCCGGGGGGAAAAAACCATTCAAAATAACATGATTGTTGAGGAACATGATTGCATTGAAACCTGACAAAGACACCTTCTAATACAAGTAAAAACGTGGATGAGTACGAAATCTACATTGTAGTTAAATACAATTCGTTCTTCTCACTATTTTCATAAAAATGTAACAAGTCGATGCTTTTACTTTGAAGGCGTCAATGGCTGTTTCCGGTTGACTCCAGCTTGACGAGCAGCTCGCCGCTCACAGCCGTGAAAGTGGCGGAGGCGGACATTGTTGTGGTAACAGTCCAGCCCCAGAGGATGAACAGCGATGATGCATTCATTTTGAGCGGTTAAAGGGCGAGCTTGGATTTTAATTTGTTTTGTTTGTTTGTTTTTTATCTAAAGATTAGTCGTTTGTAAAGAACCGGGTGGAAACGCCGCTGCACCGTACGGTTCTTCTTACACCGGGAAACGGAGTTCATTCAGCCGAGGCGAGCGCAGCACAGCCTGGTGAGACGATGCCAGCGACGTGAAAAACACAACATCTGCAGGGTGTGCATCCGAATAGGCTGCTGGATTAAGCCTCCGTGGATCGGCCGGTCCTTTGCACATAAAGGCCGACGAAGAGCCCACGGGGCGGCCGTTGCCTTCACATACTGAGAGAGGAGGTAAAATAAGGACAGTTGTAGTCCTGGAGGCCTTTGGAGAACACAGTCTGCTGTGGAGAAGATGACAGATTGACATTAATGTGGGTTCGCGGCGCAACACGACCTCATTAAGACATCATCCACGGAGAACTGGGTTCAGCACAAATTAGGGCTTAAATCACAGCGCCTTGGAGAAAGCCATCTAAAAAAAAAACGAAAATCACATTGGTGTGCCATGATTTGGCCTCCGGTGCTGTGGTGATCGCATAGGCTGACATCTGGAAAACACTGTATGCAGAGGAATAGGATGTGATGGCTCTGTGTTAAGCAGTGAAGCACCCAGCTACACCTCAGCGCTTTTAATACACTCTCAGGTACCCTCTATAGGTGTAGGTTTTTTTTAAATAGAAAATGGGTAGCGACGGTGAGATAATAAATAGAGAGCTGTCAAAGATGTCTGACGAGGATTTGCTGGCGTGCTCCAAAGAGGAGCTGGTGAGCCGGCTGCGTAAAGAGGAGTCGGAGAAAATCTCAGCTCTCATCCAGCGAGGACGGCTGATAAAAGAGGTAAATAAACAGCTGCAGGGACACCTCCTTGAAATCAGGGAACTGAAAGTCATCAATCAGCGCCTGCAGGAGGAAAACGTGGAGCTGCGGGACCTGTGCTGCTTCCTGGACGACGACCGGCTCAAAGTGAAGAAGCTGGCCAGGGAATGGCAGCTGTTCGGGCATCACGCGGCTAAAGTGATGAGGGAGGACCTGGGCGGTTACTTGAAAAAGCTCGCCGACCTGGAGCGCATGCAGGACGGGCTGGTGAAGGAGAATTTGGACCTGAAGGAGCTGTGTCTGGTCCTGGAGGAGGAGTGTGTCAGCAGGAGTGACTCCAGCCCCGGAGGCTCCACCGAGCTCAACCTGCCCTGCATGGTGGCCCGGGACCTTGGGGACGGAAGCTCGAGCACAGGCAGCGTGGGAAGCCCAGACCAGCTCCACCTGGTGTGCTCACCTGATGACTGATGGCAGGTTTATGTCAGCAGTCAGGGCTTCTCCGAATCAAATAAGGAATCTGTTGCTGCAAAGATTTGTGTGCCACCAGGTTTAGATTTGACAAAGAATCTACCACTATTGACATTTTCAGGACTTTACAAAGACGTTTAATAGATGTTTGCCAGATGATAATGTATCAACATTTTACAGTATTTGTTTTCTAATGAGTCCTCTGTTTTGGGGTAATTCTCCTTTTTCAGTGGTCTGAACAAAAAAGAAATGGGACCAAAAGAATGGGGTCACATATACAAATTTATCTCATGCACTGGACTAGCCTACACTGGTAGAAGCCTTTTTTTCTATTGCACTGGACAGCGTTACCATGGATCTTTAAATCACAGATCTAAAGATTCATTTCAATCCAGTTTTGAGCCATATTTAGTCCACTGAATTCCAATAGCACTGAAATAGATTTGTGATAAAAGAAAAAAAATGAAACTATTTGATATTTGCTTTTGCTAGATGCCCAATAATGTGTACTATTTTATGCACTCTCTTCCTCAGGACAGGATTGGAGTGCCATATGTGCATGATGATTGTCACAATTTGTACAGGCCTGTTATCCAGTCTGATGTGAGGGCCCTTCAGGTTTACTGTGGGTGAGGCTGCTGTGCATAATGTACATGTGCTAGCTGGAGTCTAGAGCCAGCACACATGTTAGGGTTTGGGATCAGACATGGTAGATGTCCTTGGACCTCACTCAGAGCTGAACTGAACAAGTTCTGTCACTTTTTTAAAAATCCAACTGGAAACTCTTTGTATCAAACTGGAAGGTCTACAAGTTTTAATGATTTATATTCTATTCAAACCAAGCTGTTTAAATTCACTTGTATTACATTTTTCTGACATTGTTGTTGATGTTCAATTAGCATATCACAGAGTTTGTTTGAGTTGACGACAGTCAGCTTTGTCTTCTGTAACTCATGCTTTGTATTTACCCTGTAACATTAACTTTGACCCTTCTTTCTCTTGATTTATCTGTATTAACTAGCATTAGGCTACTAACCGATTTCAGTTTAAATCATAGATAATGCACATGGATTAGAAAAGATTTATTTTGTTGTTAGCTGTTTATTGGTGGGCTATGCTCGTAGTGCATTGAAGAGCTTTAAATACAGTGGGTATGACACTTTGTGCTGTTCTGACCTTTCTTTGTGTGTTTGACTTTGCAGAAACAAGCATTTACACATTTACATGACACAGAATGAATGAATGATTTCTGCACTTGTTTTTGACCTTTGTGTCGAAACCAACTGCACTTGATTGATGCTCCCGTCATGTCACGCAGTATGACTTTATGGATGTTCATCAGTTTTATTTTTGGATCCCAGTCCGGAGAGCTGAAGAGAGCAGTAACCACTTAGTGATGCACAGACGTCCTGTGACAGCAGCAAGCACACCAATTTTTTTTCTCCATCATGCTCTATAGCTCTCAATCTGACTCTCGTCTCATCTCTATTTCTCTCTCCAACCCCATTTTAGCAGAGCAACCCAATTCCCTCTGAGCCATGTTTGTATTAGCAGGAGATTCGCTTCATTTTTTGGAAATGGAGAAACATAGAACACAGTGTTCATGGTTGAGGGGCATAGAGCTGTCAGTCATGTCAGTATAATCACTTCTAACAAGCGTCAGTAAAAGGGTTGGGATTATTTTCCTTTAATATAATTATCTCAATTAGTTGTTTCATCTAAAATGTAAGAAATGAGAGAGAAATATGGCTGTTATAATTGGGTCAAAGGTTATATCTTAATTTTTTTTGACCAACACATACAGATATTCAGTTTCCAATGGTATAAAACACTGCACCACATCCTCGCATTGGATAAGATGCCACCTGAGAATATTCAGTTCTCATCTTTTATTGATTATTCACAAAATATCTGCAGATTAATCTTCCATCAGCTGACTAATCAAATACTCCTGTCAGTCCGACAGTATTTTCATTTGAATTTGATGAATGTGTTGATTTTGAGATGCAGTTAAGTTTAATCATATCCTTCTGTTGTTTGTTTTTTACAATAATAATACTACATCACAAATTTCACACAGTCATGGACAACAGTTATTTGCTCTTTATTGTCTGTGAAGTAGTACAGTTTAAGAATAGATTAAAGTAAGGCACTGCCCACCAAAACAGTTCATCTGTCAGATACAATAAAAACATTATCAAAAATATATTACATTCTCAAGAATAAATATGTGGTAATAATCTATATTAACTCCTATGGCACAGCCTTAGTGGTCAAATATTTGCATAGACAATATTAGGATTCATAAAAGATTCATACAAAAATAAGGACCATTTACATATAAGTACTCTATTTCCCTTGTTGAGAAAGTTTATAAAATGTTACATAACAATAAAGTAACAATGTAAGAAGTTATTAAATGCAATATTATACTGAGTTATCGTTATTAATATATTATTAGATAGTTATCACAGTTGTATTATTCTATAATTCTGCATGCATTGCTGTGTTTTGAACCTCCAACAAATTCATTCTACCTGATAGCTTTTCAAATGAAAAATATAAAGACTTTATATCAATACTTAAAAGAGAGTAACATTCTCATCCTTATAGTGCAACTACCTTACATATTATATAAGTAAATAATCAACTTTCGAAAGAGAAGAAATGACGCAGATGCACATTTTGAAATGGTTAACAGAATCATCATTTTCATTTCCCTCATGTTTTCCAGAGATCTTTTTTGTCACACATTCTGAAATTTACATTAGTGTTTTTCCAGGACGAGACGGCAGTAAATCACAGAGTGAGGATGGACGGGGAGTGCAGGGAGTGATCCGATTGGTCTCCACTGCTGCTGCTGCGGCGATGAGCTATCCCACAGGGCTGTGGGACTTGAGACTGGTGGATGTTTCCCTGGTGTAATGTAGCATGGGATGTGATGGAGGCGCTGGTGTCTAAAGAGGCAGAGGGATAGGTGAATACCATACCAGCTGTGAAGGGCAGGAGAGAGGGAGTGGACATGAGAACCGGGGTGTGGAGAGAATCTGATTCAGTGGTAGAGGCAGCCAACGTCACATGCTTGGGGGGGATGGTTATCTTTGGTTTAGGTTTCTCCATCTTTGGTGGCAGTGTGGTCGAGGGTCCGGGTCTGCTGAACTCCTGTGGCTCTACTTTTATGCCTCCCAAAGAGGAAGTTGATGGAATCGGATCCGAATCCGAATCCGAGTCCTCAATTTTACAAATGGGACGGTGAGCCTCCAGGACCAGCTCAAGCTTGTCTCTCTCCTTTTGTAATTCAGCTATTTCCTTCTGTAATTTGGACTTTTCATCCTCCAGCCGGTCAGTCTCCTACACCAGGGGAAAGCAGAGAGAGAGACAGACATATGTGTTAAGTCCCTCATCTCTCATTGAGGCCAATGTCTTGTGTTTCAATCATTAATGTTTGCATTTGTACAATCATCACTTACGTTTTGCAATGTGTCTGTCAGCTCCCGACGGCGATTGCGACATTTTGCTGCAGCCACCTTATTCCTCTCCCTTCGTATTCCACGTCTCTGCATCTCTTCCTGGGATAACTTTGATGAGAAAGGGAAGATTAAAGATTAAAATACATGAAATAAATTAACCTGACACAGAGAGTCAAACTCTAAACACCATTGACTGTCTAAAGTTGGATTGTGAAACCTTGCTTTGGGTAGAAAACTCAAAATATGAAATGTACAGCGAGACAATTTGGGACGCCATCGTAGACTACATGACACATGTGAAATACTACCACCCTGTGTGTGCACTGAGTCATCACAGTCATGGCGGATGAATGATCTTGAAATGTCTGAGTTTTTGTGCCTTTGTAACACCCTAACTCTGACTTCATCCAGCACCCTGCTGAATAATTGCTGTTGATCAAATATTTCCCGCCCTTTCAGGGTGATGAGTCACCCTCAAACCCCAGTGGTGACTCAGCTGTGAGTCACAGAACATGACTTGCCCCTGTGAGTCACATGACAGTCCACTTCCTGTACAATGAAATTACAACGGAATGTGTGCCAACATGTGTCTGATGAAATCAAAAACTTGTGGTGGTGCCGAAAATGCTGATAGTTTTTAAGGTCAAAGTTGCGTTGAACTGGCACATAACTTCTGGCACGTAACATTGCTCTGGTCACAAAAATCTGATCTTTGCAAACAATGTGTCGCAGGTGATCATTTCACTGAGTCAACAAAGACTCAAAGCAAACACCATCAAAGAACATAAACAGTGGGTGTTGGAAAAAAGTCTTATTTAGATAATGTATTCATTAAACTCTCTACATTGTATTATATTGTCCGTCCCCCATTTCTAAATGGATTCACCTCAATGGATATGTAAATCTAAAGGAAATGACACAGAGAGCATTACAGGATATTACGCACTAGTTACGAAATGATTGAGCTACTGTCCACACCTCACTATCTGCATCACTTACAGGGAAAATATGCCTCCCAAGATAGCTCTTTTCATTTTCTCTCTGGCTGACACGCAATAAATCCACAATTACCAGTGTATAAATATGGTTGTAAAGTTACAGAATCAGTTATTTATTTTCTTACATATTCATCGTTCCTGCGCCTTGTTGAAGTAGTAGTGTTTGGGGCTGCTCGTATGACCCCTGGTCTGAGAAGATGGGAAGGTGGTGGACCCAGAGGCCGTGCCCCTGAGAGGGTTGGGTAGGGCGGTACTGGAGTTCGGGAAGGGCCCGGTGGATGCATGAGGGAGGGCTGGACCAACCACTGGAGGTCCTGGTTGGTTGTGATGGCATTAAGGCTTGGTACAAACTGATTGCTGCCAGCCATTGTAAACTTCTGGGGAAATAGATTGAAAACATTGATTAGATAAAGTTAATGGAAGTAACAACATGTGATCAATAACAAAACATATGGCTTCTGAAGTCTAAATGGAAAATAATGAATGTAAACCATAACTGATGATGAAGCTTATCATGGTTACAGAGATCTACAGAATGACAACTTGTATAACTACACAAGTTACAAATGATGTGACATTAACAGTTCTACTTTATTGAAGCATTTAAAACGTTTTTTAAAATTTGATTCTGTTTGACCCCTAAGTCTCTGAGGTAAGTTGTAGCACACCTATGAAGGTACACCTACCTGATCCTGCTGTGTAGTTGTAGTGTTGGAGGTTCCTAGGGAGTTTGACCCAGAGACGTTGCCTGTGTACACCGGGTTGCCTCTCCCAAAGTTTCGATACATCCTTTCTGTTGAAATGAAAATCAAATATGATCCGGCTCGGGTTATAAAGCCTTCAGGTACCAAAACGGTACTTTCGGGTTGAATCTCGTGTGTCAATTCAAAACTCAGGGTAAGCCCACCTTATTGCAGTAAATCGGTAGAGTCCAAACGGGTGCGTCTTCAAGGGGGAGGAGGAAGGAAATATCGCGTCGCTTTTTTTCCAAATCGCCTTAAAACTTCCCAAAACAACTTTCAGTGCACCCTCTTGTTGTTAGTCATACATCTAGAAGCCAAAGTCTGGGAATGATTGTGAGGTTGTAAACTCTTAAAGCGGCACTATAGGTTCACCACGCCCCTCTGCAGTTACGGGAAATAATGTTGTCTGGAACCTCTCACGAATCAAACCACGTGCCGTGACGTCATTTACCATATATGGTGAGAGTTTCCTCCTGAGCGAGGCACTCGGGATTCCTCCACTGAAACCACTTCTGATGCAGTAGTACTACAATTTCCTACTCCAGTGGAAGTACTGTCACTTATGTAATATATTTTATTTACGCTAAGGTGAAATATGTTAATTCAAAATCAAATTGGCCGAAGTATAACACAAAAAAACAGAACAGTTATTTAAATGATAGCATATTTACTGTTATTTAAATATGTGTTGTACTTTTTGGAGGTAAGGACACAAATTGATCATTAAGATTTCAACAAGTTAAGAGGAAAGGGATCACACTAGACAAGTTTTCAAAAGTGTATCACTGTTCTCACTGTAATTGAGCTTTATGAAATTACAAAACTAAAGTAGATTAGTTTTGTCTTTATTATGGCAAATAGATGTACTGTTTTGTTTTCATTTCCAATGCTTATGGGAAATTTACAACATTTATGTGAGTTTGTACAGTAGCCTATACTACTTAAAAAAACGTATGTCAAAGTGGAATGAATAAGTTAATTTGAATATACTCTAACACATAATAGGTTTTAATGCAATTGATTCATATTTTATGACTAACCTGAAGTAAATTAGTATGTTTAACAATTTCAAGGTAACTTAACTTTACATTTTCAGTTTTCATTTTCAGATCCAGTTCAGAACATAACTATCTAGAAATTATGAAAACCTTTGTATTCTTAATAAATAAATAAATGCACAGTGAACCTTACTAATAATTTTCTTACTAATACTCTTAAAAGTAAATTCTGCCATTTATTTCATAGCTGTCAGGTCTGATAATAGTGTTCTTTTTAAATCATACACCGATATATCGTAAATATAAATTTGCTGGGTGCATGCTGTGCCTAATTGTGTTGAGGTTTTTGGCAGTCACTCTCACTTCACAAACCACATCAATGTGTATGCATGCCTGTGGAGATGAGTCAGTGCATTGCCACAAAGTTGCTCATTTATATCATCATCCTTTTCAACCACTGTTTTTTTCTTTTCTTGCAAGCACAATATAGTTGCTAGTAAAGATTAAAAAACTGCATGCTTCAGTTAGCTTAGTCTGTCACAGCTGCTGACCTTGCAGTCCCTAAGGACAGAGTTCCCGGCAATGGTTGATTTCGTCTAGCTGTTGATGCACCAGTGTCTCACATTACAGAGTCGCTAAAGTTAATTGGAAAGACAGTCTGTAGTCTTTTTTTGGGGGGAGGAAACGGAACAAACTATAGTGCAGATTAATCATCCTTATCTATGAGTAGTGGCCTTCTGTCTCATCATAACTTATGAATGAGAATAGAGACAATGACCGTACACTGAAACTGCCAAGAGCATGGAACTTAACAAAGCCTATACCTGATGCTCATTGGCCTATTTCACTGAGTCTCAGATTTCAGATTTCAGAAGAAGACACACATGCAGGATGTTTTATTTCAATGTGGTTGATGGTATCATATGAAGGGAATATGGGGTAAAGGTGAGTGCCAGATGACTAAAACGTCAGGAATGCATGATGCCACACTTGCTATAATTGTGACATGCCCCAACATGTTTCCCCTGATTACTCCATTCAACCACCAGCTGTTTCGGTTATGTCTTATTTGATTAAGAAATGTCTGCTCATCAGACATGCACATTTGGGTGCAAAAAGGTTTTATTTTAAGTTTGTGTGTATTCACATGTTAGAGTGTGTCATTTTTTTTTCAGATTCTCTTAAAATGTTCCCAACAGAAGTAAAAAAAAATCTGGAGTGGATGAAGGAAATTTAGATTTTATTACCATTTACTCACCCTACAAACACTCTGCAACACCCACACACACATCCATCCCACACACATAATTCACAGAGCATATACAAGCATCCTCATGACACACACCTATGTTTATTTGGTTTTGTGGGTGTTGCCTTGTGAATTAATACGTAAGTACCTTGATCTTTATACCTAGTACAAAATCTCATTATGCCTTTACAAAAAACAGATTGTCCAGGTCATGGTTTGGTGATATCAAGAAATAACTAGTTAAATAAAATACAATTTGAATAATATCAAATTACTACAATCCAAATGGTTTGGGAAATGTTATTTAACTTGGTATTAAAAATGTTAAAGGTACATTTGCAGTTTAATGTATCGTTACTCAGGTAAGTATGGTTCTTATTTTGAAGCACTGTAGAGGTGGTAAAAATAAAAATCCTTAAAGGTTTAAAGACCTCAATATAGTAACTAAAACAGTTTGAAGCATTAGGAACCAAATGTTCTTAAAGTAGTAAAAGTGAAAGTCTAGATGGAGCTAATTCTAACTGTGTTTAGTAATTTGATGTTATGTTAAGTTTCATGAATATAACATATGCTGTTATGTTATGTTAAAACCTTGCATACATTGGGATACATTGAATAAAGTAACGTTAAATTAAAACAAAAAACGCACCATAATTCCTCAAAACGCAGTGGATCAACGTTATAAGTGTACAGTAAGAGTCTCGCATGTAAGTAGCAGCAGTAACGCTGTACTTTAGTGATTATACTGTCTTCGTGATCTGCCACGCAGGCAAAGTGAAGTCGACCAACCGCAGTGGATGGGAGGGTCCTAAGCAGCAGCCACGTCGCGAGCTAACAACGTTAGCCGTGCAGGTGAGTGCTCTCGTGCTCGTTGTTTACTTCATTACATTGTCCCTCAGACAAACCTTGTGGGCATTTTACATGTTACTGTTGAATGTGTGTTTCTCACACATGCGGCTCCACCACGTGTTACTTAAAAATATGAGTTATATTAGCTAACTTAGCTGGCCTGACTATCTAGCTAGTTAGCATGAACCGGTTGCCATAGTGGTGAACGTTTATACGGAGGTTAGCCAGCTGGTGTGAGCCTCTTACTAATATCGTGTTAACTAATTAAATGTTCTCAATGCCAGCTGTGGTATAACATAATGGTGTGTAATCTATATGTAAGTTAACTAGCTAGCTGAGCGGAAACGTAGCTAACGTGTCATTGTTTTTGTTTTAAGCCAACGCCACAATGGACTTGCCACATCAGGGGTACAGACCAAGTAAGTAAAAATATGAATCACCGCGTTACCATATCGTATTCATTTTGTCAAATATTTGCAAAATACCCGTCCGTGGTTCTACTTCCTATTTTCTTACTCGAGCTCAACAAACTGCTGTCACTTAACGGGTGATATACAGTAACGTGATCCCAGTTTACTAGGTAACCTCAGACCAACAGACCTACAATCAATCAATCAAACTGTTATTACAGACTCAAGGTCAGATAATACAAAAGACATAAATAGAATAAAATACATCGACCTGTCAATGCTTTATAAATAGATAGCTGTACCAATGTCTCCACAGATGGGACTGGTAGCGTGTGGTACTATACTTTATGTTTGATAAAACCAAGATGATCTCATTTTCAGAGTCATTAACTCAACAGATAAATGTATACATAACATTTCTTAAAACAGCATTGAAGGTATTAATTCCTGCAGCCACAAACATTTCACTGGCACTACACCATATCTCGGTCTCTTCAGTAGTATTCTCATGGCGTCATTATAAGCTACTTGAAGTCTCTGTAGGCTTGCTTTTTTGAAATTAGACCACAAGTGTGCAGTGTAGAGTGGTGTACAATATGCTCTAAACAGAGAAATCTTCTCTCCGTCTGTACACATACCAAACTTGCGTGAGAGAATGTTTACTTGTGTATACATCCTACGACATTGCCTATAAATATCATCATCAGTCATCTGTTCTGTAATAAAATGTCCAAGATATTTTATCTTATCACAGACACCGAGTTTGTTATCAGACAATTTGAACCCAAACCCTAACCCTACAGTTTAATACACCAGTAACTTGAATAAATCCTACCTGCAAGAGGGTTATAGTGTCTATATGCTATTTGATTATCATGGGGTGGAGAAAATATTATGTCAGTATAATGCAATACAATTCAACAGCACCACAAACTACAGCCCCCAACATGTCCATACAATTTAATCAACACCTGTTTAAAACTGTTTGAACAAAATCTTTAACTTATAACCGTTGTAAAGGATTTATTGCATAACTGCATTAGTTTGTATTATACTGCATTAGTTTTAACTTAAAGTACCTAATAAACTGGTAACTGAGTATTTTAGAGCTTCTTCCTATTTCATTGCGTTGATTATTAGAGAGTAACTCTATTTAATATATATATATATATATATATATATATATATATATATATATATATATATATATATATATATATATATATATATATTATTTATTAGAGAGTAACTCTATTTAATATATATATATATATATATATATATATATATATATATATATATATATATATATATATATATATATGTATGTAATGTATATATTTATTTATTTATTCAAATGTCCCTAATTTACTCTGCTGTGTCCATCCATTCACAGCAAAACCGAGGGCCCGTGCAGCTCCCACAGCAGATTCTATCCTGTTTGATGACACCAGCTCTGTAGCGCCAGCAATGAACAATCAAGGCTACTACACTCCTGGGTACAATATGGCAGGACCCTCAAATGACATGCAAGGAGGTGCTGTGCCAAACACCATGTTTGCTGACCCAATGGCCAATGCTGCAATGATGTACGGCTCCTCATTAGCCAACCAAGGAAAAGATATGGTGAACAAAGAGGTGAGAAAAAACAGGATGTACTATGGTTTCCTTCAGATATGACATATGCTACAGATTGGGGTGTTAATCAAGTAACCTATACATACGGTTAAATTTAACAAAACTTTACACCTGCCACAAAAATGTGTCTTGGGGGATTCAATCTCAAATTGACAGGTGTAAATAGTGAAGATGCACCAATTGCAAGTTTTTGGGCCTATTCAGATTTTTTTTTTTTTTTTTCAAGTCTGACCAGCCAATTCAGATTGTCTGTCTTTCTAAAAACTATGATTGAAAGCATACAAAAATATTATGTAACTCCAAACTGATCCAAGTTACGGGACTTTATTGTTGTCAACACCTAGTTTTTAAGGATGTTCCTCCAGGGCTTTTTTGGGACTTTTCGGTGTTACAAAGTATGACTTGTGTGGCTGTACTTTGTGTCACAGCTGCCACTGTGTGTGCGACATGCATGTTGCATGTGTGTGGCTGTGACGGTAGTCTGTGCTGCTGTGTGCACGAAAATTTTATATAAGAGACTGATTGGCCAGCCAATCGATCTGTGCATCTCTTATAAATTCAGGTTGAAATACAAACAAACTGAACCATATGTAAGGTTTTGAAGTTTCGCTGTATGACAAAGCGTACAAAGCAAGATGCAGCCTGACTCTTGATATGGACAGATAAAATGTCTAAACAGGAGTACAGAGTCATCTCAAATACAGCAATTTGCAGTACAACTGAAGAATCTAATGTTCAAGCAAATTCATAATTTTATGTTTTTCAACATGGAGAATCATACAAATGTTCTTTTGACGACATATCCACTCTCCAGGAGCAGTCTAATACTTTGTGCTTTTCAACTACTCTGAAATGCTTCTTTGCCCGATAGTAGTCGGGGTGAAACCGATGTTGTTCGACTGGATTGTTAGCTTTCATACACAGATGGTTCAGATGTGACTCAGCTGTATTAATTATCCTTTGGCAGACTGTCACTTTTCATCTCTAGAGTTAATGTTTGCACTTCCTTTCCCTTTCAGATCAGCAGATACATGTCTGTGAACAAGCTGAAGTACTTCTTTGCAGTTGACACCAAATATGTATTGAAGAAACTTATGATCCTCATGTTCCCTTACACGCATCAGGTAATCAGTGCCATCCACCCATCAGACTTTGTCCTACATCAACGTACAGGGAGACACAAAACATTCAATAGCATGCATAACTGCTTGATAATTTCCCCTGCTATCATATTTTCACCCACTTATCAATTGAAACCACGCAAACAATTTAATCAGCCACTTAATCACCACTCCAGCTTTATTTATGAACATGAGAATGCTTTGATTGTCAGTGCGGGAATAAAAGCACACCGAGCTCAGTTCATTCCCACACACTTTATCTTACTGAGATTGTAAATGAAGTCACCACTCCAAACATTTTGTGCCCTGATAATGTACGAACAACACAGAGTGCAAACTCTCCTTACAAGACCAGGGTGACAAAAAGCCAAACTAAAGAAGATACTTGTCTTGATTTACTTTTCCCACAATGTGATATTGAGCTTTAAGGAGAATATTTATCTCTGTATTTACTCCATTCTCACTATTATTGAGCTTTAATCTTATCAAGTTTAAATTTACTTTCATTCATTTAATTGTTTCATGTAAGCTAACCCTTCAGGTGAAGAAAAGAGCACCAAACATAATTTGCTTATATCATGTTTTAGTTCAGTCAGCAGGGTGATTCGTACTGTACTTGTGTGTTCATGGTAGGATTGGGAAGTTCGTTACCATCGGGACGCTCCACTGACTCCAAGACAGGATGTAAATGCACCAGATCTTTACATACCAAGTAAGTTTTCTATATAAAAAAAAGAAGAAGATCAAAAGCAGAGCATTTTGTGATGCCTATCTAATGTTCTAGATGTACTTTTTGTCTTTTAGCGATGGCTTTCATCACCTACATTTTACTTGCTGGAATGGCCCTCGGCATTCAAAAACGGTGAGTGACTCTTCCTCATCTAATTTAGTTCATCACTCAAAGTAAATTTGTTTTGTATCAAATATGTTAAATACGGAGTGTGTATTTTCTTTTTGTGAAGGTTCAGTCCAGAGGTTCTTGGACTGTGTGCCAGCACCGCCCTCGTGTGGGTCATCATCGAGGTCTTGGTGATGTTGTTGAGTTTGTACCTTCTGACGGTACACAGCGACCTCTCAACCTTTGATCTCATTGCCTACAGTGGATACAAATATGTTGGGTAAATGTCATGTTATACTTAAGATGAATATGCTATGAAGATATGAGGGTTAGTTTTAGAACCAGGCTTCAACCTGTTGTGTATTATAGATGAAATGATTAACTGATAAATCAAAGATGTACATATATTCATTCAGATTCAGCTCGGTGGTTAAAAAGCACCTTTTGTAAATAAGGTATTTATATATTTAACTCGGCTCATGTTCGTTGCATTCAAATTGATATTGAAGGACATTATGAATATTTTGTCATGCTTCTCCTCTAGGATGATCTTCACAGTGTTGTGTGGCTTATTGTTCGGCAGCGATGGATATTATGTGGCACTTGCGTGGTCCTCTTGCGCCCTAATGTTCTTCATTGTAAGTATTTTGAGCAAATTTTGGAAGTTAATTTAGATTTAGTCCTTACTCTTAAGCCAAAAACGTATGTTAGTTTAAGTCCCATTTTCAGCATTTTTATCCTTCATAGTTTTCGCCTATTTTCAACGTTTTGTCTGAACTTGTTTTAGTCATTACTTTTCGTCGAAATCTTTGCTATTTTTGATTTATTCTTATGCCTGTGTCAAATGTACTTTTTCAGTCAGTCGATCATATTGAACATTTCAGTCAATCCAGTTTAGCCATAACGAATAATTTTCTCATTTAGTCCAACTTATTTTCACATAAGATTGTATCTTGTCATTATCTGCTAAAAAAAACACAGGTTGAATGATTAATAATGCAGCTTGGCAGTTATTACAGTATTGTTTTTCTTCAAAGAAACACATTTTTACTTTACAAAAGGTGCTAATTACCTATGTAATTATAATCTACTGTAAGTAGGTCAGATATTTACGTATTTAGAAGCTGTGATTTTCAAGTTCAGTTCTTTCCCAGCGTGTTTTAAATGACAATAACGAAGAAAAAGATATGCAGAGTACACACAACAAAGTACAGCGAATACACACTAAACAATATAGATAATCCTCAGGTTTAGGCTTTACACTGCAATCACCAAGTGTTATAAATACTGTCTTGTGCAACAAAAAAGTACATTATATTGCATTATTTAGCATTACTATGTGTTGCATTGTTACATTATATTACATTTCACAACTGAAATACCTCAACAATGACCAATTACTTCACATATCCTACAATGTTTTTCTGAAAAACATACTTTTGGTTGTAGCCTTATTTGCAGTTTACAGATATTTCTGTCTTTGCAGGTTCGATCTCTGAAAATGAAGATCCTTCCCTCGCTCTCTTCGGACTCCATTGGAACTGGATCAAGTGCCAAACCCCAATTTCGCCTTTATATCACTGTGGCGACTGCAGTGTTCCAGCCAATCGTTATATACTGGTTAACCTCTCATTTAGTCAGGTGACCGTGATGCATTCAATAACTTCAAGTCCAATTTTATTGGAGCTAAAACATTTAGTTGTTGAGTGTTTGTACACCTGCCTTTATACGCTTGTTTGTCAGTACACTCAAAACATATGTAGACGTTGTTGAACTGCAGCGTGTGTTGAGGTTATTAATGAAATGTCTCACTGATTTAACCACAAAGTGTGACACAGAAAATGTCTCGTGGACAGTAACTCTGACAAATGCTTGTTTTTGGCCACCTAACTTTGAAGACAAGGGCTTTCTTTGTGAGATCTGTTTAATCATAACTTTGATTCAGTTCAAATTTCCTTTTATATAATGTCCCAGGACCTGCTTTACAGTATTTCACCCCACAGTACACACACCACACAGACATAAAACGCACATTACACACATGATTCAAGTACTATTGTTCTGGTATTGTGGGTATGTTACTGCATTATCCCCTTTTCTCTTGTGAGTCTTGGATCGTATTTATCTACATTTGACAAAGCATGACAATGTTTGGATTTTTTGTAGAAAATAAATAAATATATTTAGCTTTGTGTATTACATTTTACCCGTTTGTGAGATATTTTTGGTTTTCTGCAAATAGAAAAAGTAGTCACGATACTGCATTAGAACTGCTTTTGATACTTAAAGTACTATTTGCTGAGTAAATTTTTAAGGCAAGACTTTTACTTATAAGAGTATTTTTACACTGTGATCAGGTTATTTTTACTTTAGTAAAAAAGACTGAATATTTATTTCACTACTGCCATTTTGGTACGGCTCACTGTTTCCTTGTTAATTTGTGTGCGTCACTTTAAAAAGTTGCTCTGTCTGTGTTAAAAACTATTCTAGCCATCAAATTATATACATTTTCCACTTTCACTTTCAATCTTTAAACCAACTTCAGTCCTGATCATTACTACCAAATGTACAATCTTTTTCACAATGTTATCCTACTGTTATAATAAAACATAATGTAATAACTTTTTGTAGGCTATACTAAATGCTCTTTTTTTTCCACAGGGATGTGTCAAATGATGAGCAACTAAATGTATTGTGATGCATTGCATCAAACACAGAATGCAGCAGCAATGCCCCTAGTGGAAACCAGGAAAATATCCTCGTAGCTTTATAGGGCAAACACGAGAAAATAGCTGGTGGAAAATAGTAAAAAAGTATATAGTAAAAACTACAGTTTTGAAGCCAGGGCTTTAGATTGGAAGTCTGATATAAAGGCGGTGGGATCAAATGTTGTGGTTTCAAATTATGGGGACATTTTTGTCCTTCAGGGTCTGAGTGTCTTTTGGCTACACAGTTTATTATTGACTTACGATAAGCGCTGAGGTTGCACTTTCCAAATTTGAAAATAAACCCAGAGCCTTGCCAGAACTTGAGCCATATAAACTGCCAAAATGATCAAAAAGTCAAAAATGTCCGGGGTGAGGTATTTTACTTCGGGGTTGTGCAATTTTAGCCCTATAGGTTATTGATTAGCGCGAGACTGTATAATTTGAGCGGGAGCGCGCATGTGAACGCGCACACTTGCAAAGCGTCCTTTTCGTTTCCATGGAGACCTCGGACGGCAACAGAACACAATAGGTGTCCGACCCCGAGTCTCGTCTAATTTCACCTTTAACTCTTGAACGACATGTTTTGAACATTTAAGGAGCTCCGCACTCTGCCTGAATCCTCGTTTTGGTAATCTGGTGAGTAACTCGTTCATATTGGTCGTTTTGAAGCACAAGGTAACACCACCTGGGAGAGGACTAGATGTAACTTTATATTCTTCCGCCATTTGCCTGCTGAACTGCTTTGTAGAGCCATGTGGCATCACATGAAGAAAAAAACTTTCAGGGTGAATACGAATTGGATTTTTCTCGCATTGTTAGTTTAAGCATTTAATCGATTTCAGCGTAGCTTCATTGTGTATACGAGCAAGACTTTCTAGTAGAGCTGCACCTGTCCACTGGTTTTTTTGTTTAGTCAAAACGGGAGTGGAGTGGACGAGTATTCACATCATGGACTTTGTACGTTTAAGGGATGTTCACCAGAGGGGAACGGAAAGCTAACATTTAACAGAAATGTTTTTTCTTAACTGCAGCATTTTCCATCATCTCTTTTAGTCAATAAGTTAGTGCACTTGAAGGGTGGGACCTGGAGGCAGGTAGCCCACCCTTCATGTTTCAATTATTGATTATGTTTTGAAAAGCAGTTTTTTTTTTAAAGTTTAGTTTACTATGCCTTTACAAAGGGTAAACACAATGCAAATACTTACAACTTGCAATTTCACGATTGTTATTTCTGTTTACTAGAAAGATGTATATGGTGAGCAGATTGTAGTGTTCTTTGTGATTTGTGATTTTAGGCTGTATGGATAAAACAGACTGTCTCTCTGATACTCTCAGATGAAATTAGATTGGATTAAACTTTATTGTAATTGCACAGATTAGGTATGAGAAATTCTGTTTAGCATTTAACCAGAAGTGCAACAAATTGTAAAATACAGAGTAATGTATAAAGTAATAGACTTAAACAGTAAAGGATAGATATCACACTACAGATATATTCCATATGAACATGTGCAACAGGTATAGCAGTCTTTCCAGCAGTAGCTTTGATTGATTTGATCTATTTCTGTCATTTCTTGCAGCACTGTGCTGAATGACCCTGGAGGTTTCCGCCAGGGAGCGAGATGGCGAACAGCTCTTATACACTGCTGCCCTCGTCACCATGTCCTCCCACTTTTGAAGGGTCCCCACCTTTCTCCTCCTCGCCGCAGCAGACCTGCTCGGACGGCCGTCTTTCACTCCCGCTTTCACCTATTTCATTCCCCCCGTCCCCGACCTCACTTTCTCCAGCAACAGCAGAGTCATTTCATTCTTCCTCGCCTCTTTCACACTGCACAGCCTCTCACTGCCTCGAAGGACAAAACATACAGTGCCTCAGCCCGGCGAACGTATCTGACCAGGATGACCTGACCTGCCTCAACTGGCTGCATCAGAGGGGCAACCTGCTACCGCTGAAGTCCCTTCATAAAATGACACCACTGCCTCAGCTAGAGTCCTCTGTACCTACCTGTCCTCTTCCTCCTGCCTCGTCCAAGCCACCGTACTCCTTCAGTAGTCTGATTTTCATGGCAATAGAAGACTCGTCTGACAGGAGGCTTCCAGTGAAGGACATCTACGATTGGATTGTGAATAATTTCCCCTACTACCGGACAGCCTCTGGAGGCTGGAGGAACTCTGTCAGACACAACCTGTCACTGAGCAAGAGCTTCCGTCGTATTCAAAGGGACAAGAGCCAGGTGGGGACATGACTTGTGCTTACCACATTAAGAGCCACTTGATAGTGTGTGCTTGAATTATAGGACAGATGTTCAAGCATCCACATCACTGAAATGTCCTTGAGCAACACACTGAATGCTAAACTGCCCTACAGGGGAAATTATAATTATGTACATGTGTTGAGGTTGTTATTTTGTCTACTGTCAGCGTTGCTTCAGACAAAAATTGTGTATATGTTTCAAGTGTTTTTGTGTGTTTTTTTTTCAGTCAGTGGGTAAGGGATCGCTGTGGTGTGTGTGTTCAGAGTATCGGCCGGCGCTCCTCGAGGTGCTGAGGAAGACCCACAGTTATCACAGCACCAACATCAACCTGTTAAACAAGCCTGCACTGTGAGTATAATCACACAGTATGAGCAAACATTGAGCCAGCATTCACTGTATTTGGTTTCCATTTGGTTGGACAAAACACACAATTTGGCTATTGCAAATTGCAATTGGCATCTTTCATTGATTTCTGTTTTTCATAGATAAATTGATTGATTGTAAAAAAAAAAAGAAGAACAACAATTATATATATATATATATATATATATATGGTATATGGTATATAGTTGTAGCTAAACAACACTCATTGCATGTTATGTACCTTTCTAACTATTTTGCCATTTTGTGTGCAGGTTGGAGGGAGCTGAATTTGTGGTGCCTGCAGTGTGCGACTCTATTGAAATGTCAGGTTAGTGACGAGGTGACCCGCAGCACTTAAATTAGCACATGAGCTCACACATTTGACCCTTCATGAATTTCTTTTAGTCTGCAATATTTTATCAATGGAGTAACTTCTCTCTGTGACACTTTTATTACACGCAACTTTTCTCTCTCTGCAGCTTTTTCAGCATGCAACATTGTTCTTGTGTTTGTGTTCCGATGTCACGGCAACAACCTTCTATTACCTTGGCAACCCAGCAATAGTGCTTAGTTTCCTTTATGTCCCCTCATTTCATTTCCGGGCGCTATATGGGCCCTTGTGCTCACTGAAGAGTCGGACAAGTGGTTGTTCAACCAGCCTGCATGAAAACAAGTTATTAATATTACTGTCTTACTTTCTTTGTTCTTACTATTCGGCTTGATGTATTGTTCTTCTCTCATGCAGATCCTCTCTCTCATGCCCTCTTCCTCTCCACACCCTCATCCCAAATACTGACCATCGACAACCCAACTTTCTCTGACAACCCACCGTGCTCTTTGACCCCAGACCACGAGGAGCTTGTCACCATGGAGTCGGTTGAATACCAGCAGGGGGAGGTCAGTGAGGAGATGGAGAAGGACCCCCTGTCAGACAGCGGGTACATCGAGCTACACTATTACCAGTCTAACCAGTACCAGTACCTGGTGCTGCCGGGTGACACAGAGTTGGACCTAGAGACTGTGGAGATCCTTCAGCTTGATGCCGAGGCCCAGGAGGCTGCTGGGTCACTGCTGGACCTGGCAGGCGGCGGATATTAATGTTATATCCCATCTAACAATCACAACTGATAGAAAGCTTCAATGCATCGTAAGCAAATACTCCAACAAGGAAAAATGAATAGGGATTTATGTTTTAAAGTCGTAAGTGATAATGGATGGGGTGATGTTGATGCAAGTTGGCTGCGAGACGTTGGCACTGCCCTAAGGCTTGTTTTGTAGTCTAACAAGAATATGAAGCATATTACTTAATGTGTTCAGGCACTTTCAATGCAAAAGCTGAATATGTTACAATACCATACAATGACAACATGGACAAAGACACGGGGAGGGGAAAGTATTAATAGAGAATGATCTTCCCTACAATAGATTTTTAGATTTTTCACTGTGTTTTTTTTACTCATTAAGTTCATTCTCAGGGTGGAAGGAGCGCTTCCAGCTCAAGTAAAAGTACTTAGTACTTAAAAGTAAAAGTACTTATTCTCAAGTTAAAGTAAGTGACCACATTTTCTTTATAAGAAGGTTTTTAGAGGTTACGTTATGAGGAAAAAAATCTTAAGAACAAACTTAGGTTGAATATCTTGTCTTTAACACTGTTATTATAGCCTGTTCTGAAAATGCTGCCTTTTTAAAAGTAGTTGAGTATAATACCTGATTTAAAAGTACTTTAATTTATAATGTAGTTGCAATTGTAGATTGCTCTCAAAATGTGGTACAGCCCTACTCAATTAGTACTGCCGATTTGTATTTATAATTGATATCTTTCTACCAGTTATCATTCTTCTCATAATGTATGCGAGAGTTGATGTCGGCTACATGATGTTGTGTTACTGAAGTTCTTTTAATTTTCCTGCCAGCTAAACTAAATTGTCTTCAATCAGGCATAGTTTGATTGGAATTTTGAGTTAAAATGCAAAATGAACTCACTGCCATTTAAATGACTTTACATAAAATGTGTAAATTGCATGTATTTTCAAAAACTTTAGATCTTTTAATCTAACAAATAGAATATGTTATGCTGTTCTTGTGAATAAAATTAGCTTGTTTTTAATGTTTGTCTATTTTGAAATGCACTGCACTTTTGTTATGTTTCTGAATGAATTCATCATCTATCCTGCATAGTTATTGTTTACATGAAAGCAACTGCTAGATATCTATAATGGTAAAGTAGTCAATCCTGAACCTGCTTGTAAAGCTACTATGTGTTTTTATCCACAGACATATTTTTATTTGAATACACGCAAAACACCAAACTTCTGTTTTACATTACCTGTCCAGTAGTTCCGTATTCGTTCAACGATTTAGCTTTACATTAAAAACTACATTTCCCAAAGCTTTGACACGGGGCTGGCATGCTGGGAAGTGTAGTTTGTCGACGGACTGAAGCACAAGCAGGAAGCCACAGTCGAAACTACATTTCCCAGACGACATTGCGCAGGAAGAAGACGGAAGTGTGTGAGTTTCGTGGTGGAAAAAAGTTCTCGTAGTTGTTTTCAAGCCAGTGTAAAGAAAAAAAGTCATTTCTCCACGATTGTGTTGAAGCCGTTTGAAGACGCCAAAGGTAACAACGCACTGGAAAGAAACATTTTAGTTATGTTTAATGTTATATCAAGAAAGCTTTAGCTCGCCGCGTTGTTGTAACACTCGTTCCCTTTAACAGCAAACAACAGATACGCGTTAGCTTCGGACTGTTTAGTTTGAGTTCACGCGTGTAAACAGACTACTAACTGCAGCCGGTAACTACGTTAGTTGAATAGACAGTAAATACTTCTGCGCTTTATCTTGATAGCTTATTAACGCCAACATTAACGTTGGAGATCTGTTCCACTTTGCCACCCTGGTGCCATTGGAGCTAACGCGGCTGTCTACGCCTAGTGGCAGTTGCAAAGACGTTAGTTAGCTAATTATAGAGAAAGTACTGCGGGCTGTGGCTGGTTTCATGTGGGACTTGCTCATAACAAAGTGAAGCCAGATTGCAAAATAAGAGTTTGATTCTGAGAGCTGCAGCGTTTCATTATTCAACATTGCAACACACTCCCTGCAAATAAATGCGAGGCATGCTGCCGTTGGGTGCCACACCTATTTGAGTTTTTGGTGGAAGGATAAAGCGAGTTTTGGATATGCACAGACAGAGCGAGACGCAGTGCACCTCCCTGTCTTAGTCATCGTGGGAGCAACAACAATGAAGTCCTCAGAGACGGCTAAAATGAGAGCATGGTGTATCCACTAGCTGGAGGCCAGCAGCATGACAGCAGAACAGACTGCGCACACAGAGCAACACGTTGTGTCTGACGGAAGCAATCCTGCATGTCTGATTGTTCAGTCGGCATTATTGTTGGTATTAATGAGTCAACAGTTTTGGGTTGGATTATCATCCAAATGTCTGATTTTATTGACTCTTCAAAGAACGTCAGTTGCTCAGAAATGTAACCTTTAGGCCTACAACTATTAACTACTGGCATTATTGATTAATCTACCGGTTATTTTTCCATTAGTTGTCTTGTGACCAATTTATTTATAATTGCTGGCCATGGACAGACAATAACTCCGTTGTGAAATTTCCCTTAAAAGTAACAAAAGTCCCCAAACTGTCTTAGACTTAGCTTGTGACCAACCAACACAAGAAAACTAAATACAGGTTTTAGTAATAAGTTAAGATACAGAAAAGTAAGCGTGTTTGGTAAATATTAATTTACCAAATACTAAATATTAATTTACCAAACACTACAACTATTCAGAGATGATCTAAATTTAGATCTAATAATTCTCTGTTGAAGACTGAAAGTGATTTTCTTTTTTCAAGCAATACCAGTCAACTGGCATGTAATTACTTGTAAAATATATATTTTTAGGATTGATGAATTGTTAAAGTCATTCCTTCATGTCAAAGATTCCTCATTCACACTTTCCTAATGTAGTTGTTTGCTGCTTTTCTATGCTTTATGTCAATGTAGATTGATATTTGTTTTACTTTTCTAGAATAGCTTCCGTTCTAACTTGATGTTTTTGTCTGTGATGTTCACAGAGACCAATACCGCTTAAGGATGGCGAGTAAACCAGGCCCAGTCCAGATCGTCAACGTGTGTAAGGAGGAACACTCCTTTACTTTGGACACAGAGGCTTTGGCCAAGGTTCTGTTGGCCCCCGAGGTCAGAGACAAGAATGTGGTGGTGCTGTCAGTGGCTGGAGCCTTCAGAAAGGGCAAGAGCTTCCTGCTTGATTTCATGCTCCGCTACATGTACAGAAAGGTGAGTCGTACTCTGTAACAGGACCTTTCAATGTCTCACCAGACATCTTATCTCACTCCCTGTACCCGTCGACTGTACTCTGAGGCCACATCACCTAAAGGGGACTCGTTTGATGTTGAAACATTGTCATGCTAACTAATGAGTGCTAATGATACTGATTAGTTCATCCTCTTTTAATGAAGGTGTGATAACCTGGAAAATCACTCATGCTCAACCCTGCTGTAATATGTGAACTAACTAGTTCCCTTAAAAGGAATGTTTGAGAACAGAGTCATGACTTGTAGTTAGGAGAGGAGGCTATGAAGATGCCTTTAGTTGTTTTTGTACAGCCTTTGTAAACACACCTAATGCCTGGCATTACATCTGTTGCTGCTAGTTCATCAATCACATTGTTTTTGGTAACTCCATTACCGTTGCTACGTTTGTCATGTAACCAGTGCAGTCAAAGTATAGATAACTGGGTAATCGTGGATCGGCTCGTATTAGTGCTTGTACTGTTTTTGAACGGCTGCAGTTTCGATTAACAATTCAGGGTAAAATGTGTGCTGTTGCTGTTAGATAGATATATACTTTATTCATCCCCAAGGGGAAATTTGTTTGTCACAGTAGCACGACACAAAAATAACAGGAATGAAAGATGCTCAACACAACTCAATATATACAACAAAACAGCAGAGTGTATTAATTTGGGAAATTAAACAACAATTATAATAATAATAAAGAAAGTGCAAAAATTCAAAGTATATGAAGTGTATATAAGTATGTACAGTGAGTAACAAACAACAAAAGCGGTGCAAGGGCTATTGATGTTGAGTGTAGAAGCCCCAGCTTGCCCCCAACTGATCTATCAGTGTATTTCTATTTCTGCAGGGTGAGGACAACTGGCTGGGTGAGGATGACGAGCCGCTGACTGGATTTTCTTGGAGAGGGGGTTCTGAACCAGAGACAACAGGCATCCAGCTGTGGAGTGAAGTTTTCCTCATCCAGAAGAGCGATGGAACAGAGGTACTTTAAATATATTTGTTTATCTATGTAGCATATGTTTGTCAAGAAACATAGGATTTAGAACTTGGATAATGTTGTCAAATAATACCGATGAAATGGCTTCTACTATGGTCATTATCTGATTTATTAATCTGGTTTCTTAAAAAAGTTCCCCCATATTTTCCTCTTATTGATCTTTTCACCCTCCATCTTTTGAAGCTACACTTTCTCATTTGTTACCCTGACTTGCATGTTTGTTATGCTGGAGAGAAAAATAAATCTACAATAACAATTTGGCTAATCAAATAATTGTTTAAAACTTAAATCAAGAAAAATGTTAAACATGTTCTGGTTGCAACTTCTTGGCCGGGGGCATTATATTTCTGCATGTAACATGCTTGTGAATGCGATATTTCAGAAACACCAGAAGGGAATTTCTTCAAATTTGACACAAATGTCCATCTGGATTCAGAGATGAACCGATTATTATATTTTGGTGGTCAAAGGGCACTGTGAGCTCACAAAACACATGTTTGGCCATAACTCAAGGATTCATATTCTATTTATGACAATGTCACCCAAAAGTCTAATAAATTATGGTACGATGACATTTTATAATCATAATGATAACATCCCTCTCTTTTCTTGTAGTGTTCATTTAAAGTTTAAAATTAGTTTTCTATATGGCACAAATCTGTTCAAGTTATCTGTGTTTAATCAGGATTAAAATCAATCTTTACACACACACACACACTACAGATGACCATTATTGTGGGGCGAATGGAGGAATATACCGTGAGATCAGTTTAATCTGATGGAATTTGACATTGCTTTAATTTTTATTTGTAATAAATTTTGAAGGATTTTGTAATTTTCATTAACAGCCTTTCAACGGTTACATTTTTGACAGAAATGTGAGTATTTTTCTAGTTGCACACAGTGTTAATGTCATGTGCTGCGTTTTGTGGCAGGTGGCAGTATTGTTGATGGACACGCAGGGAGCCTTCGACAACCAGTCCACCGTGAAGGACTGTGCCACCATCTTTGCCCTCAGCACCATGACCAGCTCGATACAGGTGACTGATCTCTGATAGTCAATGATTTTATCGTTCATTTTTATTTGTGTAATGTATGCTCATATAACTTCCCTTTTGTAGATCTACAATCTGTCACAGAACGTGCAAGAGGACGATCTGCAGCAGCTCCAGGTCTGTTTACTTTAGCATGAGATCCGATTAGTCTGATTAGATATAGCATCTTTCTAGTCTTCTGACTTCTCAAGGCGAATGTCAACATTCTCCGTTTACACACACACACACACACACACACACACACAGACACACATTCATACTGTTCATGCCATGTGTTACACACGGCACCAGAGCCTTCAGTTAGTGTGTTCCATATTTATTTATTGTGCTCAATTCTCCTCGTCTCCTCTGTAAACACACAACAATATAGCTCAAATCAATGTCTGCTAGTATCTGGACGATCTTTCACTGCTCTAACTTGTTGGTTTTTGAGACCAGAGTTACATTAACTGTGAACACATAACCTCAAAAAAAAAAATATATAGCCTAACAAAGTGCTGTGCTATATCTGTCACGGGATTGGGAATGACGCTGAACTGACACTACACTGGCGCGAAAACTACTAGCGCGCGATTAGCATCCGTGGCTAATCGTAGTTACAGCCGAGGAGCATTTTGGGCCTCAGTATCTTTCCCAAGGAAACTCTAACATGTGGACTAGAGGAGCTGGGGATCAAACAGCCAATCGTCCGATTAGTGAACGACCCGCTACGCCTCCTGCACCACAGCCGCTTCATTTTAATGCAATACACCTGCATGTTGAAAGATGTTAACAAAGGATTGAGACACAGGATATGAAATATAAAGTTATTATATTAAACTTGTTTGCTTCTGACAGAAGGGTCTTTTCGTAATCTCCCTTATTAACATTTGGTGCTCTCCTGATTTTTGCATCTCAGTAATAACTTTGTATCATCATAGCTGTTCACGGAGTATGGTCGTCTTGCCATGGATGAGATCTTTCAGAAGCCCTTCCAGGTGAGAGAATACAATATGTGATTCATTCATTGCTGATGTTTGAAATGTATCCGACTGTTGCTCTCTTTTACAAAAAATGTTTTCTTTCATTTAACACCTTTCATTTTCCTCTTACAGTCTTTAATGTTCCTAATCAGGGACTGGAGCTTTCCCTATGAATATGCCTACGGGTTTAAAGGAGGCAAAGAGTTCCTGGATAAACGGTTACAGGTACCAATTCTGTCTTATTGATTTGGAAGAATATTATTAATAACCTTGGCTAATCTTAGATACTGAGTTTTGGATTTTGCCTTACTATTGATGTCTCAAGGTCAATGAGTCCCAGCATGAGGAGCTGCAAACAGTGAGGGATCACATCCATTCATGCTTCAGCAACATCTCCTGCTTCTTGTTACCTCACCCTGGGTTGAAGGTTGCCACCAGTCCTATTTTCGAGGGACAGCTGAATGGTAAGAGCCCTGTTTCCACACTATTCTGTTTAATAATAATAATAATAAAAACTTTTATAAACTTTTAAGTTTCATCTTTAGCAGAATACCCAATGTACCATGTGCTGTCTGAACTTTTGGTATATATTTATTACCTCAGCTGTTGCCCCTGAGTTTAAAGAGGGGCTGAGGAGCCTGATCCCTAAACTGCTGCATCCTGATCGTCTGTCTGAGAAGGAAATAAATGGAAACAAAGTTACTTGCAGGGGCCTGCTCGAGTACTTCAAGGTAACTTCTTCTCCAGCTGAGTTTTACTGCTAAACTAGAGTTTTGTATGTCTAATATTGTAATGTTTGTCCTACCAGGCTTACATTAAGATTTACCAGGGAGAAGATTTGCCACAGCCAAAGACTATGCTCATGGTATGTACAGGATTCACGTATATGCGTTTTAACATGAACATTTTGTTTTGTTTTTTACTCCAACATAATTAACATGTGCCACTTTTGTTTCACCAGGCTACAGCAGAGGCCAATAATCTGGCAGCCGTGGCAAGCGCCAAAGATCAGTATAGCAAGAACATGGAGAGGGTGGGTTTCACTTAAACGATGCATCAATTACACTTCTTCACTCTGTTTGTTTATCATTGTGGAACATTGAAACACCATGAGAGGTATTTTCATATAATCCTGACGACAAACGTTCATTCTTTCCGCTCTAAGGTGTGCGGGGGAGACTTGCCCTATGTGGCTCCCGAAACTCTGGAGGAAAAGCACCAATTTAACTTGCGAGAGGCTCTTCATGACTTCTCCAAGACCAAGAAGATGGGCGGACAAGAGTTTTGTGACCGTTACCAAGCAGAGCTGGAAAAAGAGCTGGAGGAAATGTGGCAGTCACTCAGCAAGCACAACACGGTAAGAGACTAGTCCATAAACATGAGAACCTTTATTTGACATTGGAATAAATATCAGTTAGTAAAACGTTTTGTTGTCAGATTTGTCAATCAAAACGCATCAGTTTGACCACTTAAACTGATTGATTGCTGTTTATTATTATTATTATTATTATTATCGCATTCATTGCTGTTTAAGGCAGTGGTATTATTTATTTATTATCTGTTTTTTTTCTCTTTTCTGTAAAAGGCAAAAAACCTCTTCAGCGCCTTCCGAACACCTGCAGTGCTGTTTGTCCTGGTGTGCCTTCTCTACGTGCTGTCAGGTGTGTTGCTCTTCGTTGGCCTGTCTACCTTCGCCTTGGTGTGTGACTGTACTCTGGGTGTGGTCATGATGTCCATGCTGACGTGGGCCTTCATCCGCTACTCTGGCCGGTACGGGAATGTGGGAGGAGCCATCGACCAGGCCGCAGGTGTCGTCCTGGAGCAGGTGAGAATCATGCGGCTGGTGTCTGTCCATAAGGTTTTCAAGAGTTTTTAGCTATGTCATTATAGACTTCTTTTTTTTGTCACTGCATGTACCCAGAAATGTCACTAGAGGGAGCAATAGATTTTGGGAAGAACAAAAATGGTATCCAGCAATCATGGGGTAATAGACGTTTGTAATAATCTCGATATTGATTTATATTGCTTTAGTATGTAAAGAGAAGTTTCATTTTACTTTAGAGTCATGTACTTTATGACAAAAGCTGAATGATTGGTTTGAAACATGTAGCAACCACAAGAACACAAGGGAAGGAGAGGGTTTTCAGATGCATTTCAACCATCTCCCAAGTACTTTTGTTGGAGTGTACTGGGTCGTATACTTATCATCCCATCGGAGCCAACCTGCTTGATGCTTGACAATGTTCACCAGGTATTTGCTAACTTGGTGCGTCTGCTTGTTTTTAGTGCTGGAAAGGTTGCATGCAGTGAGTGGGTTTACCAGAGCTCGTTTGCTTCTTGAAATGGGGTTGATAAGAGTGGTGAGACTGAGCCGTATAGTACACAGTAAATGTGTATTAAAAAAAACAATGTAGGGTTAGATGATAATTACACAGCGTTCCGCATTATTAGGCAAATAGTGCAATACCTTGGTCAAGGTATCACAACATTGGATATTTCCAAAAGAATTGCGCGTGATCATCGGACGGTGAAGAAATTTGTCACCGATTCACAGCACAAGCGGGTTCGTTCAGACAAAGGCAAAATAAGGAAGATTTCTGCCAAACAAATGCGTAGGGTTAAGAGAGCAGCCACTAAAATGCCATTGAATAGCAGCAAACAGGTGTTTGAAGCCGCTGGTGCCTCTGGAGTCTCGCGAACTTCAAGATGTAGGATGCTCAAGAGGTTTGCAAGTGTCCTTAAACCTGTTATTCGGCCACCCCTAAACCAAGCTCACAAGCAAAAAAGGTTGCAGTGGGCTCAGGACTACATGAAGACTAACTTTCAAACTGTTTTGTTTACGGATGAGTGCCGTGCAACCCTTGATGGTCCTGATGGATGGAGTAGTGGATGGTTGGTGAATGGCCACCATGTCCCAAGAAGGCTGAGACGTCAACAAGGAGGTGGCGGAGTCATGTTTTGGGCCGAAATCATGGGGAGAGAGCTGGTAGGCCCCTTCAGGGTCCCTGACGGTGTGAAAATGACCTCGGCAAAGTATGTAGAGTTTCTGACTGACCACTTTCTTCTGTGGTACAAAAAGAAGAACCGTGCCTTCCGTAGCAAAATCATATTCATGCATGACAATGCACCATGTCATGCTGCAAAGAATACCTCTGGGGCATTGGCTGCTATTTAGGAAAATCTGAGCAAAGTGTAATTTGCATAATAATGTGGAACGCGGTGTATTTGTGGGTTCTTAAAGACCTTTTTATAATAGCATTGCAGGAGGTGTATGTTTGTATTTTAGCTGGTAAATCTGTGAAAACAGAATGTGATTGAGTTCTGATTTGTTTATTTAACCCTCCTCCTCCTGATTGAACATGGCAGGTGAGGGAGGCCTGTGAGCCGCATCTAGTTAATGGTTTTGCAAAGCCACGCCCAGTTTGAAAAATTCAATCCCATGTTAATGTTTAATTTAAATCCCTCTAGTAACTGAACCCCACCTACATATTCTATTGCACATGGAGTTTCTCTCTTAGTTTAACTATTGCTTGTTACTTTAGTTAAGCTGGATCCAACATCCACAGAGTTCAAATATAAAATGAAACTAACAATGGTGAGTCTGAAAGTCTTCAGAGGTTGTTTCGAGTTCATTCTCAACTTCTCGCCTTTTTACTTACACAAAACCAGAAGTGGTTTTTTATTGATTGAAACCACTCTTCCTGACAGATGGCTGAGAGGCTTCAGTGAATTAACCACAACACCAAAAAAACAGAAGTCGGCGAGCATTGCAAAACACATGATACAGTCTGTCTTCACATTCATTGTCCCTTTTCGTTTCTCCTCTGTTTCCAGGCCACCGTGGTGTTGAACAAGTCGAGAGGTGCGGGCACTGTTGGCCAGAAGAAATCCAGATAAAGGACCTCTGGACCTTCGTAATCTTGATGCAATGCTACCAGCATACAACACAAGCACACATCACAAGCACACATTCAGCACTAAAGCCTTATCATGCCTCCCATTGGAACAAACATGCAGCTCAACCACATTGGCACAAGGTACAAACAAGATGCCGATCCACCAGCATCGTTAATATGCACGTTACTGCCCGTTAAAGTCTAGGCTTATGTAAAGGTGAGGCAGGGAGTTAACGCATCTCAATCCCTCTTATTGATACTTCATGTCTTAAATTGACACTGCCATCATATTACAAGTTTACAATTGGTCTTAATAGACATGTCGATGTTTACCTTTAAACTTAGAAAACACGTACTTGGTTGTTTATTGTTCAAACGGGGGTATATAGGGTAATTATCAAAGAAAGCTTCTGTAGTATATCTTATTACCTTAAAAAATGCTGGCTTTAAAGCTTATACATTTATACATATCACTTTGTGGCTATATTTTTTTACTTTGCGGCCTTAAAACATTCCATTCTGTTTGTAGATTTGCCTTATATTTGATATAAACTAGCATTTCTACTATGAAAGGAGAACTGGAAACGCACTTTCTATATAGCACAGCAGATTTTGGAAGTTGCATGTAATCTCATTTGTTTCAAATGCTTTGCTGTTTATTCCTTTTATGTAAGGTGTGACACTTTATAGATTTTGATACTGTATATGAGACTCTTCTCACGAAATTATATATAAGGACTTGTATTCTGGACATTTTTCCGCTCCAAAGATAAGACATTATTGGAATACTCAAAGGTGTTCAACGCACAACATAATAAAACTAGCGACCAGTCAGCCAAAGAGTTAGCATTTAATATTTGATTTAAACTTTGACCTTGTACCAGACTGTTTTGAACAAGAAGTAGAAACCTATAAAAAAAAAAATAATCAGTTGACTGCAGCACGTTGTCAAAATCCTTAACATGTTGTCATGTTTGCACCTCAGATTAATTCTTGATGAAATGCTTTTAGTGGCTGTTTGTAGCCTTTTCTATCAGCTCCACTGTGAGAAAACACTCTGATTCATCACTATGACTCATTGATGATCTGGCTGCAGCTAAAGGGTATATTTAAAACTATTTCAGTTTCAAATTCTCCATCAAGGTTTCAATGTGATCATTACTAAATTCTATTGGAAAACGTGCTCAATGTAAAACATCTTTTTTATTATGACAAACATTTTTGGTAAAATAATCACTTTAAGTTTCTATCAATCCAGTTTAAAACCATTGCGTGCTCAGGTCAAAACTTTGCTTCAATTGAATTGCATGCAATGGTTGCATAACATATGAGACCATTTTACAGAAAAGGAAAACTAATACATTTAGACTTGTTTCTTTAGTCCTCGGTTACCTGCAACCGTTTAACCAATAAGCTGTATTTTTCCAACATCAGTCATATATGGAATTTAAAAGGTAGACTTCAGTCAATTTATTATGTTTTAGTTTTCCTTTGCGGGGCCAAGCAGGACATCTCAGGCATTGGATTAAAGGACTCTGATTATTTGAAAATCTTAAGGATGTACTCTGAACATGAGAGGTGGATTCTTTCAGAAAACATTCAATTGGAGTAGTGGAATGGCAAGCGTTTTGTATTGTATAATTGGTCTTTTAAATGCCACAAGATTGTAAGACCTGAGAGTGAAAGTAGAATAATATAGTCTAATGATTTTGCATTGTGTATTTAACAACTAACCATATATTTCCTGCGTTCAAATACAGAATGGACACACACAACGCTAATAAACAGTGCATTAATCTAAGTGATACTGTAGATATAAATCATTCAAGGTAAAAAAAAAAGACATGCAAATATGGATGATGAGAGACTTTTGATTTTTGACCATCATTTAGCACATTCCATGTCTGTCCATCTGCACAAGAGGAGGAAACAAGCACTTTCTTTTGCACTCCCCCTCCTCTTTGGTGCTGTTTGCACACTGCTCGTTCCAAAGGTAAATGCATGCAATATTGTAGTTAAAGCTTATGTAATAATCTCTTTCAGGGGTATTGTGGCCTTGACTTGAGAAATGCTGTTTTCTAAAGAATAAATAAAGCTTGAAACTGTTGATGTGCCTTTCCAATCCATTCTTTTGTTTAAAAAGTGGCATCAGAGAACCTCCACCGTAAAGAGTGTGTTGGATGTTTTGAGGTCCCACATTTAGCAGCAGGTTCAACTTTACTAACACTTGCTTTGTGGCAAAACCGTGATTAAAATCACTCATTTTACTCTTAACTAATGTTTTTTACAAAATGACTACTTATGTCAAGCTCTTGGTAAATGTTTATTTGAATAGCCACAAAATGATGTTTCAGATTGCATTTGAATATTTCACTCAGATCAGATCACATTTGATTAGATTAGATTACACTTCATTGTCATTACCCAGAGTACAAGTACAGTCAAATGCAGTTCTCCATCTAACCAGATAGTGTAGCGAAGTGCAGACAAATATGAATGATGGTACAAAATGAACAATATGGTATATGTATGGTATGAAATATAATTATGATATATACAATTTAAACAACATACAATGTTGTAAACTACAGTCTGAGTAAATGTAGCTATGAACAGTAATTTAATAAAAGCAATGAACCTGCTGCGGTAGCTGCTGCACATATAAAGGCTACTAATGGCTTTTTATACTAAATATACTTTTTATTCTTTATATTACTCTACACTTTACTGCTTTTTGTGCTTCTGGTGAGCTGTGAAACCGAATTTCTTTGTCTCAGTACTTGTACCCTGTCATGGTAATTAAGTTGAATCTAATCTAATATTTATTAGCATCAATATATTATTAGGATATGTGATGTTATGTGGAGCATAAACAAATATCTGAAGAAAATAAGATGGAACCTTTTTATATTCTATCAGCTATGGTGGGAAACAATTGTATGAATGTAGAAGCTATATTGAAAACATGAGTTTGTGTTTCTTTTATTGAGCTAGTGTAGCTTGTTTGGCAACATAATGAATGTGGGTCATATTTTACGGTCTTTCTGTTTACAACCACAGCTCCGTTAAGCCATAACCCACATCATAACAACAGCCCTGCCTCGGTATGAATTGACCTCCGCTGTGATATTATAGCGTGTAATTCATTTTATTCTCCGGAGAAATGTGCGTGTTCATCTCCCGCCCCTCGCTTCCCACCGCCGCTGCCTCTCATCCTCACACTGACCCTCTCTGTCTCTCTCTCTCGCGATGCCGTGTACAGAAATCTGCTACGGCGAATTTTGTGTCCCTTGTTTCCTTATATGGTGATCAGCGTCGTCCAACCCTCCTCGCGCTGTGAGCGAGGCGCGTGCACTGACCGCCGCCGCTCACCGTTAACTTCCATATTTGGAAGTGAGTCTAACAAAAACCGCACGGAGGGGAGAAAGAGAGAGAGAGAGAGGGAGAGAGGGAGGGGGTTGATGGCGGATAAATTCCTCCCATCCTGAAAACCGCTTTGCGCCTGACTGGCTGCTGAATTTTGGTTAAAACAGCAGCAGCACAATAGTCTTACTTATTCATCTCCTCGCACCACTGGAGAATTATCACTGGAAATATCGTGTTACAATCACAATAATGGTTTCATATATACGCAGGGAAGCTTGTGCTCAGGTTGTCTTTAATTAATGAAAAGGTTACGATGAAATTAAATAAAAATGGTAGGCCTATAGTTGCATTAAAGGCTTGAAAGATGTGGTCTGACTAACGTTTTTCTATTTATTGAGCAACATAAGATAATTTCATAATATACATCCGATATTATCAGGGATTTGTAGGTTTATTCATATACCACACACGCATATTCCAACTATTTGGTATGTTGGATTTGTTCATCAGTGCTGGCCAAGACCGCCCAAGGAAATACAAAGTATGAATATAATTGAAGGGGAAATAGACGAATTAAAGAATAAAATGCCTGAAATACTAGTGGTAAGTGGTATAATACTGTTTATCTTAAATGGTCGCCAATTAATGTTTGATAACATCGGTCAATATGTTAAAATGTCACTGAGAAGATTATTGTTTTTGTTATTTCCTATTTAATTTGAGTGTATAAAATATTGAGCTGATGCTAGTTCATATTTAGATTATATCTGCGGCCCTCTTTGTGCCATCACAAGTGACAAAATACTGAAATCAATAGTAAACCCGAAGCAGCAAATACAGCCGTCGGACAATTATGGGTACAGACAAGCGCTCCCGCTCGTGCACCTGGCTCGATTCAGGGACGCGCATATAGGCGCGTTCACGTTGTGTATCCAGTGTGTGAGCGAGACCGACAATTCATCATCACAGCTCATTCAATTCCTCCCAGACGTCGACCAGTCCAGAGCAGCAGCCATGGTAGGTCCAACGGCGGCTTCATCACGAGTTTGTGCTCTTGCTACGTCTGCGGACTAATGTCGACTTAATATTGAGATCCGGGGAGGTTTGCGTGCGGTTTGTGTTTCTTTTACAGGGGACGGAATCGCTTTTTAAAAACGTACCGTTAGACTTAGCAAACCGTTAGTCGGTTGTGTACCGCAGGAGCCGTAGCTAGCTCCGTAGCTCGGCAGCCAGCGGCTCCGTCGTCCCAACGGTGGGGAGAACAAAGCATTGTTCGCCCCACCGCGGCCATTCGCGTGTAATATTTATCTTGGTTCGACCTATATAGTTTATGATATGATTCTTTCCCCGTGCGGTGTTAACGTGAATAACACGGTTGTGGTAATGGACCAGTAAATAAAAAAAAAAACGGTTCACAAACAACTGGCGCCATTTCGTTGATCTCGAGGACAAAAACCCACACACGGGTCTTTATCTTAACGCGCACACAGTTGTCATGACCACCGTGTTTTCCCCGCATCATGTGTCCCCTCGGCTCGTCGACGCTTCTGCTCCACAACAGGTGCAGCAGCAGCGGCGCCCCGGGGCCAACCTGCTAACGGTATTGTGAGCTAGCTGCTGTTAGCTCGCGCACAACACGACGTTACGGCCAAGCTAGCTGAGATTTTCCTGTTCTTTGTCTCTCCGCTGCTGCCTCGCGCACCGTGTTTGTAGTCGCCGGTTGTCCGCGCGCTCCAGCTCGAGTCTCCACGAGACCTCTGTGACATAGACTCACGTCGACCATTAACCTAGTAGGTTAACGGTCGAGTGGCTCGCTGACACTAAATGTGTTAATTGACAACGGGACGGTCCGGTTGAGTGGAGCTTTTCCTTATATAGCACGTGCGTGTGCTGCATTCATGGCCCCACCCTAAATTTGGTGCAAAGACTTTTTTTTTTGTGAAATTGTTTTTGGAAGGAGGTCTATTTTCCTGACATTTCCCGTGTAAACGGTTTACCATGTATTTAATTGGGATGTAGCTAATATTTGACGTTATTGTCAACATTATATAAGACCCGCTTTGGATCCACTAGCTAAAGCTAACGGGCCGCTGGATTTTCATAGTCGGTAATGCGCATCTTCTTTTTTTTGCGCATCTCATTCGTACTGCCATTTATACACGTCACGCCATTAAACTACTTTGTAATTCAAACGTAATAATAGACGGACACCACAGTTAATTCATACATATCAAACATTAGTCATTGTGTGCATCACTGCAATGCGAAAAATAAAATAATCATACTGTTACATATCTGTAATATTATATACACCGTTGACAATCTGATCACCTAAATCTTCCAATGCAAACTTAACATTTGCAGTGTTTTTAATTTCAGCGTTTGGATATAAACCCATCAGGCCTGTTTGCTAGTGAAATTGACCCACATGAGGCCTGTATCCTTAACGGTTACTCTATCTATGTAAGGGAATTCAAGACTTGCATTGTGGCTACATTTATGTTGAGTCACTCGAACCTTGACTTCTGTAAAGAAAAGTATCTCTGATTTAAGATTAGATATGGCTCGAGGTTAGTGATCACCATAGTGAAATTATCTTGCTGCTACAACAAAAAAAACATACAGAATACAAACACTATTTTAAGAATTGGAAACTTAACAAATATTTTATTTACTTTATTGTTTGTGTACACAATAATTAGACGCGTAAACCACCATGGAGTAAGATTGTCATGTGTTGTCTCGTATGCAAAGAGTGTAGACATTTGTAAACTTCACGGACCTGGATTTTTTTTTTTCTTCCTCCCCCCCATGTTCCTTTTTTATAGTAAGGTACAACTATTTTATTGATGCATGGGCGTTAAGGAAGCGAGGACATTTGTTTTCTGGTTAATTATTACTCAATTCACCGTTGTAGGTCTTTTACGCCCTGAGCAAACATACCAAGCCTGCCTGTGCTGCTTTGCAGTTGGGTTCCTTTTCCGTCTTTCCTTCCCATTATTTCCTTTTGTCGGGTCTCTTTTTCCGTTGGCACATTACTGGTAGACAGCAGTTTTCTTCTCCTGAGACTGCATTTTCCTGTTTTTAAATGCCTTAAACAGAAGTCAGAAGACTCAATTGCGTTATGACGAGGCAGTGACTATACTAGTTTCTTCAAAAGCCCCCATTGTTGGAGTCTGAACTCTGCTTTAATGCTTAATTTCTGACCCTCACCCACATGATCATCTTCATGGTAGAGATACATGGCTTCTTCAATCTGAAAACACATAATGGTCACAGTCAGAAACTTGGACACACCTGTTATTCATGTTCAAGATGGACTTTGGACATGCCGTACTGGCCACATATTTTATATCTGTTCATTATTCTTACAGCTTGACTTTATCCGTATTACATTTAACGGCTCTACTGACTGAATCATGAGTGTTTTCATTAAGTGTCGACTTTGACAACTTGAGAACTTTCAGAATGCTCGACACAACTTAACTCTTCGACTGCTATGATCAACGGCTTGTCACGGCCATACCTTTGCATTTCCATCCTCCTAATCAGTCGTCCTCATAAGGAGCATTCCTGCTCTGTGCGAGAACGTGGCACGCTGTCTGTCTCTTCTTCCGTTATGATGTCTGTATTCTTTATTGTACTGAAGTCGTCACTTCTGGCCTGTTGAGCACAACAACGCCTTCTGTTGCTTCATTCAGGCAAAACTCTCACAGTGAAGGAAGGGTGACACTAACAATTACTTCCATTGACAATGAGTCCCGTCAATTATATTTTAGATTTACTGTTTGGTCAATGTGTCATTCACACCCACGTTGAGATATCCGACCAGCAGTTCAAAATCTAAATATTAATTTAGTTTAAGAGAACCAGCAAATGTAATTTCTTTTTTTTTTTTTTTAAGTGATTTTGGGGATCAATGGATACATTGATGTGGAACTTAAAAATGTTAGTGGCCATTTACATTTTTTATATATACATAACAATAGTCTCCCAAATTAATTCAAAGTGATTTAAGCAGCCATTTGAAATCCTAGAAATGGATTTTTCTGTAAAGACAATGGACAGTTGCACAAATATCTGCAGCCATGTTAAACTGTAAATATGTTTGCATTAACAGATTGTTCTCTCCACAGGCCTCCGGTGTGAAAGTCACAGATGAAGTTATCGCAGTCTTCAACGACATGAAGGTGCGTAAGGCTCAGGCGAACGAGGAAGAAAAGAGGAAAAGAAAGAAGGCCATTCTGTTCTGTATGAGCAAGGACCTCAAGAACATTGTTCTGGATGAAGGCAAAGAGATCCTTCTGGGTGACTTGGGAACCACCATCCAGGACCCATACCAGCACTTTGTGAAGATGCTGCCCCCAAACGATTGTCGCTACGCTCTGTATGACGCCACCTATCAGACCAAAGAAACAAAGAAGGAGGACTTGGTCTTTATCTTCTGGTAAGGGCAGCCATTATCGGACATTAATGGGTTTAACGGTCAATAAAAACGACAATTGGCTTTAATGCTGTTTCTCCCGTACGCGCAGGGCTCCAGACAGTGCCCCCTTGAAGAGCAAGATGATCTATGCCAGCTCAAAAGACGCGATCAAGAGAAAATTTGAAGGTAAATAGCAGCATGTACATATTTTTTTTTTGCCTTCATTCATGCATTCAACAGTTATTTAATCTCGATGGCTCATTGAGAGCAAGCTCTCTTACAATCATGTTGACAATATATAACACATATTGGATGCAAAACAAATAGAAGAAGAGTCATTCATTACACAATTTAAAAGCAACTGCAGACTGGGATGAAATGTCCAATGCATTGAGTTCTAAAGTACACTACAAAGCACACAGAAGCTAAAGTCAGATTTCCCAACTTTGGGTGCTTTTAGTATCCGCCAATCATTGTAGAGAGTCTGGTACGGTCCAGACCAATATTTTCAGAAGATTTGCCATATTATGACAATCTGGCATACATTACCAGGATACATGTATTTCTTTGTCTGAACACTTGTACAACTTTGTAATTCTAACACGTTTTTAACATTTTCTTTTTATTATTTCAGGTATTAAGCACGAGTGGCAGGTGAATGGTTTGGAAGACCTTAAAGACCGGCACACCCTGGCAGAAAAGCTTGGCGGCTCATCAGTAGTCAGTCTGGAAGGAGCCCCTATATAAATACCCCCTCTTCCTCTCTGGCTACGATCGAGGCCTTTCAGACACATCTGTTGGGTTTAGCTGTTCATTCCAGTGTGGTTTGGAGACGGGCAAAAGCAGAACCTGCACCATTTGCGTGACTCTCGGGGTGGGATATTGTGGGTGGGTTTGGGGTCAAGTGACAGTTTAAAAAAAATCCGAAAATGCAGACTGTCATTCCACTTCACGCAACATAAAGAATATGAACAAAACACATAAAGGAACAACATTAAGATACAACTGAGGAAGGATGATGACGTTAAAACCTAAATACACATATTTTTCATGTTTAAAGACAGGGTTTTGTTCTTTTTTTCCAGGTTCCATTTGAATGATTGCAGAGAAAGGGACAGACGTTAACCGTTTTAGTTTCAAACTGTTGAATGCCGAAAAATAATCGTTCCAACTACATTTTCTTTTTTTTGGCCAAACTTCTAGTTAAGTTTTGTAAGCGTGTGTAGTTGAGACTAGTTATAGTATGAACTAATTCATAAGATCGATCAAAACCTTCTCTGGGGGGGAACACGGTGTTATATATATTTCTTTTTTCGTTTTGTTATTCAATTTGTATTTGTTTATTTCTTTTTGAACAGGCAAATTCCCCAATTTGAGCGATTTTCCTTTTATTTTCCAGTTCTCGGTCAGATAACCATTGCATTTGATGTAGTTAACAGACAACATTCCTTTGTTAAAACCAGGATATCCTTGACTTAAAAACGTTGGTGTTATGAAGGTCTGATGGGAGCGATGTGTATATGAAAGAGCAGCGGTCAAAGTTTAGACTGAATATTGAATGGTGGATGTTTTGTATCGTCTCCTTATCTCTAATAAAAAGCACTAAACTACTGACTTGTTCTGCTCTCTTTCCACTTTTTCTTACTTTACTAAAAACAACAAATAAAGCGGTTGGCCTACTGTTTCTCGTGGTGTTTTAGTAATTGGTCACTCATCGTTACTTAGCCTCATGGTTGTGGTGGAGGCACCAGTTAAGTAATTTTAAGGATGATTCTCGGGCCTTAATGCACAAATGATTATGATAAAGAATCTGCTCATCCAAGTAGGGCTGCAACTAACTACTTTGTGCACAGTTCTTGAATTGTTTTATCAATGAAATGTCAAAAGGTTTTATTTAATGTCCATCACATTTGTCCTAAATCCCAAATTGAACTATTCAAACAACGTGTGTTCAATTTGAACACAAACACACAGATATTCAGTTCACTACCGTGGAAGATTAACAGCAAATATTTACATCTGAGAACTTGAGCAGTGAATTTTTTTTAAATTCTTTCTCATGGCCTCGTTGATAGATTTTCTGTGATCGTTTATCCGTTAAATCGACTATATTCAATTTAAACTGAAGGAGAGTCCTGTCAGTTCCGCTGCAGTACCTTTTCAGGCCACAGGAGGGCACCACAACATCACTCTTGACAATGTCAAAGTAAAGACTACTGACACAAACACTGTTATAAATCTCTCTTTAATAAAATATATCACACATTTCTCAAAAAAATTAAATTAACACTCTTTCTCTCCAGTCCACATTGAGAAGAGCATAATGTCTGCTGAAATGTCAAGAAGCATCAGTGGTGTCCAAGAACAGTTTTTAAATATGTATTGTGTAGGTGTGTGTGCAGGTATGCATGTATCCTTAAAGAAGCAAACAAATACTAAACCATTTCCCTCAGTTAGGAAAGATGTAGAAGACAAAACGTCAATCGTCTGCTGTCGTCCACAGTAGGAAAATAATCTGGTGCTACTGACGCACTGCACGCACAAGGACAAGTGTTTTTTCCCTCTTATAAAAAGTGGCTTAAGTTAATAGGCTACTGCGGAAACACTGACTGGGCAAATACACATGAAGAGATGCCATGTTGATGACCTCACAGGCAGAGAGTTGTCTTATAGGCCCAGAGGTTAAAAGGAGAGAAATACCTCAATGAAGGATCCTAAAATTATGCATCTGCTCTCCTGGTGTATCACTGAAGGGTGTTATTTTTTATTTTATTTAATCTTGTTTCACTCTTCTTTCTTTAGGGAAAAAAGACATTTCACCCTGTATGTTTTTACACTTTGTGCTTTGCTAAGGTACTTCTTAGTCCTGGACACAGTCTAGTCGGTTCCCATGCACCCAGTAACAGATCTGAGCGAACTTCAGAGGAGTGATTCGCACGGCTACATTGTAATCCCTGTTCTCCCCGTCGATTTCCAGCCACTGGTGTCCAGAGAAAATGCCGATGACCTTCCTTTCCCAGCGCTCTAAACTGTTGTCCCACACTCTCCCATACACTCCAGAGCCGCTGGCTCCAGGTCGGGCGTCGCAGTGCTGGTAAATCAAGTCGCTGGACTCTTCTTCCACTGGACAAAATCTGTACACCAGTTCCCCGGATCTGTCGCTGTCAAAGCCAGAGAAGTGGATGCGATTCCCTGCCAGGTCATCAGAGGAGGGAGCCACAGAGAGGCGCATGAAGGGACGCCGGTGAGGCCAACGCAGCTCCAGCAGCGCGTAATCAAAGTCCATGCTGACCTCCTGAGGGCCCTGGATCCAGCCCTTTGGCACACGGGTACGCTTCACCCTCGCCCAGCGGACCAGAGGCTTCTTGGAAGAGGTGCGGCCGGCCTTAGTGCCGTTGATGGATGGAGGAATCAGGAATCCCACCCTGAGCTTCCGCGCCCCCTTGACATAATCCTTTCCATCATGCACACAGTGGGCAGCTGTGAGGACGTGCAGCTGAGACACAAGCACGCCGGTGCAGCCGGTGGAGATCCGCACGGCCGTTGAGAAAGGGTAATCCAACAGGAAGTTGTCCCCTTGGATGTTAAAGCGTCCGTCTGCTCCGTAGATCTGCCGCCTCACGCGTTTGTGCCTGGCCTTCACTCTCGGCCGTCTCCCAGGTGAAGGGTGAGCGAAGTGATCTCCGTCAAACTCCTCATCAGCCTCCACGTCTACAGTGGTGAGAGTGCGGGAGCCGTCGGCGTACAGCGTCTCAAACGCCAGTTTCTCCGTGAGCTGCTCCTTCTGGGCCTCTGGCTCTCCTCTGTGGAAGCAGCTGGAGTTGCAGTGAGTGGTGAAGTCCAGCTGAGTGTGGGCGCTGAAGCGGGAGCGGATGAGAGGCGTCGGTGCGTGAGGGACGAGCAGGGGGACGTGGACGGGCGGAGGGTGGGGAGGGTGAAGAAGGGACAAGGTGAGAGGCAGGAGGAGCTGGAGGAGCATGAGCAGGTGAGTCAGCAAGCGGGAGCACTCGCGTGGCGTAATCATGGTGACGGAAAACACTGCAAGGACACAAAAGAAACAGCTTAGATTGCATGGATTCCTACATGTTTGTCAAGATAACAACCGGGGGAAACATTCCCAAACAAGCCGTCAAATCCCCATAAATCTGGACTTTTTACAGTTGATTGTTGATTGTAGATTCCAGCAGTGATTTGTGAGGTCAGCTCACAAAATCGAATGTTGCAACGCACGCCTGGGTTTCATCTGGTGTGACGGGGCAACAATGACCCTCTTGTTCCTGTAATATAGATTAACTGGAAATAGGATTTGAACCTGATGGAAACAAGCAAGCATTTTAATGTCTGTTTGGTACAAAAATCACAGACAAATTCCAAAGGAAGAAAAGAAAAGTGGCCACAGACATAGCTGGGATGCCAGAACAAAGCGGAGTGGTCAACACTAAAAGAAAAATAAATGCAGTGTGTGATTACTTCAGATATCATTTGAAAAGACAGTTTCCACGACATGAAGTCAGACATTCTGCATTGTTGCAGACTGAAGAAAGAGGTTGGGAGGTTACAGTAAAACCCCTCCGATCAAATATTTGTCAAAGCGGTAAGAGGTAAGACATTGTTTTCCATCAAACATTAACGACTTCACAGTGTTACGTGGGCCTTTCAGGGCAGATTAGCAGCAACAATGAGATACTTGATCCCCTCTAAAGGCCGTGGACTCGGAGGCACTCATGGCAAGAAGAGAGCAGGTGTGTAAAAGGTAAAGAAAAAAAACAAGTCGAGGCACGGCGGCAAAACAGAGCACTATTTCTAACAAAGGGCAGGGTGGGGCCAGTCCACACACCTATGTGCAGCTTCTTTTAACACTACAAAGGAGGCAGAGTTACAAAAAAAAAAAAAGAGCTTCTGTAAGCAGGGAAAGTACAAACTTCCTTCCATGTTGAAGTGTCAGATACTTGACAGCAGTGGCAGACAGTTACAGAGGATCTTAAGTGGTAAATTGGCGGTTGAAGAAGTGACGTAAACTTGTAGTAAAACTTATTAAAAAGGGAGAGTGATGTGTTCATGACCACTGTCAGCCAGGCTGTCGTAAACTGAATCCCAGTGAGTTTTTTGGGGATGTAAAGGCATGAAATAACTCTTTTTAGAGCCTATTTCAGTGTTGAAACACATAGTTAAAACTGAAGGCAACCTTTTCCAGCTCTAATAAAAATGACCACAACTCTTCCTGAGGTTTTGGGACTCATTCTGGAGGAAACCACAGGACAATGATCCAGAGGACATCCCTGTGCAAAAGGGACAACATATAACTAGAGTGTTGCTTTGTGCTTGGAGATTTTGATGCATCTTTTAAGTAGTGATACATCTCTATATCTTTATCAGGCTATATATTGCACATACAATTCTACTTCTAAATGTGATGTATAAGTATGCAGCAGACTCAAATGAAGTTCAGCTCCCTTTAGCATCTGTTATACAACAAAGAAGCACAAGTTTCCTTTCAGTTTTAACAAGGATTCAGTGTGGAAACACCTGAAACCTCATACAGACAGTTCCTTATATCATTTATTTAATGTCCAATCTTTGGCCATAATTTCTACCTATCATTGGGTAATATTTTGCCTAAATAATCACCTTGGGGCTGTAAAATTCATGGAAACACCTATAAATGCAGTAGTGGTGGTCTGTCCCAAACTGGTCATTTCAATGAAGCTTTTCTACTGTAGAGTGTACTCCTCTTGCAGTGTCAAGACATACATCCTGACCAGGTATTTGACCAATAATGTCATTTGTGTTGCTTCAAATGTGTCTCTAAGGCTGGATGTGGGAGACATTGGAGGAGGGGGATAAAGTGAATAAGGTGGAAACACCTATACATGCAATAGTGGTGGTCTGTCCCAAACTGGTCCTTTTAGGCATCCCAGCAGATACAGAGCAGCAGAAAGCGAACCCTCTGGCAATTCTCAATCAAATCAATACATCTAAAACATTACCTTCGGATTAGAGATCGATTGCTCGTGTTTACATCCCAGTCGTGTGTTCCTCCCCATCAGAAGAGTTCCTCATGATCATTCCTCAGGTTTCCCCTCATCCTCTCCGGTGACAGGCAGGTAGTTTTTCCGCGCTCGTCCTCCCCAAAAGGGAATCCTTTGCTCGCTCTTTTACAGCGTGTTCAAATAAAGCTCAGTTGCTCTGCAATGTCCGGACCCGGAACCGATAGTCCTTCTGCTGGAACCTGCTCAGCTCAGACACCGAGACACAAATAAAAGTAACTGAAAAGAAGTGTTTACTCTCTCTGGAGCTTCACGGGTCTAGCGCCCCGCCTCCGCAGCTTGTTTGCGGAGGGGAGGGGAGTTAGTTCATGTTTGATATAAACCTTCAATTACAGCTTATTCTCACAGTGTATATACTTTATATTCATCACACGTGATAATAAGTAGACACGTGTTGAACCAACACTAAACGATGATAAGTTTGATATCATTTTTGTCTCTTTATTTGTTGTCATTCTTTTTGGACAGTAGCAGGTTACAAAGTATACATTCGTACCCGCATATATGGCATCCACAGTTTTTAAAAGTTGGGTAACCATTAACTCCGTTACATTTGTACAATTCGTGAGAGTGCACGCATGAACAGAAAAAAAAGGTGTCTCTTTATGACAATATATATTAGCGTGACTCCCTAACTGAGGTCATTATCCTTGAACCACAGGAACCTGCAGAGGTAATTGCGGTGATCTTCTCCGACCCTAAAGCAGTAAAACATCTGTTCAACATCCTTGCAGTAAGACACCATGCATATTATGGTCTGGTCCCCTGAGGAGTGTCATTCAATGCGACGCCTTCAAACTGGGCACTTGAATCAAAAATGACTCAAATCTTCCCCGGTTTCTGGAGATGATACACTACAAATGTGAGTTAGTACTAACACTGTCCCCCTTGCCGCAGGGCTAGTGCTGGGTCATAAGGGTGCCACCCAGTGGGCTTCACCGGTGTAGACTTATCTGTCCATTATCCCCAGAGAGATGCTGTCTTTGACAGACAGAGCAAATGGTGGAATGTTGTCTGCAACTGGTTCCAGGTTATGGAAGTATTGTGTGGCACAGGAATGTCAGATATGTGATATTGCACTACAGGAGAAGGGAAAGTGCTACCTGGGTTTTCACATAGAGTGACGCAACAATGACGTTGCTGCTTTCCGTCCTGCTGTCTCCATTATGCCCTGAGTACATCTTCAGAGTAGGAGGATGGATCTCCACTCACTGAGCCTCGTCAGGATGGTTAGTGGGGTACACAGACAACCGAGCAGAGTTTAGAACATGATTTGAGCTCAAGAGTCACAGATTCCGGGCACTTGGATGTGACTTCAGGCAAAGAACGGCTTACTCGCTCCCCGCCATCCTCTTTTTTACATTACCAGAGCATCCACTGACAAAGGGGCTGGACCTGGTTGTAATGCAGAGATGTGCTTATGACTACTACACTCCTTGCACATCACAGCTGCCTTACAGTCCTTAACCATGTGCTTTGTAGACGCACACCACCAGAAGCAGATGGAAATCTCCCCCCTTTCATCTAGATGCTTGCTTCTGGTGCAATTCACTGGTGTCCGATTACTGTACCGGACAGATTTCTCTGGCTTTGAACGGCTCATATTAATGGAGAATGCAAAACTCCAATAATTTATGGTCATTGGTTGACTGCAGGAATCTTAGAAAGAAATATGTGAATGCTGGAAAGGAATCAAAATGGTCTTCTTCAATTTGGAGCCTTGCTAGATCCAGCATTCCTGTGGGCCATAATGAAGCTTTTCTACTGTAGAATGTACTCCTCTTGCAGTGTCAAGACACACATCCTGACCAGGTATTTGACCAATAATGTCATTTATGTTGCTTCAAATGCGGCTGGATGTGGGAGACATTGGCGGAGGGGGATAAAGTGAATAGTCCGTTCTTTGCATGTCCTCTACGGTCTCTTCTGTACTGCAGCGATGGCAGAAAACTCACTGCCTTTGCAAGGTGGACCGCTGTGAACTGCATTTAGCTGACGGTTTTCTGCATGTGAGTGTGACAGGCAGTTTGCTGAGAGACTGGAGCTAATCTGTGATAAACAGAAGAGGTTCCTCTTCTATTTAAGCTGCTGCTTCATTGACTGTTGCTTCAGGTGAGGCTGCTGTGGCACTCCTTCTCTTTTTCTAGATACGGACTGGCATATAAATATCCAGCACGGTAAGTAACTCATGCAGGTAAGTAGCATATACATTGTAGTTATTAGCTTAGCATAGACCTCCACAAGAATACCTCTTTCAGTTACGAAGCAAATAACCAGCATGTGTAGCCTCCATTCATCTAACAACTAAAGTAACATTTTCCTTCACAGAACAATTTCCCTCATTCTTACAATATTTAATATCTTTGCTCATGGATATTAACTCCGAGGGTCAAATGAAATGAGGGAACCGTTTGGCCTGAACACTATAGGTTGCTCTTTGTACAACTGAAACCAAAATGGAGAATTAAGAACGAAACTAAAATGTCCACTGGGGATCAGTAATGCAAACTAAATAGGGATCTCAGAACAAACGACATTGTAACAGAAGCCGAGCGCCCAACCTCTGCTTGAGTTTTAGCACATTGGAGAACTTTGACCTGACTTCAGTTAACTTTAAAATTTAAGGCTTTTTTTAAAAATAGAAAAGTAAGATAATACTGTATGTTTTTCATATTGTTTAACGTTGTCATTTTAGCTATTTTATGGTATAAATATTGTATTTATCATCCAATGCAGTTGATCAACATGATTTCCTTTTCTGACTCGGATCGTGTTTATGTTTTTCTTCACATCAGGCATTTGGCTCTTTCACTGTAGTCCACAGCTACACCCAAGCAAGAAAAGTCTTGTTTCTGGCATTACTGTAGTCTTATTATCATCTGTGCCAAAAGCAACGCAACATAGAAGTGAAGACCGACTCCTGAACGCTCAGAGATCGCAGCTGGAAGGCAGAGGGCTGTTGGGGCATGTTGGCAGATTGTTCACCTCACCCTCTGCCACCTGACCTTAATCTCCAAGAGGCCTTTTATGTCTCATTCAGAATCTCCGGGAACATGTGGAATTTGGGAATTTGGGAAGCCGTGCACCAACACTCCCATGGGGTTTGTTCTAAGCTTCAGGGGTGCCGAAACAGAGTTCCCAGTCACGGCGACAGTGCTTTCAGGAATGCTGAGGAATGTCCCAACAAGGACACAGGTCAGGCTTTCAGCACAATGCGACCGCTGTTGTGCTCGGAGCAAATGTCACGACAGAGGAAACACCTAGGCTACCGAAACTGCTCCTCATCCTCCGTAATAAAATATTCCGCCGGTGCTGTTCCTGTAGCGTGAACGGTGTAGCGCTGACAGATTAAGTGTAAGGTATATTCCCTCAGAAATAGGGAGGGAAGTCATTGTGGATGAGGAGAATCGGTAGCAGGCAAAAGGCCAGAGAGGTGTGAATGTGTAACTTTGTAAGCATGGTGTGTGTGGTGATGGTATTACTGCCTGTCTGTCTGCTACAGAGACCGAGCACAAGAGGTTCCCTTTGTGTGTGTGTGTGTGTGTGTGTGTGTGTGTGTGTGTGTGTGTGTGTGTGTGTGTGTTTGGCATTGAGCAACTTGGCTTCTGTTTTCTCTGGATTCTTTTCTTTCCGTTCGCTCTTCCTCACAAAAAGATTCTGCTCATATTCTTTTCCAGCACTGTAAAATTCTACTAGACAAAAGAGCTTTATTAAAGGAATAGCAAGACATTTTGGGAAATATGCTATTTTGCTTTCTTGCCAAGAGTAAGATGAGAAGATTGATACCAGTTTTGTGTTTGTTAGGTAGATGTGTAGCTCGAGCAGCAGCCGATGAGCTTAGCTTAGCATAACGACTGGAAACAGGGAGAAGCAGCCAGGTTATGTACAACAACATCTGTCTACAAGCACTTCTAAAGGCCTTTACACACTGGCTATTTTTTCTTGCGATTCATTCGCACAACATATTTTTTCGAGTTTTTGTCATAAATACTTTTACTGAGAACATGAATGTCACGCGGCCAAACAACCACACAACTTGTTTTGGATGAGGCCAATTTTAGATATTTTTATTTATAAATTTTACAAAGACAGCGCACACCAGATCCATTCTATAAAAACTATACCTTTAATTGAAAAAGATCCATGTTATTAACTTTTAGTAGAGGAAAAACAGAAAAGAAAGATATTCATTAAATACAACATTAATGCAGTAAAACAGTGATGTCCTGAGCAACTATTTTCTTTGTCTGTTGAAAATAAGTATCTTCCAAAAAGTATTCATGTAGTTTGCAAAACTCTATCAAAGCTTCTTCCACATGATGGAAACTTTCCAGTACATTTTTCTCAATTGGTCAACCTGTGTAAATTGATGTGTACGCTAAAAAACCTTCCGGGTCCAGTACCACCTGTCTCCTGTCTGCTGTACGGTAGATCAGCAGTTCCTTGTTTAACATGTGTTTTAAAGTTTATTCATGGTTCAGCATTCAGACGAGGCACCTGCAGTATATTTGACAGCATAAAGGAAAAACTTGCCTTTAAACTGTTAAAAACAGCTGTTGGTCGTATATCTTTCATTTCCGAAACCAGTTGTTTTGTCTGACATGTTCATTCATTTATTCAGGCTTCACCAGCTTATTCCTCTCATGGGCCACAAGAGGCTGGAGCCTTGAAGCTCCCAGCATGCTTTGGGTGGTGGTAAGTGTAAATAAACACTCTACAGGTCGAATACAGACGCTCAAAGGTCACATTTTAGACTATAAATTAGCCTGACTTGTATGTCTTATGCATTTGGAAGGACACAGAGAGAACACGTTAACTCCAGATGATAGAACATTCCTGGACTGAGAATCGACTTTGTGACACCGACACACTGCTGTCTCTGTTTGATGGCCCTCCTGCATTGCAGACCTCAACCTCCACGTCACACATTGTGCTCATTCATATGTGGACACCAGTGCACAGACCAGATGTAAACATCAGCCTTTGGCACAAGGCATTTATTGAGCAGCGCCGCACAGAAATTGTAGCGCATGCATGCCAAAGACTTAGATTTTACTGCTTGAGAAAATGACGTTTTTTTAATACATTTTTTTATAATTTTTCTTGGATTAAGCATCTAGTTCTTTTAACAACTCAGCTTTGATGTAAGTATACACTGTTGCATCCAGCAGTCCAGAAGGGGTACATCGTCTACAGCCATGCTAGCAGCTCTGAGAGGCTTTGAGCTACAGGCCAACATCAGCATGCTAACACAATGACAACATGTTTAACCTAATGGTGTCACGAGATGAAAAGTCAGGGGATCATCAACGTGTTTACGCTTCATTCTAAAAAAATAACTTGTATGTAAAACAAAATGTATTTAAAACAGAAATACTTACCTCGTGAAGGAAATTGACGAAATGTTGGTTGATCACGAAAGCCTGAACCAAAGTGGTGAGCCGACCATCCGACCGACCAAAAGACCTGCTTTACCATCGACTGAAATACCGTATTTACTTAGTCAGCCCCTGATTCAGCATAAACATGCTACTATGCTATGTTCGGTCCACGTGATTGTGTTTCTTATTTATCTTTTTCATGTGAAATACTGGATACTCCTCTGGTCTCTTATAACCCCTCAATGGAAACAATCTTCAATGTGTCACAAGCCAACACAGAATCGGTGTCCTGTGGTATGAAATCATTTTATTCTGACGCATTTTTAAAGATAACTGGCATAACTAACACAAATGGCACAATGTCATGTTTACATATTTCCATTATACTGCAGTTCACTCCTGTTTCAGGTGGAATACACTGAACACTTAACAGAGTGAGGGCTGTATTTTTCCTCTTCTTCGTGTCTGTGTCTTTAACACTGAGGTCCTGAGGGTCAGTGACCCCCCAATTCTCAACACTCTCAGTCACTTTCTCTGGCCCATACTCTCACACTTTCCAAGATGATTCATGTAAGAAAACAAACATATAACTCAGAGATCCTCTTTTCCCCCCTCTGGAGAAAATGACTGTCATGTTCATTAACGTCTGACCACTTAGAGGGAAGTGTGTTATTAGTCTGTCGCTCTGTGACTGGGGAGAGAGAAAAACAAATGAGGAAAACTGGAAATGAAAGCCACCAGGTTACCACTCGGTCTGCGTTGCTTGTGTTTGACTTTCTTTATAATTATTCACTGTTTGTGCAGGACTCTCTATGTGTCATTACTGGTAGCTGTCGGGGCTGAGCTTGTTCAGCCTGGAGGAAAACGCCATGGAGGATTCCAGATGTGTGCGTTCACGCTGCGTTTGTGTGAGCAGGCATACCTTAAATTTCCATGAAAATAATGCTGTGGCACTGAGCACAAGTCGAAGCCTGTAATAGTCCCACATTGTACGGATTTCATCATCCCTTATGTTTCCTCATGTGCAAATTAGACTGAGTTGTTCATTTAGGTGGTGAATAAATATGACGATCATGGTGGGCCGGGGGGATCAGGACTTGTGTGACCGTTCAGCTGACATGCTGTGAGGGCCCCACGACAGTTTCTGCAAGCAAACAGGGATTTATTAACTGGATCACAGGGTTTTCTCTGGACTCTCTAATCTGATAATTGGCTTCAGATTCAAACAAGACTTCTGAGCCTTAAAACAGTAGGGTGTAGCTTTCATAACAACCCTGCAGCTCTTGACCAGCTCTCTGCCAGACCCTCTCGTCACTTAGGAACCGCAGCAACTGGGGCCTTTTTTAGAGAGCAGATCTTTACAGAGGGGGACCGTGAACACAAAGAATGTCCCCTTTCTCCTCTCCAGCCTCTGTGTTTTATGTCCCCTTTTTATGATTATTTATTGCCTCTTTTCATCCCATCTGTCTGTCCTCTCTCCTCATCATCAGGTCAAAACAGTGCAGACATTTTCCACATTTTCAGTCCACATGTTGTTGCGGCACTTGACACAGAGCTTCATCTGTGCCAGAAATGACCTTTTCAGACGTTATATTTTCCTGCCTGATAAATATCTCATCCTCCTGTTGAGCAGATACCGCTCCAGCCGTTGCTCCCTGGTTCTCCTGCAGGGCCTTGTGGGTACGTATTCAGCCCGACTTCCCCTCGGCATGATGTCATTTTAGTTTGGCAGCATGAGCTGTAAGAGGAATAGAAAAGAAAAAAAGGAAAAACACAGTTAGCAAAAACAGAACTAAGGAATGCAAACTGCGATGAAATCCATCAGGAGAGAGGGGGAGAGTGTGTCTCCTCATATCTTTAACCGGTCTGGGCAGAGAAAGTGGGTAGGAGAGAGTTTACTGCTGAGATTGGAAGTCATCCCAAAAGTCGCTCCAACCTCAGGCCTCCCATAACAACCTTGAAACATCTTTTTGGATAAATGGAAAGGAAAAAGGTACATGTTGGTATGTCAAGTGCTATAGTAGTTACAACAGGGATTATAGTCCCGAAGGCGAAATAAAACCACTTATCGCTATTAATTCACATCCCAGATTGCTGAAAAGCCAGGTCTATGTAGAAGAATATTGGCCACAGATATGTTATGTTAATAAGATAACAATTGCATTTGCCAATGTTGTTTTTCTTTGAAGTGATATTGAAGGAAAACAGTACAAATATGGATGTAAACTGTCATAATATCTTCTTATTTGAACCAGACACAACTGAGAACCAAATCCTGCAATCTGTTTTCATTTTTATCACTAATATAATTCTTGTTATCTTAATCAAAACCCTGAACAAATCTTGACCCCTTAAAACAATGCCGTCCATTAGGGAAATTAACTAGATGTCATGTCTCCAAGATCGTATGAAAAAATAATTCACACACAACCTCCCAGTGTGAAGAGAAGATCAGCGTCAAACTCTTTGATATTTTAAGAATGACAGACATGCCCCAAGTGTAGGTTGAATATTTGGGTAATCTTAACTAATACCATAGGGGAGAAATTACTCAGGGAATGCAAGAAATATTGTGAGCTGTGAGTTGCTTGGTGAGACCAGAGAAAATACAGAAGTGTCTCTCCATCTGTGATCAACAGTGACATTTGAAGTGAAAGAGTCTGGAGTAGAGACGGCCACGCAGCTGTTGTACATTGTGGAAAATGCAAATGTGTGAGTTTCAAGTAGAACAACTGGCACAGTCGAAGCGACGCCTTCATTACATAGAAATATGGTTTGAATATTGCGAAATCATCAAACAAGGCGACTGCAAGCAATCTGATCACATGAGATGGAATGGATCAAACTTCCTGAAGCCGTTTCTGTGAAAGAGACGGAGAGAAAGAGCATTCAGGTCATTTGAGCGGAGGAACAAATCTACTGAGGACTCTGTAAACAGACCCAACCAAATATTTACAGCCGTAGAGCGAACATTCCCGTCGACACTCTTCTGTGTGAGTCTCTGCTTTGTGCGCCAAGACAGTTGAGTTTCATTGATGAGTTTGCTACTGAATACTCTTACCTCCCACCTGCGTATCCCCATTTGACCCTTTAAGTGTGTAAGTATGATCATCTCTCAGCTCCAGTCTACTTGCACTGAGATGCTGGTTTGTACTTTTCCCGCATTAACTCCAAACATATTTAATGGCTGTACATTTCTTTAAGTGTTGTACCTGCTGCCTGCTTTTTTTTTTAATATAGAAAATGTTGATTAGTGCTTTTCGAATGATTACATTTTTCATGTTGAAAACCTTTCTTAGTAATAACCTTTTTGCAGATTTCTCCTCCAAAAAGAAGTTTAAATAAACCTCGTAAACAAACTCAAATTCCCTTTAAGTCACCGGACTATATCCCAGTTAAAAAGTGTAAGATGTTCATCATGATGATGATCATCATGTATCAGTTCATCATTAAGTCCGGAGGAGCACCTGAGTGGAATGTTCCGGAATGTTATCACTCACAAAAAACCTGCCAACAGGAACAACACGGTTGTTAGGTAACGAAGAAGCCTTGATAAGGGGGTGTGTGTGTGTGTGTGTGTGTATTTACCCCAGCCCCTGAACACAACAAAAAGCCACTTTGAGGAATGAAGCCTTTCATGATTTAAATTAACAACCAGAAGAAGTCGACTCAGATGATTTCCCCGTGTTTATTTTCTCCTGCAGAAGACCATTAAACACACACATTGTCCTCTGGTCTCTCGCTCTCTCTGCACATCCGCTTCCCTCAGCAATGCAGAATAGCATTGTGAGGGGAAGACGGGACTACGGAAGCCTAGGAGGCGCAGAAGAGGTGGGCGTCATTTCCAGATTTAAGAAATAACGCTAAATAAAAATAACTCATGAAGGTCAAATTCACTCATACTCAACAGGATCGTTAAATGATAAACAAAAATAAAATATTACAAATTGAAAATAAGAAATGATAAAGTGTATTTTTAACTCTGTTACACTCAAGTAACAGGAGACGATCCAGAGGCAGCTCTAACAGATCTCTTCTCTCTGCGGTTATCTGCAGCTGCTAATCCTCTCACTTACAATACGCAATATTAATTTGGCGACACTGCTCTCTAACTAAACACAACAGCAGTGTACATGATCACTGTCAGGCTCTGTCAGCAGACATATCCTCGGCAATACACTAAACAATCTGTCTGTGAATACAGAGAAACAAGGCCTTCTTTTCACACATCCTGCCACTCTCACCAGCAAACAATTTAAATGTCCTAACAAGGGCTAAATGATCAGTGCGTGTGTTTAGCTGCTGCTGCATTCCCTCATGGAAATTAAAGCATGTTTCCACTGCTAACCTTTCCCCCCCCCCAGCTATCTACTACAGTGTTTTATTTATGATTCTAACTCTGCCAGAGCTGTGCAAGTGAATGAGGAGCTAAGCACGCCAAAAGAACGCACTGGGAGTTTTTTGTGGTTGTGAAAAATATATATATAAAGGAAGAGAACGTGGCTTGTCTTGCTACATTCTTTCCTTCATCAGGAATTCACTGAGGTTTGGCCATGCACTTTTTACTGGAGCCTTTTTCTGTTCGTCTGGGAATAACAAGGCCGGTCTTTTCTTGTTCCTGTGTGCTTTGAACAGAGGAGCCGCAGCCTGCGCTTCAGAGCTGTCCGAGCGCCCAGGGCAACTCCACACCCACGGTTTAATCCTTTAAACGCTGCATATCTCACAGAAACAAAGCGGGCCCCCACTCCCGGTGTCCGAAACAGAACCCTGAGAGCCGTGGGGCTTATCTTCCTGAGAATAATGCTCTATGCAGATCAGCCACAAGCTCGGGTTCAGGGTTTTGTCCCCCTGACTGGTTCTCTTTTCAGCGCCGGACAGATTGATGAAGCGATGACGCTCATAATTGGATTCAAGCATGGTCACATCTCTGCTGTGTGCTCAGCTGGAGTTTATTGTTTTTGACCAGCATTTAATCCACGACTGATTGGGGTCTATAAATTCAACAGACAGGAGATGGCACAGAGATTTACAGCTCCAAAAAGACTTGAAGGCAAAACATTCCAACGACAACTGTTTTATTGTAAACGTATCTCAAGGGTATGCGCAGCCATATGGACAAAAAGCCCACAGGACATGAGTGCCTGAGAATTCTGGGATGATCACAAAAGCTTTGCAAACGCATGTCTGTTTATAATAAGCGGTAGAATCCAAAACACCCAATGCAAAGCCAAGGAAAACTTGGAGAAAAACTCAACTGTGTTTGACACCAAGGATCCAGTCCAAGGCGGCTTTGAAAGAGACGTCCTGTACCAGCAAAACCAGTAAACCACATCTCAGTTGTCTCCACCTGCCATACTTTTAGTGACTCAACGATTGTTGAACACATTCTACGTTCACTATTCTCTCCGATCTCACTCATTAACTTGTTCTGGAGATATAGATTGTGAAACCCCTATTAAAAATAACAACTTGTTGAAATTCCTTTCGAATCCATCCAACAGTAATAAAACCCACTGATCCAATGACATACATTGTTCCTGTTTTTCCCCGAAGCATGTGAGGCAACGCAAACGTGTGGCTCATGCAGGCAGTGGGACCGGTGACAACAGTCGGTAAGAGAAAGAGGCTGCGGTGGCCAAAGCCTGATCTCAGTACAGACGAGGCTGCGCTGCAGCTGTGTGTCCTCACGTTCAACTCCCATCTAGATCCAGATTAGTAACACCATTACTCATCCAAGACCTGCTCCCACTGACACTCGCACTTAAGTACATAGGATAAGGCCGATCTATTCATGCATCTGCAGAATCTAGACATCTATTAACAATTCATGAACTGAATTCACTGAACTTGTGTCCTATGAAAACATTTAAATTAATGATTGAAATGATTCCATGCAAATTGTAATAAAAAAAGTACCTTGTTATGTAACTGAAGTATGTGTTAAGTTTATATAGTTTTATCTAATGTTTTATATTAAGATACTAACATTTTTCATGCTATTATGTCGACAAAATTGAATGGACCCCAGAACTGGTGTAAACAAAGCAGGTTTGAAATCATTCAAAAGAAGTTTTGCAAATGTTTTATAAGAAAGGAAAGTCCTTCAAGTCTTTTGCACCTTGTAACCCAAAAACCATCAGTGGTTGACTGCTGGTGTTAAGTCTTCATGAGTTTCACAGAGATGAAAACATCGAATGGGTACCTTTCATTTAGTCAAAGTATATTTTTCTGTTTCCCATCATTTCGGGGCCACTTTGATGTCTCTTTTCGAGCTTCTCTCCTGCATACAGTATGTGTTGCTGTCACTCTGTCGTCTAATGGAGGAGCCGTGGATCTAGAAAGAGTGGGTGAATTATGAGCCTGTGACTTGGCAGGGTGTTGAATGACTGTCAGTGTACAGAGCGACGGTTCACCAACTCCACCGAACCAAAGGAACTCCACTCATCTGCCAAGTCCCAGATGCCCTCTAGTCACCCACGACAAGCACCCAGAGGACACATGAAAACCTGTATAGGTTCGCTAATGTTTCGATTTTTTTTTCCACGCTGCACAACCATTATTACATTTTGCACGATCTCCCCCCGTAAAAACTAAACCAAGGTGTTCTTTTCCAGCTCCCTGTTTTACAGTTGACAGCTGCCTGTTACGACTCCTGAGTGTAATATGAAGCTTCATTGGTGCAGGTTGAGGAATACGTGCATTGCTCAAGGTTACTTCACATCTGCCCAGTGATTATGAAGATACTAAGCAGCAACATTAACCTGATATCTACCTTGAAATTAGAGATGAAACAATTAGCTCATTATTAAGATCAACAGAAAAAACATTTCGATAATCACTTAATTTTTCTACATACATTTTCTTATTGTATATGTAATCTATGTTTTTGTATTGTTGCACAAATCAAGACATGTGGTGCCTTAGGAAATTATACTTTTCTGTCCTACTTTAACTACAGTGTCCTCAGATTACATTTGCACAGAAACAAAAGCAGAGCAGACTGTTCAGCACACAGTCTGCAAGCTCTTTCCCATCTAAATCATATCTTTCTCTTCCTGTGTATACAACAAAAATATGGAAACATTGAAAGAGTTTAAGCACCACAAACAGTGTGAACCTGCTGCCCATGAATCAGACACCTGACAGCTCTATAACAATGGACTCCACCTGACCTTTCCTTGTTGCTGCTCTCAGCACCAGAGCTGCTGCCGCTGTTGGTGCTGCCGGGTGGTGCGAGTCCCCAGCAGGGCTGAAAGAAAAGATCACCGCTGTTCAAAACCAAATAGCAATCAATTCAGAGTATTGTGTATTACATAGCTGTTGTCTCACAGAGAGGATCAAACTGCTTGGTGAAGAACATGGAAATAAACACGTTTGAGAGCAGCAGAGGCGGTGGTGGTGGTGGTGGTGGTGGTGGTGTGGGTGGTTGATTTCATGTGATAGTTGCCGAGCTGTGTTTCTTTTTAAAGAGACACCATGTGACCGACAGATGGAGTGTGAAGTCGTGACTCACACAGACACTAGCTTCAGCACTGCAGCGACTGATCATGGTGAAGGTTTGAACGACAGACGAGAGCACAGAGACGAGCTCAGTAGACCCACCGCTGTCTTATCAGTTAAAGCCCAATATTGATAAATAGACAGATTTTCTCAGCCAGCCCCTCCTTCACAGCTTTCCCTCACTCCTCTCATTGTGAGGCCTTCACAAAAGAGACCTGGGACTTATTCCACCCTCATTTCTTCATTCACCCTTAAGGTTTCTCTCACTGTCGTCTTTCTCTAACTTTGGCTGTAACGCCGGGAAACTCCAAAACTTATCCAACAATGTTATTCAAGTGGAGCAGGGTAGAAAGCTAACATTGCGGCTTTGTCTCTGCGCCCGAGTGTTTCCCAGCTCTCCATTATCTGATACTCACTCATTGGGTTGCAAACGGTGTCAGATTCAACTGGGTCAAGGCGTGTAGAGGCGGAAATGCTCCAACTGTGCATGGAGTGGGAGAATAAAAAGACAGATCTCTGACAATCTGGGTGCGAACACACATTTATCAAACTCCAAATGCTGATTTTGTGTGGTCTCTTTGTGAAACAAGAGATGTGAAGGTTGGTGCAGTAGCATGTGCAACATATTTGCTGCGCCCCACATGGTAAATGCCGCATGGGAGAAAGGCCAGGTATCTTAATCCCCATCACCCTTGGGATTCCCCACCAAGAGATCCCATTAGTGAGGATAAAAGCTGTAATGTAGTCCGCAGAAGCTCGGTGGACTTGTGGTGCGCTGCAACCCCCACAGGCCAGCGGTGACCTCCATCTGATCCCTCACTAACTGGAATTACAGCGCCGGCTCCAGCAGGCAGTGTAAAAGAGCAATGAACTGTAAAGCATTTTGATGTCTTAATGAACAACGTACACACAGCAACAAGTCCAAGAAAGGGCACCTGTTTGAAAGGAGCAGCCGTATTTGCTGATACCGTAGAAACCGCTTCAAACACTTGAAGGCTTGCAGTGTGGGGGAGAAGAGGTATTTCAACATTTACTGTTTCGAATGATTCTGAGCGATGCCACAATGTTATAAAATGGCAGGATTTGTAGCTCTGTTTGTCTGAATGTGTTTTTCAGAGAGTAAAACGCAGTCTCCGTTGTTGAAACTGAGGAATCTGAAAAACTCGTCTACATTCTTCTCAGACATACAGTACAGCACATAGCCCTGGGTCAGCACCTGGTGTCACTGAGCAATAATCACACACAATGTGAACATGTTAAGTAATTCAACGACTAGATCAGGAGATCGGGAAATGTATTCACTTTAATGATGTCTGGAGAGCGATCAGAGCGGGTGTCGGAGCGTGAAATCAGAAGAAATCAGAGACACCTGAACATAAATTACAAACCTTCATCCCGATGGTAAACAAGGATGAGAAGAAAAGGTCTGACTACGTGCACTAGAAGACGAAGCAAATGGAGTCCGTTAATGATATATTTTCATGATAGCCAAAATTAAAATGATTGTAGAGTTACGGAGGGGAAACAACCCAGGGCCGAGAAAACAGAGAAACACTGATTACGTCAAATATAATGATCGCTATTATAAGCAGAGTTTGGATTCAGATCCAAGTTGTTACATCAACACAAACAAAACCGGTCTGTAATCAGTTGTTTGTAACGAGTGAGTCCGACTTTTTCTGGACCGCATTCGTTCCACGTTCTGACCTCAGTTCTGTGTGTAATTACTTTAGTATGTTTTCCTTCACCGAATATTCTGGGCCCTTCATTTTAAGTGAAACTAGAGGAAGAAAGTCTGGTCAGAAGCCAGTGCCCTCGAGTGAACACTTGTCCCAACCAAACAATGAGGACCCGGTTTCCTGAGCCAAGAAATCACAGAGAAATGTTACTGTGAAAGAAAAGATATGTTTATGCTTCATCTGTGAGCTACGGGCTTAAACAGAGATACTACGATCCTTTTTGTTTTCAGAAAGCAGTTTATTAAGTAGGTTTTCACATTTAGGAAATTTGGTTTTGTGTATTGGTGCAAAGACAAGAAACATAAACACAGAATAGTCATTCGCTTCAATACAAATATTTTTGAAATACTTAAAAAAAAATGAAATATACAATATAGTCAATGTAGCTGTTAAACCTCTTGGGCTCATTTTGAGCTTTTACTTATTATACTTATATACATATGTTTGAACAGTTTACATGATAGCCCACAACTTACAGTGTGATTACTGTGTGCATACATTAGAAGTATCAATACAATACTTACTAGCACCTATACCGGAACCAATATGTAGATACAGGGGAGAACAAAGCACCATCTTGTCATGGGATCACACCGGCCGCAATGCCAAATCAGGCTAATGGCCCCTTCCCCACTTTCTGGCGCCCTTGTTCGGACTAGACCCATCTTCAAAAGCGGTCTTCTTTTTACTCACAACTACACATCTGTACATTTTCGTGACTGCCTCTTGCCTCTTGCATGCGTGCTTTGCAGTCACACCTGGCAAAGTATTCAAAAATGCCTGGATGTTCCCTCAGTCAGTGTCTCCAGAACAACATTGTACCATGATGACACACACACAGACTCACAAGGTGAAACATATATTGGATATATATGAGCAAGAGGGTCAAAGTTCAAGGTGTAATGTTATGTTGTAGTATATCCCAATTGAATTCATAATGCATGAAACATTGCGTACCTTGTAATGGCAGCTGCAGCGAATACAGTGGTAAGAAGAAACAATTTGGAACGCAGCCTTAGTGCTAGATAAGACCGACTTAAGTCTCACTTTGTTGGACTTGTGGTTACAGATATGTTGATTGAAGGTGAATTAATCTTTTACTGCAGTGGTGAGGTAATACATTAATTCTTCATGAGACATAAGCTTTGGTCATATCGTCTGATATCAGTTAATGTGTTGACCTTAGATTTCCTCACCCCCTGCTCGTCAGTAATACTAAGAAATATTTGTGTATGGGCTCTGGACGTTTCTTTGTATCTCTCTGTCTCTTAAGCATAGAGCTGATATTGTTGTCAAAGCTGTGGATTTTTACAGTTGCACATCACATGGAACTGAGAGGCCATCTGGTAAAATAAACGGCAAAATAAAAAGCGGTTGACTGACCTTCTGTTACAGCTTTGTTATGGAAACAGTGCAGCTGTAACACCTCCTCCTTCTCCTCTACACACACCTGGTCAAAAGTCCACGTCCCGGTTATGATCCCTTCATCTGGAAGCAAAGAGTCACATAAACAACTGTCGTTCTCCCCAATTAGGAGCAGAAAGGAGGTCCTGAGATGAAGAGAGACAGCAGCAGCTTCTGGAGTCAGCATGAAAGCTGCTCATTTGCTAACAGCCTGCTGGGTTAATTCAACCCCTGCATGAGTGTGTATGTTTTCACACTGGCCTACTGAACTCTTTCATTTTGTGCCATCAGAGGACTTCTGGTGTGGACAAATAGACACAAAGGAATGCACACATGATAATACACATGCAGAGTCATGACCGCACATTCACTTTATCAAGTGCATTGAGTTTACACATATAATAACTTTGTTCTGTTTTTAGTTTTAATGTCAGATTCTTGTAATGTCAAGTCAAGAGTCAGTGGTGATAGTAGCCTTTTATATGTGCTTGCCTGTGTGTGTGTGTGTGTGTGTGTGTGTGTGAGAGATCGGTTTAGAGTGAAGCTGGTGTATGTACAGCTGGTTTAAATATAGGAACTGGCAAATATGAAAATGGTCAGAAGCAGTGAGGGGAAAAAGATTTTGAGCTGAAAGCCATAACAGAAAATAACATCTATCTGTTGACTCAGGCATTCACTTACATTTCTATCGTCGGTCTATTCTGAGGCCCAGTTTAAACAGAGAGCAGAAGGAGCTGTTAAGATTTAAAAGAGGATATATATCTGTCAAGTTTACATTCATCCAATACGCCTTTTTGCTTTCTTGCTCAGAGCAAGACGAGAAGATCAATGTCACTCTCCAATGTCTGTACGTTAAATATGAAGTGACAGCCAGCTGTCGGTTAGCTTAGCTTAGCATAAAGACTGGTAAGTGGGGGAAATGATTAGCCTGGCTCTGTCTAAAGTTCACAAATACCCAAACCAGCACAGCTCACAGATGAACATGTTGTATTCAATGGTAGCTGTTTCCAGTTGTCATGCTAAGCTAAGCTAAGCTAAGAGCCCCTCTAGCTGTAGCTTTAACGTACAGACATGAGTGTTCAATTGAGTTAAATTGACCTTGGAAAGTTGATAATCAAAAAATCTTACCTGAATGTTCTTTTATAGCTGTTTTAAAGCTTTTGATCATCACGTAAACTTAATCAAAAACAGACCCCCAGGTGAGATTGTTCATTAGATGCTGTTTCAAGTCAAGAATAGCGTTTGAATTATGGAAATCTTAAGGTCACATGGATGAAAAGTGCTGAAAGAAAATGTGATCAAACTCCAGAACATTTACTCAAAGACTGAACTTCAGAGTTTGAGTTTTTTTTAGATATCATGCCACCTTTATACTTTGACTTCATTACATCTCATAAGTAAATATTGAATTTGTTATACTCCATTACATTTATTCAAAAGCTTTTGTAACCAGTCTCAGGTTCAGATACATGCTAAACAAATGTTAAATTCCAATAACATGAATATTGCTAAAGTATTGATCATTATTGTGGTATTAGAAGTTTGCAAATGCCAATTTATGCAACATCTAAATATCTTTTTTGTTCTTTTCCTTTTTTACAATATGGACTTTTACTTAATTAAAAACTTGATTAAATTGAATAATTAACCCCTCCTCGGATCAGACCTCAGAGTACTTTTCAACCATACTAGAGTAGATTTCAACACAAGCACCACTAAAGTACTGTTTAACTCATGTGAAAACACTTGCAGTACTTCTACTTGAGCAATAGCCTTAAACTCTAAACTTCTGCCAAAGTGGGAGTTAAGCCCTCCATATCAGGACTGCAGGGAGGCAGCTGAGAGTGCAGACAGCCCTGCGGGGACAGACTGAGTATTGGTTGGACAGCAGCACACCCAAGAAACCTGCTGCACGCGTGCTTTGAGTCACGCCGACCGCAGAAAGCAATTCATTCTGCAGCAGCTCTCAATGTGGTGGACTTAAGTAGCAAAGATCAACCGATTGCCTCCCTGGACTCATTTAAACACCACTTATCACTTCTGGATGCTCCCGTTTAGACTTTCCAATAAACACCGATGACAAAAAGCAGTTCAGATCAGAGCAAGGGTCAAAGGTGGAGGGATATAGAACGGCAAGTCATTTCAACACAATAGCAGGTTTTGGAAGTGCGGTATGTTGAGAAAGATGTGGGTTGACTGCACTTTTCCTGAGCTGCACTGCCAGTGTCAACTGGAAACCTGGACTTCTTGCAGCTACACGTCAGGAGCAGATTCCTGAGGCAGACGGGAGGAAAGCTGCTGAAAATCAGCTCAACAGAAAGTTATGACCCAATTAGAACTACAGAAGAGCACTGACTTCACATCATGTATCATCAAACGGTCTCAAAATACTTTGAGTCCTTTCAGCTTGTACAGTGTTTTAGATCATTTGTCAGGCGATTCATAAAAACCCGTCGACATCAAGCGGCCCTTTTTGAAACAGAAGTCAACAAATGATTTACCAATTGTCCTATTTTAACTTGTACCAATGCATCAGGTACAGACGAAATAAAAAGGTATATTCTCCCAGACTCCATCAGACCCCAACCATTAGGCTGAAAGAGAGACACCGCCACCTAGAGGAAGATACATAAAGCTACATGTACACTTATGACTAAAGTTGGAAACGGTGTGTAACTCCTACCATTTCTTTCTAATGCTTGACCAGCAGTGAGTGTTATGATCCCCCCCCCCCCCTCCCCCATACACATACATACATATACATACACACACACATATGAAATTCCAGTCTCAGTATCTTAAATGTGAATGTTTGCTCGTCTTATAAATATTCTAAAAATAAATGGCTTCATAATGAAATAATGTCATTTAGTTGCCATTTCAGAAATTGTAAAAAGGATCAGGAGAAGTTGCCTTATTTAAAGATTTTTTTAATTTATAATACAAGCTTTTATGTAGACCACATTGCATTTTTAGTTTGTACATTTAATCATACTGGGCTAAACTTTATAGCAGTGACATTGATTGACAAAAACACAAACCAAAAGGACACTCAATGGAAGGAATCAAAAGGTTTCCGACTGTTTCTGAAGAAACCGCAGCCATCAACACTCCCAGTGCATCACTTTATTTTTTTTGTTGAGACCACATGCCCTCACCAGTCCTCATACAGTATGCCACGTGCATCACACACCCTCAGACACTCATACAGACTCACCCACACTAAAATTGAACAAATACCTATACACAAGATAAAAATTGATATATTTAAATTTCAATATTAATGATATTACTGAATTCCACAATAAAAGGCAAACATGAAGTAAAGACGGCATCCAAATGAAAAGGAGGAGAAATACCAACAAAAGATGTTCCTTATGACTCTTCGTCCAAGTGGCAGAAACTCTCCCCCTGCCTCGTGTCCAGTAGGGTGGGGGGGGGTTGGGGCGGGTGTCACACTGACGACACTACTCCCTTCCATCTTCAACCGCTTCTTTTGTCTGCGTTTAACTGGCCCACCATGTTGGCTCCCGTGACGAGGGAACACCGACAGCCTAGTCAATGAAAGTCAAAGCCAGAGGTGCGAAAACGACACCTGATGGCGCACAAGCAACCCACTGAATCCTCCGACTCCATCTTTTACAAGCCGTGAGTCTGTTCCCATTTCTCATGGACCTGAACGTCCCCTCAGGTGTTTACGCCACATAATTAAAGTCTTTTCACCATTGGTCCATTTCCAGGAACAAACAGGTGTACGGTAATAAAAGAAACGCCACTGGTGCTGATACAGACCGACCGGTTCAGTTAGTGAGAAACAGTCTCATGAGGAGGAGGATGGCACATTTTCTACACGTGGGGGATTCAGGTCTGTTCCTCTGACCAAATAAAATTACAAAAAAAGCCATTGGGGAAAGGATGATGACAATGAAACACAATAAACATTTCTGAATTAACAAACTGGTTAAGTGCAATGAGAGGGTTACCACCATTCAGTAAGACCTGGGGAAACATCCATGTGACTAGTAGGGAAAGGTAATAGCCAACACATCCTTTATAGCAACTGTGTCCATGAAGAGAAACGACTTCCCTGTTCTTTTCCACTACGTACGACAACTCTTTAAAATGTGTCCAGCCTGGACCTGTTTGCTACAGGTCCACGAGGGAGCGTAAGCTAAGTTTAATGTCATGATCTTTAAATAAAAAGGAACTACAGCAGCAAATTCTGCCGATACAGTAAAAGTTTTGGGGCTGAAAAAGTGAATATATTGGCACAAAAAAAAGCCTCAGATTGGACCAGCGTTCAACCAAAGCTGGTGACGGTCCAACCAGACTTCCTGTGATTTATTCTAAATCCACAGCTGACAGGATGACAGGCAGAAGTGAACACGGTGTGTATTCATGTATATATATTTCTGTGTTATGTTTGTGTTGTGTATGTGTGTGTTGTGTGTGTGTTGTGTGTGTCTCTGTGAGAGGTTCGGGTAGGGGGTCGTTTCTGTTGCTTTACAAGAGGAGACAGCAGTTGCTCTCTGTGGTTTTTTCTCGGTTCCTTTGACCTATAAAGACAAGACAGCACAGACAAGAGGTGAGATAAAAAAAAAATCTTTTTTTAAACAGCTAAAACCAGAGAAAAAAAAATCCCTCGCCAGACATTTTGCGTGGGTTGAAGTTAATTAACAGCAGTAGCCCACTGGTTAATGTGAAAGGTCAAACTAAATGGACCCAGAAAAAGCAACTTTTCAACTACTGCTGCTCTCCACCTGAGCAGGCACATCGCACTTAAAGGGTAACGGCACCCTTAAATCCTGCTAGAACCCTCTCAGCATATTTAACAAAACACAGGAGTGAGGGAGCGACGTGCAGTACATAGCTGTAGCTCTGCTTTTTGTCGTCACCCAATTATTTTGTTATGCTCTGAATAGAGACGTTATCTGTGGGCTCAAGTGTTGCATCTACTACCACTAAAGAGGTATTCATTTTGTTCAAGTGCAAAGTCAATTTTCCACCGGAGTTTATCAGGAATACTAATGCTACCAGCAGCTACGCGTGAGAGGCACAGAGTGGGGCTACAGGTAGGACCCTACTTGACCTTGTGTTTGCTTGAAATGTTGCCGTTTAGCCGCTGTAACAAATGATATAGTCACATGTGTGTGTGTGTACACACATACATACAGGCCTGGAGCAAAATCCCGAACGGCACCTCGTCCTGTAGGACAACAACATGATAATTCTGCCTGCAATTCTACTAAAAATAGGAGACAAGATCCTCACCATGAGAGTTGGGCTCTGGAAGAGTCTCTCTGGCAACCAAGTGCATGACGGTTGTTCGGCCCGGTGGCAGCTTCAGAGCTTCAAACAAAGAAATAAACCTCATGATTCATTATTCTTAGCTACATTTTACAATATGACAGAAGTGGTGATATATCCTATGCTTGACGTTAGTGCGCCAGTCCATGCGTTTACATATTGTAAAATTAACTTTTTAGTCATCTTGGCCATTTATTAATTACACTATTTTATAAAATAAAGCTGCAGTTGTACCTGTAGCTCTTCATCTCTATTGTTTAGCATGAATATGATACACCAAACAGACCCAATGCAATTACAACAACAATTTGTATCCATTGTTAACTTTTTATTATCGAACTGTTGTGTGTTGTCAGCTACAGACTATAATTGATTGTAGTTTATTACTACTGCACTTTGGCATGACCTTTTCCTCTAGGACACTCAGCCTGTACATTTGGCAGGGGGCCAGACAATGGAAATCAGCTTTGCGGCTGTAATTGGGTGCATTTACATTTTAATTTAAAGTGTTCATCAACACTTGTCCCTCTCGAACAAATACAAAACTAAATTGCCTGTAAGCTTCAGGAGAGCTTTATGAAACCTCAGCGTCAAGCTTACGACTTGTTTTTGTTATTTTATAGGATAAAGGTGTCTTTGTTAAGAGGTGGTCTTACCTCCCAGGGTAACGTTGCCATGAAGGAAGCGACCCTGGAAGATGAGGCGCAGTATACTGGGACTGCTCACCTGCTCCTCCTCCCATCCTGTTGATACGCAGAGAAACAAGTATTTCACTCATTATGGCCCAACCGATACTGGATCTTTGAGGCCCAAACTGATATTGATATATACACACACACACAATCTGAAAACAGTATATTGGCCCATTACATAAACTAATTTTGGTCCAGCTACTTGGAAAGTGTAGTGAGCTGAGCTCCCAGTTACTCAACGTTAAATGAAGCTTCACTACACTGAAGTTAGTCCCCAGAGAAATGTAGCAAGCTAAGCTACAGCAATGTGGCAGAAGTAGTTACTACAGCACTATTACTATTGTAGTAACATCAAGGCCATTTTTTATTTTATTTTTTCATTGAACCACTTCCAAGTCAAATGCAATCAATATAAAATATATTACATAAATATACATTGTCCTAATGTGCTGTAAACTAAACAACTTAATATATTTAATAATATGGTAGCAATTACAATGTGTATTATAATACATATTGTATACACACTAAACTATACACACACTAAGGTCTAACATCCTTGCATCTTACTACCATAGAAATATCCAGCTGCCTTGCACTAATGTACAGAATACTAGAGTGTCTGAGGCATATTAATATAATGAAACGGTGCATGTTCATGGCCGTATGTGGAGGCCTACAGCCAGGACGACTCCCTCCAGATCGATTCCCTTCCGTTCTCACCCTCTGCCACCTTTCCATCAAGTAAACACAAGCTTGTCTTCCCTGCAGCGTCGTAGGCATCGGTCCAAGGATTGGTACGTGATGTCATACGGAAGTGCTTCTGTCGGCTACACAAACACGTACGTGTGTGGCGTCCCTTACTGATCCTTAGCAGTTATATTTCAGACCTCTCTGCTGCGGTTGAGCTTCAGAAATGTTTGGGGAAATGCAGCTTGTGTAGATGCTACCTCAACACTTGATCAATAAAAGAACAAAGCTACTGAAAAGCTATTTGATGAAAGACACCGCAACACTAAAACCACTTGACTAAGACATGTAGTTAAGCTAGTAACAGCGCTACTTGTAGTGTCGCTATTGACCAACACTGTTATGAACATATAACATTAATAGTCTCGATACAGATCACTTCTATTCGTTTGGTTTGAAAATGTCGACAGAGATAATGAGCAAATATTAAATGCTAAATGGTAAAGTTTACCAAATCAACTTTAAATCAACTAATCGTGACACTGTTTCTAAATTATTTTAAAAATAGTTTGTCATCCCAGTTTAAACAAGGTGTACATTACAGGTATTCAGTCGTGGTCGGCCACAAAGAAAACTGTCTCAGCAAAGGAAATTGAACGATTAACCAGCTAATTATTATTTCGATACGATATACAATAATATTAGCAATTATTTACAGACACTCGACAATAAATACATTTCAGCAAAAACTGACTGAATCTGAAGGACTGCTTAATGAAAAGTAATCAAATCTGTGAAATATATACACTGAGACATAAACACACAAGAAAAATACTGCAAACTGAATCCTTTAAAAACGTACCTTCAGGCCAGTTCTCAAACACATGCTTGGCGATGTCTGTGGCCGAGTCATTTGGGGAGAAAGTGAAGTCCTGCGTTTTCCCACTGACCAGGATAAGGCGGAGGTGCACCTAAAACAAAAAACAAAAACAGCTTAATCCATAGAAATGTTGTATCAGCCAACCAAAAAAAAAAACACCAAACTTCCATTAAAGTTCTTCTTAATTAGTCGTGGAGGAATCCCTCAACTTCCTCTAACCTCCTCAGTCATGAGGTGACCTTCAGAAGGCTGTGAAGAGACGGGCATTCCAGTCTAATTAGATTTATCCACACCAGATCTCCACCCTTTGACTGGGCGACTTCATTCACCGAGGGCTTACACTGAAGTGAGCCCCTGTTGCCAGAGACGACAACAGATAAGGGTGGGGCTGATGGGGGAACACTGGCCCTTTAGTTCCAGGGTGCTGCGAGCTCCTCTCCGGGCTGTCGGCCTAATGCGATAACCCCAGGTGTCCCAGACAGCTCTGGGCCATGTTATTAAATTTACATGGCCAGTGCGTAGCCCCAAGGGGGAGTGTGCATATGTGTGGGAGGGTCTTTAACAGTGGGGCTTCCTCTAAATGTTATCCTCTGGGCAACAAAAAAAAAAAATATGTGGAAAAAAAAAAAAAAAACATGCCTTGAAAGCATCAGGACATCAGGAAATCCACATTGTTCTGGAACAAGATTTTAAAAATATGTAACATATGTCAGAAACATGTAAAAAATCCCAACATACGTTGTAGATCTGACAATTAATTGATTGGGATTTGCTGCTTTTCTTTGTCTTATGTGAACCTTCTTTCACTACAGAGAAAATATATATATATATAAAAAAAGTCATCACATTGGCTTTATAGCCCAAATAATTAGAGAAAATAACAGACTCAATAGATACTCAAAAATAAACTTTGGTCTCAGCTCTATTTTGCAGTAAAAAAAACAAACAGTTGGCGCGTAGTTAAGGCAACAATTTGTCGAGCTTTGGTGCATTGAACTGAGAGTGACGATGAGGTGGAAGTACAGACTTTCAGCTTTATGAATGAGGACAATTTCAGGGCAATAATCTTGAACTTTAGGACCAAATAACAAAAGGTGTTTTTTGTACCAAAAAGCGGATCTCTTGACCAGCCAAAAGCAATCAACTGACCTCAGCCTAATCAAGATAAACACCAGCCTGAAGACAAAAATCCCTCTGAAATATGCAGTAACAACAGTTTCCACTGGATGTTGGAGCATCACCAGGTGGGTCATAGATTTCAGGTACTTCTGGTAAGAATAACGACCGCACACTGAGTCCAAACCACAAATGTATTTAAATAAACACGTTGGACCACATCATACTGTAAATACACTATCAATAGGCTGAGAGGCTCTATGAAGGCAGCTGTGGCTAACCATCCAGCCATAATCATGATAATCATTATTGTTGATATAAAAATATGATTTACATCTGGGTTCTTGTTAAATATTAATTATTGTACTAGGTACTTTAAAACACGGAGTAGATTTGGTCAATTTAAATAAACTGTGTCTCACTTCCTCCTAATAGATGTCAAGCATACAAATTATTTGCTGTCATAAAATAACATTTATATCAATTGGTCCACTTATTCTATACTGTATCTATATTGCGGTCAGGTCATGGCCAGGATTGTAACATCACTCTGACCTGAATTATTGATACATTTTGGACCTTAAGTCGTTTGATTTATGCTGCAGGAAGTCCTTCTCCTTATTAATCCATCATCTCCAATCTAAGTATGCCACTACTCAAAAAAATTACGTTTGGAGAAGAAGGAAAAACATCCCATCAACTACTTTCTACTGGAACGTATCAATTCAAGAGTCAGAGTTGACGGACAGGATTCATTTTCCCCGACATTTGCCCTTCTTCAAAAAGGTGGGACATGATCTTTCTTTGAGTTCACAAATCACAGAAGAGAGAACAAAGAGACTTAAGCATGAGGTGTGACGTCAGGGGGACCGGGAGGGACAACCCCACTCTCTGATCTGTTTACAAATAACAATCCTCCCCCTCTGAACTCAATAACCTCAATGTGAAGTTACATACCCATGTCATCATTAACGAGCTTTGTCCCCTTTCCCGTCTCGATCCCTTTCATCCCCAACAAAATAAAAACAAAGTCAGATCTGCCCGATTACCCATGGCAACATCCGGCAACATCCCAAATGTTCTTGTAGTTTTCCAATCATTAAACATTCAATCCTTTACACTGTTAAAAAATATTTTACGGGTTGATAGAGCTACCAAAGGCGTATCCATTCTTGAGGTTGGTCAAGTTATCTAAAAACATAAAAAGCTAACGCCCTCAGGCGGCAGCAGAAGAATCTATTAAAACCCACTCTCTTGCTGTGGGTTTTTACCTGATGTATAGGTATCCCAGCTATTAAAGCTATTTTAAATCAATGTTCTGACACCATATAAACAAAAACACCCATCGCAATGCATTTGTCTTTCCGACAACCCAAAAGATGTTCAGTTCACTTTGTAATTAAATAAAACTGAGAAAAGCAGCAAATGTACACTTTGTGAAGTCATAATCATCACATTTTGAATGTTTGCTTGATATTTTTGATCAAGAAAATCATTTTCACTGGATTAACTGATTATTTGACAATTTTTTTCCAGCACTAAGGAAACAGCCTGTTTCCTTCTTACTCACATTAGCACAAAAAAATAAAAGATTATATATTTGACAAACGGATTTCCATAAACATCAAATTCAGCTAGTTACATCTTTACAAATACCAAAATGTGCTATATTTTCTTTGTAAAATATAAATATAATGTGAATTATTGCAGGTGACATAGAACGTGACGAGATGTCATAATACAAAATAAAAACATAAATATAACTTAATTTTTAAACCGTTTCTAAATAACTGTTGTCCATTCATAGAGTGGGGGCTGTGGCCAGGATTTAGTAAGAGGGTACAATCAATTGGCGTCTAAACCTTGAAAGGAAAGTAGGGCAACGTTTTAACTGAGATTAGACAGATGGCGTTCACAGGAACAGCAGTCACTGTCCCAGCTAAATGTTTGTGGACGTTGACTAATCCATGACACCCCCTCCGACCACGACCCCCAAAACCCTAAATTATTTTGACTTTGAGTAAACGTTAACGTACCAATATCATCACAATAAGGAAATGTATTATGCTTGTGTACCATACAGCAGCACTAAATGAGACAGGCTACAATGCAAACACGGATTATCACCTCGGTTTTGTGTTGCTATTGGAACATCATTTCCTAAAAAGGTGTCAGACCCTCACTCACCATATCAAGATCCCTCTGAGTGGTCATGGCTCAGCGAGGAGGAAGGCCGTGGACGTGGTTCAGAGAGGACAGGGCTGGTGTGCTTCAGCTGCTGGAGACGGGGCCCGAGCCCTGACAAACAACACAACACTGAAGCCGCTTCCCACCGCCTGGCACCACAACTAACGCTAAAACATAATCCACGAACCAGCGGGCTAACGCTAAGGTTAAAGCTAATATCACAACGCTGTCAGTCAAACGAGCACATGATTGAATGGTTATCTAAGTAGTGACGACACCGGCTCACCAGGGTTTAGCTAATTAAAATAACAAATTTAGAGATCAGTAACGTGAGTAAAGTCTGTCCAGCACTAGACGTTCAGCTCAGTAAGCTAGCGGGCTAACACTCGCTAGCTAGCTAGCTTCTAGACTAGTTACTAGCTGCGTTGTGACGTCAGTAATAAAACAGCAGGTATGTTCCTCTCACCCGAGGATTAAAAAAAACAGCACCAAGTTTCGTGCTGACAGATTGTCGAAAGCTGCGAAATCAGAAGGCTCCTGCTGTCGTTAGCGTTAGCTGCCGTGTTAGCGTGTGCCGATCCTAGCTGGCTAACTACAGGTGTAACGGAAACGTTTGTGTCCTCGAGCTCACCTGCATCTGACGACTCTGATGAAATGTTGCATTCAGTTAAATTGACGAATCAGCGCTGAGCGTTTTCACGAGGAGATTATCGAGTGTAGATGGATATCGTTGCCTTCTTCTTCTTCGGGTTAAGAGTATCGGTGGCTAAAGGACGGGAAGACGCCGGATGTCAGCTGGTTGTAAACACAGCGAACAACCGCAAGTACTTCTGGGAGTTGAAGTCCATATATTTTACTGCATTACGAAGATAAGATAGTTACTTTATTAATCTCACGAGGGGATTTTTTTTCGCGACAGCAGCATTTATAGATACAGCTACATCAATATTAAATATAAAAAATGCACAATATATAACAAAATAAAACAATAAGCAATAGTGCAAAGATCTAACCAAACAAACAACAGCATGATTACTAATTTTATAGCTAGACAATTTAGACGACTATAGTTTGCACAGGATATTTCAATAAATTGCCCAAATGTCATGCTTTGACTCAGAAGGTAAGAAGACTGATTTTGTAAAATCATTTCTTTAAACAACATCACGATTCAGGCTCCAGTACAAAACATGAATATGTATCCAAAAGCAGTACAAACTTAAGGTTATAGCTTTTGTATACACCCACATTTTGTAGAGCTCAAAAAGGGATACATCTCAGGACATTGGGAACTCAATCTTTATTAAATGCTTTTATTAACAGAATTATATCAATGGTATGAGGAGAAAAAGTCGCATCTTACTAACCAGTTGCCACCCAAATAACACATTTGGGAACTTTATATGTATTTAACTGCAGTGATAGCTATGATAACCAATGATGAGAGATGGAGGTACAGAAATAACATTTTAGTAATTTATCAGCGAAAGGAGGCTTGGTGAAGAAGTTACTTGATGGTGGATTGCAACAAACCATATTTAACATGTAATGATATTAAGGGTGACAATGCATTTAGATATGTACTTTCACATAAAAAATAAACAATGCACTGATGTTACAAAAAAATGTGTCTAGCCTTGCAGTCGAGACACATAATGTACCTGCTGCATCCCAGTTCAATTATGTACTGTTATCAAATAAAGGCAAATGCCCAACACAATCATTGTTAAAAAATAATTAGATTTATTGCAAATTTTTAGACAGGAATTTGCAACAGCAAGGTACAATATCAACTGCATTATTTACCTTCTTGTGGCTCTGGTCTTTTAGCGCTGTGTGTCAAAAATGTTTAGTATAAAGTCCTTTTATATTTTATTTTATATTGTGCTCACATGATGCACATTCCTGAACAAAGCCATGCTGCGTCAAATTACAATATAAAAAACAGGTAATTTACCAGCCCAGGAGTACGTGGTTGATTTGGGTCTCAGAGCATATCATTTACTGTAATTAATCTAAATGTGTATATGGTGTTTTAGGCGGTTTTAATTGCCTTTAGAGGGACAACGACCAGTGTTGACATTGACATGTTAATCCAGCCATGCAGTAGAGGAGGATGATGAGTATAGCAAAAACTGTTATTAACATAATTATCCTAATAATACTAATTATCTATCATTATTAAAATGTGTTGTTCTTTAGTTGTAGCCTATTACTAGTTGTCTATCCGTACTCTAATGACCGATAACACCTTAACTACCCTAAGTGACCTGGGCTTTAGCACTCGTTCCTACGCTGTTACATAATGCATCATTACAGGTACACGGTTGCCTCCCTCGCCTACGTTTACGCCTGTGCTGTCACACGAATGACTCAATTTCCCAGAAATCCACTTGGCGCGTGCGCAGAACGCGGTGCCTGACAGTGGTAAACAGACGTCAGAAGGGAGTCTTCGCCTCGAGTAAAAACAAAACAAACAAAACAAGTCAAAAAGACACCGAAGAATTAAGTATTTGGACAGCCACAACAACAGGAAGTTTTTCGAGACTCATCGCGGATTAAAACCGGCCACTTGGAGGAAGTTATCGGAGGCTTTTCACGGACTTTTCCACGGATTGTAAACTCTGGAGTAGCAGCTTAACCAGCTAACGTCACGGTGGCTATCGAGCCGTTCTCAAAGTGCGGCGGGTGGGAGCCGACGGACCTCCGGGTCGACACGACTTCACCCAACACCCGGGAATAAGCCTCGTAGCTGGTTCACCGAGATCGCGGCGCGAAGATCTCCGCTGCGGGCCTCGGTCGAGGAGGGTTTTGTATCCGACTTTTCGAGCATCGTGTGCCGCGGCAAGAGTGGAGAAACATGGCAGATGGTGACACGCGCCTGGCCGCAATGTGGCGGATCGTGCGAACCTGAAGCGAGGACTTCTTCTCGTGCGCACGTTTCTCCCACCTTCCCACTTTGATCGATAACGAAACACTATTGATCGTTTCTTAAAACCGCTCGTGATTTCTTCACCCAACGCTCGAGATTTCTCTGGTTGTTTATTTCTTTAACGTAAAGGCCAAAGAGACGCAGATACTATACTCTACTGGTTTTTTTTTTTTTTTTAACTCTTTTTTTTCTTCTTCTTCCTAACACAACCTTTTTACCGGGATAATCAGTCGTCATATGTTTTTACACTTCACTTCAATTTAACCGGACAGCTTTTTTGTAGTGTGACCGTTTAGTGTTTTATTTAAAAAGTTGGTGTGGAGGATTGTTGGCTCGCGCGCACACATCACGTTGTTTACAAGTGGAGACGGACCGGCGCTCAGAAGATCCTTTGTAACAGTAGCCTGCTAATCCCCGGTTGTCGTCCTCATAGCTTTACAGTAAAGAACAAATTAATGAGACAATAATACATACAGTTTGAAAAATTTGGTACGAAATCATCCTTAATTTGGATTTATTCATAAAATTGTATTTTGAACTATACTTCTTAGAAAATATACCATTAACACATATTTAAATCGAGTGTTTATTGACAGGAATGGCGTTATTTTTTATCTGTATACCTTTACAATTTTGGTAGGCCTATTTATTATTTTTCAGCTGAGCCAAAACCTCTGTGGATCCAGATGTTTTGGTGCTTATTGCCACTCTGACACTTTTGTTTTTGTTTCATTCAAACAAAGGAACTCTCATCCCAGCCTTCCTTCACTCTATATAAATCGGAAGGTTTATGATAGTTACTATTAAGGAGATTATTTGGGTTCCCTAATCTCCAATCTGAGGATTACCCGAGGCTATTGGTGTGTCCAGATTACGTCTCTTCGACGGCCCCTCTGTTTACACCCCCGCACGGGTTGAAGCATATTGTTGTTGTGTCAGGAAGTTTCTCTTTTAAACGCATCTTCCACTCAAAGTTTACTTAAACTTTCAAAGGTAGATGTTATAAGTGGTATCATCTTTTTGGTTGAGTGGAAGTTCAGAGGATCCGCCATGGAGGAGTCCTCGGTGCCCCCGATTGACCCAGACTTCGAGCCGCAGAGCAGACCCCGCTCCTGCACGTGGCCGCTGCCGAGACCCGACATCTCTGCTGTCAAAGCGGAGGCGCCGGACGGCTCCGAGTCCGCCGCGGGGACCCCGCCCGCGGACGAGGACAAGGCCGAGCCCCAGCAAATCACTTCCGAGCCCGAGAAGGCTGCGGCGGGGGCCGAGGGAGGGGTCGCGGCCGGCGGGGGCGGAGCGACGCCCCGCAAAGGATCATCCCGGCGCAACGCGTGGGGGAACCAGAGCTACGCAGATCTGATCAGCCAGGCCATCGAGAACTCACCCGAGAAGAGGTTAACCCTGGCGCAGATCTACGAGTGGATGGTGAAAACGGTGCCTTACTTCAGAGACAAAGGAGACAGCAACAGCTCGGCGGGCTGGAAGGTAAGCTGTGGTGTGTTTACTTTACAGGGTGGACTACGATGCTTTCAGGACCACAAGTCATAGTTTATAGCTTTACAATTCATGTTGCATCACAGCAACACTGGTTTGCAGATAACAATCCTATTCTTTGGACAATATGACAAAAGGTTCAGCAACCAGAGGAACATATAGGTGATCATAACAGGCCTGTCCCAATTTCAAAGTATTTTACATAATTTGTTCCATTATTTTGGTAGTTCTTCATATTTGATGATGAGCTGCCTTACTGTTCATTTTCAGCTGATTTGAACTTAATTACTCTACCAGCAATCTTTTTTTATTGTTTTGTTTGATGCAATTATGTTTTGCTGCCTTATTGCACAAAAAGACATCAAGGGACAAAAGAGAGCTGAACTGACCTGGAATAAGTCTAGATTAATAAATACTGAATCTAGGATGTAAAATGATTCAGGTTGGGAATCAGTGCTTTAAACAGCAAAGTTCTGTGTTGTCATACTAAAAAATAAAAGTATCTTTTAGTATAATCATTTACAGGTATCTCATACTTTAGTTTTAGCGGGATCATTTAAACTTTCTTCTTTTTTTCTTCTTCTTTTTTTCTTCTTCCAGAATTCAATTCGCCACAATTTATCACTCCACAACAAGTTCTTGAGGGTTCACAATGAATCGACAGGCAAGAGCTCCTGGTGGATGCTCAACCCAGAAGGAGGGAAGATGGGGAAAGCTCCTCGCCGCCGGGCCGCCTCCATGGACAACAGCAGCAAACTGCTGAAGAGCCGCATGAGGGCCAAGCAGACGAAGAAGCAGGCGGGAGCCGCCGGCCTGGCGGGCGCTGGAGGGGCTCTGCAGGGCGACGGCAGCGCAGGTTCAGCCGGGGCGGACAGCCCTAATTCGTCCCAGCAGTTCCCCAAATGGGGGGTCAACAACAGCAGCCCGTCGTCCCGCGGCAGCCTGGATGACGCCGACATGTGGACCACCTTCCGCCCGCGCACAAGCTCTAACGCCAGCACCCTGAGCGGACGTCTGTCCCCCATCGCTCCTGGACAGGAGGAGGACGATAACCTGACTGAGGACGGACTGCTGGGGAGATACTCTGCCAGCAGCTTGACCCCGACCCTCACCGAGACCCTGATGGAGGAGCTGGATCTGATCGACAACCTCACATTGATGACGGGCCAGCAGGGAGGGGCCAGTCCCAGTACGGCCCCGTCAGCTCCTCCCACCCCGCTGCCCTCCGCCTCCACCCTGCTGCCTCGTGGGTCCAGCTTCTCCTCCTTCAATCAGCTGCAACCATCCAGCCTCCCGCAGGCCCCGACTCACACCGGGACCCAGGCCTCTGTCTCTCAGTGTGGAATGAGCAGCAAAGAGCCGTCAACCTTCAGCAACTCCCTCTTCAACTCCATGTCCGGCTCTGGCTCTCGTGGGGGCGGCCATTACAGCACCCACGTGCCATCCAGCCTGGAGGCGCTGCTCACCTCCGACTCCCCTCCTCCCAGTGATGTCATGATGACTCAGGTGGATCCCCTCATGCCCAGTCCTGGAGGGGTGGGCCTTATGGGCCTGGGCGCATCCATGAGGTCCAAACCCAACCAGCTGCTGTTGGGTAAAGGGCTGGAGCCCAACACAGTGGCCCCCATGGTGCTGCAGGCTCAGATGCAGCAGCAGCGTCACCTTCACCACCACCATCAACAGCAACAGCATCAACATCAACAGCATCAACAGCAGCAACAGCAGCAACAGCAGCAGCAGCAACAGCAGCAGCAGCAACAACAGCAACAGCAGCAGCAGCAGCAACAACAACAACAGCAGCAGCAACAACAACACCAGCACCACTCTCAGATGGGGTTGGGGATGATCCTCTCAGGTATGTCTCAGGACCCGTCGCAGCTCTCTGGCCTCAAAGCCCATCAGGCCGTGGTGCCAGCGGTGGGCTCTCATCACGGAGGGCCCATCGGCTCAGCCAACCCCGCCGTGAGCCTGCTGGGGATGAGTCCGTTCGGGGCTCCTTCCTGCTTCACGGCCGGTCAGGACCGACTGCCCACAGACTTGGACATTGACATGTTCACCGAAAACCTGGATTGTGACGTGGACTACATCATCAACAGTGACCTCATGGACGGAGATGGCATCGACTTCAACTTTGACCCCATTCTGCCTGGAGGCCAAGGCTGTGCCGGCCCGGCTACCACACAGGGCTCCGCTCACAGCTGGGTGCCCAGCTAATTCCTGGGCTGACCACACAGAGTTAGCCAGGTACACTGATCACAGACCAGTTACTTTAGATATTGTAATGAATTGTTTAGTCGATAAAATTATTTCTTCTTCTTCTTCTTCTTCTTCTTCTTCTATTTAAGTTTCAATTGTCTTGTTTACCACAAAGGTATTTGATTTCTAATCAAATAAAACCGAGAAAAGTCTAAAACTAGAAAATGTTTTTGTTCAGCTTAAAATTATTTTTATAACTGTAGATTTAATATATTTGGATTTTGGAAATTTGTGATGAGCATTTTCACAGTTTTCTGTCATTTTTTTTTTTAAGACCACAAATTGATCGATGAGTCGAACGAATGATACTGAAAATAATCAGATGATAAGTTGCTGGCCGAAAGCAATTATTTCAATTGTTGCTGATGAGTTTTCTGCCAATACAATTGATTAAGTGATTAATGTATAGCACTATACATGGATTTGATAGATGATTTGAAGTACATCATGTCCAAAATCTGGATTTATGAGCCAAGCAACACAAATGACCGATTTATCATCTTGTTTTGCAGGAACTATTCTCCAATCAAGACAACCTCACAAAACGACCGGTGCATTCCTCCTCCCTGCGGGCGGAAGATACTATTTTAAAATACGACGCTTCTCTCGGACCTCTAAGACGAGACCTCACCCATGTCATGTGCCAAGACATGCGGAGGACAGGGAGGAGCTTCAGCCTACTATGCACAATATCTTTCCCTTTTTATAAAATGTAACACTTGCAAAAATTAGGCTGCTAGACGTTTTCTCTTCTTATCCAAACTGATGATTTTTAAAAGACGAGGCGTTTTTAAGAGTGAAAAGACAAATCATTAACTCCCCTCTACCGGGAGTTTATATTTCAGTTATGTTACACCAGAATAGCTTCAGGTTGGAAACGGTACGCGATGGCTTTGGTGTTGAAGACTCGATGGACTGATGCGTTTTTGGAGAAATGGCCAGTTTTCCATTGACACCAGCACGAAGCGCCAGACCAAACACCGTCTGCGGTGCAGTCGCTCTGCTGCACCGTGGACTTGTTTCATCACGGGCGTCAGATTGTGAACAGGTAGAAGATGAGACTGCACGACTAGGAGGTATAAAAGGCTTGATTCAACATTTGCTACACATCTCACATTTTGGACTACTATTATACGTACGATTTTACATTTTTCACCTCCAGAGAAAGAAAAGATAATGCGCTTTTTTTTTCTCCAATGAAATTTGGTGACTCAGCAGTTAAGAGAGTCTGTATTTTCAATTTGGAATTTTTGACTTCAATCCAGTGTGTTATGGTAGTTAGAGGGAGCGTGTTTTTCATTTTTTAATCCCTGATGTGCAGTTAAACTAACAAAATGAAGAAATGTAACTTGTGAATTTATACACGGGGCATTCAAGGGTAAATTTTTTTGCCAACAAGTGATTGGTTGGCCAAGTATTATATTGTTTTAGATAGCAGTATGCCTCCACTGTCAAATGGTCTACCTGATACTTTCTTCTTCTTTTTGTTTTCATTGCGCCTGTGCATTTTCAAAGCACTTAGGTTTCCTGCGACACAGGGACCCAAACCTAAGAGACACATTAGGTTATACCATTTCATTAAAATATATTTTTTAAATAAAATAAAAACCATGGTTGCACATGTACACGATGTCACGCTATGCAGATTTATCCGGAGAGCTAAATGAAATCTTGAAGGAAATAAAAAAAAAAATCACTTCTTGAAGGGTTTTGTTATTGAACATTTTCCTGATATTTTGTTAGGGAGGTTAAGGGGGATGTAGGTGCTTCATGACAAAATATTCTCTCACACTTTAATTATTCAGTTCAAGAAATTAATTCTCTTTGTGAGAAGTACAAAAGAAGAATATATTTGATTATAGTTTTAATATACAATTTAGATGGAAGTAATAAATGAGATATTAATACATATTGAATGAATATATTACTAATGACAAGTGTTTTTTACATTGGAGGAAGCATTCTCAGATCATTTGTAACGGTAATTTTCTATACTTTTTGTAAAGGATGAGATGCATGTAGATTATTATTTTTTTACATAACCAAAGGAACACTAATACTTGCATGGCATTTAGGGAGTGCTTGGGCCTGACACAGTATCTCGGTGTACATAAGCTTTGCAAAAACATGCCTGTAACGTGAAATCTGACTTTGAGAGTGGAGTGAGGCATCATTACTTGACAATTTTTAACTAAAATTCCCAATGATCTGCCTCATTTTTTTCTGCATTAATTGTGAATCCAAGTAAATCAAAATTTAAAAAATCTCCGCTGAAGCACGGCATGACGAAAAGAAAAACCTTTATCGTCCCACTTTTCAACATGCCGTCGCATTCTCATCTCAAAATGAGACTAATACAACCGTTACCTCTCAGGGTCGCTCAGAAAAACGACAGGAAAACAACTCTGCACAGATGGAATTGTGTGAAAATAGCAAAACAAATATTTATTCTACACATTTTCTCTGTTACAACAGACTGGAAACCATCGTCTGTGCGTTTTGTTTTCTTGGAGGAGTTAGTCTTAAAAAGAGTTGACCTCAAATTTGACTTTCCTTTTTAAATAAATGTATTTTAGCTCTCCAGCCATGTATAGCAGTACTATACTATTCCTTTATTTTTTCTTGGACTGCCAATATTTAAAACACTATAGCATGACTTTACTCTGTAGCAAGATGGACTTTATTCTGTCATCTTCCCCCTTAAATTTTATGTTTTGTGTTTGTATTTAATTACTTTTGTTCATAACTGTCAATGTTTTTGTGGTCAGAAATAACATCCCAGCAGTTTAAACTCTTTCATTATTTCACTGTAACCTCCTGAATATGGTAGTCTCTGATTTTTATAAAGCACTCTTTTTTTTAAAAACTTTTCTAATGGTGCTAGATGTCGTTTCTGACGTATTCTGCAGTACGGCATGATGCTATGGGTGCATATCAGGGCCTTTTGAATTTTCTGTATCCAGCACAAGGATCTTGATATGGTGTTATGTTAGAAGTTAGCACATGATCAACAGTCTTTCCCCATCTTTGTGTGTGTGTATATATATATATATATATATATATATATATATATATATATATATATATATATATATATATATAAAACACACACACACACACCCTCTGAACTGGTCATTAAGTAGATCTGGAAACAGAAGGTCAGCTTATTCAAACTGCATGATTTTATTGTTATTTTAAATCACAACATTTCATTATTTTAGAACGTTGTATATGCAACAACTCCTCCAGTTTCTCTGAACTAATGTCCAGTTGTTGGAAATGTTATTAACATTTTTAAAGGACATGTAAAAGGAGCCGCAGTTGGTTGAATGTCTCTAGTTTACTGGGCAGGTGTGGTGTTATTACTTTCCTTGTATTTCCCCCTCTATGTAATAATTATCTTCATATTTTGTTCTTCAGTTTTCTTTAAGTAGCAGTTAGTCCATGTATGTTTGTTTTGAAATTAAAAAATGCCCCATTTGATACAGTATTTTAGTATTCGGCAAGGGTTTTTTTCTTCCATGGACAGGGAATGATGAGTTGTGCATAAGCCAATTATGTTTATGATTTTTGATAGTGTTGATAGTGTTTAAGCCCCCCCCCCCCAAAAAAAAAAATCAGTCTCATTCTTTAAAAATTGTAAAATCAGCCAGAGATGACAAACAGTTCTGAACAGCAGAAATAAATTCAATAAAAACTGTTTAACCCACTTTGTCTGAGTCTTTGGCGCAAAGTTATTCTGATATATCTGCACATCTGCCACTAGAGGCCGCTGATGTCCAGCAATACAACTACTGTCACTGCATGGTAGCAAATACAGTACCATACAAAAATACTGTTATAAAACAAGGAATATGTGATTTAGGAAAAAAACTAATCATGCAAACCACTGGTATGTTTGTGAAAGGTATCCTGTAGAAGAAAGTAAAACAGTTGACTACAGTTATTTTCATAGAGCATCTTTATAGAAAACATTTCTTCACATTTTCAAAAAAATTTTTTTTGGCCTTTTCACTTTTATTTTTTTAATAGATTTTTTTATTTTTAAAGTCTGCTCAAGTTGAACATTTTTAACATCCATCTGCGTCAAAGGCTCTTCGCTGAATTGCTGGGGATTGTAGAAGGTGTCTGATAGAAAACACGGGCGTTCACAGCCGTAATATTTATCAAACAATGCCGACCAAAACCAAGAAAATCAGCTCCCATTCATGCGGGAAAAGCCACGAGTTTTAAACTCGTCAGTTGGGGGTGTTTCCCAGCGACCACCAGAGCCCAAATTCAGCCTCCAGTAATCACATCCCTCCACTTCAGCAGCACTCCAGTTTTAGCCTGAAGGCACCTGTGTTAACAGCGCTTTCGCTTTATATGCTCGATATGCACTTGTTTCTTTTCTACATACTGCAGTTACTAACTCTAAACAGTCTGTCACACCTCTACATCTACCCAGAATGCAGCACAACAAGCAGGTCCTACCGTCACACCCAGAAACGAAACAAAGAAGTACTCTATAGTTTACAAAAACTATAAAAATAAAAATGACAGGAAAAAAAACAAGCTACAAGTGTTTTAACAACTAGTTTGCACATTGTTCTGCTTCGCAAAATGTACCGTGGATTTTGACTTGCTAATCAGCTTTACTCACGAACAGTGCAGATCAACTGGGCCCTTCTCATCCAATTCATCACTTTACTGTAGCGTTTCTTTAATGACCTTGAGACTAAAATTCAGTCTCTGATTTGATCTCTTTTAAAGCACATCCATACAAAAAGCACAAAAAAAAATCATTAAGCAAATGGCTCAGCTTAATCTTCACTGTAGGAAACCGCTCATTGACTTCTTAAGTATAGTTACAAATGTCTTTTTATCAGGTGTAAATATTGTGTTTTGAAAACATCATTGCCTTCAACATCCTTATGCGTCAGCACTGAGCTGAAAGTAACAAGTAGAGCAATAATTCACTGAAATATCCTGGATATGAAGTTACTTCACTCAAAAATCTGGGGTTGAGAACAAAAGCGAAGTTGCAGGACAAACCTCTAAAAATCTTCGTTACACGTCATACAGTGGAGAAGAAAGGCGTCAGCCCACACACTGTGCGTCTCAATGTCTACTAATGAGTTACCTTGCATTATAAATATATAAAGTTTAAAAAAGTGCTTATTAAAAGAAACTATATTGATGTGATAACTTCCAGCAGTGTAACTGATGTGTTTGTTCTTGACCAGCATTAATACGAAATGTTAGGGAGGGCAAAACTGTCGTCCTTCACGGTCCACTTAAAGTCCTCCTCCAACACTGACAAGGATTGTCCAAAATATAACAGAGGCCCTGGTCTCCCATCAACATTCAACTTGTACAAAAAGATATTTTTGGGGGGGAAAGCATAGTTAATACCTAGGAGACTGATGAAAGTAACGGGAGTATTGGCCACCGTAACACACTGCTACAACCAAGCTGTTTCTCATCGACTGAAACACAAAACAACATGTACAAATTTAAACAACTCTAATAATTGCACGTAACATTGAAGAGCCAAGATGTTTGATAAGAGAACAGGAGAATCTGCAGGAGGAGGGGGGGCATGGCACATTATGGTATAAATACATTGAATCTGAGAAAAAGAAAAGCACATTCATGGAGGCACAGCTACTAAATGATGGAACTCTGTGTCCTTAAATGTGCCGCTCTCATCCCACTTCACCGTCTGCGGTTTAGACTTCTTCATCCTCGCGTCTCTGGGTCTCTCTGTACCGGCGGAGAGTTTTAGCTTTGTGCCTCTCCGAGCACTTAGGCAATCATGTACTGAGTGATGGCTCTCAGAGCGTATAGCAGCTCAGCCTGCAGCCGGGCCTCCATGATCAGTAGATTAACGTGTATCTGAGGAGAATAAAATGAAAAGTGATTCACAGAGAGAACCAAAAGATGTTTGAATGATGGAGAGATAACAGTGAAAGTCTTCTTACCCGCTCTGAAGTTTTAAGTGGAGCCAAACTCAGCGGACACACTGGAGTTTTGGTGGCATCAGGAAAACAAGCCACAGCCTTGATGTACAGCTTAAAATCCCGCTCCAGCAACTTATTCACTTCTCCGTAATCATAATCATCATACCTGTAACCACAAACAAACGTTTAGTTTATCTACTAAACTCAAAGAAACGCCTTTTCTATGACTCACAAAGGATGTTTTTGCAGCTGTCTCACCGTATTCCTAACACACAATGGATGTAATTCCAGATGGCCCTCTTCAGGTCGGGGCTGTGCATCGAGGGGAGAGTAGTCACACTCCTGAATCGGTCGTCCAAGAGGTGCCCGATGTCCGAATACAATCTGTTGACTAAGGAGAAGCCGTGATCCTCCCACGAATAGTCCTGCAGGACAATACACCACATCCTCAAAGTCAGCAAGGTTTTGATTTTAGTTTAAGATCATCAAGAACATCAGTGGTTCCCAGCCCATATGTCTATGGTATAAAGTATGGCATCACATTATTAGCCCTAAACTACTGAATATAGCAGTATATAGCACGTCTTGTATTTTGTTTTTCTCAGATGTGATAGAGTTAAACCTATATGCACACATCTTTACAACATAAAAAAAAACAAGTCAAGATCTAAACTCATTGGGTTTTCAGCATACATGGAGCAACATGGAAAAATTACTTGTTAAACCCAAATGAAGTAAACCAGCTAGATTTATTTTTCATTTATATCTAAACACACACGCACATTTGCAAATACATGAGGGAATAAGGAAACTTCAGCTCTCACCATTATTTGTAACAATGTACTCATTTTGCTTTGTATTAAATGTAAAAACCAGTATTGATACAGCTGCTGTCACTACATTTACATCTGTGGTCACTGACAATCTAGAAGTCCACTCAACCTGCTTCTGGCTGAGATACAGTTTGGAAGTGGGCCATTCAAATAATAGCAAACCTGGTTGTTGATAAACTGCTAACTAAATTCATATCATGAAGCATATCATATTGTAAAGCATTGGTTTGGTTACAGACATTAAGATCATGGATTTAAAACTGTTAAGTCACTGGATGTTTAAGGCGTCCTGTTGCACATCTTAGCACAAAGGGCCATAACACACATACCAAGTTTACTGACAACATATCACTTGCCTACCGACACGTTCGCCAATGTAACATCCTCACCTGAACTCTAAATACTTGAAAGTGGTCCTCATCTCTACGAGCAAACTCCTGATAGCACAAGTCAGGGTCTGTGATAAAATGCGTCGGGTCTGTGAAGCACATCATCTCCTCTTCTTCTTCGATATCTAAAAACAAAAAGAGACAATGAAAGCAAAAGGAGGTGGAGAGGTAGAGAGAGAGAGTGTCAATAAGTGTGGCAGATGATGAGTGGCGATTGCTCAGGTTTCACACCATGTGACATGAATGTCACGCTCAAGAGAACCACGAGAAGTGAGTGGGATGATGTGCGCAGCTTTATCTTGTTTGTGTGTATCTGCCTTCCTCCGCTGCTGTCGGTTTACCTGTTTGCTGGAGTGTTTGTGTCTGTAGCAGACGCTCTTCTCTCTTCTCGCGCTCTTCCTGGGACTTCTGAATCCTCTCCTTTAGACACACCATGTCACAACTGGAGTCCAGAGACTGTTGACACAAACACCAGAAGAAAAAAAACACAGATGAAGTTAAATTGACTTTTAAGTATCTTACAAGTAACAGATAAATAATCCTTATTATGAGAAAATGCATCTCCCACCTTCATCACATATATACACAAAGAGCTCTTTTACTTCAAAGTGATGCCGTATCAGTTTGCATTTAACGCTGAGAAACACATGCTTGGACTAACTGAACCACATAATTCACACTATGAATTATGGTTTATTTTAATAGTTTATGCAAGAGATCATACATGCTGTAGAGAATAAAAATAAATAAAAAATTAGTGAGTAATTGTCAATTAAATGAATAGTAAGTTGCAACTGTATACAATTTGTAATCTAAAAATATTATTTTATGCATATCTAACCTTCATATCTATTCCCACTTACATAAAAAAAAAGAGAATCAAGCTAATGTACTCCTTTAAAAGACAAGACAAAACGGATTTGTTACCCGTCTTCGTGTTATGTGTTCGGAGGGAGTGGCAAGCGATTGAGGCACATTGGCGTTGCCGTTGGCAGCATCAAAGGGGCAGAAGGTCGGCGGGACACCGTTGGTAGATTTGGAGAGAGGAACAAAGTCGGAGTCTGTGTCGCATCCAAACACAAAGCTGCAGAGGGAGTGGCAGTGGGCCAGGATCACCACAGCCTGCACCAGCTCAGCCAGCGACCAGCACTGCTCGCCCGACTTCAGCAGCGTCTGGTGGGAACAGACACAAGAGCTCAGGGTCAGACGTGATTTTCTTTATACTCCTTAATCTGCATCCTGAGTGCTCTTAAAACGTAAATTATTCTGTATTTCTGTAAGTGATAATGGGTAATCCTTTAATACTGCCTTGTTGTGTTAAACATTTTGTTTTGTCAGCCTGTGTTGCTTTGCTGTACCTGGATGTGTGAGCAGGCAGTGAGCCAGGGTTGGTGGGCCAGCACTTTGTTGATGTGGTCAAGGAGACGAAGGCGAGGGGGCGCTGCCTCCAAACCCTGCAGCCACAGAGGGTCCCCGCCCACCCTCAGAAACTGGGCTGAGTGCAGGTACACCAAGTAGTTGCAGTGATGTCGTGCCGCAGCCTGAAAATCATTGGAAGAGAAAGTTGAGCAGAAAGATTTGGGAAAAGTATAGAGCTTGTTATTCTTTAAATTTCGCATGATACTAGTATGAACAGCTTCCAAAGATATTGTGTTTGCTAAGCTACATGTACAGTCGAATGGTGAGTTACTGGGTATATAAACGAGAACAGCTTGCTAACTGACCATAATGGCGATGTAATGGCGGTACGGCAGTGGCAGGGGGCCGTCCATGTGCAGGATATAGTGCTGTGTGCGCAGGAAGCTCTCCAAGTATTGAGGGTGAGAGGCCATCTGCTGGGACACGGCGTCCACGCTCCCCCTGCTGACCAGAGCCTTCATGAACAGCAGCGACACTCGCTCGTTCTCACCGTTCACCATCACCTGCAGAAACCAAAACAGAGAAGAGGGAGACGGTTGGTTTCTGACGGGAAAAGCAAAAACCCTGTGCTGTGTGGCATTGCAGTACAATTGGAGGATGTTTAATCCTTGTGTTCATATGTAGGATGCTGACGCGGCCGCCATTAGAGCTGAAATGTTAATACATTTGTCACGCCAGAGAAAATTAAATGGGAATAAATTTGGAGAATCTATTTATCAAAAATTCCCTAAATTCCCAGTGCTAACATATGATTATGTGTTGATTTTATCTGTATTACATGCCAGTAAGTTCAATATCTTTGGGTTTTGGACTTTTGGTTGGACAAATCAAGCAGTTTGAAGATGACCTCTAGACATACAAAAATGTATCAGTTAATCAAGAAAATAATCCATAGATGAATTGATAAAGTAAATAAACCTTAGTTGCAGCCATCGACAATGTCAAAGTGCTCATAGTGACCGTGACTAATGTCTTCCTTGATTTTGTAGTTTGTGTATAATGATTAGCGACATGTAATCTTTGTGAAAAGTTTCAAAATACGGCATATATATAAAGGCTCCTCAAAAAAGATGATATAAAAAAAAAAAACGGGGTAATGCCGGGGTAATGCGGGGCCGACTGAATTATTAGAACTCATTTTGTAGCCAAAGCAGGTTGGCTCAAGATAAGGTTGGACTTCAGTGACCACACCACGTGATGACAGGCTCAGGCTGTGCTTTGGAGTCATGTTCCACACCTTAAATCATCTGAAGAGAGGCAGCCGCGATGCTGCGATACCAGCGCCAAGTGAGTGAATTCCTGACAATATTCTTTCTGCACAAAAAAAAAAATGGTGCTCAGCTGGAGTCTCAAAAAGCACAAAGACACCAACTCATCTTTATTGCAGCAGGGTCTGATGCCTCAGACAGTTCTACTACAATAGTATTTAATGTAGATGAGGCTCTGTGATTGTACAGGCATCCAGTTCTGTGAATCGAAAGTGGATGCAGTGAACAGAAATCAGGCTGAAACCCTAGAAAAAGAAAGAAACTAACGTGAAAGTTGGGCTTAAGAGGCCCTGAAGAGGGAAACTCTGCAGCAGCATAGAAGTGGATGAGACCAAAGACAAACATAGGTGTGCCTGTGCTGAGAAGCCCGAGGCCAAGAGAAACAGACCCATGTGGAGAGGGAAGCTGGACTGCCCTCATAGGCACAGCCATTTATTACCCCGCTTGGCATTATACAATGGCCTCTAGGAAAAGGTGTTTGGGAGCTCAGCCTCTGGCAGTTCGCCTGTATGTGAAACCCGAGTGCACAGAGCTGATCAAAGCCAAATGCTTCGCTGCAGTCTGAACTAGAAACAAGTTGGCAAGGACTTCTCTTTTTAATATCACTAAATGCTGTCTAGGATTATTTCTTTCACATCAACTTATGTCAAAGATAGTCGGAGCGAATGTTGACCATGTCATTTTAGCCTCTACAGCTCTTTGACATTCATCATCATCATATCTGGCGGATAGCTCCTTGTGGTATTTCACTTCTGTCTGTAGTGGATCAGGGTTTACTTGTGATCCTGCTAGAGGCTCCCCCTCTTGACCTAAATACGCTCAGAACATGTTTACATACTACACGTTAAACCAAATCAATGTCATTATAATGTTTAAATTTCCCTAATCTCATAGTTGATATAAAGCAAAAGAGAAAACATATTTAACAGAAACAGAAGGATAAAAAATTTTTTTTTTTAAATGAGTGAACAAGGAGAGTTAATGAAACTGGCTCAGACAGACCCTGACCCACTGTTGTCTGTCAACACACATGGGAAATAGGCCGGAGGGTCCATAGAGCACACAGGTGCCTGCCAATCAAAACCCTCTTGACAAGAGCACATTCAAGGGAGTATCTCTATGCAAACAAGAGCTGCTGATTAGCATGCTGAGCTGCAGAATCTACGTTACTGCGCCATCAAGCACCAACTGGCCCGGTCACTGAAAGGAAAAGGCATTTCAGGGTCTACACAATGCAGGAAACGTGCTTCGAGTTCAACTCGTCAAGGATTTATGGAGGGAGACAACTTAGTTTTTTCTTTCTAGTCAATTGAATAAGCTACGATTGTACCAGTATTAGATTATGAAAGATCCATGTGAAACTGTTCAATAAACTCCTCTCTGTTCAGTTTGTAACACAAACACCACAGATTCCCTGAATCAAGTGTAAGAAATTATAGTCACTGTTGTGTATTCACTACCACCCAGATATTGTATTTTTTGAAACCGGTATTAATATTTGAGAGTTTAACTGTAAACAGTAAGAGAAAAACAATGACCAAGATGCACACAACAAAGCGCATGATGTTTTATAGGTAAAAAATGCTCTTTAGGAAAAAAGATTATGTACTTGCATATGTGACAGCAAACTAATATAGTTTTGTATAGTGGTTTTGTGCTATACAGAATGAAAAAGTAACTGCACAGCAGACGATATGAATACAAAACAAAAAACATATGTCAGGTTTCAGATTTAAGACCTGTAACAGAAGTCCAAAATCCAAACGTTGTATGAAAAAAATGTCATAAAGGGGTGACGCAATAACTCGGGGCACAGCGTAGACATTCAACTTTGACTTGCTCCAGTGTTGTCATGGAAAACATTTCTTCATGAGGATTAATTCTGCAAAAGGTAACTGTTAGAATAGTTAAAGCTGAAATGCCTTGTGTGTAAATAGCGTTAGTGTCTGAGACTCTATTGCCCACACTGGGATTTACTGGGCTGCACAGCCTGATGAGAAACACTAAAATGTCACCAAAATACATGTACAACCAGTAGTAAAAACACAGATCTCTCCAAGTCAGTGGCCATTTAACTGTCATTCATTTGGTTTTCAGCCTCTATCTAATCTACAGCCGGGACAAGGACAGTAAAATAAGCAACACACTTACTCTCGTACAGACCTCCTAGGAGACTGACATCACACACAATCAAAGAGGAAATAGGTGATTTGTGAGATTTCATAAACATGTCTGGGCAAATTCGACAGAAAATGTCAAAGTGAAACAGGAACTACGGTTGATGGAAGCAGTCGCACAGCAGGAACTACATCCTACAGTTTTAACTGCATTAGTCTGAGTCTGCTGACAACAGCTAACATGAAAGCTAAATTAAAACTCTGCCAGTTCAAAACAATATACAGTAAGTTTATGACAATGTTCAGTGAAATTTTAAAATAATTCTCAGATTTTGAAACTCCTAAAACATAAAAAGGTAAAGCTCCATCTTAAATGACATCTTTTTTACTGGATGACAGACTCCACAAGTAAAGAAATCAATATTTCAAGTGATACATCCTACATCATTTAAAAAAACAAAACAATACACACACTAAGGGAGGGTTTAGAGAGACATTTTGCACATAGCAGCACTTTTCAGAAGGCGATACGCTACTTATTGTCCACCCACAGGAAAAAAAAAAAATTACGAGAGAGAGAAAATGTGTGTGTGTGTGTGTGTGTGTGTGTGTGTGTGTGTGTGTGTGTGTGTGTGTGTGTGTGTGTGTGTGTGTGTGTGTGTGTGTGTGTGTGTGTGTGTGTGTGTGTGTGTGTATATATATATATGAAGCAAAAAGACACACATCATCATTTGAGAGACTGTATATGGTATTACGAAGCATATTTTGGTTTCACATGAATGCAAACAGTACGAGAGTGAAGCACATTAAGGCTTTGTGCACACAGACCTATTCATTCTGCTTACAGTACTCCCAGCAGCTTCTCATTTTGAAACAAAGCCATTCCCTCAAGTAAAAACCAAGCGTGAGGGTGACAAAAGCGAGGCGGTAGTGTTGATATTAGAGTGCTGCTATATTCAAATCACAAGATGGATTCAAACTTGTGGCCTAGTTGCAAAAGATGGCACTCACAAAAAACTCATAGATGGCCGGACGCAATTAAAAATTCACATATGAAGATCATTTGAAATTCAAAATAACAAAAACTTCCCTTCCCAACAGAGGACAGGTCATTTGTTTATTGATCAGAGAGGAGCAAGAGGCAGGGATGAAATGAAAAACAGGGATGACGTCACAGAGGGGAGGAAAGGTAAATGGAGACAAAGACAGGCTATGATAGCAGGCTGACAAACAAAACAGCAGCACTGCACGTGCAGGAATTTAAAGGACTAAGATTACACATACAGAAGTAGAACAAGGATGCCCGCAGTCTTCCAAGGAAGGGTGAGTGTCAGCTTGAGATGAGACATGCTTGTAATGTCTGTATGTGTGGTGTTGGTGGGCTGCAGGACGGGGGCCGCTGCAGATACGGGAGAAGGACATTCAATCTGCATTCCGACTAAGCCAGGAGGGGGTCCGTCCTTATCATGCGCCAGCATTAACCCCCCTCCCCAAATCACCGGAAACACAAGCAGCTCGGGCCGATTTTGGCTCTGCAACATGAACTCAGAGAGAAGTGCAAAACAAACCAGCTGCAGCCCAAAGATGTTTGGAGAGGGGAGGGGAGGGAAAGGAGCTGCTGGGTAGGACAGCACATACAACATGACCAAGACAAACAAAACACTGTGCTGCAGGATTTAAAAAAAGAAAGAAAGCCAAGCCCACACACAGCAGATGAGTGATTGGACCTGTCAAAGAACAGGCCAGGTAGGCAGAGCAATGGGGCAACAAAAGACGTCCATTGATAATCAGGTCATTCATTACTAATCTCATTCACGGACAAGCCAGGGGCGTGCAGGTTATCATATCAAAAGGCAGGTGCTCAAATGTGGTGGTGCTTACAAGCCTGCCAAATACTTGTTTATTTCAACAGGCAAGTGCTTTGAGTAAACTCCCAGGGTTAATTTGCTTTGCATAGGTCTCAATACAAACACTGATCGTTAAAGACGATTATTTAGTCAATGCTATATGATTCAATATGGATGCATATGAATATGAACAGCAAAAAAGGGAGAGGGATAGTCAGAAGTAACCCAAATTGGACTTGAAACCAGAGTAGAGGGTTTTGAATCCCTTGCCGCTCACATTCCTCCCTGTTTTGCTCCATTTCTGGACTCTAATCTGCAGCAAACATGTCTTTTAGAACTGCACTTGAGACAGCGCCCCCCTTCTGTTGCAAAACGGAAAAACAGCGACAGAGGAGAAAAACAACTTTGATTGGCAGTCCAGTTCAGCCAGCAGAAAACAGCACAATAAAAGTCGCCAACATTTAGAAGAACCCGGAGCAAGAAAGACTGAACAATCTGCAACCGTCCTCGTGGATTTAAAAGCATGTCCACTGTTGTACCTCGTCCTTATATTTTATTTATGGATATTAAATGGCACTGCATTACTTCACAGTAACTGACTGACACTTATTTTCTCCCAAATCCTTAGATGATGTCATCGTCACCTACAGATTTATCCTTTTACTGCAAAGCACTCAACCCCCGTTACTGCACTTTAACGTTAGTATTCGACCAAAACCTGCGAGGAAGTTAAATATAACCGCGTATAAAACGCGTTATCCTGAACGCTGACGTTAAATCGCCAACGGTGAGCCAACAAAGGAAGACTCTTCGTTACGTTGTGCGGCTCTAACCTACATCACATTGAACGCATTCACACGAATGACAGCAAACTGATCGTTTTGTTCACGTTATCTATTTAAATGTAACGTTACATTCACCAACGACGGTTACGTTAGTTTATACCCCGCTGGCGAAGCGCTGCGAGCTTTAACGTGACATTTCAACGGCTGGTGATAGAAACTAACTACTAAATGTTTCTTGGTGGTGGTGAAAGGTGGCAGCTAGTTCACAGATCAGAATTACATTCATGAAAACTACTTGTATTTTATTTTATTTTTAGTTGGGATTTAACTGTATCTCGGTCAACCGTTAGCTGCGTTAGCTATAGCTCGGTCAGAAGTTTGCTAGCTAACAGTTGACTCACGGCCACTGGGACGCTGGAGAACTTACTGGTTGACAAGTTAAAAAGTTTAGAGATTTAATAAACTGTTAATGGTCATCTTTACGCCATCGGCTGTTCACTGCCCAAACAGGTCTTTTAAAGCTTTCTAAAAAACACAACGGAAAACCTGGTTGAGGTGAGCTGGTTAAGAGTTTCTCCCTTGAAATAAAAAAATAACGTTAATCCCTTCAGCAAATGAATGAACGTTACTCACGCGACCCAGCTAGCCGCCAGCTGCAAGTGTGTTAAAACTAATTAAACTGTTTTCCAACAGCGTTGTCTTTCCCGTCAGCTTTAACCTACCTGTTTGTGGGCTCGCTGGCACTGGGTTCTCAGGGGGTACTCCATTTTATTCGTACAGATGATCATTTTCCAAAAAAAGTGTGCTACTGCATGGATGCGGCTCGGTCTCCCCTCGGTGCCTCGCTAACAAAGGCGAGCAGAGCCCGTCGCGAGCTGCAGTCGGTCCGTCTCGAGCTGGAGACACCGGACTGGGAGAGGAAACCTTCCCGGAGCCGAGCTGACAGCTCCAGTAACAGTGTGCCCAATCAAAGCGCAGGAGGCGGAGCCGGCTCCCGGAGCGTAATATCCAAAATGCTAATGAACATCTGCAGAACAACAACGCATAGAGGCAACAAGACACAGCATCGGGTCAGGCTGCAAACTTCATACCGATTGATGGGACGGGGCATTTGTTAGGAGGCGAGATGTATTCTTTATGGACGGCCTTTTATTGTTTTAGCTACAATATACTGGCCACTTGAATTAGGGAACCTTTTGTTGTACCTATCTCCACAGCGCTGCAGGCAACCTGAACAACTGGACGCCTCGGGCCCTGCCTCACAAAGCAGAGTTATCTTTATTTTAATTATTTGAATATGATTTGTCAAACCCAGAAGCCCCTGAAAGTTACAACATGGACTATGACATCATATGTGCAGTCCTGCTTGGTGGGACAGACACAGTTTATAGGTTCATGGATCTGATCATGTGACTTGTCCACATCATTCTGTGCATTGTTTTTTTCTAAAACTGTTTTAGGGTGTGGGTGAGTCCCCTTACTTCCAATTATGCAAAATCTTAAAGAGACTCTCCAAAGGATGCAGAGGAAACACCCTGAATCCCCCAACCAGGAGGTTTGATAAATCTCCCAGTAACACATTATACACATTTTACAACTGCCGAGTAGTAAAGTGAGAAGTAGTCAACATTTTTGGGGAAGGCCCTTCCTAGTTTTAACATGACAGAGCTTCCCGTCTGTCCATAAAGATTGACAAAAAATGTTTTTCCCCAGTTTGTCACGGAACTGGCATTCTCTGACCTTAATTTGAAGTCCACATACAAAATATTGTGGAAAACCTTCCAAGAATAGTAGTAGCTGCTGTTAGAACAGCATATCAATACTCTTTTTGAATAATATGCCATGACGTAATGTGATGCTGTCTGGCCTACTTTGGCCCTGTGGGTGGACCATTAAATACCCAAAGAAACAATGTCAAACGGGATCACACTATTGAAGCTAAATCAGTTGTAAACATGGATTGATATTTGACTTTTCAAAGCCGTACGAGGTGCTTAATTGAGAATAAATCTGTCGATAGATCTCTTAGATGACGTTGTTTGCATCAAACTTATGTAAGATTTAACAGGGGAGACGGTATCATCTCAACCATCTTGCTGTCATACATCAAGTCATTACAATGTCACAAAGGCAGACAACAAGTAGCATTCATGTTTGTATCCTGAAGTAAACTAAACACACAACAAGCATTGATTACATGAGATGTCCACCACTGACCACTACATTCAGGCTTGCTTTGACCCAATTGTTACTTTTTGTGTGGACTTATTCAGTCTTCTCTTGTCTTAATGAATGGGGCGTTTGTTCTTTATCAGACATTCTGGGATTGAATTGGTTCAAATCAGGTTGTTTTTCTGTCTGAGAATCACGACTTTCATATCAAGTAGTTTCTGTGTTTTTGTACTTTCTTACCAACTGTGAAGACAATCAGCATGGGTTAAGTATGCATATATTATTTCTGCAATATCACCTTATAAATGTTAAGTATAATGTGGAAATTTGCATTTTTATGACTAAATTTCCCAGCAGTACAAGTACAAACTTGAGTAAAAATCAAGCTGACAGAGGAGCTCTGGGGAAAACAAGTGACACTGGCCTAGATTGTCCATCTATATTAGATTAACATGCAGTTTGCACAAACATCATGTGAATCTTATGCAGTGGCAGGCAGAACCGGTCTAAACCACTTAGCGACAGTTCTAATTGTTTCAGGGGAAAACACCAGATGAATATCTGCAATGCGAGGGTCCTAGATTTTAAAACCATATTAGGGCTGCAACCAATTACTATTTATATTAGCGAAAGTGACGTCTTCAAATTATGTTTTTCAGCTGAAACGCCCCCAAAAGATATATAAAATGTCACAAAGATAAAGACACAAAATGGAATCCTCAAATTTGAAAAGGTGGAAAAAGGAAAACGTGTAATTGAATACAAGATATAGTTTTTAAATGAATTCTCTCTCGATTGATAATCGTTTCAAATCTACAATATTCAATAGAGATATTGACTCAAAAACATTTAAAGTTTAGGATATGGCTTTAAACTTGTCTGTGAATCTCAGAAACTGCCAAGAGATTACCAAATTACTTAATGTTAGTATAATTTTCATTTGTCTGGAAGCAATGCAGTTGTTTGAGTTTGACAGCCGTGAACAAATGCTAATGCTATTTAATTATCAGTAATCAAAGCATAAGAAGGTAGTTTTGCCAGGCAACTTTTGAAATGGAATGTTTCATGTGGTTTGACCCTTTGCTCTCTTTCTCTGTTGTTTATTAAAGGTAACTAACCATTTCCTTAATTAAAATGATATAATAGAACAGCTGGCTGCTGTAACCAGAATCAGACAGCTGTTATGCCCCACCTATTACACAGAAAGTCTCCTAAAAACAAACAGAAGGGACTTTCCTTAGAAGGAAGTCCGCCACCGTTCTGGTTTATTTCTCTTGCACAACATTGATATAAGATATGTCTTTCTTTATCAAGCTGCCTGACATACTGGGAAATGAACATTATATTAACATTAATATAACATTAACATTAACAGGTTTTTATCAGGTAAACCAATCTGGTCGCTAAAGCTGCTGCAAAAACGTTCCGCCTCAGTCGCAGAAAGTGGACAAAAATGTTTCCAGCTCTGACTCTAAACACTGTTCAGAGGTGGAGGAGCTAAACTAAGCTTCGTGCTGCCCTTCACCCATCATTTCCTGTTTCATAAAACCTCTCCTGGTGAAGAAACTGTAACTAAAGAACTACTGAATCATCAGCGATACATCAACATGTTTCCAAAATGTGTCTTCTGGAAATATTTAAAATATCCGTTTCCAGGCTGTCTAGGTACATATAATATGTACCTCTTTCCTACAGGTTAGGTGACGTTTAACAGCCTCTCATACACTGATTACTGAAGCAGTTGGTGCCCCTGCTTTTCAACAGATTGAGAGTAGTCATGGCATATCTCTTTATATGCCATGACTACCTTTTTTCTACTGAAAACATTCACAACATGACCTGGTACAACATCAAAAAACAGAACAAACAAAAAAGCCACCAATTGTCTGCACGTGTTGTTGCCAGTTTGGACTGGAAGAAGTTGGAGTGTACGTGCTGGGAAGTTTCACCCTTTAAGCAAGAATAGGTACAACCCTCCTCTCTGTGATGCAGCATATTTCATTAGTGTCTTGGTAAAGTCGAAAACTGTCTTTTAAATAAGTGGAAAATATAGCCATGTACACTTAGTTTAAGTTAGATTATTCATCTGATAACAGACTGAAGTGAAATGTAGTGGGGAAGTATACAGTATATAATTTGCATTTTTACCTAATTATGTCCTCAACCATAAGCTCTGATACAAACCCTTGGCCTACAAATAAAGAAGTTAACAAAAAGTTAGAGCAATGCTAACACAGACCCACGGGCAGAGTTTGGTCGAGACGCCTGTCCTCGTGCGAAAGAGAGCCGTCACTGACGGGACTACAGACACACGCACAAATACACAGGAGACTAAATAAATGCCAGACACAAACCTAGAAATACAAATAAGTTCAAAACACAACCAAATACTATCTTGAAAGTCTACTAATCATAAAAAACATCCTGATAGCACACATTAATCAAGAGTTATGCTTAGTAAATTAACCTGTACTTGTATAGCTCTTTTCTAGTCTTCCGACCACTCAAAGCACTTTAACACTACATGACATCATTCACACACTGATGAGAGGAGCTACCATGCAAGGTGCCACATCAGATTATCAACCATTCATACACCGCAGGCGCAGCTACGGGAGCAATTTAGGGTTAGGTGTCTTGCTCAAGGACACATCGACTCGGGCTAGTGGAGCCGGGGATCAAACCGCTGATCCTCTGATTGAAGGACGACCCTGCTCACCACTGAGCCACAGTCGCCCTAAAGTGTGTGACAGCTGCAACCTTCCCTTCATACCACAAATACTAAAAGAGGCACATCCTCATTTAATGGATCCCATAGTTTGTTTTACCTCAAATTTTTAGTTAGCATTAAGCATAAGCTTCTCTCTAGATTTACAATTCCTCATGTCGAGGTCAAGACACACAGACAAAATGCATTAATTGTACAATTGTAACATCAAAGAAGTCAGACAACTCAAAATGTACAAACAGCTGATCAGGATGAACACGGCTCTCTTTGTTACAGCTCAAGGTGCAGAGATGCCTTCAACTCTCTGAACTGCTGAGTATTATTTCCCTCGAACCTCTGGTAGTTTTGTTTTTCTTTGACTTGTAAAAAACCTTTAAACCAACACAATCTAAAATAAATATACAAATAATTCACAGGACACAAAAGGATTCGAAATAAGACATATATTATTATTACATACAAAAATAGTGTCAGATGTGCTGTGCAATCACAGTGAAGAACCAAGTATCATGATCTACTAAAACATGATATTCTAAAAGGCCATCAAACTTCAGTTTAACAGAAAACAAGCAGTCAGATTAAAGTTTCACTGAACATTGAGGGCTTTGTCGAGGAAATTTGCAAAATGCTTGGGCTGTCCGGGCAAGAAAGGCTGAAGAACAGAGAGATCCATCGTCCTCAGGGTTTCTGTCAGGGTGCTGAAAGAATAAATAAATACATTTTAAAAAGCGTTTTACTTTTGTTTTGCTAAGCAACCTCACACGTACAAACTGCACATGTGACAACACACATACCTGCATGTGCAGTACAACAAGTGGGAGTCCATGTGCAGCTGTCTGGCCATCTCCAGTTGGTGGTTGTTCATCAGTTTGTCATTGACGACGACCAGCAGAGGTTTTCCTGCTCCAAGCGCCTCCAAACAGCTTCCTGCTCCTGGGGACGAAAACAAGATCAAAACATCCTTATTCACGAGTAGAACGGAGGTTGGTCTGTGCTTTGAGTACCGCTGGTTTGCCGTAATTTTACTATGCTATAAAACATACATTTTATACAGTCATACAGTGAACTTATGGTCTTCTATTTATTTTTTGTTGCATTTATGAAGCTGGGAAGCTCTGCCATTCAATGTAACCAATAATACACAACGAGGTTTCCTGGTATGTAGAAGTAATGAACCACGTGGAGGTAAACAAACACCACGGCATGACACAGCTGAAAAGTATTATGTTATTACTATAATAATTTATTTTGTTTGTAGGTAGTTTAGTTCATAATACTGTTCATTTCAACTGTTAACGGGGAATGATGCCAAAGAGGTTTTGCTTTTTGTTGTTGGAATCCTAGAAGACAGATTACTTGACACAAACAAGTTTATATGACATGCTTTTGAAAACATTCAGCAATACTGTAAGGTGTTCATAATTTGTGGTAAACTGTGTCAAATTACAAAAACTATATGATCCTTTAATGCAAACTCTCCTCCTCAGGTAAGATTCTGCTTCATTCACAAACAAATACGGTCGCCCATGCCTCTGCTGCTAAAAGGTTTCAGCTTGTAGTTTGCTGGATGTCCTCTGATGCTCTCAGGTGGTATCGGTCTGTTGCTGAGGCTCTGCTGTGGTAATCATCAGTTTTCTGTATATGGTTTGCACACTGCTGACATACTATGACCTCTATTTGCTTTTGCTTTGAATACATGAATGTCTTTTTGGCAGGAAATGAATATTGGAAACTACCTGTTCTGTCTGACCCTTTTAATAGTTATGATGTGCAATGTGTTTTGAAACTAAACTAAACCTAGCAGACCGTAGTTTTGCTCATTTTGGAATAATATGAATGATAAATGAATATCTAGCCACTATTTATAACAGGAGAAAGTATCATGGTGGCAAGTTTTTTTTGTATAGTTTACTCACCAGCATGGCTGATGACAAGGTCAGCCTGCTTGATGTCTTCTGCTATAGAGTCTTTAAACCGATAAGCCTCAAGTCTGACTTGTTGACAGCTGTCAGCAGCTGGAAGAATAGATCCTTTTCCAGCCTGAAGAATCAAACGCTCATATCCACGAGCCTTTAATGTCTGCGGGGAGAAAGAAGAAACTTATTATAAAAGTGGTCAAAAGTTCACAAATTTGCACTTTAATGTTACCAAAGTTTACAAAGACCAAACACCTGGATAGTGGATGTCACCGCTGAGAAAACTTCCAACAGGTGACATCTTTAAGTGCTCTGAAGTTTCCCCACTAATTATTAGAAACAGCAGGTCTGAGTCTCAATGAATTTCCTTAGTACCAACTTCAAAACCTGACAGCATCACAATGTTGGTTTCATGTTTCTTATTTTGTAGCTGTGATCATTAATAATTATTGGCCACGCCAGATTTAAGTATCACTGTTCCAGGACAGATCCATTAATGTTATACATTACTCTTGTTTTAATACCTATTGTTTGCAAAATTTGCTGTGAAAAAGATCATTTTAATGTTAATGCTTTTCTAGAATGAATGTCCAATATACTCTACTCAATATCCAGTTAGTAGTATACTACAATGGTGAAAAGTATATTTACTCAATTACTGTATTTAAGTAAAAATTTGAGGTACTTGTACTTAACTTGAGTATATACATTTTATGTTTTACGTGTACATACATTTCAGAAGGAAAATATTGTACATTTTACTCTACTTGCTTTTCAGATTAAGATTTCACTTCAAATTACACGACCATTGTATGCAGTATTATAGATTCCACTGCACAAAGGAATATGAAGTATGAAGTAATTCAACATAGCTCTACACAAACAAGTTAAGATACAACACCTAAAAACCTGGTTATCATGAAAATAACATAATAATACACCACTGACAGGTGCCATTCTGCATAATTAGGGGTCTACTTTGACTTAGAGACTAAAACTCTGTGCTTGTACTTTAGTAACATTTTAAGTAGTAGGAGTATTTATATAGTGTCACTGTGGTACTGGTACTTTTTGAAGACTTCTTCCACCCCTAGGTTGTAGCAGTATTGCAGTCACTTCAAGCTTACACGTAATAACCAGCTTTACTCACCTGAACGGTCTCTGGACACGTGATGCCTTCAATGAGGTCATCGAAGCTCGTGGTGCCGACAGTTACAAACACCGTCTTCATGACTGCTCGGCTAAAACTGTTTTTCAAAAGCACTTCGTTGCCTCCTCTCACAGCAACTCATCCTCGTCCCGCAGCCGTGGAACTGACAGCTACTTCCGCTTCAGGCCTGTGACGTCGCAGTCGTGACCGTGAAACAAACACGTGTTGCTGCCCCCTCGAGGCCTGGAGCTGTAACTGCTTCATACAGTATTGTGTTTGAGTGGAAAAATACTAGTCTGAGGTCTCTGAGCTGCACAGCATTACATGGAATATAGTAGTCATAACACTTCTTTATAATAAAAGCACAATTCCAATGTCCCAAAGATATGTTCAACACGTTGATAAACTCTATGAATCAGCCTACCGTGATAACATATTAAGTCCCCAATACAAATTGTTCCCATCACATCAGAGATACCACAAATTAGGTTGATGAGGTTAGACTGAAGCAATTCAAACATTAAATATGCATCTGAATCCCAGATCAAATATCTTGAATATCATTGTCTTTGGTGTTTGTAATGTTACGTTGAATGTATGTAACCTTGCTTCTCGTCTTAAGGTTTTATCTTTGAGGATGTTGTAAATGAAGCTGCTGTGAAGCAAGAAACTATGGATTATTATGGATACTTTAAGAGAAGCATTCACCTGATAAGAAAGAAGCTTGTGCTGTGATCTAAATTAAACTCTGTTTGGAAAGGGGAAGATGCAACTCAAGGCAAAGCTGTTGGAAAATAAATGATTCTGGTGTCCGTCCTGCTCTGCAGTTCCAGTCCACCACCAACCTATTTCTCACATATCAATGTCCTGGACTAGTAAGTGGCAGTGAATAAGTGAATAAGTGCTCAAAGACAATTGATGACAAGCAAACACACCTGCAAAATACATCATGAAAATCCGGGCAGCGCGTGATGTTCAGACTTTGTGTTACTGAAAGGCGTCGGTGTACACCAGCAAACCTGTCGAAGGAGATCCACAATGGAATCTGGGCATTAACGTTTGTACTTGACTGACAGCTGGGCTCAAGGGTGCATCATCACTGCTGCTGATAGTTCCCCCTCATACGCCATTAGTGATGTACAAATGTACCAAATGTTGAAGCCATTAGAGTATAAATAGGCTGAATTTGGTTGGATGTGGGTTTCGGCCACACAACAAAATAACTTCAGGTTATCATTCTCCTGTGTACAATAAACACTATTCATTAAAAAAATAGCCCCTCAGCAATTTATATTTATCTTATTGTTGCAGTTTTCATTTGCTTTAATCTTTATTTGTTAAACTGAAATGCATTTATCGTAGCAGATCAGCAATCTTCATGTCTTCAATTGTCTTATTGTGTTTATGATTTATGCTGCCATTGTCCTCTTGTGGGACAATAGTGATCTGGACTGAGCTGTATTTTTCAGCTACTTTTCAGATAAAGCTTTAATTAAGAAAACCTGCGACTGTTAACCTACCAAATAAGTATAATACACTCCACCTCAGTCAGTTTCAACAAAACATTCTGCTGAGACATTATTACCAACAATATGAATTAAATAATAAAAATCAATCATTAGTCACCAACAATAAAACAGGGAGTTGTGTAACACTGACAGATGCCATTCTGCTGCATAACCAACATCTACTTTTGATGCTTCAACTACTTCAACAAGTAAAAATATTGAATGCAGAGTTTTTCTTTGTAATGGAGTATTTTTACATTGTGGCATTACCAGTATTACTTAAGTAAATGAACCTGTGTGTTGCACACATTCACAACCACATTTTGCAGTAACTTATTTTAACCTGTAAACCATGTGTGCTCATGGAGGATCACAAGTCCACTTGGGAAAAAACATTGAAGACTGTAAAATAAATGTTGTGTTGTCCAATTAGATATAAATAAATGTAACGCAACCATTCCCATGACACTTGTGGACATTCATCCTTTCTGGTAACCTGAACATGGACAGTGTGAAGGGCCAAGCTGGCTCCCTTCTTGTTTACTTGGTACTCAGTTGACAGCCCAGTGGCTGTGTGGGGCTTTTGTTTGGATAGATGTCTCTGCCTACAACTCTTGTGGTGTGGGCAGAGATAAACCTAGCAGGACAAGGAAGTCAAAATACGCCCCCCCCCCCCCCCCCCCCTCCCCCTCTTAAGGAGCTTGGAAGAGCTGTGGTGACCCTGCCGATTCAGAGACGTCACGCAGCAGCTGCTGCTAGCTCGGTGAAGGATGCACAAGCTCAGCGAGCGCACAGACACTCCACCTGACAACCGCAGATCGAGAGGAACAAGAGCCAGCCCTGTTCTCCGTGGGACGTGGAAACTAGAGCGCCGCTATGTGTGACAAACACAAGAAACAAAATGTGGAGAGCACACACCAACTCTACTGCACTCTGCCAGCCTGATGCATGAAAACACGCACAAGGAAGTGGAAAGTGTAGCCTGCTTCTGAGAGTTGGTATTTTTAGACAAAGCTCTCGTCAGACATGATCAGAAACATTACGCAGAGTCTTACTACTCTACATAGAAATACTATATCTTAAAGCCTATATACTTAAATTATGTACTAGTAAACAAAGCAACAATACATTTTTGATCTTTCAAACAAAACCAGTGGTGTAAAATGTGGGAAAAACTGCAAAATATAAAATGAAGAAATGTTTCATGAGATTTTTTTTTACAAATGTTTAAATGATTCTTTCACATCTGTATAAAACACATTTTATTGAAAGAGTTATTGGTCCCTGTACTTGTTCCTCCCGTTCATACTGGCTTTAAATTGATCAGAAACTTGACAGATGTTCACTTGACTTGAGTCATAACTTTGAACTGTGGATTTTGTCCTGGTCCCTTCACACTGGAATGGCATCATGAAAGGATTTGATATTGGCCCGTATGAACAATTACAGCAGTTTAAAGCGATTTAAATATACATATGGGCTTGTGACTATTGAGTTTATAGGAGGAAGCAGGTGCACTTCTCCTGCACTAAACATGAGTTGGGTGCTCTGAGTGTTGTTGTAAGACAAAGTTGAAAATCGATCAAAGCCAACACCGTAACTGTGCCCAATGACAAAAGCAGAAAGGCCAGCATGTTTATTACCAAATGACGACAGATTTTTTTTTATATCTTTGAGAAGAAAAAGAAACATGACACCAGGGTGCAACAGAAGTTATTTAAGGCTCTGTTAAATCCTCAAAAACAATGTACCAGATATCCTGAAAAGTCACAAAAAGCAAAAACTAGTAGTTTAAAAGTTTAAAACTGGCTACCCATGTCGTTAGTTTTTAATAAATATGTTACTATAATAAAAAGAAAAATACAAAGGTAAATCTGATTAACTGTGCCAGAACTTTTATCAAACCACATTGCCGCGAATAATTTGATGATAAGAAATCAGCGTCTCCTGAATTTAAAGCAACACACGTCATCTAGTCAAACACAAAGTTGCACTGTGAGCTTCCTTTGGTCGTTCCAAAATCATTCTCCCACAGACTCTTCGAGAAAACTGAAAATGGAAGACCTGCGTCCCCGTGATTCATGCCTTGTAGAGACTTTGACAGAATTCAGGCTAAAAACAGTAAAATGGCTCCTCATCACTTCAAGTTGATTTAGAACATTTTAAATTTTGAGCATGCATGTTTTCAGATGAGTTTAGCTGCTTCAGGCTACTGTTTTAATAAAAAAGGTAAATTCTTGATGTTACAGGAGTATTCCAGTCGTACATCCCGTCTAATTTTCCTAAAGCTAAAAAAACTCAATGTACACGCTGTTGTTGTCAGTTAGAAGAATTATTTCAGACAAGCTTCTCAAAATAGAGCCAGCAGCATACCTGGGCAGCAAACTGGTCAAAGTATGCATGCTTAAAAGTCAAAATGTTTCTATATTATGAAATACTTTGTCAAATTCCAAACTTGAGACACAATACAAGTAATAATAAAGTATATAATAGTGATTAAAGCAGCTTTAAAAAAGAGGCTGCAACCTCACAAACACTCCTGCTTATTATTTGAGGGATACTTCCGTCTAAAAGGAGAAAAAAAAAAAATGGCTGAAATTCACAGATGGCCGTTCTCGCTCATTACAAGTCCGTCACTCTGAATCCATCCTGGATGATCGAAAAGGCCGTTAAGGTTGCAGCAGAAACGTCTTCTAAACAGTTATGATATCAAAAATAGGACAGACGTCTTTTCTGTCAGATGCTCTGTGATAGACAGTCAGAAACCACACTGAACAGAAACTTTACCAGCTCCGGTAAGTTTGTGTCAATTTGTCCCCAGGTTCATGGTACATCAAAATCCTTGTGGTGATCCAGACAAATTATGCATCTATAAAAAAAGAGAGAAGAGCCAGCTTATTAATACAACAAGTGTAAAGGGAAAAAACTGGCATTCTTAGTGTGCAGCTGTCTGCGCAACACTGGCAACACCTCGCATAGAATCTAAAGTGAACTTCCTGTTTTGGAGCATATTTTCATTTTCAGGATGTCACATTTTCCTCTTTCTCCGGCTCAGCTCGCAGCACTGTCTGTTTCATTAGTCTGCAAGGCCCTGATCTGCTCTTACAGTTGTGTTCTCCATGCCACATACTTTCTGCGATTTTATGATAACATGCTAAACCAACGGTTTGCATGGAGCAGCACCGCCCACTCGTCTTTCTCACTTCCAACAAGACCTCTCCTCTCTCCCTCACACGGCACTGAAACGCCTCAGTCATCCATTTGTCACATTTCTTCTCAGTTTCTTCTCAACCATTTTACATTGCAGGGACATTTTATCACATTTTGAAAATGAGTGCGCCTCAACTGTGCTGTGCTCGTGAGCTCCTTGGGGCAGCCCGTATATGAACGCAAGCATGCAAAGGAGGATGGGAATGTGCTTGTACCTCTATCTCACTGTACCACACAGGCTGTGCAGCACTGTTCCTGCTTCTCCGGCAGCGTGGAATAATTCATCTGTCGGACGATCTCTGCAAACAGCTCGTCCACCATAGTCTTGCTCTTGGCTGAAGTTTCAATAAAAGGGCAGCCCCACTCTTGAGCCAGAGCTCGTCCATCTGCCCCAGCCACCTCACGCTCAGACTCCAAGTCGACTTTGTTCCCGACCAGGATCAACGGCACCTTCTCGAACCGCTTCACTCGAACTATTTGGTCTCGCATTGGTCTGATGTCCTGAAAGATGAAGAGGATACGAGTGGTTTCTCATGAAAACCACAGTTTTTGGTAGCACAGATGAATAATCAGTACACCGAGAGTGTGCTGTTGATGTAAACACAACGCAAACACAAACTAATCGAGTATGATAGAAACAGTTAAATTAAGATTTTATGATGTATTAATCATTTTCCTTTCTCTTTAAGTTTAATTGGCAATGGCTTTCCATAGTTTTAATCGATAATTTTTTTGGTATTACATTAATTCCTGTTCGTAAAGAAGATACACGTATATCTTTGTATACGACCTGCAAAAACCGTATACATTGAGAATTAGAACAGCGGTGTATTACATACTGTATACAATTAGTATGTAGTATGGAAACTTGGACACAGCTTAGGCCTTTATCATTAAATGTTACCTTGTAAAACTTCATCACAAGTATCTCTCTCTCTCAATGAAACATGTACATTGTGGTGTTTTTATAAGTTGTTGAGGCGAGTCAATATTTTGACTTGAAAAGTTGCAGTAACTACGAAGCAAAGATTTGTTTTCCTTTTCCTGTACACATTCTAACTAGGAACCAGTTTTGCACGCTTGGTAGCTTAAAGCTGTTATCCAGTTAAGACTGTTTCACATTTGAATAATGTGACACTTTCATGTTTCTTGGTAGTTTGATAAAGAAAATTAAGCCTCCACACGCTTATTTGCACAAGGTTTTAATGTCTATAAAGTTGCCTAAAACTGAACACGTTGACGTATTTTACATCAAATGAATGATCGTCTTCATATAAAGTAACATCCGAATGCTGCAAGTCTCTACAATTACAGTACGAGTCACACCCCGTAATTAACTACCTCGCCATGACCAGTTTAAGGCGTGTGGTTTAAGGTGTGCGAGGTGACGTCAGGTACCTGGAATGACTGCTGGTTGACCAGGCTGTAGACCAGGATGAACCCCTGTCCGTTCTTTATGTACAGGTCTCTCATGGAGGCGAACTGCTCCGTCCCCGCCGTGTCGAGGATCTCCAGCACGGAGGGAGACGAGTCCACCTCGATCTCCTTTCGGTAAAAGTCCTCGATGGTTGGGTCATATTTCTCGATGAAGGTGCCGGTGACAAACTGAACGGTCAGCGCGGATTTCCCGACCCCGCCGCTGCCGAGCACGACCACTTTGTACTCCTTCATCGGGGCGGGCTAACCTAGCAGCTAACTGAGCTCCACTGCTATACTCGCCCCAGAAACATCGACCAGGCCCGTTAAAAAGCCGACAAGCTGGGGAATGTGGGGCAATATCAAACAACTCCTTTCATTCACATAAACACGGCTGTAGCGCTCATACTCGTTGCTTTTCTCACGTCGCCTCGCTGGTTAACGAGTAAACGTTGACGTCCGTTTGACGTTAGCTCACGTGAACGCTAGCTCGCTTCTGGCTAAACCCAGCGTCCCGCGGTCCCATGCCCGAGCCTCGAGAAGTTATATCCGATGTGATCGCCCACAAGGACCGGGGACTCGTTAACAAACGTGCCGTGTAGCTACAGGCGGCGAGGCACGGTGATACACGTTACACGTTCCCTATAAACATGACGATTCCCGCACACACAGACACACACACCAGCCCGCCGGTGTCGCAAAACGCAGCGCTGGTTATGTCCGTCCGTCCGGGCCTTATTCTGGTTCCGGCCCGGCCCGGCGCCTCGGGACCCGGGAGTGCTATCGACGGACACACCGCAGATTCGATGTTGTAGTCCGAGGGTCCATTGGCCACAGTCTGTTGCTGCTCCAACGTACGTTTGGCTCTGAGCTGGGGAGGTTTGATAACAGAAAGGAGAGCTTTTTTTTCCTCCACCAACTGATTTCCTGAAGCTAACAGTCTGGTTTCCGCTAACGACAACCTGGTTTCCGGTGTGGCTGTTTTCAGAATAAAAGCCTCGTCTCTACAGCAGTGAGCCCTAAATACTTGAACGAGCTTTACAGGTGCAGCAAAATGCAAAATATCATTTTATTTGTAAATATCTATAGGTTTTTACAAGTCAGACGTTTTGACTGATTTAAGGTCATTCCAAAAAACTGGACCACTTTCAGTCATTTCAAAAAAACACAGGACAAAAACAATTAATACATGTAAGAGTTGTCCTAGACATACAGGGCTAGTGGTTAAGACGCATACCATGGTCCCTAGTTTGATTTGAGCTGGGGAGAGTTTGTTACATGCCATAGGCTACCAATCCTCCCACTCGCTCATGTCTGTATTTTTGCTGTCATTAAAAAAAATAAAGGCAGAGCAATACTCTTTTTAATAAATTCTAATATATTTTTATGTAACTATAATACTGAATGATAAATGTAAAATATATTACTATTGCCAAACAATCATTTCAACCTATACGAAAACTTAAATGTTCAGATGTGTCAAGCTAGTGATTAATTTATACTCAAACACTGGCTGAAAATCATATTTTTTTGCTGTCCTCCAGTGTATTATCTTCTCTCACCTTCCTCAAGTGATGTGTGTTCTCCAGGGTCTGTCAATACACTGTGACATCATGGTTGAGTGTGATGTGGTACTTTTAAGGTTTATATGATTCACGTTTAATTTTTTAATTTTTAGCACATTTCAAATGTGCTTCCAGAATGATTTTGTCAAAAATAAGTTGATTGATTTGTTCTGGTATTCAAAAGGCTGTGATCTCCACTACACATTGTAGAATGTCCTAGGAGGTGTTGGCCTGCATCATTTTCACAAGTAATCATCAAGATGCTTGCATTATTTGCAGTTCCTTATACAATATTTTAATATACTGTAAGTCTATGTTTCCGAGACATCCATGACTTCAACTGTAATATAACCTTTAGTCATATACATATCATCAGGTAATATCAAAGGTCACAATTCAGGAGATGCATGACAATGTCTTTAAAGGGGACAAAAACAATTATGAACAAAACACAGCACAAGAGGATCACGATTATGTGTTTTATTAAAGGTCAAACAGAAATAGCAGAACTTATCATAGGCACAGTAACTTACTCTTAATAGCTATACACTGCAAAACAAATTGGCATGTAGCCAGCAGCACATACAAGCACCACAAGCAGAAAACAGAGTGAAACAATAGATGACAAAGAAACAGCAATCACTTTCAAGTCTGTCCTAGAGTGTCAAGAGAGAGTATTTCATATTATGGCTTAGTCCTGAACAGTCTTTGGCCCTCTTCATCTTCCACGGGTTGCCATTCAGTCTGCGATTATACCCAATTTAATAATGACTCACCAACCCGACAAAGGATTTTAAATAAAGGGATACGTTTTACACACAATACATGTGCTGTTTTAAGTCAATATGAACATAGTACGTAAAGGAAAAACTACATCTTGCATGATAAAGGCACAATTACAACTGAATTGTTTTAAAATAATGATGACAATAAATCAAGTTCAAAACAAAATCACAATCTTATTCACTTGCTTGTGACCGAAAAACCCACACACAGTATGTTAAGTCCACTCCACATGTGGAGTCAGAGGGCTGTGAAACGACTCACCAGGATGACTCAGTCAATCCACCACTAGGACAAGTGCCATGGCAACAAAATCGCTGGCATTAATAGCAAATGAAGGGCATCAAATGTCCAAATCTGCAGGAACAGAGTTGCGTAAGGATGTTGCGGCTGCTATAAGAATAACATTGGAAAACCAGTTTTTTTGAGCAATTTTGACTAATATCCTGAGGAGAATTCAGATTTATTGTTGTTTTGGATAATGACATCAAGGGAGAAAAGAATAAGCCCATTTTATAAAAGGACAAAAGTAAAGTGAATTTAAAACCCTGTCAACACACCTCACATACATGTCCCTCTGGAGTCAGATTTATTATCTGCACCACTTTTACAACTGCCTGCTATTCGGCCTGCATGTGGAGATACTCTGTGCTTTATTTTGGTGCATTCATGATGAGCATTTAAGGACAAGGTTAGTACTGGTTTATCATATACATATCCAAACTGACTATTTATTCTAATCCACCTCTCTTGTTTGATGTCAGGGTCAGATATTACAGTAAATTAACTGGAAAAAAATACTTTTTTAAAGCAAATCATTTGTGGTTTACAGCTAGGCAATGTCATGCTTGGCAAACAACAGGGCTCTAGCAAACAAACAAAAGGACAGATCCGTCAGATCTTTTTATACTGTAATAAAATGATAAACATACTCGTATTATTAACAATACATTGATTTGACTTTTAATCAACTCTTTTATCTATATTTATTCAAAATAAATTTTGAGTATTTTGACATAGTTATGTACATAAGTGCAAACAAGGTGAACATCACACATTCGTATACACCTCAGCAAGGATCGACATCCCCCAGCACAGCTGGGCAGAAAGAGACTTCTGAACCACCTTCTTGACCAAAACTGAAACAGAACTCTATAATAAAAGCTCCGTCCAGAGAAAACTGAGCGAGGTCCGTCCAGTCTGAAGGAGGGAACCAGTGGGATGCTGACTCGTTTGATTTTACAGAAAAATAACAAGATCTTTCTATTAGTCCACAAGTCTCTTTACCTTCCTGACAGATAGGTGTTCGTTTTAAAAGTCCATTCTTATTTCTCAAAAACTCAATGTACAAGAACAACAAAAACAATTACTGTCAACTTAACAAAACTAAATAAACACCTGATCTCCACTAAGGACCTTTGGATATTACAAGGATTTAAGTTTTTCATACAAAATATTTAATCACGTCGCAATAACAAGACAAACTAATTAGACATTCCCTTTTTGAATAAGTTAGTGATGTATGTTGTTTTAATTAATGTGAGAAAAAAAAAATCATAATTCGGGTAATATAAAGGTAGCCATGTTGTCCTTCTGTTACCACGGATACAGCGACATTACCATTAACAATGACTCCATCATTGTATACAAATTATTTTCATATGATATATTTTTCTACACAAACTATTAACTATGTATAAATTAGTTTTTACATTTTTTATTTCCATGCAGTTTCTTATGTAAGTTAAAAAAAAAAGCTTAACTTACCATTATTACATGTCACTTTCATACACAGCTATCACGTCTTTATACAGTGATCGAGAAATAAGGCCCTTTGTTTGTGCCCCGGCAAAAAGAAGTATGCTCAGGACTTAACTGTCCACATGCTAAAGGATCTGGTCACTGGCCACAATGATCAGAGCATTTTGCATATTCCAGAGTTATGATTCATGTCTGTATGGGAAAAATACACTGAGACCTAAAGGAAATCAAGTACAAGAGAATGAGAAAGGGAAAGAGGTTAAAACATTTTTTTCTCGTGCCACACGCTCTTGTACATTACATACATCTAAATGTACTTACAAATTAAAATGCCCTCAAGAGGCACAATTTATTAATCAAGTATTCTGTTTTTTCCCAGCTGGAAAGCAGTTAGTGAAGGCATAATGATGTGAAGGAGGGAGGAGACGAAGGCTAGAGGGAGGGGTTTTCTTGGCTGGACAAAGCTAGTCTTTAAAAGCTGTAGGATTAAGACAAACTAAATTGTCTGGACATTCGAATCATCCATTTCATCGACTAGGAGAGAAATATGTCTGTTCAAAGACTTGAGAAAATGTAGCTGCTCAACACATTCAAAAACAAGGTGACAACTGAAAGGAGAATTTCTTTACAGATGGACGATAACAGGCATATAACAGGCTAACGCTTCGTCCACTGTAGATAGAAAGTAAATTATTTTGGGAAAGATGCTTATTCACTTTCTTTTAGAAGGTTAGAGGTAAATATGAGGTTTGAACCAGGAGACAGTGAGTTTAACGTAGCATAAAGAATATAATCAAGGGGGTAAAGCTAGCTCTGCCCAAAGTAGAGCGAGACCAACAAATCAGACAATATTAGCTTATGATAGAAATATTGTATTTGTGTATAATTCGGCCGATGAGTAAGAAGCAATTGCAGTACAGAAATGCCAAATTAGGTTGAAGGTAAACATGACAGTTTGTCTTGCTTTTTTATGTTGAAAAAAAGTTACAATCATTTGATATATATATATATATATATATATATATATATATATATATATATATATATATATATATATATAAAAAGAAGTAAAACTACTAAATCTCTATTAGTATCATTCTCAAAAATACATACTATAGTCCAGCTACAAAACAAATATGCCTCGCAAACACTTCTCCAGCTCACTAATTAACACATAATATCTTGTTTACTCGCCGTTACGTTAAGTGGCTGCAGGTTCTAGCGTCATATTTAACACACACACATGAGAGCAGGATTGATCTTCTCATCTAACTTGGAAAGAAAGTGAATAAGCTCACTGTTCCTTAAAGTTTCCTTAAACTTAAGTTTCCTTAAACTCCTAAAGGCAATTCCCCACAAACCCAAGGTCAATCCAACTTGCACCCGCTGAACACAATTGTAAGTGTTAGTGGGTGGGAAGCCAGAGAGGGATTACATACTTGACATAGCACTAGCAGACTCCTACAGGATGGTCGGTCTACACTGTCGCTTCTGTATGCAGCCTCCCCAGTGGGAGTTAACAGAAACAGGGAGCGCTGACAGATCCACATTATGCAAAAAGAGAAAAGAAACGCTAAAAAGAAGGGTAGCATGCTGATTTTCTTAATTTTGTCCCGTGATTATATTATTGTTTATAGGTGCATTTTGGGCACTTTGGGTACTTCCAAGGGAGGGGTACAAAGCTGATAGCAATAAATGGTACTGTTCCGTACCTGTACGGTGCACATCTGTACTTTGAAAAGTACAATTCTGCTCTACGTTTTCTGAGAGTGAAAGATATTTCTAAAAGTAGTCACACCATCCATTGACATTAAATATAAATATATATAACAATACACATACTTTAATATGTCTGAACACAGTATCAGCATGGTACCTACAGTATGTGACCTCAGAACTTGTCTATATATAGTGAATCATTACATTTCAACATGCCTGGTTTTCAAAAGGGCATGTGAAGAGTCTTTGCAATAGATACATTCACGACACAATAACATTATTTAAAATGAATAATGTTCAGTGGGAAATGGCGTCTGCAGCATTTACAACTAACTAAATATGTGATTCATTGTCTTTTTAATATGCACACAACTCACTGATCTATTTCTTTACATAAACGATAAGACAGCACAGCTGTCTCGAGAGGAAACAAGAAGAGATGTGATTTACTGTTATAATAACGTACCAAACGACACATCTACCTTTGAGCACTGGTCTGTTTGTACAGTGTATTGACAGTGGTGGTTTGAGGAGACTTGAAAGAGGCACATTTGAATTTGGATGAAAGTGATTTCAGCGCGGTTTCCAGAAGCGTTACGCCCCATTTTTCGCACCTACAAAGCAATTCCTTCCTGTCATTTAAGATCCCAAATACAACTGGTTTGTCTTTTTTTTCTTACAATAGATACCAAACGGGTGATTTATTCCTCCATTTCCTGACTTTACCATAACTCAATTCTGGTTATAACAGCGGTGGATGCAATATGCAGAGTCCTACTACTGTCGACAATAAAGACACATCAGTAGAAAAGACAACACATTATAAAGTCAGACAGCACATTTTCAAGTTCTAAGCTTTCTCCCTGAAGAGCCGTAAAACATACAAATCTTGTGCCACGTATTCAATCGAAAAGCCGCATGAAGGGAGAGAATTACACAAACTGCCTTTTTAAAACACATCTCTGAGTTTGAGAAGGACTTATACATGTTTCATATATTGCATTAAATGGGGCAGCTCCGAGCATATACCAACCACTACTTGGCACACACAGACTTTAGGCACAACATCAGGACACAAATCCAGCTCCCATCTTGTGCAATAGCTCTGACATCAGGTGTTAAAGTTTAACAAGTGCCAATTATAAAAATCTGACTCTCAGAAATATCATTTTGTCTGCACTATGATTTCAGGCGAGTTGAACAAACACATGAAATCTGGGTTTGTGCCAAGAAGTGAACTTGACATGTAGATTGTCATCCTTTAACACCACGTTTCGATATCAATTAATGGAGGAAACGGTACGAACAAACCTTCCTTTTCCGTCATTAGACAATTACCCAGCACAGCCGCGACTAAAGATACTGCATCACTCAAATTCAAACTGTTTTAACAACATGAATGGCCTCAAACTGCCTCTAATGGTGCAGAGGTGATTGTATTATGTCAATTTGTAGTTCTTTAATTTTGTTGCATTACATGCAAAGTACTGTCTCATTTTCTGCTATTATCCCATCAGTAACAGATACTGAAGGTGATTCAAATTACATTCATGAAACAATGTCAATTTAAAGTAGCAATCACTGTAATTCCTACATTTTCTTACAATAGGAGCTATAAGTTGATACATTTACAGTATGTAACAACAGCTATTGCCTTTAATTGAAAATAACGTATAATAATGTATGCTGTTAGTGTTTTGAATCATTTGTGAAACTAAGTCTCCGCTGCAGCTGAGCAGATAAATCAAAGGCACAAACAAATGAACAACAACTCGTTGGCGTTTCATCCGGCAAGATGGGAACAAACTGAACGGTAGACATGGTACAACACAAATGTCACATTTTTAGCCATCTTGAAACGTAAACATGACATGGTATGAAACACTCTTTCATTTTGACAATATGTGTAGACCAGCAGCGGGTCCGTTTCCCGCTCGAATGGTCTCCATTTCCAGAATTAGTTTTTCAGGGTTTCTGTTAAAAGTGTCGGGCCGCATCCTGTGATGGCTCCATCCCATAAAGGGCATGTAGTTTTAAATGGGTTGTGTGTGTGTGTGTGTGTGTGTGTGTGTGTGTGTGTGTGTGTGTGTGTGTGTGTGTGTGTGTGTGTGTGTGTGTGTGTGTGTGCGTGCGTGCACATGTCTGCTGCACTTTTAAGGTGTGGGCATGTATGGCTGTACGAACGAGGGAACTCTATTGCTCAGCCAAGTCAGGATGTATCGGGATGGCTGCGTTAAAGCAACAGTAATACGTCCAGGCTTGTATTGCGTGAATCATCGCAGCTTTCTTACGTTCACAGCATCTGATAAGAAGTTTCACACTCATTCAGTGTGCGCTGTAGGCGAGGCACATTTTTGCTGCATTCAGAAAAGATGACCGCCCTGGTAGTGCGCATGGTTTCAGGGGCTTTAACTAGGGTTTCGGGAAAGGCTTACTGAGTTTAGGGTCATCGGAGCAGCCATCAGCAGTTTGGGCACTGGGCAGAAATGGGTTTCCATGGGAACGCACTGGAGTTCCACTGGATCAGGAGTCAGAAGCTCAGAGGGGTCTACTGGAAGAGAGAGAGGGAGGGGAGGAGCAGTGAAGTCACCCGGACACAAAGAGCTCCAAAACACCTGACGATTCAGTCAGAGCCAGTTAGTGTGCAAAATATTAATATGGTAAAGCCAGTATTTTCCAAAACATGACAATATTTGTATGTATTTATGTATTTTTAATAATTATTCCTATGGTTGTTGGAATGAAGCCACTAACAGAGATTACATTCTAGTTAAAAAAAAAAAAGTCTGTGATTAGGATTTTCCCTCTTAAATTCATTCTTTAATCCAGGAACAAAAAAAACAACCTTTTAGACAATGAAGAGAGTGTAACGCTCCTTTAAAAACCATGTTGCACGCACTGAAATTGGATTGGTGGTTAACAACTTTTTGAAGTAAATACAAATAACTGAAACTTATTAATAAAAAATAAATCATTTTTTTATATTGCACAGCCACACGCAACTGCTAAACCCCTTTGCTTATTATAAAATGTGCCCCAATCTGTGTTAAACAGTGGCAAATTACCACTGTCTGTAAAGGATCATTATAAATTATAGCAGGGTTGCTGCCAGACCACATACTGTATGTCCATAAATTACATAGAAGACCGAGACTGACATGAAACACCAAACTACGACATTTAGATGAAAACAGTTGCTTATTTTAACTGTTATCATTCGCTCACACCACAACAGACTGGAAAGTGAAGACAGATGAAATGTGAATATAATAAATGTGACTCTACGGGCAGGTGTTTCTTTAACCTGATGAAAGGAGACTAGGAACAGGACTCAGACCTATTGGGCTAAAAATAAAAGAGGACTGAAACGAAAGAGCAAACCTGATTCGAGGCGGAAGATTCTGCGAAAGGAACATTGGTGACTGGGGTCGAAGCCGACGAAACAGTGGAGGTGGTGGCACCGTGCATCATGGGAACTTTTATTCGGGCGAGTCAGACGAAAGACAGAGGACGAGGATGTGGGCGGGGAGGAGGGGGGGAGGACAGGAATGATATGGTTACCATGGCAAAATGTGTCGGATCAAAAGTCATGGCACAAGTCAAGTGATATTGCCAGGATGAACAAATATCAAGACACATGCAAACATAAAGAAAAATACATTTTTAATTTGCAAACCGGTTAAAAAATAAAATGCACTGTTCCACTAACAAATGGAAGTTAAACAAACAAGGCAATACACACTCATACAATCTAATCAGACTGGAGTATCTGATATATTGTATTCAAATGGACAGAGCATGTGTATGGAGGGAGCAAATGATTCATAAAACAATAATACCACAGCTTCTATTGTGACAGTAATTTATCTTTTCTTTAGAAAGGGTGGATAATCATAAAATCTGCGATTTTTGTTATTATATCAGATTTTGTCACTGACTTTGCAAGATAAATTTAAACATCTCACTTTAACTTTATATTCCACTTATAAATGTCCTGCACTGAAGGTGCTTTGGACAAAAACAATATTTGCATAATATCACACGAGTATGATCTGCTTTCTAACAGCATCTTTAATTAATATTAAAAAAACGAGGTAGATAAGACAATGTCTAATTTTGGGACAGTTTAAAAGGAAAACTGAGTTTACAAGTCATTGGGAGTATGACTACATCCTGAAAACAGACAGTGTGTCATCTGTGTCTGGAGTATTTGTCAAGTCTGAGAGAAAGTAACCCCTGATGATGTCAGCAGGGGTTATCTCAGCCTACAGAGCTGTTGTGACTATTTTTTGGGGGCTATATTTTGTGGCTATTCTGAGCTACAATCCCCCAGTGGATATAAGATCAATCGGGTCAAAGTTCAAGGTGCAATGCTACGACGAAGTAGTATTGCCCCGGTCCATTTACCTCAGAAATCAGTTGTCGGAACACAAATTGCCCGCGTTCCAGTACAACGAGTCCGAAAACTCAAAAGGGTTTGCTGCTGCCAGATTAGCTATTATTAGCAATACCAGTTAATAACAGCACATTATGTCGGTATTATACACTTTAGCAACATGTCCACAGATAGAAGTTGGACAGTGCTGTATGTATGACTGATTTCATGGGACACAAATAGGACAGCCATGCTAATAAACAGCATATTAATACAGCTTTTGTACTATTGATATGCAGAGAAGCCATCTTGGATTTTGAGGTCAGGGTTGGTGGGGTTCCTACGGCTTCAGGATGCTTTCCATTTGAAATTTCCCACAGGAAAATTTTAAAACGTACAACTTCCCAGTTCAAATGAAACCCAGCAGTTGTCCCAGTTGAATGCATACTACATCTAACAGTACGTGCTTTGTAAGTATGTACTAAAGGTAAAAAGAAAATGTGATTTGGAATGCAGTGTCTATATCTTTAAATCTATCTTTAAATCTCTTGTATCTGTTTTTTACTTATGTTGTCTCATTGGACCTCTTCTCTGGACTGAGTGGGCGAATACAAAGACATTTAATGGACATCTCACTCACACCTCTGCTGGTTTTGTTGTTGTTGTGTTGGGGCGGGTCAACACACACTGGACTCATTGCTCATAGTACATATGTTTGGTTACTTCCACCTGACCAGAAATTCTTCACTGCCTCTTAAGTTTCTACTTTTACTGACATGGACATTATATCAGCATGCAGCAGTTGTAAATGTGTTGTGGGTGGAGGGCAAAACACACACACACACACACACACACACACACACACACACACACACACACACACACACACACACACACACACGATTGCCATGATTACCATCAACAATATTTGTGACTGAGATTAAGATCAGCATCGCAATAGCTGACACTTTTTCTTCTTTGTCTTCGTGTGTGTTTTGATTTATATATATATATATATATATATATATATATATATATATATATATATATATATATATATATATATCATTGTTAACACGTCAGCATTAGATGATCACAGACGAGAAGCCTGGCTCACTGGTCTTGATTCTATTTAGGTTCACAAAATGTACTGATAGTCTTCAATGAACATGTAAAATGACTAAATTAGTAACCGCAGCTGCATTGGCAATCCTCACATTTTGATTAAACTAAAATCTATTCTGAGGTCTTAAGTATCAGATTTGTGTTTTAAGTATCAGATTCTGCTCCACACTTGGCTCAACTAAGATCAGTTTAGCCTTTTTTCTGGGAGGTTTAGGGAGTTGGTACAGGACAGGTCTGAGCAGGGATAACCTACAGGGAGTCCCTTCACCACAGCGTCTGGGGTTTTCATAAGCCCCACAAGAGATGCATGCACCCATGTACTCATACCAGGCATGCTCGCACAAAGAAAAGAATGAATGACTTGCTCACACAAAGCGTGACTCGTTAAACAAATAGGACATCAATGTGATTACAGACGAAACACATAGATGTGATGCAACGAAGAAGACAATGGGATGAAAGCTCCAAGAAAAATGTCTTTGTGTTCTCCAGCAGCTAATCCGATCAATCAATCAATCAATCAATCAATAAGGGCTCCTGTCCACTAACGCAGTTACTGATCTCCAGCTATGATACAGATGACCTACCAATGTCTCATGAGGGCATCAGCAAGAGAGCGTGTCACATTATGTATAGACACATCGAGATGGATGAGAGCAGACGAGAAGGACAGCAGAAAACAAGGACAAGACAACGGGGTCGCCGGCCACAGGTTCAGGTCGAGGCTAGTCAACAGGTTCAGGTTAGTGCAGGCAACACAGGCGACATCGAGGCTGTTACAGTTAGTGCACATGTGTGACGACGCGCAAGGACACACAAGGCATTGACGCTTTGATCAGCATTAGTGGTATATCAAATCAGCAAGAAATTAAGATAAAAAACATAATGTAGGTATCTGGCATGTTTCGTTACAGTTAACCTGTTTCTTTACAGTTAACATGACACAACACCTGCTAGTGTCAATTGTATCAATATATGCCAAATATATGTTAATAAAATGCATTTTCATCAACACCATGTCCCTACACGTTGTTAGTTATTTCACTATCACATCTTCAGTTTCATCTAGGGTTGTTACCAATGATTCTTTTTTCAATCAATCGATTAATTGCTTCATATAAAGAAGTCCAGAAATAGTTCATTTTGACACTTTCAAACTTCATATAATTTCTGACCAAGACCTTAAAACATGAATATTCAAGTTATAATGATTGGTACATAAAACAGAGAAAAATAAAAAAATATTCAAAAGTATAAATATTTGGTATTTTTGCTTGATAAACGATTAAGCTGTTTTAGAAATTGTTGTCTCTGTCAATCCACAAATTAATTACTTATTACTAACAGTTCCAGCTGTAATTTCTTCCAATAAACCCATCTATATATCTAAATTAAAGCTAAAACGCATGATAACCAATACAATGTAAAAATCACGGGATCTTAAATATGGTTGAAAGTAGTAGGACTGGTGTTGGCTATCTCCTTTGCTCTGGCTCACGTTCTTTATGCTGCCAGCTGCAACACATGCAACGTTGCTTTTTAAAGAGAAGAACCTCCAGGAACCTGCAATGCATGCAACCAATCCATGCACAAACAGTCCCACATGATGGCTCAATGAGTGTATTGTCTGTTTTTTGGATTGATTACTGTCATGTAACTTTAATGGCTTCAACAACTCTCATCACACATCAACCCAGAGTGAAGCAAAATGTAAGTAACACAACAGAAAGGGTACAGAAGAGAAGCGTGGCGTGATAGAAGGAGTAAAGGCCATCTGTTATAACTTTATTGTAATTTTACACAGTGGAGAAGCCACAGCATGCAACTGTTGAAACTACACCTGCAAAATAACTGTATATGTGTATCCCGCAATATTACCTAATATTACCGTTTCACATAAAAGCCCTTATACCTCGTCTGCCCACAATGAAAGCCCATGACTCCAGTTTACCTTCTACATGTATGGTAGCTGTTTAGCCCGTGTTCCAGTGTGTGTGGAGACTCACCAGTGGAGATGAAGGCTGGCTGCTGGAGCTGCATGTTAGCCAGCGCTTGCTGGTAGTGGAACATGCTGGGGTTGAAGATGGTGGCGGCAGCTCCGTTGCTCTTCTCCATGATCGGCCTCTTTGGTGGCAGCTGCATGGCACCTGGAGGCAGAATCTGAAAGGACAAGAAAAGTCAGCTATTATCTGGTGTTATCTCAGAGTAAATATACACTGGGTGCTCTGAAGACTCAACATTCAGTTGACATGGACGTTTCTGTTTACCACCACAAGAGGACACTGCAGTATTGCAGTTTAGCTGAAGTGATGTAGGACAGCCCAGAGGTCAGGCCAAGAGCGAAATGGGATTGTTATGATTTCATTCAGCAATGGGGCCGGTGCTGAAACATCAAACTATACTGGAAAATAAATAACCAAAATAATCTTTTAGTCACACATACATTAGGCTGTGATGTCAAGCTGTCATTTCAAAAATATATTAGTTTTCTTTTATACTATTTGATAAACCTGATTTATTTAACATTAAAGCAGTAAATAGGAACGGCAACCTAACAAAATGAAAGCCATCATATATAAACCCTTGGTAAGTTTCTGATTTCTTTCATACTATTTTTAGTCTTTTTTGCAATACTGATTTTTTTTGTTTTTAGCACCAGCACTGCAGATTGACCTGATTATGTTACAGCTGCTCTCAATGCTAACTTTAGCCCTTGTAGCCGAGAGTACGGGCTCAGACACATGCACAGTAGCAGACATTCATGAAAAAACATAATCCCCAGGCTACATTATCAAATTTCAAGCTGGCTGAGGGATACTGCGATACCCTGATCCTCCATTGCATCAGTAAACAATATCCAAGTAGAGAACAAGAACATCTTCTACTGTTTCAATGCTGTATTAAGAAGCAATGGTGAATGACCTTTTGAAAAGGTCATTATTGGTTTACACCGGTGTGTTCAGCTTATCATAGATTAGCATTTTATGTTTATTTTTGGTATAAAGAACAAAGAGTTATCAGTATTTGTACGCACCATGCCTGCGGACGCTGTGTTGTGACTTGCTTGGTGCTGTGCAGCCTTGATCCTGGCCTGCAGGTGAGCTGGCGGATGGAAGTACTTGCACTTGTCTCGGCTGCAGCGGCCTTTAATGTAGTCCATGCAGACGATGACAGAGTTCTCACTGCAGTCCACCATGCCGGCCTCCATAGGGTGAGCGTAGCGGCAGTCGCTCTCACCCCGCGTGCAATTACCGCGCTGGAATTCTCGACAAACCTGGGAGGGCCAGCGGGAGCACTGATCAACATTTACCTTTCATCATTCTTCGGCCAAACATAGAAACACAACAACTGCGCGCATGCCGCATACCTCCAGCTTGTCTGTGCGCACATGCTTTTGTAAGGAGGTGCCGTTGCCCATGGCTGCCAGGCCGGTGGGACTCCCAGGGACCAGCATGGGAGCACTGGGCAGCAACTCAGGCATCAAGCCCATGCCTGGGCCCATGTGGCTCAGATAGGGACTGAATGCCATACTGGGGCATGTTGCCAGGGAGGGCGACACTGGGAATGTTGTCTGAGGGAAGGAGAGAAGGGCAGAGACGAGAGCGACAAAAGAAGTTATGGCGAAGCTTTAGAGGAAGATTTGGTGGTAACATAACCAGTAGTACTGTGTTGTTGTTTTTTTTACCTTAATTGAGCACCATGAAGTTACCAATTGCTATGCCACTACTACTGTAATAATGTAATTACCTGTGCATGAATAACATATGCATATTCTGCATTCATTCTTTAATCAGCAAGTTTTACATTTCCATTTAAAAAGGTTGAATGAGACAACTTTCACGGTTGTTGAATACAACTGTTCTGCAACATTATCTACCGTATGCAAGATATAACAAAAAATAAAATAAATCAAACAACCAAATAATTTATATCTGGCAGAACATTCTGCATAGTTCTCACTGTAAATGGACAGGAAGCCATATTGTATATTTAAATAATGATAGAAGAAGGCTTATTTGTATTCCCTATTTTATCTTTATTGGAAGACAGAAATTTGAAGAAATGAACTGCACTAGCAGAAAGTCAAAATGACTGCCACTCTGTTGCTGGCTAAAACATCACTCAGTAAACAGAGTGCAGTTAATATTTCGATAAATAAACCACATTTTCAAACACATTGCAATGTAAAGACGTAGTGTTAGCGTGAGCTGCTCACAATAGGCTGCAACTGTGTTCCGGGCAGCATGAACTGCATCTGTTGAGCCAACATGGCTGCCGTGGCCTTCTGCTGAATCAGGTTGTTCCTCCCGTTAATCTCCAGCTGGGTTTTCAGGTGAGGCGGTGGGTGCAGGTATTTACAGTTCTCACGGGTGCAGCGCCCCTGAGAAGAAGACAGGAGGGAGGAAATATGAGCATCAGAGCAGACGGCTGGGAATGATGAGAATAATGTAACACTAAATCAATCAGTGGTGGAAAGCTCACTTTTTTGCTGCAACTGATCTGAGTTTAGCAGAGCACTCCTCTGTATAATATAGTACAATTTGTTGAACTAAACATCCATTTTAAATCGTGTTTACAGAGCAGAATTACGTCGGGTAAATTCTGGTGAAATAAAGCACTAATGAAGTCCCAGAAGACTGCATATTGGATAATTCATGAGAAATGTGCAACCACTTACATCATTAAAAAATATGCTACGCTGGAATCAACAACAATCGGAGCAAAGCCGAAACGTTAAACATTTAACTGGCTGTCATTCATCTGTTGTTTAAGCAAATGACTTAAAGCCATTGGGCCAGTCAAACTGTACTTTTCATTTTATACCGTCACAAGTTATTTTATAGCAATGTGAAATGACAGGTGGAGTATTTGAGCCAGCTTCTACTTTTTCCACAGAGGCACAGCAGATGTCAGATAAACCTAACTGACAAGAAATAAAGCCGTGAAAACACATGTTTCACTCTCATGTCCTGCACAACAGATTATGTATCTCTATGTCTACCTGGTGCTTATCAGTCACTAAATAAACTACAATATATATATATATATATGACTGACAGCAGCACATGATTAGATGGGAAACAGAACCCATTAAGCTTATTTTATTCTCATGACAATGTTTTGTTTTACTTATATTTGAAACTATATATATTGGAAACTTGTATAATACTGTCAGTGGATGTTTTCAAATCCTTTACTTGAGTAAAAGTAGAAACATCACAAAGTAATGATACTGATAAGCAATGTAGGTAGAAGTCCTGCTTTGAAACCAAACATTATCAGCATAATGTACTTAAAAGTATCAAAAAAAGTATTCCATGCACATGATATTAGATTAGATTATTGGTTTATTTATTATGTTTACTACTCTTTACTCAGGGGGAACAGGGTTTGCTAACATGAGGTTCAAACTCAAGAGAAAGTTTGTATTAAGTATTTTCATATAGAGCCCCAATCAAAAATAAATAGATATGAAAAAATAAACATGCCGATCTAATGAACACATAACTACGGCATTACTACTGTATTCATGACTATTCATGAACACATGAAGCATGTTGGCTGCGCAGCAATAGTCTGCTGTTTGTCTTCTGTTCACAGTCAAAGCATTTCTATTTATCTTGCATGCAAAGCGTATTCATCACATCCAGGCACAACGGAGGCAGAACGTTTGTATGACGGAAAAGTCTTACACGTGTTTCAGCAAAGCAGATTCCCTTCATAGTGAATGTGAGTAGAACAGCAAGACATATTTATAAAAACATTCCCAGAGGTCATAGCTCAGCAATATTGGGGGTTATAAATTAAACTGAATATTGGATAAAGGAGCCTATAACCCCTTCATAAATGTTAGTTTCAGTGATTAATCTTTGAATCTTGTGATCAGTGCAGTGTGCAAAACAAGTGTTTCAACAACCTAATACTAACGTAGGTTGCTATAAATCTGTATTTAGTCAGCTGAGTCTTCTTCCAATCGGCGGCCACGAAACCTTTTTGATCAGAAGTAGCTTTTTAAGCTCATTTTTCCACTTGCCATTTTTGGCTTTTCGTCAAACCCTAAATCAGATTTTGAGCCACTTATCTAAAAGCAATTCATTTTGTGCCCAAACGTTGTTAAGGCAGTGTCCTTCCTCCCTGCCGGAGTCTGTGGGGAAGGTGAAGATGGTGCTGCAGGAACACTGCAGGTCAACACAAAAACTGCAGTCTCCATTAAACCCCTGGGCCGACAGCAGCTGTCTGGCCCTGCAGATGAGCTGTTAACCCGCTAAACTACCTCCATTGAACGTCAGCCACATGCTCTGTCGTCAAACCACACCCACACCAACCGGCTCACATTACGGGAGGGTGAGAGTGTCGCACAACTGGCAGCGGAGAATTTAAAAAAAACTCTGAACACAAACTGACGTCATGGTGCAGAGACTCTGACGGTGATGGATGATGTCGCGCTGAGATGAGGACACATTTTTAAAAAAGGGTTTCAGTAGCAGGGGAGCTATATAGGACAATCTCCTATACCAGCATCCTGGAGGGACACACACGGCCTCACACACCACACAAAAAGCATACAAGCAAAACATGGAGCTGCATGAAAAATGGTCCAAATGGTACACAAGGCTTACAAAAACACTCTCGCCCACACTGGAGATGCATGAGAGCGAGCTTTGCGTCAGCGAGCTGTGTGTTTAGGGACGAGTCTGTAATGAGGAGTGAGTCCCACGGGGCCAGCAAGCCTACTCGAACGCACAGGGAAACGAAAAGTACCTACTAATGAGTATAATGATGCACTTTAAGCATCGTGTCCTCCAAAAAAACAAAAGTTGGACCAAAAACATTGATACGGAAACAAAACATGTATAAAAAGCTATACAATCTGGGTTGGAGAAAGAGGCCAAAGAAACGTGGCGTCGAGGAGAGTATTGGGTCAGGAATCTCCCTTTGGTTGCCATAGCAACACACTACGCAACACAGAGAAAATGTGCTGTCGATGGATTCAGAGAGAAGAGAGCTTAGATTAAATCTAGTGAGGAATAAACCGATCTAAACTGAATGTTGATATGGGACAAGCTCGGAGTTTGGGTTCATTCTCATAAGTTCGTCACTTATGATTTAGAAACAAATAGTCGATCAGAGAAAATAAGTTGGAAGCAGTTTTGTTATTTGACGCTTTGGTTCAGACTGTAATCTCAACCACTATTGGATGAATTATGATGACATTTGGTACAGAAATCCATGGCACTCAGTCGATGAATCACGATCTCCTGACCGTTCACAGAGCCTCACAGAGCTGCTAGCAACTCCTTGTCTTGTTCATCGAAAAAATGCCTAAAATATGCTGAATCCAGCCTCTCAAAAGGGAAGATGTCCTGCTTTTACTCTTCTTATATTTTAGAAGTATTTTTAGGTTCATAATTGTTGTTTGGACAAAAGCAGCACTCTAAAAAAGTCCTCTTTAACATTTTAATCTATTTTCCGGCACGCTAAACGCCAAACGATGTATGGATTAATCGACAAAGTGTTCTGCAGACTAATTGATGATGAACATAATTGTTAGTTGCAGCCCAAGCATGTCATCCAAAAGTGACACTGCTGTTGAATCTGCTGTGCGTTGGGCAGATGTGATGTCCACACTAATCATTTGAGATGACAGCAGCACTCCAGTTAACAAGGTAAAAAGAACTAGGCGGTGAGCTCCCCCCCCCCCCCCCCCCCCCCCACAGCAGGTTCAGATCAACAAGACGGAGCTAATGGACGAGCAACAGGGAATGACAGCGGTCGGCTTGGACCGGCCGGGGATGCCAGATATGGGCGGGACAGTGAGGAGGGAGGCCATTAGCAGATAAATCCATAAAATTAACAAAGAAGGGAGGGGCGGGCAGAGAGCAGGAGGAAGGAGTGATGCTGTAGAACGTCTCAAGCGAGGCGCTTCTTTGTTTTTTCCAGTTAGTCGAACCGAAAACAACGTCTGTCAGCTGAGAATAATCCTGGCCAGCAATGGGGGTAGCAACACTGCTGTAAAGAGGTGGTTGTTGACTAAAGCCCCGCTGCAGCTTCTGATAAAGAAAGCCGCTTTGACCTTCAACTGTCACCAACTTCAGTTCTTCCTCTAACAACATGACCCCGGGGCTTCAAACAATTGAAAGTGGCCTTTAATGCTTGTTCATTGCCTTTGGTACAAAGCAGCTCGCCTCTTTCTCCCATCAATGCAACCAGTACAGAGCCAGGCTGTTGCTCTGTGCTAAAAACAGCCGTGCCACTCAGGAAGATCAAACTATCCAATGGGTACGCGCTCCTGTGCTGTTGCTAGGCCCCCCTCTCTGATTCTCTCCCTCCCTCTCCATCTCCCTCCTGCTCTGGAGGACATAACACAGAAAAATGGCTGAATAATAAATTCTAACTCAATAAACGAGGAGACAGCAGCTGCACTCAGACAGAGAGCCCCTTGTCTGGGTCTCACTTTTTCCCTGCAACACAAACGCCGATACAGCAACAGTCTATTCTCTATTTTAGCGCAATCGGCCACTGATGGTCGGAGCTCTTCTAAAATGCAGCAAAGCGTAATCACTTTTCAGACTGTTGGTTTTTCCGCTGTGTATGAGTGGAGCTAGTGTTGTGGTTCTGCGGTGGAGACGAGAGTCAGGAGAGCAGCTGAAGTAATGTTGAAGCAGCACGACCCACAAGCCCACATCGCTGACGGACAGACAGAAGGTCGGCAAAGTGGCTTCACCAGAAATTTCCATCACCCCTGAGCAGAATGAACACATTCTAAACTATAATACTTTCCTCTGACATTGTCATATGTGTTTATTTTTAGAGAATAAAACGTTTTTGATGTTTCTACCAAGGCCACGGAAAATCCTCAATTCTGATTGGCCGTAGGGTCTGGGTTCACTTTTAATAAAAGTGAACCCAGACCCTACACGGCTTAGCTGAAGAGCTCAGAGCTCGAGTTATTTGTGTAACCAATAACCAATAATAATAATAATTAATTTTGAATGTGTTCCATATGTGTGAGTCTGGAAAGTAGATTACATCCATGGCCATCACCACTACAACTTGTTGGGTGTATATAAAACATAAGACGAAATGTGTCTACCATCAGAGACTTTTCAATACCATCTATACTGTGGTAACTATCCATTTAATATAACTGGTTGTATTACGTCATTGTAGGCAATGTTGCAATGAGTAAGACTGCTTTATCTCTTTCCCTTTTCTGTTCATCTCTCAATAATATGCTATCTTGTGAAGAAAAATGGTCATTAAAGAAAAAATAAGTACCTTGATTTGTCAGGTGTCACAGTATAAGCCAAAAGCAGTCACATGTAGATATTTCATCATAGGTTTTCAATTAACTATACAACAATATGCAGTATAACTATAGCTTTACTGTGTAAAAATATTTAATCTTTATCAACCTTGTCATCCCTTTGGACGATAACAGGCCAAAGGTTTTATTTTTAGATGGAATTCTCAAGATTTTTAAAAGAGATCATTCTGCGAGAGACTTGAAAAAAAATTGTTAACAAACTTGTTTATCTATAATTTACGATATTAAAAACCACACAGTCAGAAGGGTATATAGATGAAATAAGAGAAAATCTGAGAAAATGGCTTCGAAACTCGATGTGGGGGTAAAAAGGGTGGATCAGCTGACCAACTGACATATTTATATGGTTTCCAGGAAATGTTTGAGCTGACGTGATGAGCCACCCGCTTCTTGACGCATCTCTAGTAACAATTTAGTTAGCAGATGACACCCGAAACGATAGTCATGCTTATTTAATATATGTACAACGAAGGTGGGCTACCTCTGCTTTAATTAAAACAAGGCAGGAAGGTTTGTGTGTATCCGTGTGTGTATCCGTGTGTGTGTGTGTGTGTGTGTGTGTGTGTGTGTGTGTGTGTGTGTGTGTGTGTGTGTGTGTGTGTGTGTGTGTGTGTGTGTGTGTGTGTGTTTGTGAGCGTGTGTTGTGTGTTAATACTACGCAGTGCCAAAAGGCATCAACTTCCTTAAGACAGCTCACAATGCGTGTGTCTAAACGAACAATAGGTGTGCTGTCTGTTGCGTTGTTACCTTGAGTGAGTCAAAGCAGGCGATGACTCGGCCATTCTCCACATGGCAGCTCCGGGAGGGGTGAGCGAACTTGCATTCGGCATCAGACCGTGAGCAGGTGCCTCTCTGAAACTCACGACACACTTCCAGGGTCAGCCATTTGGTGTCCCGTCCCATGGTCATGTTGACAGCCATCAGAGTCGCTCACAAACACTTACACAGCGATGAGGGCCGATGGACGGAAAACTGTCTGATGGGAGTAAGGGTGACTAATAGTGATCCAAGGAAAATCCCCAGCAAAACAGAAGCAAAACGAATATTTTCTGTTTTTCCTCAGTGTAAATAGGCAGCGTGTCCTTCTGGTTGGTGTATTTTCAGGAATGTTTATTAGTTCTTCCTGGGAAACGTGGCAGCTGAAGTTTGAGATAGAAGGGGCAGACTGTGAGCAGAGGCCAGCTCTGTCTCCAAGAGGAAGAAGAAGAAAAAAAGGAAAAACAGGAGCTACTCTGAGGACATCACTCTGGCATGTGACACTGAGCGTCGGTGCCTTCACCTGAATCGACTGACGCCCACCGTAAGTCACTGTTACGTTCACGTCAACATGGCCGGGGCTGGAGCCGTCACTGCAGTTATGTTTGAACGGCCTCACAAAAAAGACTTATGTAGAGCAAAAACAAAAGCAGAACCTTATAGGGATGGTGTCCTTGCAGTGATGAGACGAGGCGGCGGCTCAGCTCAGGCTATGTGGGGACTGCAGCTCAGCAACGCGGGATGGATGACTCTGTGGCTGTCAGGATAAAATATAGCCTCCATTCAAGGCCAAACACACACAGAGCCACGTCCTGCTCTCATCCAGCGGCTTAACAGCAGCAGACGACCCCTCGCAGTAGGCACTTTGGAGTTCCACTTCCTTCTCTTAGATCAGTCTCTTTCTCATCCCTCCTTCGCCGTTGTCGATTCTTCTGTTGTCATCCTCCTCCCTTGCCTCTCTTCTGCATGCCCTTTCTTGAAGTCTCGCTGTGGACTGTAAAGACAGAACATTAATTCAAAGCACTGACAAAGAATAAGCAGCCTGTTGAGGAGGAAAAACATTTCATTAATGTGAAGCTACAACCTTGTGTGGAGCTTGTTTAAACGGAGGGTGGCGAGAAGCACGAGGCAGGAGCATGGAAGGGAAAGAGCCAAAGAGAATAAAGCGAGGACAAACAAATAGCGGAACAGAGCATACGGGAGGGAGGGAGGCAGAAATGAACAGGAAAGGGCAAGCTATGTCTTGATTAAGTGATACAAGAGAGAGAGGGAGAGAGAGAGGGGATGGAGGGAGATTGCAGGCAGGACAGAGACGTCACTTCAACTCCCCAGAGCTCCACGGAGCAGAAAGTAATTGACTAACTTCAAATGAATCATGCTACAATATACTGTAAAAAACGGTGTCCTTGAAGTCTGGCACGTGTGTGGTCGACACTGATGATTCCCAGACAGTTATTAATGTGAAGGGGAAGAAGTAGAAAAAAGGAGAGACAGGGCAGAGAGAGAGGGGTGGGGTGGGGGGTAGTGCTTCACAACTGCAGCTGCTGTGCTCAATGCAAGGCTCCAGCAAATCGGCCAGACTTTTGCTGGCATGCAGAGCACATCACCGACCAATGACAGGGCAGTTTCCACAGCGGCTCCTCCCTCCACGGAGCCCGTCCTTGCTCCTCCCAGGATTTTTTTCACAGTCATGGCTGAGCCACATGCTTATATTCATACTGTACAACAACTCTGACTCCAGGCAGCTTCTCACAGACGGTGAGGAGTAAGTCCTGTCTTATTCAAACAGTGGGCAATACTGCAGTGGGATGCAAGGAGAGGGGATGCATGCAGGGAGCAGAGCGACGTGTCCGGACACTAACTGAATACAGATAACAATCAGTGAGGTGGCTCAATAAAGATACACTCAGGGAAGAAACTACAAATTAGCTTCACAAGAGAAGGCTAAGTCCAAACTGCATTTTGGAGCTGGTAAAAATGTAAGAGAAAAGAAGGCTGTCCTGTATGAAACATGGTATCACAGTAATGCACAAAGTGAATTAACAATATGCGAGATGCACGAGAGGAGGAGTACACAAAGTAGGAGGAGGAGAGGGGGGCTGGAGCAGATATTATCAGTGCTTGCGTCTGATGGCGGCAGACACAGACGGAGGAACCGGCGGGGGGGGGAGTGTGAGGGAACGAGAGAGAGTGTGTGTGTGTGTGTGTGTGTGTGTGTGTGTGTGTGTGTGTGTGTGTGTGTATGTGTGTGTGTGTGTGTGTTTGCGTGCAGATAGACAGCCCAGAAGGAGAACACCGCAGTGGAGTGGGAGAAGGAGGGATAAGGGGGAGGTGGGAACTGAATTGATACACCCACCTTCAAACACAAGAACAAAGACCCATCCCAGCCCAAAACAAAAAGAGAGGCAGGAATGAGAGATGAGCAGGTACAGCAACTGCTTTGCTTGCTTAACCATTATGCTTGTCTGTGCCTCCTCCTCCTCCCAGCCCACCTACAGATCGATAGAAACTTTTCTCAGGGGGACAAAACAAGCATTCCTCCTGCAGCTTTGCCTGTCCTGCATTCAGGTCCACATCAGTGTCAAGCGCCCCTGCTTACGCACACCCTGACGACGCAGCTCAGCAATATGCAACCCGCATCATCAAAATGCTCCTCAGCAACACTCCTCACTTCCTCGCCTCTCTCTCGCCACACCAGACACCAAATGGCGCACAGTTGCCATTACGACAATTCTTGGAAAGCTGCGCAGCTAACGCTGGCTCTCCTCCAGGGCTGTTCTAGTTCTATATGACACCCTGCACCTTTGAGTATACACAGTAATGACCTTTCACTTGCTCATATACACTGCTGTGACTCTGCTGTTCAGGATATTCACCCTCAGGAAAATGTCACCCACTATTTAATTAAGCCTTCCCCTTTACAGTTACTGGAAGACAGTGGAGGCAGTTAAAAATAGAGAAATCATGCAATGGCATGATGTGTACGTTGTCCACTTCGGGGTTGTGTTTGCTACGACATGTTCATACACAGATAAAACAACTCGTGAGCGCCATTAGTAAGCTAACAGTTCTGACATTCAAACTAAACATTAAATATGTTTAGTCAGTTAGATTCTCATAAGTGGGTTTAACCTTGACCTATAGGGTTGGGCGTGGCCAAAATCTTCTATCACCATACGAGTCATTTCATATCTCCAAAACGATATAACTCTCGATATAGCATATTTTCTGGTAATTCAAATAGTCTGTATGAAATAACCACATGGTTATGTATACTCTTGTGTGAATTAAATACCGGGACGAATTAAAAGTATTGAGTATTTTCTCATTAAATTAAGAAGTGAGAAATTTGAGTTAGAAAAATGCTTATTATCAGTTTAGACAACATGATTGTGTATCATGATGCCACAAAATATGATTTCATCACGATATGATTCCATTGAAATACAATGAATGTGTATATTGAATTAATGCAGAGTTCTACCTTGATCAATACACGTGGCTGTGTGTACCACATTTTGTGACAGTCTCACCACTTTAAAGCAGAAATGTCAACCTCATGTTGGACGACAGGAGAAGATCACCAAAGTTGTTGGGATATATATTAGTATCCGTTTGTCATATTACATACATACATGAAATTTGTTCTCTGCATTTAACCCATCCTAAAGAGCAGAGGACTGCCGTGAAGAGCCCGGGGAACAACTGTCAAAGTGTAGCGTCTTGCTCAAGGACACTTCGAGATGCGAACTTTAGGAAGACCAGGGATCGAAACCCGGATCAGCATCTGTTAACCGTGAATGTACAAACTTTGTGTCAATCCCTCAACTGGATGTTGGGCGGCTGTAGCTCAGGGGGATGAGTGGTCGTCCCGCAACCACAAGGTAGCCGGCTCGATCCCCAGTCCCCCCATAGCTCACACGTCGAAGTGTCCCTGAGCAAGACACTGAACCCCAAATTGCTCCCCGGGCGCCTCACAGGGCTGCCCACTGCTCCTTAAGACATTACGGATGGGTTAAATGCAGAGGACACATTTCATGTATGTATGTACTATGACGAATAAAAAGGATTTCTATTAACAGCATATGTCACAGAGACTCATCCTCTGGGGACAATGAATGTTTGTAAAAACAATGCCATTATTTCATCCAACAGTTAGATATTTCAGTCTGGACTAAAGTGCATCAACAGATCAACCATTCATAAAGCCTAACCACTAGCTTGGGTAAAAAGGGACTATGGGACTAATCTGCATCATTCAATGAATACAGCAGACTGGTATAACCACCAGATTAAATCCAACAGCATAACGTCTTTATAAAAATGTAGAATTTATAAAGAGGACTTTAAAGATGTCACACAATTGTAAGAAACCATCGATAGGAACAATAAAAACGATGATAGAAATATTTTGACAAACATGTACAAAAACATGAATTGTCTGCTTTCAGCAAAATATGTCTCCCTGCGTTTAATTGATGTTTTATGTTATAATCAGCAGGGTTTTTTTTAAGAGATAGCACTCTTTGGAAATGCAGATCAGATTGCCAAGCCGCAATATTGCACAACAGTATACTCTACCTACCACAGCATGATAAAACAAGAGGAAGCCAAAAGTTACACCAGCATAACAAACAGCCAAGAAGCCCATAATTAAGAGGCAGATGAAGTGGAAGGATACCAGATAGAAGGACTCTTATCTCAAAACACTGCTCAAGAGCTCTGTTATTAAGGAGAGGGTTGATGCTACATGTTTGAGGCTGCATTATTGTGCTGTGTCAACCCACACACCTCAACTATCTGAGTGTTGTCCCTACAACACTGATGATTGGGTTATGGTTCAATAACAAACCACATATACGAAAGGATGAAAATAGGCTTTACTGTAGCTATGTGTCAATACATAATTTAATCTTATATAATACACGGTACGGTTGCAACTAACGATTGTTTTCATGAAGGTGAAACCTAAAACAGTTATCACCTTCATGCTATTAAACAGTAATAATGGGCTAAAATTGTTTTGCAAATTGTTTTAAATGGTCTAACATGACGATCACTGTGGTTGCCTGACAAGTTTTAGGATTCCCTGTTTAAAAACTATCAAGCTTTAATGAAGGAAAGTGAAAATAGTTGCATTGATTGCATTGATTGTTTTCTGTGATCAACTAATCCATAAATAGAATGATAATTTCACCTCAGGAGAACTGTAATAAAAAGTGTACATTTTGAACAGAAATAATCCTGGCCCACTGAACTTGTCCGACCTTTACAATGCAGCATAAACAATCATTTGCAGGGATAATAAATACAGAGCGCCCCAGTTATAACATTATGCTGCTGCCGGTCCACCAGGTGCCTGCAGAGAGAAGAGGGGCTCCAGCAGTCAGTAGGCGGGGGTCAACATGGAGGTGGAACAGGATGGAGGGAAGTATAAGGAGGACAGAGGGGGTGACTGCTGTTGACTCCGGCGCACTGCGTCCATCATCAAACAGAGTGCACCAAAGGGCCACCGACAGTGTAACCTTCACCGGAGCTCTGACGTCCGCACTATGGGTGGTGTGCAGGCTGGGTGCCACCTCGACAGACAGCCCGCACCTTATCTGCTCACACTAACAGATAGCCTTACGTCGATAAAACTGTTTGTCATGGAATAAGTCAAAGGTAAGGTGACACATTAACAAATAAACAAACACAAAACCCATTTTATTTCTCCCCTTAGATTTTTCCTTTCGCCAGTGGTCGACAGCGATTTTGGTGGTGTAGACATTTTTTTATTCTACTGTTTTAATTCCTCTAAATTAAGAGCTTTCGATAAATACGACAAATGTGACTACAAAGTGTTATCGGCTAATACAGCAGGTTGACAGAGAAAATAAAGGCTTTACAAAACTAAATAAGGCCATGTTTTTAGAAGAAAATTCATGTATGCTTACTGCTGAAAATGTACAGATAAAATATTTTAAATAGTTCAGATAATGAAAGATGGTAGTACTGAAAATATCATATTTGGATACATCAGCTAAAATGAAAGAGGTGAAAGTCATTCAAATTAAGTGCGAGCACTAAGTGGGATCGGGTCCAATCTACATCCAGGACATGGTAACACCGTACACCCCAGCTCGTTCGCTCCGCTCGGCTTCTGCCAATCGGCTTGTAGCTCCGTCACTACGAGCTAAACACTCAACAAAGTCACGACTGTTTGCTGTCCTGGCTCCTCAATGGTGGAACGAGCTCCCCATTGACATCAGGACAGCAGAAAGTCTCTACATTTTCCGTCGCAAACTAAAAAACACATCTTTTTCGACTACACCTTGAATAAGGAAGGTAGCGCCGTAGTAGCACTTTAGCCTTTTGAAAACCAAGGCTCATATATGGTTCTTTTTTTACTAGTAAGTAGTCGTATAAACCGCATTGAGTTATATTACTTGTATTATTTTATATCATTTTTTTCAGAATTTAGTTGTGAATAAAATGTATATTTTCACTTTTATAAAATATTTTGATCATAACTATTAATGTCCAGCATGATCTAAGCTAGATTTCCCCAAAAATTATTTTGAAGCGGTCCCCGACTTATACAAACTCCATGGTTCAGGCACTTACCAACATCCCACATACTAATAGGACACCTTTTTGGAAAGATTAGGACCTAAATAATCCGAATCTGCAACAAAAATCACTGCAAAACCAAGCTTTGACATATTGGGAAGGTGTTTTAGTCAAAAGAACGTGTCGTTCGGTTAAAAAATAGAAAAGTTACTTGTTTTATGACAATACATTGTCTCACTAGAGGCTGCTGGGTATTAAAATTTGCATAAGCCTTCCCTCTTGCTGTGTGACGTGTTTCTAGAAATGTGGGGGGTAAGTCACAGGAAGCGGATATGTGAGACAGAGAAGAAAAAAAGAAACATGTGATTTTACAGGTACTAATATGGAGTTCGTAAGGATTTTGATTGCTTTGTTAGACTCCCACAATCCCGTACGGTTACTGAGATGTGTTTGTTAGGGAAATCCGACTTTGTAAAGGGTATTTATCATGGATTTGGTGAAACCTTGCGGCCATCGCGGCAAGCTGACAGAGCAGCCGTATAGTCTGAGGAGTTTACGTAGGTTTTTAAACTTAACGGTTACTTTAATTATATTTTATGCCAGATGTATCTTCTCACAAGAGTTGCGGAACTGTAGAACTTTAAATGAAGTTAAACAACAATGTGGTTCCGGAGATAATTAAGGAAACGTTAAAACAAATGTTTTTTTTAAACTGTCCGATAATAGGCGCTGCTTTGCCTTGCCGTGCTAAAGAGGTTAGTAGCACTTAGATGGCACTTACTGATAGCACTTTGTAGTCTAACTTTATTGAAACTGTACTTTCTTGATTCTTGTTCTGAGTTTGAACTCATGGTGGAATTGCACTTATTGTAAGTCGCTTTGGATAAAAGCGTCAGCTAAATGAAATGTAATGTAATGTAAGTGAATTGAAAATTCTGCTGAACTTCAAGAACTAAAAGAAGTTGAAATGTCAGTGTTTGGAAACATAAGATTGCTTCATTCACTTGTGAATTATTGTTGTGAATTTCTCCAAGGGAGAACACAACGATCATACAACTATGGAGTTCAGTGTTTCACCAATTAATTTGAGCATTTATACACATTGGAGAAGAAAAACACTTTGGCTATGAGTCAGTTTGGATTCACGTGAGAATCAATTGTATCTCCCATTCCCAAAAGCTGGGCGAATTTCTTTTTTAGAGGCACCGGTAGTTGTGTAACGAATACTGTAGCTATATAAACAGAACTCTGATCTCCAGCTACGATTGTTGTTTAGCTCACGAAACAGTCAGCTCTTTTGGGAGCATTGACAAGGACACAGAACAGGATAACGTTGATCAAAAGGTGATTGATTAAAAAGCATAAGGTGGAAGATCCATAAATCACAATGAGAGTGAAAGCTAGCAGCCGGGAAGGAGGGAGCAATGTAATTAGGTTAAGTATGAGTAATCCTTTCAGCTCATTAAAGCACCACAGTTCCCATTCACCAAACAACCAGCCTACCTTATCACACATAGCCCGCACGAAGCATGCAATACTTGCAGTTAAGTTTCCGGTTGCACTTTTAATTCTGAAAAAGAGACTGCATAAAGTGGTTGCTCTGGAGTTTTCATTTAACGTTGCTGGTTTTGAACTGGGAGTTTCACATCCCTGTCGAGAGCTCATGAAAATGAACCGTGTGGAGTTCAATCAATAACGTATCATCAGCATAATATTTCTGATTTCGTTATTGTGAATGTATTTATTTGCACCATACAAAAAAAAAATGGAGCTTCCCGGGCAGTTAATGTGTGAGATGGGAACAATTTTATTTAAACAGGTTGTGTGGGAAATGTGGCGGCATGCCCACGTGTGTTTGTCAGTTCATCAGTGTTTATATAAAGTAAAGACAAACTAGCTAGACTGGTGCAGAGTCCACATCCTGCAGGGTGCTGAACATGTCTTAACTGGCTGCATTATTAAACGAGCCAAGATGATGGCACTGGAGCTGCGTGCAGTATGCACTGTATAGGCAAGTAGTGACAACACAGTATGCTATGCTGGTTTGAGAATCTGACCCCTCTGGGTACGCAATGACTCAACCTCCCTGCACCGCATGCATGCATAGAGGCTGGCTGCGAAATCCTGCAGACACACAGATAGATAAGGAAGGAAACTGCAGGTGCTCCTCACTTTTGCCAACTGTAATGGGAATAACAATCAATCTCTGGCATGTCAACAAAAAACAAACACTTGCAATTGAGACATCCAATAAAATCCCTTCACATTGCATTCAACCAAACCCTCGTGTGCAGATCCCTCACTCAGATATGCTGTTCGTATCCATACAGCCGTTAACTATCAGCAGCATTTACACTAACTAGTATTTATATTGTACAATAACAAAGGCAGCTTTGAGCCTCTACGCAACAGGCAGAGTGGAGGAGGCATTTTGAATGACTGCAACATGGCTTAAATATAAAACTAGGGAGTAGTGGTATTGCTGCAAACTGCGCCAGACGTGCTCAGCCTCTTACCTGTGTAGAGCCGCGTCGGATTCAGATGTATCTTCTCCTATAGTCACGTCGGTTGCAATGTTTATTTTGTGGTTATTTCCCACGAAAACGCGTTTTTATAATCTGACGTGAGAGGGAAAGAGGAACGTAAAGTAAAAGCGCGTTATCGCCGGATAAGAGCAATAAAATCAAGTAGAAGCAACGTGCTGCCGCCGCGGAGAGGGAGAGAGGGAGAGAGAGAGAGAGAGAGAGAGAGAGAAGGAGAGGAAGAAGCGGGTTTGGCTGGATGAGGAATGTTTGCTGCAACTAAATTTGCTCGGCTGCAACACAGACTGAAAGCACACAGCGGAATAACAGATTTGGAAGGAAAAAAATAAGAGGGGAGGCGGGGTGGAGTTAGGAGGGACACGAGTGTGGTTTCGTTTTTAGATAACGTGATTAGCGTCGAGGAGAAATCAAAGTCACGACAAAAAGCCCGGCAGGTTATCAAGGTAAAACAGTCCTAAATCACGTCGCAGGTGAGTTGAACCAACAGTGTTGAAGATCACACTCATAAAAGACTCACCTGGTTACGAACGACTCGTTATGGTTGGCAGTTACAAAGATATGTCGCTCTGTCGACCTGGTCAGATTAACGTTAGCCATACAAAATATATAAAAAAAACACACACACACACACACGACCACATGCCATTTTAAGATTATAATTTACCGCTAACTCGGTTTAATTTAGTTTAAATATTAGCATAGCAGTTGGGCTGATATTAAAAGGCAGTTAAACGCAAACGTTTTGGTTTGCCGAGTCTTTAAGCAAATGATATGCCAATACAGTATAATTTTGTCATATGGATTGTTTATTATAATTGTATTACGGTGGTGTATCCTGTATACACGTAGAAGCTACAGTTGATCCCAAACAGGACTTGTATGCTTGCAGAGCAACATGTCACCCTATTAAGGACCAGAGCTTGAGTGTAATACGGGTTTTATATGGCCGTGCTTTATTATTTTTATTTCTCTTAGTCAGTTCAAATTTGAATCCTGTAACTTAGTTAATTTATAATTAAAAGCAGGTAGACTGTTCACATCCCTCAACCATCTCTGCCAAAGCAATTATACTTATACAAAAAAACACATCTTTTTAACAATCCTTTAACCTCCATAACGTCTTGAACTTTTTCATTTTTAGTATATTGCTGAATAATTCTACATTTTAAGAACAGCTGTCCCAGCTGATCCCGCTATTAAATCCACTGAAGATGGTTTAAATCCTGTCCACACAAATGTAAGAACAAGCTGTGGCGTCAACTCCCACCTCAGTATCTCCACCAAGGAAATTTGGATATCATTAAAGTTGTTCCAGCGCTCCCTGCTGGTGTTCCAGAGGTTTGCTAGTGCAAAACAAAAGCTTGCAGCGCTTGTGTGCACATGATCAGACAAAAGGACATCAGACACATACAGATGTTTAAGTATGGCAAGAGAAGACAAGAGTGTAGTTAGTGACTGTAAAAGCATTTTTATATAAAAACAAATTCAGACTTTAGACACATTCAGGATTTTACAAATTAGCAGTTAATGCTACACAATGAGGTATCTATTAAAATTCCATTCTCCTTTTCTGTTACTTAAAAGACACATAAAAACATAGGTACGTTTTAAAATGTACGCATTTCGGACAGTACAACATTTTGGCAAACATATCGATTGTATATCACAAACAGTAGCATAATATAGATACAACAAGTATTAAATTGTTCTTTTTAACAAAGAAAAAGATAAACAAACACCCCCTTATTCCAAGCTCCACCACAAGAGTGCAGATGTGTTAAAAAGCTAGGAGAACAATCTAGAAGGCTTGTGTGATCACTGAAAGGTAAAGCATTGCAGTTACCTAAACAAGCCTCTTTATGTCAAAGAAAAGTATTCATTATGAATGTCAGCTGTGGAAAAGAAATACAATCAGTTTCAATAAATACACATATGTCATTGGTTCATGGAGAAAAAAAAAAACAATTTAGTGGAAGGCATGTACTAAAATAACTTTGATTACTTAACAACAGACAAGGCAGAACATGGCACACTTAGTATTAAGACAACCTACTGCTTGTTCCAGTCACTCACTACCACTGCTCCACATTGTCCATGTAATCCTCCATGGTGCTGTTCTCATCCAGATCCCACCAATCTGGGAGTAGCGCCTCACCGTCTCCCCCAGCCTTTCCCCTCATTTGCTCCTCAGTTACTACAGAGTGGCTCAGAGGGTGACGGGGTGCATCTGTGGGCTTCAGCTGCCTCCCTTGCTTCGTCGTGAGCCTTCCACGGAGCCGCCTCCTCTCCTGCTGCCGCCTCGCCCTGGCCTGCCTGCGCTCCTGCTGCCGCGCCACCTGGAAGCGCTGCAGGAAGAGGTCACGGGCGTACTCGTACAGCTCTACGTCCCACCGGTTTAGCTGGAGGATCCTGTATTGTGTCTCATTGGGGACCTCGACACTGGAGGCGCGCGTGCCGTTGAGCTGCGTGAAGGGTGCGATGAACTCCAGGTTGAAGGTGCGCTCGAACAGATACTGGGTCTTACGCTGGTACTCTGTCAGTCCAAAGAAGGCCATCACGCGCAGGTTGCGTTTGGCGCTCTCCAGAAGAAGTGCCCAGCGCTCTTCCTCACTCATAGTGGAGACGTTGTAGCAACCCACCAGGCTGAGATCAGCCAGCATGCGGGTTTGCCGGTTGTTGGCTAGGTTGTAGGGGCAGTCCATGAACTCCTGCAGGGAGCAACCTGACCAGTCGTCTCCAGAGTAACAGCTTGGCAGCTCGGTCAGTGTTGGTGAACGTCCATCACACACATGTAAGGAGGCCCTCCATGTGGCACCACGTTGCACGTGACGCCACTCGCTCAGGTAGCGTGATACTGGGTCTCTTAAGATGGTTATATAATAATAGTTCCTACTGGAGAGAAAAAGACAACATTATAGGTCTGACTCTGTAATACGCCAACTTTAAGAGTGCTGCAACTGTTTTGTGTTCATCATTAATTAATCTGTTGATTATTTGATCTACTATTCCATGTCAGCATGTGATGATTTGATGTACCAATCGTAATGCTTGGAGAATAGATTGGTTGAATTAGTTTGGTAAGAAGCTCTTGCAACTGTTTGGTTTCCATGTATGGAAAGTGTTTGCGAATTAGGTTAAAGGAAAGTTTAGGCACTAAATATTTGTTATGAAGATTTATCCAAAAGTACATCCTCTGTGAAAAACTTCCGCCAAGGGTCACATTAACACACACTATGAAGGTGAACAGCTACATCAATTTAGTGTTGCATTATACATGTATTACATTAACAGCTGTAGCATGCAGCTACATTATTACATTTGATTATATCCCTTTCTTATGTGCAATAACAGCCTTAAATTCCCACCACAAGTACCCTCCTACACCAACCTGGGCAGGTCCACGGGAGCCTCTCGAGAATCCATGCGTGACGGGACGCAGCTGGTCAGCTCAGTCCAGTCCGCATGGAGCCCGCAGCTCCAGCCGGTGGAGAAACGGGAAAACAGCCAGGTTTCCTTTTTACCTGGCCGGTAGCAGGTACATTTCTTCTGGCCTGCATGACACTCGCAGGGCCTCTCCAGCTGAATATTCCGCACCAGGTGTCGACCAAACGTCGTGCCACCCGTTTTCTGAATGTGCAGAAAAACTATCACATCATCTCCTTTGATGTTGAAGTCTACAACACGATTTAAATCGGCTTTGGTGAAATTGAAGCGAGGGACAAAGCGGACCATAGCGCCATCTTCTGCGATATACGGATCCTTTTGGAGCCCGTCTTGCATCGTATTGCCACTGCTCCGGGAACCAGTTGCGCTGCCGTCCTTAAACCACGTACCCAGCTGGTGGAGCATCTGGCAATCGGACCTGCTCGGGCAGACATACTGGATCATAATTACGCCAAAGAGCAACACCATGAGCAGGACGATCAGGAGCCGGTGGTGGCTGCTGCCACTGCTGGACTTGTCATCCATCTTCCCGTTGCGGACAAAACAGCATCACTCAGGCAGTCCGAGCCCCGGCCTCGGCTGGGGGACCTCGGGTAACAGTGTTTTATTGTCGCTTGGTGGAGCGAAAACAATAACAATGCAGCTGCTAGCAGGCTAACGGCAGCTAGGTCGACTGAGTCTAAAAAACAGACAATAGCTCATTAAAATGTTTGCTGTATTAAGGGAAGCAAGGCGTTCCTGCCTCATTTTATATAATAAAATAGTTTGTTCCAGGACCATTAGCTAGTTTATTCTATTTAAGCGCGCATCTTCCTTGCAGCAGTGACGTTTAATCCGCGCCTGCCACGGCCATCGATTCTTGACCTTTCTTCCCAGCAGCCTCTGCGCTCAAAGTGGGCGTCAAAATGACGTCATCGTATAGAACGCACCAGCACTCCAGAGCAACGGAGACACAAAGTTAACCAACCCACCAGTTAAAGCTTCTTTACGCTGTCGGGTTGTGTAGACTTTAATCGCAAATAAATTCATAACAGCTTCCGTACTTATTCTGTCGTCAAGTTCAATATGCGAGTTGGGCTTGTCCTACCGCCGAAATAGCTCAGTTGGGAGAGCGTTAGACTGAAGATCTAAAGGTCCCTGGTTCGATCCCGGGTTTCGGCATCGGTGTTTTGTTGTACACATACTTTGGAAACCAGCTGTAAAGCTTGGTCAATCTTTTGCAAACAAATCAAATATTGCTAAACATGTAGGCTACGTTTCCAAACATAAAGGTACCATTTGGGCACCTACTAGATTATTATCATAATGTAATCTATTCAATTAATGTCCTAACTATCAATTAAATCCATGTTCTCCTTAATTCTCAATTGATTTAGATGTAGCTGAGATATTTGTGTATCAACCTTGTTTCTTGAATGGCAGCCTACACTAAATAGCACATTTCCGTGAGTGTCCCAAACATGTTCATTCAATTCTGTGCTAATTCAATCTGGCACTATATGGGATTTTTGTGAGCATAGTTTTGCATTAAAGGCAGTTTTAGGTCTCTTACCTGTTTTCTCGTTGTAACCTTTAAATAAGACGTTTAAAACCCTGCACTAATTTGAATCATCCCTGTAGAATAAATGCTATTTGTAATTGGGATTTATTCACATCTTGCGTTCCTTTTAATTCACACCCCTGCATTGTGGGTATGAAGTTGATTAAACATATTTTTCCCATTTAAATTACATTTCTTTTTGATATGTTTATATAATGACAGACGATTTGTGCCAGTATATTATTCGGCTATATGTATGGCCTTTGCCGTAAAAGTAAATAATTGCAGTTTACAAATGAAACCCGTTCTCTTCTCACTCAGTGGTTTTGAATGGTCTGCATGAAACCTGAAGACCTCTCCACATAATGTAAAAGGATTTTCAGGGAAATGTGTCACTGATCAACTATGGATGGGGGATAGTAGGCTGGTCTTTTCCACAACGAAGAATTTCACCCAGCTCCACCCACCCACATTCCTGTCAACCAAACAGTGGCATCCAGTCTGAATTAAAAAGACCTGAGTTATCTTAACTAGTGGCATAATTATCAGCACGAGTCCTCTAAATCTGCATCTCTAAGCTAAAGCTCATGAACATTTAACTAATTTAACTCATATGATGTCCCAGAATTTAAGAATATCTGTGTCTGTAATAAACCCAACATGACTTTGGGATTCAGGATCAGGAAAAGTAACAGTGTATTCTGTTTTTTTAAGTAAGGTTTCTATTGAACACAATAAACACACAATGACTTGATTAAAGTCATTAATCAACCCCTTCATCAAAGAGGTCATCCAGCTGATAAGAAGAGGCCAGTTGCTAAAAACAGACGTCGATCGACGTCACTACGTCACTGCTGAAATGTCTAGCATCAATGATCGTTTGTATGAAAGATGTTTCCCTCTGCTCAATAATAAAACGACCTCTGAGTTTACAAAAAAGGGAGTTGGATCCGTATTTTAAATAGTGTTAACAGAAAGAGTAGTGAAATAGTTTGTTTTTGGCCCAGTTTGTTTGTCTGTTGTTAAGTTAATTAAAACACTTCTAGACAAGTTGAATAAATTACCGACCATTGCCATAGCATTTGTTTGTATTGTTTTTGGTGTGATTCGGATCAGTAATCTTATGAACATATTGGTTCATAATTAATTTGAAGCAAACTAAATCATACTTTTCCTGGATTCCTTCTTTCTTTCCAATTTAATAAATATTTACTTATTTTTAACTTCTATTGTCACAACGCTTGTTTGATTAAACATACTATTTGGTTTTCATTTTCTTTTTGGAGTGGCTTGTATGTTAACTAAATTAGATATCACTTAAGCCGTATGTATGTGTATTATGCTAATGCAATTACATTTGATATTAGTTATGCCACTACACTACATTTACATTGATTTAGCAAATAGTGGCTCATATTCCTTGATATGAGTTATAAACGGAAGGCGTGTATTACAGGAATCATTATTTTGAGTTTAACGTTGATGAATGGTATTGTCTTTTCTTTTTCCGGCGGAGTGAGACCTCGGCCTCCTCTCCTCCTCTCTGTGAGGGGCGTTGTCTAACGTCTGATCCGAGAAGCCATGACTCGGGCCCCGCCCTGTTCTCTTTAAATACCTCCACATAGGGGAACCGTTACATGGAAAACACACGGACATGTGCTGACATTAATACATATATTTGATCAGCGTATGACTTTCACCGTTGAGTTGTTGTTTGACTTGTAACATGGAACTGGACCGGCGGCTGTTGCTGGCCCACTTCGCGGCTCACGCCCTCTCCATCGCGGCGGGCCTGCTGGTGGTCGTCCCCATGGCTCTTAACGGCTCTGCGTTCAAAGGCCGCTGCGCGCTCTTCTCCACCGGCTACTGGAGGACAGAGGACCGGGAGGAGCTGACGGGTCAGCCGGGAGCCGTCTCTCACCTGGTGGTGCAGCAGTGGGGCCCACCGGCCGCCTGCCAGTTCGCCACCTTCGTCGGTATTTTCACGGTGCTGTACGGCGCAGCGCAGAGCTGGAGGAGCCTCTTCTACCTGCACGGACGGCACGACGAGTGAGTGGACACAGACAACTGATTACACTTCTGTTATACACCTGTAATGCTCTTTATTTCGATTTGATGGTACCTGCTACTGATGTTTTTGAGGCAAATATGTTCCACTATTATTTGAAAGCTTTAGAAAATATACATTTTTATAAATTGAGCTTCCCAGCAGTCTATAAAGTCTTTAACATCAGCTCCACCTTTTAGCAGGAGCAATATTAATAGTTACAAATTACGCATCATTAAGTATAATCCAGTAACGCTCATTGTATACTGTATAATTTAAAGTTATTCTGAAATGGGCCATTCTGTACACTTAATGGGTGCTTTTACTTTAGTAAGATGTTGAATGCAGGACTTTGCTAATATATACAGTATATATGTGCAAATGCATTATTATGATTATACAGATGCCTACCTATAGTCTAAGAGTAGAGATTCAGGGATGTAAACAAAGAAGCTGAGAATACTTCTTATATCCATCTCCTATTCCCAGTTTAAGTACAGGTATGATTAATGATTCATCTCTTTGTCTATGAAATACAAATTTCATAGACACATTTGTGATAGATAGAAGTGCACATCAATATTTCTTAGAGCCCAAGATGTTGTCTTCCGACCAACAGTCCAAAACCAAAACAAATTCCTTTCACCATTATATGTTATATGTTATTAAAAAGCAGAAAATCATTGCATTTGAATTGCAGAAACCGGAGAACGTGTGGCCTTTTTACTTGAAAAATAATTATTCAGTTATCAAAACAGGTGTTGGTTAATTTGATTTTCACCAACTCTTAATTTCAGCTCTAGTGGCTGTGTCTACGTACCCTACATATAGCTTTTAATCTATGTTAATATTAATCGTACCATATGTCTGATAGTTGTCTCTATGTGTGTTTCTGCTCAGCACCCTGTTTTCATCCTTCCTGACGGTGCTGCTGAGTGTTTGTGTGCTCTTCCTGTCTGGAGGGGCCAGTGTTACCTTGTCTCTGGGACTCGTCTCCTGGTGTGACACCGTGACGGATCACAACATACAGCCATTCAGGTACAGCATCTGGTGGTGGAACATCCTACAACATTTTACGTGGAGATCTTTCAGTCAAGAGTGCGTCCAAAACTAGAAGGGTCTCCTGTCCTGAACATAACATTTACAAAACAAAACAAAATCCAAACAAAAACAGGTCAATTCTGAGTCTCATCTGTTTTTATTTGTTTGTTTTCAGTTGTGCAGAGTCCCAGTCTGTCCCGCTTTACCTGGATGTGAACACCTCCTCTTTCTACACAGAGCTAAGTCTGGCACAGGTACGAGTGCTCACAAATACACACACACACACACACACACACACACACACACACACACACACACACACACACACACACACACACACACACACACACACACACACACACACACACACACACAGATGTACAACAGATAGCTAAAGTCCCACTTTTCAACACAGCCCTTCAACTAGACAAAGTATTTTGTCTAGTTGACATGATAACTGTGATATTCTGTGCTACTCGCATACCGACTACCGCACTGCATTATAATAATTAGCTAGCATCCAACCAATCTTCGGCCTTCACTATGTGGGTCGATATACAGCTAATGCTATGTATGGCAAAAACATTTGCAATCAAGGTTGAAGACAGAAGTTGGCCTTGGCAGTTTTTCCTAGAAGCAATTGTGAAATTGTAAAGTAGTACATAACAGTAAAGTGTAGCAAGCAGTAAATAATAATTAAGACAATAATTTACAGAATTTATGCTCATTCATATTTCTGTTCCCTTTTTTTGAAGATGAGTATTTTATAGCGTTGTCAATCTCATCAACACTGGGGTTTGTGAAACCTTTTCTGTTGTTTTTCTTCCAAGGATGTTGATGTTTTTTCAACTCCTGCAAAGAACGATAACGTTTCATCTCTTAATCCCTTTTACGAAGTGCTGATTAGCTCTTTAGTTTTTCCAAATCAGGGAAACAAACTGGAGCCCACACACACAGACACACATCAATATTCATAGCTTTGATGTTATTTTTTAAGTTATATAAGTGTTACTGTACGCTTCATTAAGCCTGTTTGGTCCTCAGGCGTCCCTGTGGTGTGTGACGGCTCTGTGGCTGACTCAGTCCATACTGGCCTTCCTGCGTCTCTACCACTCTCACAGCCAGAACATCAGTGGGCCGTGTCGTCCCCGAGAGAAGGAGCTGCTGCTGGGACACAGTCCGTCTGACAGCGGCTCCCCCACACCTCCACATCCTCCAGCAACACCCACCATCTTTGTCTAGCTGAGAGAGTATGAGGTAGTGATAAACAACGTTACAGAGAACTCTGCTGTCTAAATTCAGTTTTAGATGATAATGTCCACGTTGTATACAGTTCTCACTACTGCATGTAGAATACGGGCAGAGCCGTATGTTTCTATTTTGATATAATTCATAATCTTATATAATAAGAGCCTGGCAGATAATTGGTATGTGCTTATATGTCAGCTGAGTGACACGAAATATCAGTGTAGAAATGCCAAAGAAATGCTTTAAGTCATTTAGAAGTAGTGTCTCCGTTATATAGTTTGTCCTCCAGAGAGCACTGACACATTTATTTTTACCATCCACAAAGCGGTCAGGCTATATTATGTAATGACATGAGGTCGTCTGAGCTGGGCCAAAATAACTTACTTTACATTATACTGCCATCACAGTCGGCCCTGTCTAACTGAAGCAACACAACTTAGAGTTACAATTTGGGCCTCTTGTATTTATTACATTTGAGTAACAGAACTGAGCATCTGTTTTTCTGAATGATCATAACTAATTTCCCAAATTCTTAAGTATCCCGATTTTAACCCGTTTCCTTGTCGAGATAGCCGGAAAGTAACAACAGTTAAAGCATTTGTTGATGAACCGCTCCAAATACTTAACACAACAAAAGAAGCTAATTAAGGCTTTTATTTGAGAATAATGTGTGAACGCTGTGTGAAGGTTTTCCTGTTCTTCCCGATCTGCCGAAATTACATGAATGCAGCATTACATAGCCTGCTTGTTTTGTGCGAAATAAGACAAATGTCAATGCAGTACAGCGTTAAATAAGAACATATGTCATTTCCAGCTACATTTCTTTGTTTGGATTAACTCTGAAAACATTTATTATCACGCTGCAGACTGAATATGATTTAATCTATATGGTTAAAAGGGACTAAATTATTCTGGAAATGCCCTTTGAACAGCACGAAGTGTTGGTAAACAAGCTTCTGTTTTTTTCAAAGCTGTGCGGGAATTTTGTTTATTTTTAGCTCCAACGTAATGGTGATACATGAGAGCCACTAACTGGGACTAACCTCAGCTCTATCCCGGATCAAAAGGGATTTTACACAAAGACACAGAAGCAGATGTATTCAGTCATCTACTGTAGTAACAACTGTGTTATTTAGAAGCTGATAGTCATTCTTGTCATTTGAGGGTGACTTTGTGAATTAATGCATTTACAGTTTATTCACGTCCCTCAATGACTTCACAAAGAACCACGCAGTGTTTTTCTTTTTGTCTGTTTGGAATGTATTTAATATGCATGGTTGTTTACATGTCTGCTGGAAAATGACATTTTGCACAGTTGTGTCCTCATCAGGGAGAATTCACTTTGTTGACTGTTCTGAGTGTTACATTCAAATGTAGCACTGAGGCGCTTTTATTGTGAAGCATGTGGTGAGAGAGTGACTGAGCCACCAAGTACCAGGCTCACTGTGTGAGCACGACCCAAATGCACTGTTGTGTAACGGAAAAATCACTGCTGACCGTCTCTCTTCTTGTGAAGATTTTCTCATGATGCTGTTTGTCTTGAAGCAACCGCTCCCGGGGCGTTAATGAAGCGGTCAAATCGTCTCCAATGATACTTGTAGAGGTTGCAGAGTGTAATTAGGAGGTAAACACCTCAAGGATCTGTGGTAGTTTTCATACTGAGAGAGATTTGTGCTGAGCCCAGGAGGTTGACGTGATGAGGAAAGAAGTTACTGACCTTTTTGAGTTTTTAAAACAAATGATTGAACGTTAAACTTCCCTCCTATTATCATGGAGCCAAGTGGTTGTAATGACATACAGACAGCGGAGCAAGAAATCTGAAGTAAAGAGAGATGAGACAGTAATGTCGTTTGAGATGAATTGTAATATATGAAACGTTTTGTATTATAACTGACAGGTCTCTTATACCTGTTTGTGCTCATTCATGTTTTTTTGCATTTTGTCTTGTTTGTCAAAAATAAAAAGCTTCCCATCATGAAAAATCCTATAAGGCCGGCTGTGACTCACTTTATATCTTTTGCCTTTTAAAAAGGAACATGACTAGAAAAAACTTGCCTATAAATATACAAAAAGTCAACAGAGCCGATCAGGGCAACACGATTAATATGTAAGTTCACACGTTTTAATTTACAAATGTTATTAATACCACTACCTCCTCACATCCACAAAAGTAAACTAATGATCATTACTTAATATAGATGAGCTATTTAAAAGGCCTCGTGAATCAGCTGGAAGATGCAACATCACAAAGCTAAAAATATATGTTTTTCTGAGCATGAGAAGTTTACTTTTTAGAGATAAGTGGCTCTTATCAGGAACTTGACAATACAAACATGATGAATATGATGCCTATAGCTGTAGATTAAACTATCCAACAACAGTATATACATGGCTTAAAATGAGCAACGCCTTAATCTACAGCAGTAAAATGCAACATACACATTGATGCACCTGTAATAGTAATCCAAAAAACGCATGCATAAAAGTAAAACACTGAACTACTTTTACTTTTGATAGTACATTTGCCTGATAATACTTAAAGTCGGTTATGGATGCAGAACTTCTACTTGTTGTAATAGAGTATTTTCACATTGTGCTTTTGGTACTTTTACTCAATTAAATGATCTGAGTATTTCCACAACTGCTGAACAATACATTTTGTTATTGTGTTCACTGTTGTAAGTTACTGAATAGGAGTGCATAGCGGAGAATAGATGGATAAAGCCTAACAAAATGTGGATCATCCATGTTTCAACACCAGATGTAGTACCTTTCGTAACCGTTGGGTGGCAACAAAACCTCCTGCGAGTGTCTAGTCTACCAAAATATAGAAGAAAGAAGAAATAAAGAGCCAATCGTAAACCAGGGCACCATATTGAACAAGTGAACCAATGTTTTGATCCAAACCGCAGCTCTTCGTTACAATTTACTTTGGCAGTTTACTTTAAGTCCGTTTTTTCCACAACTGGAACAAGAAGACAGCTGAATTTGTCCTCTCTCTTTAACAATGAAGCTAACGGATATCAAAAAGTTAAAAGTGCTCGAGCTGCGGTCCAGACTTAAAGAGCTCGGGTTGGACAACAAGGGGCTGAAGGCTGAGCTGTTGGGGAGGCTGTGGTCCGCGCTGGAGGCAGGACACGGGGCGAAACACGGCGACGAAGAGGGGAAACTACACGAGGACCGCTCACTGACACCTACAGCACCGACGGAGTCAACGGACGAGCCCCCGACAGGAGCGGGTGTTACTGAGCGATGGAAAGCCGACTGCACAGACAGCGCCACGCAGACAGAGACTGCCCGCAGTCTGCCATCACAACAGCACGGCTCGGAGTGTGTGCCAGCGCACCAAGCGGGGGAAAGAGACGCTGACATGCAGCAGGGAGGACAGGAGGAGCCGGTGGAGGACAGGAGAGCTCTGTCTTCAGAGGAGATGGGCAGAGGAAGAACTTTCTACGAGTTCAAAGAGGAGGCGCGATACAAAAGGTAATTTTACTTTTTAGTGATGTAGCTAAATAAGCATTTAAAGGATCATGTTTCAGGATCAGCCAAAATATACATTTACATTAACAAATTGGGATTATACTATAGATATTTATGAGCTGTTAGTTCACTCCTTGTATACTGCAAGAATATTGGGCACATGTTGAAATACTTTTATAAAACAGTGGATTTTGTTAGACCAATGTCCCCTAACATTTAAGGCTCCCACTCCAGAATCCTCATATTTCACCACATACCAGCTTATAGATGTGAGGATGAAGCTTTATGTGTGAATATACATATCATGAGCTTCTCATCAAAGTCACGGTTCACTGTTCAATGGGGCAATTGTTTGGCCGTTTAAATAACATAAATGTACTCATGACATTTCATAATTGAAACGATGCAGCTCAAAGTGCATCGCAGAGCAAGATGATGAACCTGTCTATCTTTTACTGATTAAAAAAGAGGATCGCAAACCACACTTCTAATTCGATTTCATTGACTTCATGTATTTTATGTCTTTTAGTTGCACCAATGCCTGTCTGAATACGCAGATGAGACCGTATGGGAATTAAACATTTTGACAGGGTTTGGGTTCAAATATAAAAACTATCCTAAACTTGGTCTTAAAAAAATCTCTTGAGGGACTTTTTATGTAAAGAAGGTTCTAATGCAGCACATGCGTCTCTTTCTCGTTTCAAACCAGAACCAAATCAACAAAACCTCCAGAGGACAGAGAAGAGACGGAGAAGGAAGCTGAAGATAAAGTCAGACTAGATCCACGTAAGTCTTTGGACAACACGTTCCTCCACCTTCTTGGTGGAGGAACGTGAAACAAACTTCATTTTGTTAAATTGATTTAAACTATGATAAGCTTGTTGAATCCCTGATATTCTGTTGTCTGCACAGATGACAGTCACCTGCACTTTGAGGTGGGTCCTGATGGCGCATGTGGACAACCGCGCTTCTGGGCACGATTCCCCTCGCTGTGGTCAGGATGCAGGCTCACCCACGGGGTGCTGCAGGGCAAGGTGGGATTTGAAGTGAGGCTGGAGAGGATGTTGTCGACTACACAACTGGAAGAACAAGAAGACCTGGATCCTTGTGGCCTGAGAGTAGGCTGGTCTCTGGCCAACACCTCTCTACTGCTGGGTAAGAACTAGGTTCATCCTTCAGTTTATTTTATTTTAATAATCGATTTGAACAGAGGCACTTTTGTAGATATGTTTATTGTTGTTAATGTCCCTCTCTTCTTTCCCTCTGTGGCTATCTAACCATCTCATACCAGGTGAAGATGACCTCTCTTTTGCTTATGATGGGTGCGGTAAGAAAGTGTCAGGTGGGAAGGAGGAAGCGTTTGGAGAACTCATCTCAGTCGGAGATATCATTGGCTGTTATGCTGTAAGTGACATTTCTTATCAGCTCTTCCTTTATTTGGATTCTTTGAAATTATTTCTGTCTTGCTGTTGACTTGCCACACCAAGATCTATGTTGGTAAAGTTTGAGGACATTTCTTTTTTCTGATCCCAACTGTGTGCGTGTGTCTGTGTGTCTGTGTGTGTGATGTTTACACATCGATAGTCCTTCTCCACAGACGGGGCTGTTGAACTCTCTTTCCATAAGAACGGCCGCGTCATGGGTGACGCCTTTTCCCTGGAGGCCTCTGTGCTGCTGTGTCATCCTCTGTTTCCTCACGTCCTCTGTAAGAGCTGTTCAGTCCGAGTTCTCCTGGACCCCACAGCTCCTCCCTGGTACCCTGGTCCTCCAGAGTTCACGCCGCTGGCAGCGCTCTCTGCTCAGCAGAGGGTGCGCACCACATTGCCTCCTACCTCCAGAGCACAGTGTGAGGTGAGACAGGAACTATCAATCCAAAGTATTTTAATTTGTATGATGGAACGGCTGAATCAGAATTCACATTATCACAAGGTGTTTTTATGCATCCCTATATGGCTGTTCCCTCTTAATCGATTAGTCGACTAATGGGTTGTTTTGGTTGGGAAACTTAGTTTTACAGATCTGTAGATTAAATCAACTAATCGATTAGTTGCCAAAATTGTGTTAGTCGACTGAAAATGTTCCTTTAGTCAAGGACAGCCCTGCATCTCTGTGGTGAAAAGGGTCGTTGTTTATGGACCAACATACAGACATTGCCATCCCTAAAGCCATGCTGCTAATAAAGAACATCTTTTCAGAAGGTAAATAAAAGGTATTCATTACAGGTTATTGCATTTAAATCTCTCCCCTCCCCTCCTCCAGGTGTTGTTGATGGTTGGTCTTCCTGGGTCTGGGAAGAGCCACTGGGCCAGGACTCACATGAAGCAGCACCCTGAGGAGCAGTACAAGCTGCTTGGCACTGAGGAGCTGCTCGCATGTATGATTGTCAGTCAAAACTCCTGTCTTCAATCTCGTGCTTATATTCATATTCAAAGATGATGTTCAACTTCTGACCAACTGATCCAAAAATGTTTGTGTGTGTGTAGAGTGATGGACAGAGGACCAGCAGGGTGCAGCAGGCCTCTCAGTGTCTCACTGATTTGATCAAGGTGGCTGCTCAGACTCCTGGCAACTACATCCTCGACCAGGTAACTCTTCACTTCTAAACACATCACTTTAACTCTGAAATCACCTTAAGTGACTTTATATTAACTTATTTTAGTCATAACCATGTGGAATGAATTATTAATTGAAGAACTGAAACATGCTTGGGTATAAGAAAAGAAACATGCACTTTATTAATCCCCTTGGGGAAATTCTTCTCTGCATTTGACCCATCCCTGAATGGGGAGCAGTGGGCAGCCCTGTGAGGCGCCCGGGGAGCAGTTAAGGGTTCAGTGTCTTGCTCAGGGACACTTCGGCATGTGAGCTATGGGGGGACTGGGGATCGAACCGGCTACCTTGTGGTTGCGGGACAACCACTCATCCCCCTGAGCTACTTGCATTCCACCTCCTCAGCTCTCTTAACATATTCTCTTTTTCAAATCTCTCTTTCTAGTGCAACATCCTCTTCTCTGCACGGCATTACAAGCTGCAGCTGTTCACAGGCTTCAGGCGCCGGGTGGTGGTGGTGGTCTTTCCTTCGGCAGACGAGTGGAAAAGACGACTGTCTCAACACCAGATGAACGGGGAGCAGATCCCTGAGACCGCCCTGCTCAAACTCCAAGGTGTGACTCGTTTGATAGGAAGTATAACATCTCAGTTAGTCACAAGAAGATACCTCAGTGCCAATTTAGGGACACAGAAGATGTCGGTTAAACTGGTTTCGGCAGGTGATCTGAACGGCGTTTCTATTGGGGATGTTTCTATTAATGTATTAATATTCACATTTAAACATCATCTCGTCTCTTTGGGAGTAATTTAATCCACTCCCCACAGAGAGAAACAAAAGGAAAGGACCATGTAATTCAGTGCGTTAACAGAGGTGTATTGGCCTGATCGTTTAGTTTCTATTTGAAATGGAATAGAATAATATTTGTAAAACTTAAGCAAGGTGGGCAGCCAGTTACGATGTCCTAAATCTGACAGGTAAACCAGGGCCAGAACAGTCGTATGAATGGGTCCAGACTGAACATCACATGCATGTGTTCTCGTCTCCAGTGAGCTTTAGTCTTCCAGAGCAGCACAGCGACCTGCTGGAGGAGCTGCAGTACGTCGAGCTGCCTCAGGAGCCGGCACGGGCGCTCCTGCAGGAGTACACCGATGAGGCTCGGCGACTGCTGCCCCCCATCGTCTCCCAACAGGAGAAGAAGAAAACCCGACATCACAGGATAAGACCCCACCCTCACGGCCCTCCACCCTCACACAGGATCCAGTGGACTGGACTTCATGGTCGGTGTGAGAAATGAGGGACAACGTGTTGGGAGACTTGATATTTTAAGATGTTAGTTGATCTCTTTATGGTCTTTGTAGGAGGGAACGGCAGAAGACTCAACATGCAGCCATGGAGGCAGCAGCCGAGATACGTGAGTGTTCTTGAACTTTGAAATCCGACACAACTCACTGTGACATCATTTGGGGCTTTCGCTTTGTCCTTTAGCTGAGCTGCACTTTAAGGCTGAAGAGGTTTTGGTCTCTTAAACCTCATCGTCTTGTTTGGGTTAGCTGTGTTTCAGCTGAATCTGAGCAGTCAGCATTTAGCTGCCACTTAAACTGCTGAAAGATTCCCATTAACTAACAGCGACCTAAGTTTTCTTTTTAAACCAAATCTTATTGTCTTTTTATGTGATTTACGTTTCAGTGGAGTGTCCCTCATCAGGATCCGGGCAGCTACTACAGAGACGTGGGTTACAGCGGATATGAAGGTTACTGGTGAAGAAACAGATACCGCTGCACATCTGTACAGGGACAATCATTCTACTGATGTCATTTGCGAAACTACATCAGCAAGAAATACAGTATACATATATCGCTGCTTTGACCAATCAAAGATAATCAGTGTTGTAGTATTTCATACTTTTTCTGGCAACAACTAGATCACTTTAAAGGATTTTTATTCAAAATATTTTATTAATTCAATCATGTTTTTACTGCAAATTTTACAAATGATGACAATACACAGTATTCTGTGAACACCAGTTGAGTGTTTTCAAAGTCAAAGATTAATAAATTCCTTTGATATGTTTGTGTACGTTTGATCATCTGGATGTATCTTCTGTCGTGCCGTGTCGTGTGCTCTGGGCTCGCTCGCTGTCTGGCTTCACTGTCTGATAAAGCAGCACGGCTCCTTTAGCTGAGGGACACAGCTCCGACCATAGAGGGCTGCTTCTGTCCAGCTGCAACACCTCCTACAAAATTAAGGGACAACAAAATGCAGTCTTGTGTATCTATATATTTATTTTTTTATACCGTAGTCTGCTTCTAATGCAACTGCCAAAACAAGAAAGCTCATTCCTTAGTTGCTATTTTAGACATTTAAACATCTGTAACTTGGGCTCACTCACCGTCCTGCTGAGAAAAATAATTTCTGTGGACTCACTGGCCTCTGCTCCTCCTTTCCAGTACAATTTTCTGACTTCATCAGATGTCAACGAGCAGCTGAGGACATACCAATAACACAGACTCTACGTTATATTTTTATAAAGGTTTTGAAGTCAAACTTCCATCATATAGAGTCAAACGTGAGGGAATGAGAACCTGACGTAAAACTCAGCACTTGGTCTGCCAGCGCTGGTGTGATTCAGAGCGACACCCATCAGGACCGGCTCTCCGAGGGAGCTCAGAGGAATATTCACCTGCAGACGGGATGAAGAAAGTTTCTAAAGTGAATATGGTCGAATTTCATTGCTAAGTTGTGCTAAAATGCTGGCTTCAATATATTGGAAAATGTGAACATTGTTTCATATTTTCTTCAAATTATATATTTTTTTTAAACATGTTTGTTCATCAATCAGTAAGGTCAAATAGAAACGTTCACCAGAGTTCATCTTCTTTGAAAACAGTTATGTTTTCTAATTTGAGTTTGTCTTTTACCTGCTGATTTCTTAGTTTATCACTGAAGGACAGAAGCAGTCCAATCTTAAACTTGCTCAAACTAGTGCTGAAACAGTTTAACAATAAGTTGATCAACACAGTATTAAGGAACAACAATTTTTATCATTAATGAATTGTGTAATTCATTGATTAACAAAGAAAATCTAAATATTTGCTGGTTGTAGCTCCCCAAATATAAGGAATTTATGTGGTAATAAACTGAACATAATATTTTGGACAGTTGGTGAAGTCATTTGAAGATATCTGAGAACTCTTTACCAATAAATCCTCAGGAAATAAAGGAGCATTTAAAGCTGTACTTATTTTGTGGACATGCAGTACCCTTTAGTTTGTATTCTATTAAAGGAACAGTGTGTGTGTGTATTTAGGGGCATCTATTGGCACAAATGGAATAAATTATTATTATGTATGTTTATTTTGGTGTATGATCACCTGAAAATAAGAAAAGGTCTTTTGTTACCTTAGAATGAGCCGTTTGAATCTACATACAGAGTGGGTCCTCTTCGCGGAGCAGGCCACCATTTTCCTACAGTAGTTCAGAGCGAACAAACTAAACACTGGCTCTAGAAAGGGACATTCGTGTTTTTATGTTTTCACATCGGGCCCCAGACTTCTACACGCACGGCTCACGGGAGACGTTTCAGTTTGTTGCAATCTGCAACCTCACTGCTCGATGCCACCAGATCCTACACGCTGCACCTTTTAATCATGAAACTGTGGAACTGAACATCAACTTGACATGAACTAACAAGTTGAGAGTAGACTCTTTTTTTTTTTTTATCTTCTCCCACCTCGTCTCTGATCTCGGCGCACACAGACGAGAACAGCTCCGAGACGACGGGCCTCTGCTGCATGATGTCCACACTGATCTGCTCCTCACACACAAGCTGGCCCAGACGCTCACACACCACCTGGAGGGGTGCAGTGACGGTGTGAATAACACCTATTTAAATGACACTTCATTCACTTTAATATCTTTACCTTTGGCTCTGGGTGACCTCCGGGGATGTCCAGGAGCCCCGCTGCCTCTGCCACCCTCTGGCTCCTCCTGATCAACACCACCTGACCGTCGTCCGTACACAGGACGCCGCCCACACCCAGAGGCTGAGCCAGCAGCGCCAGAGGATCCCCGAACTGCACCTCTCCACGCTGACGAAGCTCTGCCACTCGACACGACCAGTTTGTTCCCAGGTAATCTTTGTAGCAGGTGAGGCCAAGTCTGAGAGTGAGGAGCGTCGCGGCCTCTTGATCATCTGTGTTTTTGGAAGGACGTTCAGCCGTGACGCTCTTAGATTCACTGTGAATGGAGGACACTTGTGACAATGCACGATCTTCATTTTCTCTATGATTCACAGGTCTGTTTCTTTTGTCCAAACTGCTCCGAACAGCATCATGCAGAGAATCATTGATGGACACATTCTCCTCCATCCTGTGTCTGCTGTGTTTTAATTCCCCTTCCTGTTGCTCTGCACAGTCGGAGAGGGGCATGTGGCACTGATGAGTGCAGGGTGAGTGTTCAGAAGAAACAGAGGATGTTGAGGCCAAGGAGAAAGAGTGCAGTCTGAATTTGGAGCCGTTGAAAAGCCACGGCTCCTTGGACACCCGCTCTGTCCACAGCTCCTCTATTTGATGCTCCAGGGACGGATCTGTCTGCCTGTTAAATCTGGGAAGACGAAGAGGAAGCAAGTTTCAGTTTAGTAACATTTTGTCCAATGTCTAACTGATGTAAGGACAAAGCTGGTGTTATTCTATATTTCTTATCAACAAATCCCATAAAAAAAAAAAACATTCCTAGCATTATATATATACAGTCAGGTCCATAAATATTTGGACATTGACACATTTTTCATTATTTTGGCTCTGTACACCACAACAATGGAGTTGAAATGAAAAAATCAAGATGTGCTTTAAGTGCAGACTTTCAGCTTTAATTTGAGGGTATTTACATCCAAATCAGGTGAACGGTGTAGGAACTACAACACATTCAAAAGTGGCCACCCCGTTTTGAAGGGACCAAATGTAATTGGACAAATTAATATAATCATAAATCTAATTGTCACTTTTAATACTTTGTTGAAAATCCTTTGCAGTCAATGACAGCCTGAAGTCTGGATTCCATAGACATCACCAGACGCTGGGTTTCGTCCCTGGTGATGCTCTGCCAGGCCTCTACTGCAACCGTCTTCAGTTCCTGCTGGTTCTTGGGGCATTTTCCCTTCAGTTTTGTCTTCAGCAAGTGAAATGCATGCTCAATTGGATTCAGGTCAGGTGATTGACACCGTTCACCTGATTTGGATGTAAATACCTTCAAATTAAAGCTGAAAGTCTGCACTTAAAGCACATCTTGAGTTTTTCATTTCAACTCCATTGTTGTGGTGTACAGAGCCAAAATAATGAAAAATTTGTCAATGTCCAAATATTTATGGACCTGACTATTATAATATTATGATATTTACGTTATCGTCCACAGCTCCGGTGTGGGAAGATTTTTGGTTTAAACCGAATGACAGAGGAGTGTTGTTGTTATTTTTACTTTATCTAACTTATAGCTAATATGGTGTTACTTTCTACTAACCATTGAGGGACTGATTGGCACTGTTAATGAATAAATTAGTCTTTATACCCCTGTGCCAATAGTTTAATATTTAAGTGCATTTTTTGTGAACAGAGCTCAAGAGTCCATTTAATTAATTGTATTTATTGTGTAGTTTTATTTATTTAGAGTTTTTTATAATATATTTCACATTCCAATGTCTGAATATTCTTAAGAATTAGAAGCGTGTTGCTCTTTGAAAGGGCGTAAAATATTATGTTATTATCAGTGGCATAAAATGGTCTTAAAAAGACAATTTGGTTTATTGTTATTATTTTTGGGACAATATATCGTCTGACAAAGGTAGCTATCATTCCAGGCCGACTGTTAGTGGCCCACTGGGGCGGACAATGTAATTATTTAAAAATGAATCCCAAATCCCAATATCTATGTCACATGTTTAAGCCATAAGGGGTTTAAGTAGAAAGGCCTGGTAGTTATATAATTCTGTGGTTTTAACACATTTAAGAGGCCTTGTGGACGTTTCTACCTTTCAGAGAGCTCCACTTGTACTTGAGACTGCAGCAGGCCCCTCCAGGCTGCACAGTGCAGCAGCACAGACACCTCAGAGTCCATCATCTCTCACCGGGGATTGTCATTGAAGTCGCTGTACGTGTTTTCAACTGTTAACATTTCACACAGGAAAGAAAGAAAAAAACTGTTAACAAGAGCTAAATCAGAAGCCAATTAACTGCGGTAAATAACTACGCCAAGGTCAGGAATTAGACCTTTTTCAGGCCTCTCCCTCCACTCCTCTTACACACAGACACACCAAGAACACATATACACTCATTCAGAGAATAAGTGCTGGGCAGCATTAGTCATTGCGTTGATTGCTTTATAACAAGCCACCCAGTAACAAACCAGTTTGTGTACTTCTGCACAGCATTATCAAAGAAAGACAATACGATGGGTCTTGTTTCTGTTTTTTTCCTTCGTAATGGTGCAACAACGTCCACCTTTCATGTTGTAATGAGGTACATGTTAAGACAATAACTTCAGCAAAAAGAAGAGGAAAAGAAAGTATTGTTAACCTCTTAGACTGTGCTCCCAAAATACTTTATATTTATTTAATGTGACTCCTGGCATGCTTAATGTTACTTTATTTCATTTTATTTAAGAGATAGAGATTAAGTTTGTATCTATCTCTCTAAGTTATTAGCTTTTAAATACATTAAACGATTTATTTATTTAGTTGATGTATGTTTCTTTATTTGTCATGTTTGTATCATTGTATTGTTATCTGATTTAAAATATTAAAAAAAATCATATTTCCATTTTAAAAACAGGCAAAACACCTGCAGTGACGTCACCAGCAGGAGAGCAGCGGTGTGTGGTTTACTGTTTATTTTACCTTTTGAAGACATTGATTATATCGCTTTTAAACAATTGGTGTAATGCGAACTAGAACTGTTCAGACTTTTCAAAATAGCCAAAATGCGACAAAATCCTATATGTTTCTTTCCGTTTGCAGGCTATGGACAGTTCCTCGTGGATCACAAATGTTGCTTTGTTTGAGTTACTCATGTTTTAAACTGTTCCGACTGTTCACTGATTAACTTCAGAGACTTTCAGTTCATCCAGCAGCTGAGCACAGACGCAATTACTGAAGTACCAATCACAATTATTATGTAACACAATACTGCCGCCTGTATTTTACTGTAACGTTACTAAACTAGTATTACTATTATATTATGTTAAGGTTGGGCACAAAAGTAGTTCGTGTCTTACCTTCCCGTGGAAGCGTATGCAATGCAAAGATAAGCCAAGTGTAGTTACTTCCTCTGTTTTAGACCGACGGCATAATGTGTTCATTATCACCATCCAGTGACCAAGAGTCCAAACAACATATAGGTAGGTTCATTTTCAGTAATAAAGGACTGAAAGCAACACATTTAGTGGTGTTTAGGTTAAAGGATATACATTATTACGTATATTTTAAAAACCGTACATGTGTTTTGTTGTGATCAAGATATAGTGGTCCGATAAATAAATCATGTAATTCACCTCTGTAGGTGAATACGGCAACAACAGGGTTAAATCCTGGGAAACGCGTGCATGGGGCGTGTTTGTTGTTGTGTGTCAAGCTGCCGAGAACCAACAACAGCTTTCGGTCATAACCAAAATAAGATTCCTGGACAATGCCTTGGAAGAACAATCTATGGGTTACAAGCAATATATGGTTGCAAGCCACAGTTAAAGGTAAATACTGTATAGGAAATGTAATTCTAACAAATAAAGTGCAGTTATATTGTATCCACGTTAATAACACTTAACACTAGCGTCATATGTGCTATCGGCCGTGGCAAAGGTATATAGTAAAATGTATATTATAATAGCATTTGTCTGCTGTGTTGAAAATTATATTTTGCACAGCCTGTCGTGGTGAAAAGTAAGCTTTATTTTGAAAGGGTAAATCTCCTGTTTTCCGGTTTTATTGTCGCTAGCGTGAAGCGGCTGAGTTTATGTAAGGGGCCCACAGGACATCTAGTCCTACGAAGTCCTGCAGGTATGTCACTCTGCTTTGTTAGGTTCAGGCTTCATTGCATTGTTCAACGTGTGTTTTTCATATTTTAACCTAAACACCACTAAGTTAGATAATTATTAGCAAGCTAACAATAGCACAGCTGACGGACAGCTAACCCGGACTAGCTTTAGCTCTCAGGTAACGTTAGCGGAACAAAATGTTCCTACCGGAAACACTTGCTCTTTATTTGACCGTTTCGTTCGTCTAACGAGACGCGTGGAGACAGCAGTAGTCTGTGGGTGGTGGTGTAGCTAATCAAAGTCACTAAAGCAGTACTTTTTAATTCAAAGTATTGGTATAAAACTATCTTTGATTGTTTTGGGTCAACACGGCCCCGATACAAAGTTGCATAATGTTACGAAGTGACAGATTTATTTGTGTTTTATGTTTCAGCAGATGATGAGAACGGTCCCAGCTACTATAATGCCGTTTGATTGACTTTACTCCTCAAAGATATTTACTCACCTCGTCCCGTCGTTGTCTTTAGTCAGGTCACGTGTCCACAGATGAGGGGGAAGTTGCTGACTGCATCATTTTCAATGGAAACTCACTGAAAGGTAACAACAGGAAGTTTGTCTTAATAGTAACTTTAACCTCTCTTTTTTTTTTTTTTAACCTGAACTGGTATCAATGTGTTTTCAGGCGTAATACACACATACATTACTTTTCAATTACATTTGCCATAGATTACATTTTATAGGCGCATTTCAGATATTGCTCTTAGGTAAAGGCCAATTAGTCCATACAATCTATTTAATAGATGCCCGTGGTTTGATCTCTTACCACTGTGGTGAAAATATGAAAAAAATATTTTTAAGCATACTGTTTAGTTGAATAAATACTATGTCCATAACAGAAGTAAATTTAGATATTCAAAATGAAACATCTATATTTTTAATATGCTGTGATGCCTGAGCCTGGAGTCTGCCCACTTAGAAGTTAATAATTAGAGAAACATTTCAAATATCTCCACAGGTCCTCTTCGTGGAACCTCACACATTTTACGTCATGCAGTTGGAGGCTCAGCTGCGTCTTTGTCAGAGTTGTCTTTGGTGCTGCAAGAGCGGCCTGCGTCTGCTCTCCCAGAGCTATGCACACAGGTAGACTATATATATATATATATATATATATATATATATTGTGTGTGTGTGTTGAATTGAATCAGATTACTGAAAATATCTTGGTGTGTTTCTCTGCTTTGTTTGGTTTTGAGTTCTTTGCTTTCTCAACCACAGAAAAGCTGTGAACTACTACGATCTCCTGGGAGTCAAATCTGACGCCTCCTTGGAGGAAATAAAAAATGCATTTTTTGACAAATCCAAAAAGGTAAGTTACTTCTTTCCTAACAAGAAAACGAATCGCCACATGAGGGCAGCCTTTCACATCTTAGTTTCTACTTTTGAACTGTTCCCACAGTGAGCTTCCTGACTGTTTGTTTTCATGTTGTGGCTCCCAGTGTAAATAAGGATGTGCATGTGTATTTACCTTGTGGCTTTGGTGTAATTGAGGGGTGAGCCAACTCAGCCGTAAGAGAAAAAAGCATGTTTGTATGTACAACCATACATTTGAATGCATTTGTGTAAGAGAGAAACATGTATGGGTGTTGATGCATGTACAGGTATACTTGTCCCAATTAGCACATGTCTGCACCGAAATACATCTTTTGGTTAATTTTTTGGTTTGCTTTAGATCTCATTACTGTAACTGATCCATTCATCATGCAGCTGCACCCAGACAGTGACCCATCCAACCCAGCGCTGCACAGCCTGTTCGTGGAGCTGAACGAGGCCTACCGAGTGCTGAGCAAAAATCCGAGCAGGAAGGAGTATGACTTCAAAAGCAGACGGCCATACAGCGGTGGCCAGGCCTTCAGAGCTACCTCTACTAACACCAGCTACAGAGCCAGGTGAAGACATAATGTAACATGTCAGTTTGAGCTTGCTTATTCATTTTACGTAACCTGACCTTCCTGCTCACTCTGTAACATGTCAGGGGAAAGAGACAATTGGCAGGTGGTCTTCTGTGTCAAGAGGACATGCAGTTTCAACTTCAACACTGTGGCTTTGTGGGATATTTTTTGTAACACTCTCATTGGACATGCTGTTTTTGTGAAGCCTTAGCTGGAACCTGAAATGCTACAGTGAAGCTGAATGAAGAATGAATCTCTGTACTTTCCAAAAGAAGGAAAACTACCCATGCAGTTATTGACCAGACATTTAAATTTAGATTTCTAGATAATCCTTGATGGAGGTGCTACATAGTTTGAAGTTTTGGGTTATTTTCAACCTTGTGTACATGTCTATAAACTGTGCTTTTGACTTTGTTTTATGCTTTGTGCAAAAATAATCTTCTGCAGATTGTGTGTTTGGGTTGTGGATTTTTGTTGTTGTTAAAATTATTTTTATATTCGGTAAACCACTTAAGATTTAACAAGTTTTCCTAGTTTTTGAGAAAAAAAACAAGTCAGGGAGAGTTTACTGCCACATAGCCAAGTGGAAGAATACGATCTAGAAACGGTTTCTTGTTGCAATTTTTTTTTTCTTGGTGCAAATTTGCTCCTTAATAATCCTTCAGACTCAGTAACGATTCAGTTAAGACTGTTTTTAACACTTGTACTGTCTGTCACACTTCCTGTTTTTGACGTCACCAATCCTAATTCTTCTTGAACGACTTCCCACTCAGCACGGATACCCAGGAGAGCTTTCGTTACTGGGAGCAGTTTCGCCAATCTCAAGCACAAGAGATGACAGCAGAGGAGTGGCAGAGGAGGAAGTGGAGAAATGTTCGCCTGGTGGGCTACTGCTTAATCACCATGGGGCTCAGCATCGGAATCCACGTAGTCTTCTTCAGGTACAAAACCAGCACACGATGAAGACACTTTTAAAAGGAAACCACAAAGCATTTAAAAGGTGAATGTTAGAAAGACAACAATATCCATACTTTATAACCTTGTATCAAACTTCTCACTGCCGTCCATCCATCCTATTTCCTGACTTCCCTGACTGCACGTTCGCATCCAGATGAATGGGCTGGTTTGTGGACATGTCTCTGTGCCATGTGTGTTGGCACAACCTCACGGCATGTGACCTTGTGTTTGTTTTCACACTCTGTGAATCTGTGCCACTTTTGTTTGCGGGGATTCGCTTCTTTGTGATCTGCCGAGCTGTTATAACAGCTGTACAAACTCGTAAAGACCACTGAGCTCGCAGCGTGCGTGCTGAGTGACAAGTTTTTAGGTTTAGCAAAGTTATTCTGCGAGCGATGTCCTAACTGAAGTGTTTCTCCGACTCTCAGGAAACTGGAAGAAGTTCACACTAACTTCATGGACGAGAAAGATCGAGCCATCGCAGAAATTTATAATGAATCCAAAGAGCGGGCCAGGTGAAAGCACACTTTTTTCTGTTAATAAATGTTTTTCTTCTGCTTGATGGCACATTTGGGTGGTAGCAGTACATTTGTTTGGGTTTTGTGAGTGTAAATGTGTCTTCTGTGCTTTTTCTCAGGGCCAACGGTTTTAAGAAACAGACAGAAATCCTGCGGCAGAAACATGCAGAGTTTCTGGAGAAATACAACATCCGCAACGATGGAGACGATAAGTAGGAGAGTCTCCAACTGTGCTCTGTGACGATGGAGTTCGAACTGCCAGCAGGCGTATGGCGGCAGACTGGATGTGGTACTTGTTTTAGGATTTTAAAGTTTATTTATTTAAACGAAACGTGCGGACGTGTTTGTCCTCAGTTGTGATGATGAGGATGTGGAAGACACACAGAACATGGGTGGTATGTGGGAGGGTTTCCTCTGGTCATACATGGGTTTCTTCATCAGACTGGACCTGGTCTGTTGAACCTTTTACTTATATTTGAAGTGATGTGACGGTCAAAAGGATCCAGCCACAGTGTGTGTCCTCGGGAACCATAATGAACACATTTTTAAACTGCCTCTAATGAACTCACAGGGACACGATCTCTGGTCCTCAGCCTCTTTGCCTTCTTGGTGGGGCTCACGGATAACAGTGAATTATCGCCAGATGACAGCGGATGAGCTGATCTAGTTGAGCCGAAACACACCAGTTGTAGTGCCAATATGTTCAACGAGACTTGTGTTGATTTAAAATCATATATTAGTTTGCACACAAGAGGACGCTTCCGTAATGTCCTCTTAGGTTTGATGAGGCTGTTCGGGGGTGAAGTGGAACACGTGCAAAGTCAAGCTTTTTGGCAATAATAGTTTGTCAAGCAAAAGTGGTTGAAACGTGCTTTAATGCTCGTTTACTTTTCAAGGTTATGAATCTTGGGACATCAGACTCCTCATTGATCCCTCTGTTGACCCGGTGTGTTACTGTAGAAATGCAACACAATGAATAATAATAATAAAAGGTCCTCCGGTTGTTCGACCCGGAGTCAGAGAAGGAGATCAGTATTATTACTTAGAGTGGCGCTGATTAATTTAAATATAGTCCAACTATTGTGTTAAAAATGAGACGATGAAAATGTTCACATGGAATGAAGTACACCGGTTATTTCAGCACTTACCACCTGTCCTCTCAGTTTTTCGATATTAGACATTGTTGCCTTACCTATTCCTTTTAAGGGATATCAGAGGGAAATGATTAAAAGATAAACTTGTACTCATCAATCATTACTTCTCTTTGTTTTGTCTCATTCACATATGCTTTGGCTCTGGTTTTGTGATACAGAACAGACTGTTTGTGTTTTCATATCAATAAATGTTAGATTATCTTTGGAAAAGGGACAGTGGAAGTTAAGCAACCATAACAGTGATATCTTTTGACAGTGAAAAAGATGTCCTCTGAAGAGTTAGCAAGAGTCTCCTTTCAATGAGCAACCACACCGACGAGTCCTTACCATTGTAGACAGATAATATTGAGATAATCATTGATCTGCCCTACATCCAAATTCACAAGTTTATTTTCCATTATGCTCTTTTAAAGTGAATTTGAACAGCCCTTCTAAACCTTGAACCTCCCATTTGGAGCTGCGGATGTGATTCACCGGGAAACGGACTTTACCAATACAGTACACCGCATGTTTATTTGCATATTTACATTCACATGATTTTGGTTATGAAACTATTCATAAGAACATCCTGGGTGCACAACATTTGTTTGCTGCTGACATCATGGAAAAAGGCTTGGTTTCTAGTTGTTTAAAGAATACATGCACAAGTGAACTTCTGAAACTAACGTACAGACTACCATACCATGTGAATTGTGTTTTCAGAAGAGATATTGCCTTTTTCCTTCTCTGTTCTTGTCACCAGCGGCCCTTGTCCTGAGACTTCAGCTGGAGATAACACATCCCAGCATAGCTTACAGACACCCTCACCCTCATGTGGCGTGTGAGTGCCCTGTCATAACCCAAACACACTATAATGACTGAGATTCTGGCATGTCTCTCTCACATACACGCACACACATACAGAGGGAAACTAGTTATGAAGACAGCTTTAATTGTCTCTTATCTTCAGTTTAATGAGCTACATATGCAGTGTGTCAGATCCTGCTCTGAATATTACTCTGTGTCTTATTTATCCTTTAGAAAACGGTAGATCGTGATATGGAGTGGAAAATAAATCATTGATAGAAAAGTGACCCTCAGACTTTTACACCGCACTGCTTTATTTTTGATATAATTCTGTCCCAAAACACATTTTCAATGAGTTTTGATTAAATAAGTTGGTAGGTAAACTTAATATTCACTGTGTTCACATTTAGAGTTTTAAAATATAATGCAAGTATTATTATATTTTCTCACCAGGGCCGTAGCGGTTAGAAATACCCACAACAGCTCAATATCAAACCATCTTCTTTCTTCTAAAATGGTTAATTATTTGAGAATTACATATTTTAAAATGAAATGGCCAGAAAACTTCCAGGATATTGTTTGATATTTATTTTTTTGGAGAATATTTAAGGTGACCACTTTAGATGAATAATAAAACCAGTAAATATACACATTTGAGTACTAGTTAATTTGTGGCACTTTTTCCTCAACAGATGACTGAAAAGATTGATCAGTTATCAAAAGTTGCAGATCAATTTTCTGTGAATGGACTCACTGATTATTCGACCCATTGTTTCAGATATTTCCCGACCAGAATCATTAGAAGAATATAAGCCATTGCCCAACTAAAACAAAACAAATATGCAGAGATAAAACCGAGGACATGACCTCATTGTCCTCAGTGGCAGCTACGGCCCTGTTCCCCACTCGCAAGGGGCCCCTGATCCCCCCCATGTTGGGACCAGTAGAGACGCTGCACCTGTATTCAGTCTGCCTGTCCCGTTTGGAAAAAGTTGGCAGCGCAATGGTTACGCTGCGTGCGTCTCAAGGGCAAAGGAAACGAGGAAACCGATCACAACAAGTAATGAAGAGAAGACACCACTCCAGACCTCTCTGTCTGTCTGCGGACTACCCTGCTGCTCCGGCTCTGTTGTAGCTGTGCTGCCATGTCAGTGGAGGATGTCATATTTATATTCATAAGAGGATAAAAAAAAAAGAAAAAACGGAAAGATCATATTTGTACGTGCATGCATGCAGCGACAATGTGGAGAGACTGACCGAACCGGGGAGCGGAATATGCGCCACTGTCCAGCTCTGCACGTCGGGCTAAAGCGGGCTAAAGGTCTTTACCGGAGGAATGTCCGGGCTGAATGATGTGATTTCTTTCAGCCACACAGAGGATTTTATGATCGCATCACGTTTCAGCGGGAATCTGGATGCTGGATGCTCCTAATGTCACGCCACCCCGGACCCCCACACTGGTTCAGGATCATGCAGGACTAATAGACAGACCGACAATACACATAAGGCATTCAAAGTTTGAACAAGTCTGATAACATTTTTATTTTTTTTTATTCTGAATTTTAAGGTTATGGTGCCACCTTTAGATGGAGAGGCATATTTCATTATTAGAGAGTGGCTGATTGTATGTCTGTCATTAGTGGAAGGAGGGTTATTCTAGTCTGACTAGACTAATTGCAATACAAACTACTCCTGCTAGTTTGGACGATCATTTAGTCTCAAATGCAACAAGGTAAAGTTCATATTCCAACACTGAGGATGCCGCCCTGGGTGTCCTTTCAAGGAAGGGAGCCTGGAGAATGAAATGAAAGCGGGATTTCTGCGTCTTTAATCGGACACAGAGGCGACGGAAGGAGACGGAGCCACCTTCTTTTTTCTTTTTTGGATTGGTCCAAAATATATTTTTACGCTCCCCTTCGACTCCTGCACAATGGGGATTATGCTTCAAGTTATTCTAGGAATGTTTCAATTCCTGCTGCTAACCAGAATACCGACGTCCCATGCCAAGGTATGTATCGGCATTTGACCCTAAAGACTGTATGTCTGAGGGGGTCAGCCTGCATCAGCCATGAGCCTGAGCGGTTTATTTCCAGCTCAGATTGACGGTCACTTGATGGACACAAACTAACATCCTAATGAATTAATTTAGTCAGGTGGAGAACATGAGGGACTTTTAGTTTTGTCGAAGTTATCCCCCCTATAGGTCAATGACATCTGTCACTAGTCCAGTGAATGATTTATTGACTTTATAGTGACATTGTGGTATTTATTGTCTCTACGTCACAATTCAGTGCCATATATGTTCTAGTGAGTCACCCGATACAGAGAGTGTATACACTGTAATAAATAATTTACCAAAGCTTTGTAGATCAGTATGCCATTCAAAAGAACAACTTTTGGGTTGCCAGGTTGTGGAAAATCCTCCTCCAGCATGGCATTTAACTTGTCTTTATAGTTAGCTTAATAAATCAGAAAGGGCAGGGCATCAGTACAGATATTCATTCATTAACAATGTTATTACTGAATGGATTATTTAGTAGGTTATATATTTAGGGAATAGTTTGACATTTAGGGACATTTTTGCCACCGTTCTTACCGAGAGTTTAAAGCACATTATCTTAGTACAGAATAAAGACTGAAAACAGGATAATAGCCTGCTCTGTCCAAAGGTAACTCCCAGTAGTAAATTTGGAGAAAGAAAAAGGTGTAAAAGCAAAAAAAAATTGGCCAGTAACTTTGTAGAGTCTCCTCTGGTTGCCTAGCAACTGCTCTGGCCAATAAATAGTCAATAAGGGGGCCTCAAACAGAAAACTATTGTTTTACACTTAGTTTTTCTACCAATAAAAACAATAACATATGTGTTAATTGGGGAGCTTTAGAGGCGCTGTAGGCGGGTCTTTAGCAGTTGGACAGAGCCGACTCGTTGTCTTTGAGCTAAGCTAACTCTGCTGGGTGTGGCTTCATGTTGGACAGGCATGAGAGTGGTGTTGATCATATCTAAGATATCGATCTGCTCATCTAACTCTGGTAGATCATATCTATGATATCAATCTACTCATCTGACTTTGGTAGAACATATGTAAGATATCGATCTGCTCATCTAACTCTGGGTAAGAAAGCCAAAAGTGTACTTTGTGTACTTCCCAAACTGTCTTCCTGAAGATCTCAGAGTCAGCTAAAAAAAAGACCAAGCAAATGTCATCTTGGCAACCAAAAAATCTTAATGGTTTATAACTGATCTATAGAGCATGAGCACATTTGTTATTAAACATCAATACAACCATTTTGGGCTGCCACCAATCATTATTTTTATTATAAATAATTTGTGGCAGTTGATTTTCTGTAAATTGACTGATTGATTAAAGGACTAGTTATTTCAGGTAAGGGCGTCTCATTAAACTGTGGTACCAATAATCCTAAATGGACTTAACGTTTTGCTTTGTGTCATTCCAAAAGAGGGTGGTTATCATTCATTTGAGTTATTATTGATAATACATGTTCATACTGACATTTTCCACACACACATCAGCAGGCCCACATATATGGAGAGACCTGCTGATTCTTTATTTATGTCTGGAGGCTTGTATCAGGAACAGGCAGTGCTCTGCAGCAGTGTGAGAGCCAGCCCTGACTTAGAGCTGCTGTAGCCTATGTTTTAGTAATGTATCATCCTAGACGCTACATGACACACATAGTGTGACTCTTCACCTGCTCACAGCCGCTGGCTCTCACCCGAGGCGCTCTGCTTTTATGCTGTCTGCTTTACTGACAGATTACTGGAGAAAAGGGGTCATCCTTATTTCTCCTGTAGAGATGAGTGTGCTCAGTGTGGAGGAGGTGGTGTGTAGCTGTAGGACACACACACACACTCTTCGCCCTGATGTACAGTGTGCTCTGGGAGTGGTTGTGAGTTAGACATGTTAGACAATAGACAGACAGCAAACCAGTGCAGATGTCACTGGGCTGGCACTCAGGAGTGTGTGTGTGTGTGTGTGTGTGTGTGTGTGTGTGTGTGTGTGTGTGTGTGTGTGTGTGTGTGTGTGTGTGTGTGTGTGTGTGTGAGAGAGAGAGAGAGAGAGAGAGAGAGAGAGAGAGAGAGAGAGAGAGAGAGAGAGAGAGAGAGAGAGAGAGAGAGAGAGAGAGAGAGAGAGAGAGAGAGAGAGAGAATGTGTGAATGTGTGGCTGCCAAAAGGAGGTCATCTTATCCCCATCTTAAAGCCTGATACAGAAAAGACACACTTACTTAAGCTCACATCCAATCACAAAATGGCCTCAGTCCCAGCTTAACTCCAAATCAATGGTGGCCAAACCTGTGTGTGTGTGTGTGTGTGTGTGTGTGTGTGTGTGTGTGTGTGTGTGTGTGTGTGTGTGTGTGTGTGTGTGTGTGTGTGTGTGTGTGTGTGTGTGTGTGTGGGCGGTTGGGTGGGTGGGTATAAGGGGGTGGAGCAGTCAAAGGGGGGCAACTGGACAAAGTCTACATTCCCTTACAAGTGGCCTTGGTTGTCACACACACACACACACACACACACACACACACACACACACACACACACACACACACACACACACATAGGTCCATGGCGTGTGTGTTTTAGAGAGCTATGCAATTCAGTGTCCCCACTTAAGTAAAAGTACGAAAGTAAGTATCATCAGCTAAATGTACGCTATAAGGTCTCAAAAGTGAAAGTACTTGTGCCTGATATATAATTAAATATGACATTATTAAGTGGTTGACTGTGTGAACAGCATTTTTCGGGCCCCTCCAAAGAGTTACAAGATAAATCTGAGGGGTCATGAGATGACTAATAGTTTAGTGGACAAAACTAAGTTCTGCAATACAAATCTGTTTTCCCTTTTGGACTTTTCTATAATATTTTGTTGTTATATGTGAAATTTGGGCCTCAAACAGTTATTCAATGAGAAGTTTTGAGGGTAAATCTTAACTTTGGTGGAACTGCTAACAACTCATCGACATCTGGAACACGACAAAGAGGCTCCAACCACACACTTTACACGTTTTACAAAGAATCACACAAGTTGGGAACCACTGGTTTAATATTTAATTATAATGTTTTTACAAAGTTATCATGTGATTTTTTATGTAAAGTCTTAATCTGCAAATGAATGAGTAACTGTAGCAGAAAGATAAATGGAGTGGAGTGAAAGTACAATATTTGTCACTGAAATGTGGAGTTGAAAGTAACAGAAAATGGAATTGCTCATCTACTGTAAGGACCTCAACATTGTACTTTTACCTCCCAGAGTTGACTTTGGACAGAAACTATATGTGATTGTAAATTGCATGTGCACAAGTATAATAGCAGTAAATAGTATTATATATCGGGTTGATATTACTGTCAGATTAATCCCTGACACTCCCTTCAGCTCATTTATCAAATAGTTTTAGGCGTCTTGCTCGTCAACTCAAAGCTTCACAGATTGTAGCAGTTTATTATTGAGAAGTGTCAGATACGCTCACTATCTACCGCTGCGTGGCTACTGAAAGTGTTTCAAACGCTAGGTGATAGAGTTGAGGGCAAAGGTAGCAGGTACAACCTGGTCAAAAAAACAGCAGCACCCTCCCTCATTTTGTTCAGTCAGTAGTCATATTGTTTAAAATATGGTTGAAACTTGGTCGGGAACGTAGACGTGTTCAGTCTCACACTCAAATGGACCAATGGACCCAAAATGAAGCATGTTTTATTTACCCTGCATACTACTGTAGGGCGGCTCTGACATGCGTATCAAAGTTCAATAATCAAGTTCTTATTTTCCAGTTACCACCATGCATTATGGAGCCCGTCATATTCAGGTGCCAGGTGTGAAACATTGTGGTGGCCATTAATATGAAATACTTTGATCTGTTCACCAGCAGCCTTTTTACAACAATGTCAAACAGGACGTTGGAGGGAATAGCTCAACAGTCAGATGACTGTTATATAATAACACGTTCAGAAAGAAATCTTGATTATTGATCAATCACAGCAGATATACTGTATGTTGTTTATGTATTACATGTATTTTCAATATTTAAAAAAAAATGTTTGTCTTTTTATACAAAAGTACCCACCTTTTGACTGACTACTATTACATCTAAGTTTTTGTTGGACTGAAATTCGACCGCTTGTCATGACTCCAAAGTGCAAAGCTGAATGCTATCTAACAGGTCAACTTGACCAGGAAACCCTCAATTTATTGAAACAGTGCTTTTCACGTGTGCTCATTACTTTTATTCCCCCCCCTGCAGCTTGCTCACTGGCGGCCGGCAGACTCCCCAAAATCCAGGGAAGGTCGAGAAGGTAGGCTGACCCCTGCACCACTCCATGGAGCTGATAGCATGAAATAAAACCCTGACTCTATTGATTTATCTCCACCAGTGCGCCGGTGGTTGGAGGTTTATTCGCGCAGCGGCTGTGAGCCTCGGGACACTCTGGTGGAGGTTTGGCGGGAGTTGCCGGGGGAGACGCACCATCTCTTCGTCCCATCCTGTGTGTCGGTGAGGCGATGTGGTGGCTGCTGTGCTGATGAGGCCCTGGAGTGTGTTCCTTCGCTCACACACACACTCACCATGGAGGTAAACACACAGACACACACACACACACACACACACACACACACACACACACACACACACACACACACACACACACAAAATCCCTGCTTCAGTGTAGGGCATTAATGTTGGAAACAGCGAGATGATGTTTGAATATTGTTCTGATCTGCGTGCAGCTGATGAGGACTTCCTTCATGAAACATGAGCTCACTGAGCTGCCGTTCGTCGAGCACAGTCAGTGTGAGTGCAGGTAATAAAACACACAGTCTGTGTTCAGAAATACTTGGTGTACCTGTTGTTGATTGACCTCACTGCACCTTCATACTGACACATCTGTTTTTATCTGTGAGCAGATTAAAAGGAGAAATCCAGCCAACATCTACAATAAGGTAAGCTTTATATTATGTTGTATATCTTGTGTTGTTTAAAAAAAAAAAGAAAAAGTTACTTATGGAAAGTGTCTTCATGAAAAGCCCTTAATGAATACAATGTATTATTATTATTATTATTATTATTGTTATTAGTTCCCCTTCCTCCTCCCTTCTTTCCATTTTCATCTCTCCTTGTCTGTTCCTGTTAAATTGTGTGTGAGTGAGCTGTTGTTGTGAAATGTCATGTTCCATCATCTCTAATGTGGAGCCATGTTCACTAATGAGGCTCTTATAATTCGATGAGGATGCTATTGATAAGGTATTCAGAGGATGAAACCCAAGTAGCCATAAGTGGCATAATAGTGTTGAAAAAAGATGACTTGTTCCAATATTAATTATCCGAGGACAGAAGGCTTGAAGCAATTTCAAACATTCGGTCATTCTTTGCTGTAGAAATCCAACATCTCAGGCCAATATCTCGCCTCTTGAATGCAAGAAATAAACAAATTCACATCTTTATTTTAATAATTTAACTTAGTTTAATTATGAATAAACATGGTGAAGAATCAATGTGTAGGACTCTGATTACAATGTATGCTGTTGATACGCTTTACTGCAGCGGACTGAAAAGTGTCTTAAATACAGCAGCAACAAAGAAAACACAACAAACAACGCCATCTTCACCTTGAATCTTTATGACAAATTGCATTCGGTTGAGTGATCCATGTTGCGGTTCAGCCAACTGACAGCTGTGCACTGCAAAAGGAACATTTCCGTTGGATCCCTGATGTTTGTTTGTGTACCTCATACTGGCAGGTCCAACCACACAATCATATGATTGCATCTTTAATGTTTATGTCCTCCTACTTCCTGTTAGGATGTGGACATAAATAAAGGATTCCAATGTATGTGTGTGTGTGTGTATACAATCTTATTTTCCCCTGTTCGTGTGTCTGTGTGTCTGTGTGACTGCGCTTGTTAAATCTCTGCATGTATTTCCACGTGTGTACATTCTCTTGTGTTAGTATACGTATGTGTGTGTGAGAATATGTGTGTGTGTGTGTCTGTGTGTGTGTGTCCATCAGTGAGTTAGCATCTGTGTGACTCTCCCTGCATCCCCTGGGACGGCCCGCATCCTGTTGTCACCATAGCGATGATTTTATCTCCCCTGCCATGTGCTCTCTCACAGACTGACGGAGTCACGCATCCATGATAGTAAATTAGAACTCCAAAGACAGCAACAGCAGCCGCAGCACACTCAGTTAATGTTGTCAGAGCTGGGCCTCTAAACGCTGTCCTCGTAATTTCACAGTTCAAGTTGAACACAGTTTATAGCGGATGAGATTAGAGGAAGTTAAACCAGTCAAGCCGAAAACCAAAGCAGTGAGCAGATGCACTTTGTTGTTGAGGGCACCAGCATACATTAAAGTAAATCAGATTGTGCTCAATAAAGACCAAACACTTAAGATGATAAGGAAGGCAGGGGAATGGACAGAGCACGGTAAACATCAGGCAATGTGGACAGGACCCCAAAATGAAACGCTACAGTAATACGTGTAATGTTTACAGAGCACCTTTTGGGGAGTGTCTCTCTCTCTCTTCTGCTGGTTGCACCCTGACGTCATTGGTTTGATTGATTTTTGTTAATGTCATGTGAATAGACAGACATTTTTGGAGCCTCCTTGTCAGTGACCTGTATTCAGTATTCAGATAGTCGGGGTGGAGTTATTTCTCACTATTTTATAAACTGATGGGTGGTTAGATTTTTCCATATTGAACAATAATTCACATTATATGTTTTCCGCTAAATGACTTCTAACTCAAGCTGCTGAATATATGTATTGGAGTAAAAAGTGCAATATTTCTCTCTGAAGTGTAGTGGGATTTGAAGTAAAGTATAATGAAACTAAAAATACTATAAAGTTAAGTACCTCAGAACTACTGTATATAGAAGTACAATACTAGTTGAGTAAATGTACTTTTCACCATCATCCTACAATCTTTGAAATACACATACTGGTATCAAAAACATTCAATTATGCTCAACTAGTGATTTTTCCTTTCAACTTATGTCTCTGATACTTGAAATCACTTTGAATGATTGCAAATAATAAGTATATCATATACGAAAAATATTCAAACTCACTGTTGACCAGCTACAACAGAACCTATGTTACTGTATGATATGACAAATGAAAAGTAATGCAAAGTCGGATAAAGTTGCAAAATGAAATACTGATACTAGACAAATATCACAAGACACTTTAGAAGTATTTAAAGAAATATGGTATCGAGGTCAGAAATTATACACCATAGAATATACAGTATGAGAAGTTGACTTGGATGTCTCCACTGTGAGCGTCTTGTTTTGAAAAGGAGATTTATCATGTTTTTGAAGGCCTATATGTTTGGATTAGATCATTAATTAAAAGCTCTGCGCTTTGTGAAAACAACATTTGGAGATGAAATATATGGGGACTGGGTGTTGTTCGACATTTTTTCAATAATTTAGTGCAGATATGAAACATGACTTTTGGTACCAACACTAAAATAAAACTGTCTTTTGATCCTTTCCTTTGAGAAATATACTGTATATATATATATATATACATTTAATATATTCACAGATTTTAGTTTGGTTTTTGTTGTTACTACTTCAATTTTTTGTATCCAAACATGTCAAAAATATAACTCCTTGTCCCTTAATGTGTGACACATTTTGTTTGTCTGATATTCCCAGGCCCTATCTGAAGCCAACAAGAACAGACAAGAAAAAAGAGAGAGGAAAGTCCAGACAGAAGACAAGTGGAGCCATCAGAGCTGCGTATGTTGAATATTCAGTACACACATTTATTAATATATATTTATATATATTTTAATCTCAGTTATAAGCCTTACATTGAAATTCTGTTAGTATTTTCCAGATACCATCAACTTCAGATGGGAACAGAAACTAGCTTATGTGGTCTACATTAGTACTGAAGGACAATTTGTTTTACAGCCACAGCAGTCAAGGTCTCCCTCATGCACACACACACACACACACACACACACACACACACACACACACACACACACACACACACACACACACACACACACACACACACACACAGCCCTAGGACTCACGCCTGTGTAGAAAGACCAATTAGCTTCATGATAACAGTATGTAGCAACTATTTCGTTGCTGTGATAAGTTATATTACATAATTCACAACACAGGCTTTTAAAAAGGTCAGTTCAAGGTCAATAAAAAAACATTTTGAAGTAACCTTTTACACTGTAATCTTAGAGGAACAGGTGAGTTTGAGCTTTCAGTGTCTGCTCTGTTTTTGATTCCCATGATTCAGTCCTGAGCAGCGAAGGATGAAAGAGTCTGGTCTCTTTTTCCATCTGCTTCCTCTTCACTTTGCTGTCAGTCATTTCCGGCACCCGGGGGGCCAGAGGTGACTCGGTTTGGGTGTGATGTCCCTTAGCACCCATCCATCACTCAGAACAGGCTTTATTCAGACTCTGGCAGGGGTGAAATTTGTGTAATTTGCTCCCAAATGCCACCTCCTCTTTCCATGCCAGCGGCAGGCGTGGTCATCGGGGTCTGGACAAAGATTGCCTCTCTCTGCCTCATTAAGTAACTTCATTAAAGCCGCCAGCTTCCCGGGAAGACTGAGACAGAACCAGCTCCAGTTAATGGACCAACTGATGCAGGCAACTTTCTCAGACTCGGAGAAAAAGTACAGAGCGTCAGGAGGAGAAACTGAAAGCCTCATGTGACTATTGCCATGGTGACGAACAGAAGCACAGAAAGACAAAGAGCAGAAAGTTTGTCATCAGCAAAGGAAACAGTATCTCACATTAGTCACACATCTCCCACACACACTACATTTTTGGGGGGTTTGTTTCAGTCTGGCACTGCATGTTTAAACAAGCTGTGCATTTCATTTTTAGCAGCGTGTTGCAGGATCAATAGCAAAATCTTTTTAGACCCTGAATTGATTCTGGAGCGTGGCTACCAGTCCGTCGATGTGTCGGTCCTCCACCTATTGCATGGATTGTCATGAGGTGTACAGACTTTCATTGTCCCCTCAGATGAAGACCTTACATTCATTCTGCAGCTAACCACACTGTTTCTACATCCCTCTTCCTTCCATCCAGGACCCATGCTCCCCCAACTCTTCCTCCCCCATCCACTCCTCCTCCCCCACCACCTCCTCCTCCATCACATCCGCCAACCAGCCTTACTCCGTCACCATCTCCGAGGCCTCGTTGCCGCCCCTGCAGAGGGAGGAAGTGGGCACTGGATGCGACGTCTTGTCAGTGCCGCTGCACCATCAGAGCTGAGAGCTGCAGTCGGAAAGAGCGTACGCTCAACCCTCGCCGCTGTAGGTCAGTTTACGCGCAACCAAAACAAACAAAGACATCACTCAGAACTCAGAAAATATAATTCTGTTTAATTGTGTTTGAACAATACTCAAACTCAAATACAACAATACACAGGCTATACTGCATCTGTCTGTCTCTGGTACAAATTGAAGATGTGTGTGTCCGATTCAGGGTATTCACTATATACTATACTCTTCAGTGGCTGTAACTCAAGTTGTAGAGTGAGTTGACTAGTTTTTGTAGCGTTGGTGCTGATTTCACAGTGCCGTAACCTTACATTGCCCCCAGAGTGAGTATATTTGATTTATAAAATGTATGTTGTGTTGGACAATATCGTCAGGAAAAAGGAAATGTACATGGTCATTGTATCCACCTTAGAATCCACCGTGCATGTGTGAATCAGCCCTGAACCTGTCAAAAACGATTTAATCTAAAACCTTCTTCTCTTTAATGTTTACTGTTCCAGGTGTGATGCCATGAGGACTTGATGTGTCTGCTCACTTTCTTTTCACCTCCTTCTTTCCACCCACCCCTGTTGATTCATCGCCCACTCTCAGCATCAGTGCCACGGAGCATACAGATGCTTGGACATCCAATAACTTCAGACTGAAGGAAATATTAACGGAAGCACACAAAGAACATGTAGCAGCGCTCTTAGTTAAGCAACAAGTGCAAGCATTACAGCCGGAATATAGATCTATGTATGCATGTGCAGCCAAACATCTTACCACTTCCTCTGCTTCTGTGGCAAAGCTTTTGTCAGTCCACATGAACATGCGTGTCCAGACATGTAGAGGCACAGACACGTCCCATGTGTGGAGGGATGAGGTGGCAGCTTAATGGCAACTTTGAGAGACGTGGATTTCAGAAAACTTCTGTCTTGGTGGACAAAATCACTCGAACTCCCGCTCTGCTGTGATTTGGAGGTTCTTTAGGTCTGAACTTTTGATACAAGAGAGCAGTGGAAACTTGACTGATTATACAAGCACCATGGATATGACGTCGATCGGTCGCAAGAGTCCAACGTGTTGACACTTCACGGGAAGTTGTGATTTTGTTGAGATGTATTCCAGGGTGAAGTCAAGGCCAATTTTTCTGTGGAGGATTTGAAAAGCAACAGCAACAGATTATAGATGGACACGTCCACATTCAGACATACCAGAAGGACACAGGACATGCACATGAACTGGCACCCCAGTGTGCGTGGACCTATAGTTGAGCTGAATGCTGGGATGGAGAATATCTGTGTGGTCTCCCCACTGAAAGACCCAGATGGGATATCCCTGCAGCCGTTCTCTCTCATTCAAAGCGTATGACCACGGGCTGGCTCTCCAAGCCGCTTTCCAGCATTTGTTTAATTTGGGTCTTTTGTCTCCATCTTCCCTTGGCTCCTGGATTGAAAGCAGCCGCTTTGCCTCTCTTTGGCTCTCTTTTAGGCAGTGAGGAGAATGACAATAATGAGGCCTGGCGGCTGTCCACTGCTTCACACACAAACATTCACACTTATAATACTAGGAACACAAACGACACTGCAAATGCAGACACACACAACCTCACTCACTCTGTGCTATAGCAGGCACACATACATTCATATTTACACACACACGCAATGTGAAATTAATGCAGGTAGCCATAAGCATTTGTTCGTGCCACACCAAGTGTGCAAATATACACATGTTAGTTGTTTATATTTGCAATTTACTGCAAAGTCTTCATTTAATATTGTATTATATGCCTCTGTTTTATATTTTATTATAATTCTGTCAAGTTGATTGCAAATTCTATATTGTAGAATGTGAGTCTTTGTTTTGTTTGTTCATCTTTAATCCGTCTGCATGAAAGAGTCACGCTGGGTGGCCGTCTATGTATACAGTCAGCATTTAAACCGATACCCAAATGTATTGAATTTAAACAGACACGGCTCACACAGGCCACAAATGGGAGACTATATACATTATAATGTGTAATTCAAACAATCAGCAGGGCGGTGTTGTCCGCAGTACATAGAAACCAAGCAAATAGCCGTTCCCAGTGCAGTGAACGAAAACATGGCTGTTTTTGTTGCATGTGAGAGCCGGGATGGAAAGAGCATTATTCATTTGGAACATAACTTGTTTGTATTCTGACCGAATCTCACGGTTTAACTCCATGTTAGTTCATGACTGCTTGGCCGTTGGGTGGGAACCTTGATTTGGTTTCAGAAAGGACGAGGTCTTGAGCAGCTTGTCAGTCAGCGTGACGGGCTAAAGCCAGAGCTCAGAGCACCCATTATGACGGGTCATGGAGTTTAAACCCATCTTTTGACACTCATTCAGGCACTTTGTCCTTGGCAAAAATTCCTGAGAACATTTTACCAGTGACATCTTATCATCATGACAAACGGTAGCTTTGAAATTCCATAATTAATGTCTTTAGGATTTATACGATCCTGCTGATTAAAACAGTTCAGAGGCTGAATCATTTGTGTGTCAGCCTTGAGCTAAAGAACTTTGTTTCAGTGGCTGATGTGATAAGCTCTGTATTTATACTCTCCTGAGATGAGATTATTTTTCCATGCTTGAGTCCATTGTTCAGTGTTTGTTATTCCTATCAATCAATGCTTCAATCACTACCTCTATATCACAACATATTAATGACCAAGTATTAGAGCCTTGTTGTTACTTTCTCTTGTGTTATTTCATACCTCTTTTAAGATAATATGGTTTTTATTTACATTTAGCAATAAGCACAGTCTAATGTAGATATGTGGAGCTGCAGCAGATCTGTAGTGATAATTACTGGTTTAGAGGAACCTATAGGAGTTGTATGTGTGCGTCTTAATAAGCAGATGGGAGGCATTTTTCATATGAGGAGAACTGAACTGGTACTCTGAGTACAGACCAGACACTGTGTGATAATGTGGAACAGGAGAAGGTCCCCCAAAGCGTTTGTAGCCTCAAACTACTGGTGATGTTGAAGTCTAGGCTTTTTGGGAAATACACAAATTCCCCTTCTTGCTTGGAGTTAGAAAAGAAGATCGATACCACACTCACGTCTGTACAATATGAAGCTGGAGCCAGCAACCCGTTATCTTAGCTTAGCATAAAGACTGGAAACAGGGGGAAACAGCTAGCCTCAATTATTTTCCAATTTTCTAGCCTTCATTTCTGGATAATGTTGCGTTTTGGGGACAAATGTTTTGGGGAACCTAAGAGTCCCTGAACCTCAGTACAGATTGCACTCATGTTTCAGATTGTAAAGCACATACTTTAAATACTAAAAACAACACCTAAAGGAGCAAATGGACTCAGATCGAAAAGCTCTACTCATGCAGACATGTACGACATATCAAAGACATTCCACCTAAAAGAGTTGTGGCGCTGAGATCTCTTTTCTTAGGGCCTCTGGGGCTCTAGTGTTTACTTCCTGTTACCAAATGATCTTATTTCAAAGTACAAATTCTGAACAATAAACGCGACAACAGCAAATTGCCTTCAGAAAGCTGAAAGGGAGACCAGGCTTCCCACGTACTAAGGCTGAGTCCGGGTCTGAATCCAACCCACGGCCATTTGCCGCAGGTCGTCTCCGTTCTCTCCACCCTCAGCTATCAAAGAAAAAACATGCCCCCGAAACATTATCTTCAAAAAAGAAAGCATTAGTATCTGCTGTTGCCTCCCATTATTTCAACGTCACAACTCTTTAAGATGTACAACTTGGACATATTAATATCCTACTCAAATGTCCTGATCCTGTGTCAGTATCAAACATCAGTGTGCTTTGTATCTGCACAGTCTACATTGTACCGTAAAGGTAGCCCTGTTCTAGCCTCCAGTGTCTTAGCCTATAGAGACCCCTTACTAAACTATATAACATTTTATAATCTCTAACCAGACCTTGTGTATGACGTAGTGCATACTTTAGAGATGTATTTGTAACTTCATGTTAGCTATACCTTGCAATGAATCTCTTCGCTGCCAGTACATTGTACTACTGTAGCCTATGTATAAAGAAAACACTCTTTTTTTGCTGCTACACCATTTGTGCCCTTTTATGATGTCTTTGTAGAAAACAATGCAGTCTTATCTTGTATTAGAATATAAATGCCAATTAATTAATTAATTCAATGTCTACATAGAAGTCTATACTACATCGTCAAATATATTGAAAATGATACCAGGATACAACCGTGATGTTACATATATTATTAAAGGAAATGTCTTATTTTTCGTATAAACCTCTTGTTTTCTTCCTGTCACTGTTTATCCACTCTAACGTCCATCTGCTCTGACGTCATCGCCCCCATCTCTTTGTTTTAATCTCTCCTTTGACATAATGAAAGGTAAACAGACACTTTTGATTACAGTGACACCATGGGAGTCGGGTACAGACAAAGTGCGTGTGTGATGTGTTTTGAGACATAATATTGTTCCTTCTCCTACTCTCGTTTATACTGCTGAGTCAGAAGCTGGTCGAGTACAAAGGTGTGCAGCCCCACACAAACGTTAATTTACTCAAGGGCAGTCTCTTGAACTTACTTAATACTTCTACTCCACTACAATTCAGAGCCAAATGTACTTTTTATTTATTTGAGAGCTATTGCTACTCGTTACTTTGCAAATTAAGATTTTACATACAAAACGCATGACCAGTTCAACTTAAATTTAACTTTAAATGTGTTTTACAGCCGGGTGAAACGTGGGCTCAGACATACATACATAAAACAGGATCAAATAGAGAAAACATATGGTAAAATAAATGCTAAAACTCACATAAAAGCTCACATAAAACAATGTGGATCATGTGACAAACCTGGAGTACATCCATCCGTTATAATCCTCACAAATAAAATGTATTTATTTCTGTAGATTAAAGAAAACCAACAGTATGGTAAAACATCTAAGCCTAATAAGACAGTTATGTAATATATCATGTTTTAACATTTGCAGGGGTCATTCGGCTTTCAAGATTATGACTAAAACATGTATTTATTGGTGCAGGTTATTTTTACATCATGGCGTTACTTCTTTTACTTAAAATGAGAATATGGGATTAAAAAAAAGATCAAAAGTTCAATTCATAAGCACTAATTGCTTAGTTTATTACACTCAGGGGTTTTGCCACTGTATGCCGGTATGACCAGTAGGTTATGGCGCTAATGAGCAAACTTTAGAAAGATATTTTTATGGAACTGAGTTGTTTCACTCTCTACTTTTGCTATTTTTACCCTATTTTCAGCAGTTACCCCAAATTGCCAGTTGTGGCCATAATGGTTGCTGTTCAAAAAGTTTCAGTGTGGTTTGTGTTTCTGTGAGAGATACAGCGTCTTGGAGATTACGTTTATGTCTGTGTGTTCTGTGCATTGGCACTGTGGCTGTTATCCCCCTGGCATGGATTATGATGGATATGACTATACAGTAATGATGATGACGAAAGTGGCTGGCAATATGATGTTTGTTCCCAAATTATCACCTCACGTTACAGAGCAGACTTTAGACCAAAGGACGAGTGATATGTTAATGACTATGCCTATTTGTAGTAGCTATAAATTGATAAGCTTCCATGACAGTATTATTGTGCTATAATGATTGATGGCGTCGTATTAGCAGCAGGCCATCGGTACTCTTTACAGAGTGTGAAAAAGAGAGGAGAGGATGAAAGAGGAGAGGAAAGAGGAGCTAAATGCTGCTTCCAACCTATCTGTCTGGAAGGGCATCATGCCAGTACTAAATATAGCTGCAAGATTAGGGAGACAGAGAGAGAGAGAGAAAGAGAAAAGGACACAGTGAGTCATCCATCACGATACAGAAAAGATGCCTTTAGTCCAAAATCTGCTTTTTAAAGCTCTGTGCACGTCAGAAACCCCCAAAAATATTTCATCATACGGGTGAATAAAAATGGAGAGGCAGAAACGCTGCACAGACTTTCATGTGGGTCTTTGACTATTCATCATTACGTTCTCATACATTTCATGCATTCATTTGACTTCCTGTGTATATTCAACCAGTAAGCTCACATGTATCCCTCTACACCCTCTCACTCCATCCATCTCCCTCTGCACCTCTCAGTCTTTGCGCTTGTATCAGGACTTCCTGTATTTTTCCACCTTGCTCTCTCTGCGTTCAGAGCCATGTTTTTCTAATAACTAGCTGCGGTGTCCTCCCTGCTTTTGTAGCAGCAGCTGTGTTGAAGCAGGTACTGGACGCTATCTGGCCTGCAAGTGTGTTTTGTTAGATGATATCAGCACCCCTGTGTGTGTGTGTGTGTGAGAGTGAGAGAGACAGAGATAAAAGACTAGGAGGGAAAGAGAGAGAATATGTGCAGTGCAAAGACAAATCACGTGAGTTCGCTGGTTTCTGCTAAACTGACAGGAAAGCGAGTGTTTTTTAGCCTCTCGTGAATACAAAGAACTTTTTTATTTTACAAAATAAACAAACAGTGTTATCTGCAACCGAAACATGGATCCAACGACCTCGTCTGTCTCAGTCCACTGAAGGACATCAACCTTGATAAAAGATTTACGGCTCCTGTTACTACATGGGAAACCAGCATCTGAAAAGACCCCCCAAAAAATCAATAGTTTTGCTCTATTGTCATGACCACAATTAAGTCTAGTTTTGCCAAAGTGTGTTGTGCAACATTCACAACATAAATGTAAGAATTCAAAATATATTTTTTTTAAAACAAGACAACAACTGGTTTCAACATAAACACACTGACATACATGATTTAATTTAGTGTGAGACGACACTAATGCACAGCTGTGTGTATGTGTGCTAATGTCAACATGCTGCTGTAACATGCTCACAATGACAATGTTCAGAAGCCAACGTTTAGCAGTTATGATGTGAACCATGTCGGTACACCGTTTCATGGCTAGTGGACCGCCTCAACCAACCGACATAGTTATGGATAAAAATATATGATTTCATTATTTTAAATCCCGTATTAGTCTCACAGTGGGTAAATGTATTCTCTGCATTTTAACCCATCCTTAGTAGTTAAGGAGCAGTGGGCAGCCGGTTCAGAGGCTTGCTCAAGGACACCTCGACATGCAAACTATGTGGAGACCAGGGATCGAACCGGCTACCTTGTGGTTTCAGGACAACCACTCATCCCATGAGCTACAGCTGATGAAATGAGACTTAGTTTAACAATGTAAGGCAATGCACATAAAGAAAAGAGATAAAAATTAGAAACTGTTCTGTTCCGTTCTGATGTTTGTCAAAGAGATCAAAAATGTGTGAAAGCATGGAGGTAGGTGTTTCAGAGGAAGAGATAAGTATGGTAGATTATAGTGAGGTATAAAAGGTGAAAGGGAGTGTAGATGAGGGGTGGTGCAGGGGATAGGGGGCGGGTGAAGGGATTTTGTGGTTGGGGTCTAGCAGGCAAGGAGGCGAAGGCATAGCTGTGGTCTGGGCGTGCTGGAGCCCGTCAGGCGGAGGATGCGGGTACCAGTAGGAGTCAGAGGAGATCAGAGAGCCGGCTGGATGTTATCTCTCTGTCCATACCATACCTGCAGGTCGACTCACCTGAGCCGGCAGCCAATCACATCCTCTGTCTGTCTGTCTGTCTGTCTGTCTGTTCATTCCTCCTCTGATCCCTCTCAAAAAACTCAAAGGTTCAGTTCTACATCAGCATAACATCACTAATGACACATCTTGTTTTGGTTCAGAAGGCGTCAGCTTGAAGTGACCGATTGATCATTTTGTTCCTCTTATTCTATAAGTGCACTTATATGTTTCTCCGTTAATAATTTAGGTTTAATAGCATACAGTATTACTGTGCATTGTTTTATCCACCATTAGGCTCCAACATGCTTGTATTTATCTTGTAGAGAATGCTCAAACCTACCACCTGAGAAATGTAAATCCTGATTAGACAAAATAATGCAATGCAATCTTTTCAGATTAATTAAATCAGAAAAGCGATCATCAATACTATTGGAATGCAATGCATTGTTATTTTTAATTTAGTAATACTATTTATTACAGGGTATCTTTTATAAACCACAATGTTCATGTAGCCTAGTTTAAAAAACTTTAAATTAGATATGTTTTACAGTCATAGTAATGTTTTTTTTTATTGTTGATACTAAATCAAAGGGTAAATCTGCAGTATATGTGACTCTAGAGTCTAGACAATGTGGATATGTATGCTGACAACTCCTGAAAACTGGAGTTAAATTCCTTGTATGCTGAAACAAATGTAGCAAATAAAGTTTTGATTCTACATCCTGTGGATGGTATTTCATCTCCCACTTAACTCTGGAGATGACAAAAGACCAAAGATGTTTATTTAGATGAGTGTTTTGAGGTGAGGAAAGAAGCTGACAAATGAACCATTTGAAACATGTACAACGTCTTGTGCTGCCGACTTGTGTTTGCCCAATGTCAAATACCAACATGGAAACTTGTTCTTTGAGGTTTTGTGCTACTGGCAAGGCTGGCTCGGGGGCCCAGACCCCGAAACCCCAAAGACCACAAAGCTTCAGGTGAAAGTCCACTGTTTGGCAAGGGATTGTTGCTTTGTTTGGGAATACAGGAAAATATACTTCTTCAGCACACAAAACTGCCATTAGAACCTGATCTTGAGAGCTAGTTTTAAGACCTTAATCATTTCAGTTTATACTGCCCTTACATGTTATATCTACTCACCTGGCAATATGTAATTTTCCAGCACAGGGACTATATCTGTGCAGAAATGGGCCTATAGCTACTATTATTCACTCAGAGGTTAATTTGGCCATCATTCTAGGATTTAAAGACACCATTGCATAATAAAAAATTAGGCCACCATCACAATAAAAGTGGCCAATTTAAATCTTGTAAGTGCTGTTTGACTCGGAATCCTTTAATTTGTTGATAATAATTTAGGTTGGCTATTTATTTCATTGGTTTTCTGGTTATAAGATTATATTGTATTCTTCCTGTTTTATACTTTATTGTGACATTTTGTACTGTCCTCCTTTCTTACTTACATATAAATTAAATAATGTACATACATGACGCTAAACTACAAACAGGAGGTGTGGCGCCCCCTGGCGGTGACGCGTTGTACCGCAGGGGTTTTCATCCTTGGTAAAGCAGACGTGGCAGTGACGTCAGTGCCGGAAACTACCCGGATCGGAACTTTAACTCCTGGGTTGATTAGTTTAAACCAGAAACGTCGAGGGCTCCCGAAATATGATGTAATGTCGATTCAAGTGAGTAGGAACTGATCGTTTTGCGTCTTTTAAATCAGATGTAACGTCGCATGTTGAGTTTAGGTCGAATTGAACAAGATAGAGCAGGTGAGACCGTATGGAGAACCCGGTTAGCTCTCTGAAGCTAACGTTAACGTTAACCGGTCAGGCCGTGATCAGCTGTGTGTCGCGATGGACGGCCTTTACTCGCAGAGAGCTATTGTTACCTCATGATGTCTGTATTTAACTCACCTGGCGCCTTATTTGTGAGCTGTGGCAGTCATGTGTCATGTATTGTCTGTTTATTGCGGTTCAGTCGATCTCCTGCTGTTAGCTAACGGCTAACTAACGTAAAACCTCAAACTGTGTTTATTTATCAGCTAACTAGCGTTAACGGCTACATTATAAACTGTTTATTTATCAGTTACATTATAAACTGTTTATTTATCAGTTACATTATACACTGTTTATTAATCAGCTAACTACATTTCAAACTGTCAGCTCACGAGTTGTTTTCTTTTCCCGTTACTGCAGACATGTGTGTACATATGCCCATGAAGGATACCTCACCTTGGATGTGAGTTTTGGGAGGTCTTCCTATTTATCGACCACACAGACCAGAGGGAAAGGGACCCGGTAGTCCCAGGTTCGAGAGCCGGCTAGTGACCCTTTACCGGCGGCAGGATGACGTGCCGTGACCGTACCCTCGAGTTCCAGTCCGCCTGTAAATCTCTCCAGGGCAGACCGGTGTGTTGACGCATCACAGCACAATAACTGATCACTTTATGTAACATAAGGCATTTCCCCCAACTGTACAACATGCACATTACAATTATGTGTGTTATCACTGTAGTTTTTTTGTAGCTCAGATGAATTTGTGTTTGGTGACTTTTGCTTTTAGTTTCTTGTTTACTTCCCCCTCTGTGTCTAGTTTTGGTTCCATATTGCAATAGATGGATAGATAGTGAATGTTCCACTCAGTGCACATTGTTGTCACAGTTCTTTGGCTAAAAGACAAGCCAAGGGAATTATTATTAAACTTGCTTGTTTATCGTTATCTGATATGTTTTTAAACCCTCAAATGTCACCATTGTAACAGCCTAAATATTACAGTGTCGAATGGACTATAATCAGAGGTTACCAGTGCTCTCAGTGAAGCCATAAACATTTTAGTTACATTATTTGACGGAAGGCAGGGTGTGATCAGTAAATAATTGGAATTTGAACCAAATAATTGACTACAATGTTTAGTCTGTCAATAAGTTGGACTAAATTAATTCCCTGTCACTTGATCAATTGATTACTCCTAAATCAATGTTGAGGATTTCTGCAGCCATATTTTCACAGTTACTCCTTGATTGTATCTCCAATCGTATTTCATACTTCTCTCTCTCTCTCTCTCGCTCTCTCCCTCCTGGCAGAATGGAGTCCAGCCCAGTAAACCAATTCTCAGCGCTCTCAGGCAGCGCAGTGACTTCACAGTTATGGCCAAGTAAGTATTCTTACGTCTTTCACCAGCTCATACATATTTGCTCTTTGTTCTTTTATGATGATTTGGGGTGTTGCAATATTTGCGTTTGCACATTCTCACCTCCTCATCCTTAATGTTTGGCAGAGCAGGGAGGCACAGAGATGAAATTGATAGAATCTCATTCCCTCTAAGAATGTAAACAAGCGTATTCAACAACGTGTTATAGTACTCCTTTTGGTATGTGTATGACAAAGAAGGCTACATTTTTGTTTGTTTCCTTGTAGGAGAATTGGAAAAGACTTGAGCAATACATTTGCCAAACTGGAAAAGCTCACTATTTGTAAGTGTTCCTTTTTTAATGTTATTTTAGCCTAAATCATCTATTTTTGTGTCATACTGTTCAAAGTGCTGATTCTTCATGCTGTTATGTTTTAGTGGCAAAAAGAAAATCTCTATTTGACGACAAGGCAGTGGAGATCGAGGAGCTAACGTACATCATTAAACAAGTAAGTTGAATTGTTAAAATCCCATGAAATGTGGTTTTGCAAACATGTACATTATTTATAAATAGTGCAGCAACATTTAATCCTATATTATCTTGTAAAACTATACACCCTGTTTTCTATCTCTCTTTTTAGGACATCAACAGTCTAAACAAACAGATTGCACAGCTGCAAGACTTGGTGAGGTCCCGCGGAGCTCCAGGTGGCCGACACATCCAAACCCACTCTAACACTATAGTGGTGTCATTACAGGTAATTAAATACTTAAAAAAATGTTTACAAATAAATTGTGTGAAATCTCCTATATAATGGCATCATAAAATGTTTTTAGATTTCTTGTTCACATATTGGTGCTCTGTAACAATTATACACGGATGAATAAAGCTGCACTTTATTGAACCCTTCTGTATCTTTTGTTTTCTACAGTCCAAACTGGCTTCAATGTCCAATGACTTTAAGTCAGTCCTAGAAGTCAGAACAGAGGTGAGAGATGTTTGTCATACTTGTATCATCTATCAAGGCAGACAAAACAAAAAGGTTTTGAATCGGGTACAGGTTTCTTCTCTTCTCAGCCGTGTTTACCTCCTCCATCATTTGTCCCTTTTCCTGTAGAACCTGAAGCAGCAACGCAGCAGGAGAGAGCAGTTCTCCCAGCCCCCAGTCTCGTCTTCTCCTCTGATGGCCAACAACTTCAGTAAGTCTGTCCACATCTTAGCTTCACACTAGGATTTTACAAGGGTCTCGCAGTAAAGTAATGGCACCAACCGGGCCAAGGCGGCATGATGTTGCAGCTTCATAAGGGCGTGTTCACTCTTTACTGATTATTGTTTGTGGGAAAAGTTTTGCCTCAGCCACATTTTGTGCTGATTAAACACCTAACGCAGCAGTATCTCATTCAAGTCCCAACCTAAAAATCTCTTCAAACATGAAAGGTACCCGTTTCATACCAACTGGTGTAACCTTAACGTGCAGGACAAATTATATCCTGCTCATCTTTTCTTTATTTTCCTTTTTATTTATTTTTTACATTTCCCAATTTTGAAAATCAATTATTACCTAAAACATCGCCTGCTCAACATCTCTTCATCTCACATGAACATTTTTTCAAAAAGAGTAATAGAGTGAACACACCTTTTTGTTGAGTATTTGTTTTGGCTTAGAGGCAAACCTCTTCATGTCTGGCTCCTGCTCAGTTTACCTATATATATATATATATATATATATATATATATATATATATATATATATATATATATATATATATATATATATATATATATATATATATATATATATATATATATATATATATATATATATATTTTTTTTTTTTTAAATAGACAAATGTTGTCCTTTTTAGTGATCACAGATGCTTCCTCTAGGGGCGTTTACACTGCCAGTGAAACGTTTATGAACAGGTTACATTTCACCGTTTTTGGTAAAACCGCAAACATTGTGCTCACTGTTACCTACAATAAATTATAGGTAGCAAATTGATGTGTGAATTAAAAATGTTTATAATATTATATTTGTATTTTTAATTATATTTGTAATAACCAACAAATAATTGAAAAGGAGTTTGAAAGGAGAGACAACATTAGAATATAACAGTCTAGCCTTAACGGGTTGACCTGTCCCACCTTTTTAATAATATATAGATGATGCTCGAAGTGCTTGTCAGAAACGGTTACTGTTCATGAATATAAATGTTTACATCTTTGGAACACTTTGAGGCAAATTTGCTCATTTAAAAAGTTATTGTATACTAATTTTAAGATATCCTGACTATAGCTTATTCATCATGAGCAAATTACTTGAAATTTAGCTACGAATGCCATAGATTTACAGCAAGATTTTGACTAGCAGTGTTCTTTTCTAACAGCTGTTGTGATTGGGAACTGATCGAAGTCCTTGTGAATGATAATTATTGTATTTGGTCATCTATAATGCAAAAATTAAAAAATATTTTAGGGAGCCGCAAAAAAGGGGCCCAGGAGCCGCATGCAGCTCGTGAGCCACGCAATGGTTACCAGGGCAATACAACCTCAAATTTAAAAGGTATTTCCCTGGAACGCCTGACTCTCCCAGTGGGTATAACTAGCCACTGTATGTGCCCGCTGTTCTTTTTGTTTTCCCCCTCTACCATTGAGGATCTCTGTCTGATCTTGTTAAACATGTGTGTGTGTTTTGCTTGTTGTCTCCCTTCAGAGAGCTCGGTCCTGATGCAGGATGAGTCCAGGAGTTTGGGCGACGTAGCTATCAATATGGATTCTCAGACCAATCCCCTGCAACTCCAGCTTATTGATGAGCAGGTAGACTGCTGGTGTATGATTGTAAAAGTCAGGCAGATATAGAGGAATATGTGCGAGCACAAATTGTTGTAAAAATATTAGTTATGGTTCATTTTTAAGTTAGTCGATGCGCATTGTTGTCACTATTAGTAGAACATTTATCAAAAATATTGGACTAAATCTAACTTGATGGATAAACTGTGCTGTATGTGGCCCTTATTGAGATCTTGCTGGCTGTGCCATTACAGGACTCATACATCCAGAGCCGCGCAGACACCATGCAGAACATTGAGAGCACCATTGTGGAGCTGGGCTCGATATTCCAGCAGCTGGCACACATGGTCAAGGAGCAAGAGGAGACCATTCAGAGGTTAGACGGAGCAAGAATTGGGGGGGATGATCGAGCGAGCGAACTAGCAATTATCCCAAAATGTTAAACTACTCTTTTAATAAACAAGCAATAGGAAACAGGAAACTGTGAGCTAAGAAGGGAAGTGCTGCTAGAATTTGGGTGGTGACCATCTTAATTGACTTCATGCCGAATTCAGTTGCTTGTGATCAATTCACATTGATATATTTCACTGAATGGACTCTTATAGGTGTGTGCGTGCGTGTGCGTGTGCGTGCGTGTGCGTGCGTGCGTGTGCGTGCGTGCGTGTGTGTGTGCGTGTGTGTAACCGGAACTGACTGGTCTGATAGTTAAGATAATTGCCATATGTTTAAAAACTGAACCTCCTGTCGTCCTTCCCTCACAGGATCGACGCTAACGTGGAAGACACGCAGCTTAATGTTGAGTCCGCCCACACAGAGATCCTCAAATACTTCCAGTCAGTCTCCTCCAACCGCTGGCTGATGATCAAGATCTTTCTCGTCCTCATTGTCTTTTTCATCGTCTTTGTTGTCTTCTTCGCTTGAAGAAAAGGGAAGCAGCTGAGAGGAGGGAAAAAGCACAATGAACGAGGTGAAGTGAAACTAAAGCCGGACTAAGACGACATGTCCAGACAACGTATTTAAAGGACAGACTTCACTTTCAAAGTGACACTTTGATGGAGGCCTGGGGAGCCGCTCACATTCATTAAACAGACTTTCCGGTTATTCCCAAGCCACGGACTCTTGATCTTAATTCGACCATTCAGTGAAGAATGAAGATGTCGAATTCTGTCCAAATGAAAGAATAAATTATCTAAAATCCCCACTTTGTATAGAGAGAGAGAGGGAGCAAAAGGTTGCTCAGTATTGTACTTTGACCAATTTATTCATAAACATTTAATCAAAATGCCTATAATTTAATGGTTTGATTCTGCAAACTGTCTTTAACTTTGATTTTCTTGTTTACCCCACGTCATCTACTATTATGATTATTATCATAATACTAATTGTATAATAATCATACTATTTCAAAGCCAAACAACAGAACTTTTATCCTCAGATAATTTTGCTTCTTAGTTTACTTACCTATTATTGAAGAGCATGACTGTGACCTTCTTTATCAACAATTCATCACTTTTTTTTCTTATTCTGTTGTGTTTTCTAACTTTATTTGCCAAATGGGTACTCGTATAGAACTGTGACACAAACAAAGACGCGTAGTGTGGTCCAGCATTTCGAGTCCGGAAGGCACAAGAAGTTACAGACAGCTGAGGGGACTTTTGCTGGTGGTATTCGGATACAAGCTGTACGAAATCACAAGATACGTCACAAAACAGTTTCATATGAAACAGTTTGGTTGTTCGCCTTTGGGCAGGTTGAAAAAGTTAAAACCTCGCACATTAAGTGCTGCGGAAAGATTTCAGCGTATGAGTCAAGTATCCGACGGGTCCAGGTTTGACATCAGTGCTTATGAAGGGGTCAGGCTGGCTGGTTGAGTCACTTCATTAGAGCCTCTGCAATCAGCCAGATTCCCTGGAAGTGTCTGGTTGGATGCCACTGTTGTAGTAGCTTGCCCTCTTAATCTTTCTAAACCTATCGGACGTTACTATAAATGACCATAGCTTTTTAAAAAGAAAGAGAAAACATTCTTCCTATTTTTTTTCCCTGTCTGTTCTTTTTTAGCCAAATGCCTTGACTTCAGTGTATAAAGTGCAAATAGTGATAATGATGTATTGATAAGAAAGTGCATATTAATAAAATGATAATGGGGTGCTGGCATTCATGGCTGAGATTTTCTTGGGATAAGAGGATTAGTCGGCAGTGATATAATTAGCCATGCTGGGAGGCTAAGATTAGCTAAAAGAGATGTGCTAAGCAGGTGCAGCTTTGTATGACATAATTCAACATATTTACACCAGAAACACACGTAGTACTTATATTTATTTACAGGCCCCAGACATTTTTACATATAAATATGTAACTTTCTCAACCACAATAAGGTGATAAAGGTCTTTGTATCTTTCATTCCTTTTGTTAAAAGGCGTCAAGGCTTCTAGACTTAAAAAATGTAGACATACACATAAACGGGCAAAAATGCAAGAGTAACATTTAGTCTCAAATGCTACACAACTGTATCTAAACAAAAACACATCTTTGTGAGGGGAAACATGTATTAACCGCATAGAAATAATGACAACACTGTATATTTATACCCCCAAATACAGATCATATTCACAATAAAAAAAAGATTACAGAAGATTCTAGTTTCCTGCTTGCAAGGATACTGCAAATACCAGCTGTCCTGTCTGTTGCATGACATGTTTTTAAAGGGTCAGTTCATTTGTTTTTAAGGATACCTGAAGCATGTAACGGTCAGCAACTCAAAATGTTCTACTCAACTAAACCGCATGCAGCATATTTTAGTTATTAACCATATTAGTGGTGTGGCTCTATGACTATTTATATCTATATCACAGCTACTAAAGGATGGATTGCAGACATCCATGGTCCCCAGACAATGTCCTAATGATTTTGATGATCCTCTGACATTTCCTCTTGCCAACCAGTAGGTTGACGTTTATCATTCCCATCAGCCTTTAGCTGTACTCCGTGTTTAGTGCAAATTAGCAAATATTAGCTAAACTAAGATGGTGAACATGGGAAACATTATATGACTGTACAGCCTCACAGAGCTCCTCGCATGACTGTCGACTCTTAGTCTTGTTGCTGTCAGCACAAATAAATGCTAATCACATGTTTCAGAATCTTAAAACCAAAACAGCGATGCTTTCGGGATGAGCTAGAGACTTCAAGTTCATTAGCAATTAGACCGGCTTCCTGAAAGTGAAGAAATCTTCCTAAGCTCACTCTGTAGCCTTATCTTCTGTTTTTGAAATGATTTGAAACAAGAAAAAACACTTCTCCCCATATTTACATTCAGCTGACCCATCTCTCTACTTTCCCTCCTCCTACACCTCATTTTCTCCTCCTATCAGAACTTCTCTATCGGTCCCTCCCACCATCCTCTCTGCATTGTCTCTCCCCTGACTCTCTCACCCCTGGGAACTCTGCTCCATGGGGCTGATCTCTGGCATGCTCCTGCTCCTTCCCTTCCTCGCCCTGGCCTTGATGGCCTCTTCCTCCCCTTCTCCATCCTCCTCCTCCTCGTCGGACCAATCCACCTGCTGCTCCAGATTCCCCCTGGAGCCTCTCATGTTGCCGCCCCTGAAGAGCTGACCTGTGCAGAACTTGCTGCGGAAGGTAACAAAAGACAGGCTCTTGCTGCGCTGCTGCTTCTCAAAGACGGCGTCCTGCGTCTGCAGGTCGTCATTTCCGTTCACCTCGTCCATGCAGTCGCGCAGCACTGAGCGAAACAGCCGGGGGACCTCGTGAACCTCGGGCTCCATCTGCGTCACCAGCCTCCTGAACCTGCAGTTGGAGCAAGAACCGTGATTATGCAAACAGCCTGATGTATAATAACACAAGCATTAACAGAGTAGTTTGACAAAAGAGAAGGGAGTTGTAGCCTCAAGAATGGTGGGCAGTGCAGTCTTTTTTTTAAAGGGTGCAGAATCCCTCGCTACGCCCCTGTTAGCAAAAACCTTGATTACACTGGTGCAAGGGGGATAACATAAAACCAGGACAATGTTGTTGAATAATAGAAAATGAAAGTGAACTAATTGCTTCACAGACTTTCAGCTTTAGACCTTTGTAATGCAAAAGCGGCAAAAACAGACATTTGAGCACGGTTTAAGATCTCTGGTTGGGATGTCATGTGTCGTCATCTGAGAGAAAGAATGGGTCTGGATCTGAAAGTATCGGCCTGATTTCCAAGATATAGTTAAGGGTGTTACAGGGATTATATTGAAACATTGCAGCTCGCTCTTCATCTGTTTCTTCTTCATATTCTATTTTCCAGCCTGTATTGTAGGCTCTTTGTCCAGCTTTACATCACACTGTTTCAGTCTGGCTCACTATTTCAATTTATTTTCCACCCAGTCAGTTTCTTCTATGTCCAACTCTCTCTGTGTCTCCCTGTCGGTCTCACCTGACGATCAGAGGGCCACACTGTGCGGGAGGGATCTTGACGCAGAGGTCCTGCAGCTCCAGCAGGTCTTTGGGGGTCAGCTCGTAGGGCTGTGGGGTCGGGGCGGTGGCCAGCCAGCTGTAGTCTGCTGTGGAGGAGGAGCTGCGACGGCGGCGGCGACCCTCCGTCGCCCGCTCCAAGCGGATGCGTTCAGTGCGCTTCACCATGGCCCCCAGCTCCAACATCAGAGTATTGGTCACCAACTCCTCAGAGCTGCGCTGGCCGGGCACTTTGGGCTCAAGGGAGAAAACAGCTGACCAAGGAAACATCTGGGACAGAGGAAAGGAAACATTAACATTTGCAGACCATTAAATACAACCTCAGCATTATTTTGTAAGCTTCGATAATCACACAGAAAACTCAAAAACACTGTATAACCTTTATGCCAGATAAATCCTTCAGTACAGTTCGTTCAAGTAAAACAGAACTCTCAATAATGTGAACGGCAAACAGCTGATCTAGCTGATCAATACAAACCAAGTTTTCTGAGGAAGAATATTATCACTTGTCATTCTCTTGCTATAAATGCTCTCATAGAAGTTTAACTTGTGCCTTACCGTCATGAAACTGGGTTTACAAAGCTGCAGTGTATTGTTGTCGGACAGAAATCCACCTGTTGCCTGGTAAAGCCTCTGCTAGCAGCCAGATGAACAGCAGGTCTCTATGAGCTTGTGACATTCAAAAAGGGTAAAAACTCCTGGGACTCCAGCTGGCGGCACACAGCTACCTGACTGCCTTGCTACCTTTGACGGTCCTTGGCAGATAGGGTGTGTACTTCAGTGAGGAGCCCGTGGACTGTGTGTGTGAGTTTGGGATTGAGAATAAATGTAATCCTGTATTAATAATGAGCGAGTTATGAGAGGAGCTTACCTCACATGAGCGTACGCCTGGGAGAGTCGTGTGTGTTGGTGTTTGTGACTGACAATTTAGGTGGGGTGTTTGTATAATAGCATGGGACTGTTGGCTAATTAAGTTAGTCATTTAATTTAACAATTTTTTTTAAATATGTTTTTTCTCAATTTTTTTATTAAACTATAAACTGAAGATTTCAGCTCACTCACGCTAGCAGGCTGGACAGTGTCTTGTTCAAAGGTACTTTAAACCACTTCCCCAGTGTCTGACAGAGGTATTTATGGGCAGTCATGAAATTTTAACCAGCATACTTTCTGGTTTCAAACTGTTGCGCTGCTGCCATTACATCTGGCTCAATCCTTGAAAACAACACGGTGTACGTCTCAAAATGGTCTGCCGGTTCGCAGACAATAATCCTTCAGGCACAACTGTAATTACCAGACTGTTATGGACGAGATTACATAACTACCCAAGTAATCTCTCTTTCTCACACACAAACTCTCTTGCCTGTGGCACTGGCTAGCAAATGGTTTCGTATGGAAGGTAACTGCAGGCTAGTTCCTGGGTTTCTGCACCACTCAGCACTGAGCCACCAAATCCCAGATTAGATTAAAATCCAGAGCCTACCTGGAAGAATGAGCGACTATAATGACTATTATAATCTAATTACAGTTGCCTGCAGTGGATGGATGTTGTTACTGCTGTAAATACACAGGAACTGTAAGTGATCAACAGTGTTTACTGATTAAATGTATTTGATTAATACAAATACTAGAATTCTGCACAGTAGCTACAATCCTCAGACATAAAAACTATTTAAAGGATCATATCTATTGTGTTCGTCCAACATCCAGCAAACAACACAGGACGAACACATATGCAGAGTCACTAAGCTAACGAACCACCTTTTTAAAGGTCACTTTTGAAGTATTGACCAACTTTAGACTTGTAGAAAACATATTTCATTGTGCTGCAGCAGAAGAGATGAATTTGCATGTATTCATATTTTTACATATCAGCCCCTTAAAATTAAATAGTATATATTGTATTGTACTCTTATGTGGAATTGCTTCTTTTATCAGAGAAACCTCCATCAACACACTTTCTTTAACAATTTAAAAAGTTGGCCCCATAGTCAAAGTGACCTGGAACATTAACAATAATATTATTGTTAATGTTAATTAATTGTTAATTGTACAGCTTTCCTGTCTAACAAAAAGGCTTTACGGGTAAAACATATAATTAGAAAGAATTGACTCTGATACATATTGGTGAAGTCACTTAGTTACACTGCACTCCTTTTACAAATAAAGAGGTATTTTCAAAGGTGAACGAATGATATCGTGCTTACTTTTTTAAAGAGCCTTACCGAGAGACTGTTAGACTTACGTTTTATCTTAATGAATCATGAGTAAAGCACAAACATCTGCAAACACATCACTACAGCTTAAAATCATTCATATACATTCAACAGGACCCTGAGGGACTTTACACTTAATACTTCAGATAACGTCTTGTTTATTGCAAACACTTTGCCCTATAGAAGAAAATACTCATTTTTGATTTTTTACATATTTTACTACATATAGGAATTTGTTTTGGCCTTCATGTTCTGGGGTCACCAACATGAAGCGTGATGGGTAATTTGTTCTTCGGCCATTCACTTTTTTTAGAATGTTGTTTGTGATCTAGCTGCACTGTCTGCTCATATCCCAATTGCAATGGTAATACAAATATTTGAGTAATAGTTAACAGTATATTAATCACATTTGACGATTTCTATCTTCACAATGAGCTACCTCGTCATTCTGTCTGTCTGTTTGTTTGTTTGTTTCCAATCAAGAGAAACTTGACTGAAAACCTGAGGCAGCGACCTCTTCAGTGTCACCCAGACACGGCACGACAGTCTAAAGTAGGTTAATAGAGGAAAAGTAGATTAATAAATGTCAGTGTCCACGTCATGGTTGAAGCTGTGTCTTGCGCATTTCCATCCATTATTTATGTTGTGAGACCAATGAAGCATGAGCTGATGGCCCCTGAACCATTTGTTGAAATAATGTTGTGTTCAGCACATTTTGTACCGTATCTTTAAAATCATACACCAAATTCCTATTGCCAAAAGTGGTAATTGTTGGGTTTAGCAAGGGGCAATCAAATTTGGTTTATGACACCAAAATCTCAATGGGGTCAAAATGTTGTCAAGATGTGTTTGCGTGTGTCCACCGCGCACTCGCACTAGGTGATTGAAACTTACTTAATGGAATACAAATCTTAAATTTCTGTGTGAAATTAATTGTTGAATTTGTTAGGTAAAAAACTATTGCTAGAAACATGGACAGATTAACCCCAAGGGGGGGAATTAGCTGCTGGGTGCCTATAAGGCCCATTTATTTTATTTTTTATTTTTATTGGTATTATTCTTGTATATATCTTTCATCCCTGCTGTTTTGATATGTTATTTTCTGTCTGTAAATTGCTGCTATTCGACACCACATTTCCCCTTGGGGATTAATAAAGTATATATTCATTCATATATTCATTCATTTCCTCCCACTCCTGCCACTCCCTGAACACAAGTATGTGAAGTATTTCTATTCTTAGGCCTTTAATTGCTCCGACCTTGATGTGTGTTGATTTGAATAAACACAGCATGTATTAGCAGTGATAAAGGAAGTCGTGAAACCAGATTTCCACTCGGGGAAACTCCCCAAGGCAGTCCTTCACTTTCTGTTAATGAAGCACATCTGCCTGAAGGCCTCATCAGTTCATTAGTGGAGCTTATTCCTGTTGTACCAAATGAAACTAGTATAGATAATACAATGATTGTCAAACAAAAATAAATATAAAGATATGTTTCGATGGAAAGCGGCAGCTTCGCTCACACGTCTGACCGCTAGAGGTCATCAGTAGGTCACACCGCCGCGAGGACTTTTCCCAAAACATTCCCCGTGCTACGTCACTAGGCTCCACCCCCTCCTCGTGCCACAACGACTCAGTTGGCTTGTCAGCTGCACGAGACGCGCGGCATCTTGTCTCAGATATGAAAACCGTCAGCTAACGTCAGTTGATCGCGTCGGTTCTGTTCAAAGCGACGGTTGGCCCGGTGTGTCGCGGAGGAGAACTGGAGGCCGCCGTTACTGGCGAGTGTCGGTGTCGGAGCTCCGGGTCTGAGTGGACCTCTGTAGCGGTCTACGGTGAGCGGGGAGTCGGGTGGTGAGGGGTTAGCTGTAGCGTCGCTGCTAGTTTAACCCGAGTTATCGCCACTGAAGCACCAACAGGCGGGAGAAAAGTCTCAATCAGTCACGGTGCGGGGTTTGTGAGCGTTCACGTGATCTCACTGACTGCCGGTGGTTACTTTTAAATTGAACATTTAGTTGTTGTGGAAGTTGTCGGTCGTCGTTTGTTGTCTGAACCTCGTGACCGTCCGCTGGTTCAGAACAGGCCATGGTTCAACTGCTGGATGCCCGTCTCCTCCTCTACTCAGATAACTAACTAAACCTGCTGTTAACCCATTAGTTAACCCACTCAGGGAACATTTCCTGGAAACATGGAGAGAGAGAGAGCATTGGGTATGGCCTGCAACAATGGTCCCCTGCCAGAATTCAATAAGGGATGTTGCAAGTATGTGTCTTAGATCTCGGGAACACCCTGCCTGCCTCTGTCTTGATAAGTACTGCACTGTGACTCATGTCAACAATGGAAGTCACTCATGGATTTAATTATTCTGTCGCTGACAGTCAGATATGATTTATTTTGTTTATATATATGTATATACGATTTGCTGCTTTTCTCTTTAACTCATTGTAAATTGTGTTTGTCAGAATTGATTAAAATAAGCTATTTGAGGTTCCCCAGGCTCTGGGAAAATTGTTACAGCGATATTTCTTTCACGGTTTTCTGACGTTTTATAGCCTAAACTATGAATTGATGAATAATGAAAATAATGTACAGATTAATCTGATACTAATATGTGATAGTTGCAGCTTGAAACCAAATGCAGCTTGTTAACCAGCATCATTAATGCAATACTTAAATTAAATCACACACTCACTTGGAAGAAGTCTCTCCACAGAAGTGTTATGTAAAGTCTTTGTAGCCACTCCAGGTGCCATAATGAGGTGTGTATTTCACTAGTACATCAGTCAGTTAAGTTGAGTATTTCTGCCACTCTAGTTTCCAGGAACAGGTAAACATAGTAACATAGCCTGTGAGCTATGACTGGAACTGACTGGTGTTATGGTGTTAATAGCCTTGAGGCTGGAGTGCATGTCAAAGCTGACTTCAGAATTTACTTCTACAGATTTGGTCTGGCCATTATTTTTATCAGGCTTTTCTTCTTTCCTACATTTTCATTTTGTGTCAATTTCTTGGTGTTCACCCACATTCTATAAAAAGTGATGGTGCAGTGTTTGCAGATTTAACTTGAAAACAATTGCATTGCAATTGTGATGTACTTTGATTGTAAGTAAGCATATAACTGTTGTTGAAGTTTGAGAGGGAGAGAAGGGATTTATTTTAAACTTGAGGTGCTCTTGGAACATTGCAGGCGGTCTGTGTTGGAAAACACTGAGTCACAGCTGCCCAGCTGTGGCAACCAGTCTCTTCCTGAGGGATCAAAGCCTTAGCAACATAACATATTCAAGACGGGACACACAGCCACAAACACAGATGATTGAAACATGAAGATGCGTGTGGATTGGATCATCTGTCACAACACTAATTGACAATAAGCTCCCTGCACCTTAGTTAACAGACCTGTACTTCCTCTTTGTTTCAGACTGTGTGTGTTGCTGGTTTTCTTCACTCCAGCTGCTGACTCCCATGGCTCCAGGAACTGTCTGATTCCGGATCAGTCAAGCCAGAATAAGACAGGTCAGCTTGCAGGGTTTCTCATGGACGCATGCATTTGGCACAAATGGCCAACCCAAGTCCTCAGAAACCAAGTTGCCTTTTGAACAGAAAGGCAAAAAGAAACTGTTTTCTTCAGTGTCTTTTATAATGCATGCAAAAAAAGAAATCCAGAAGTAAAACTTAACTTGTATTTTTTTTTTTGTGCTGATGTTATTTTCCCACCCTGTAAGGCTCAGGGAGAGAGATGAGTTGGGCTGAGGAGGACTGGACGGTGGGGCTGACTGGGCGGGTTCTGCAAAAGGTGAAGGAGTTGCAGGTCCACCAGGAGCGACTGTCCAGAGAAAACAAGCAGAAACAGCTGCAACTGGACAACATCCATACGAGCCTTGAAAAACAGAACGTGAAGGTACAGGCAGGCAGTCATGTTGAGAGCCACATCCAAGTCTTCAATTCAATACAACACCGTCATCTTCTTTATTGTGACCTACATATTGTTTTTCTTCTTTAAACAGCTGTATGAACAATGCAGTTGGAAATGGCAAACTTTTGTAAATGATATGTTGTATAAACATTTGATAACCTGTATAATCCTGCCAAACTTTGGCAGAGCCAGTCATCTTTGACACGATTTGGTATTTTCATACCAAATCCTAAAATATGTACCTTTCCTCTTCTTTCTCCTCCTCTTCCCTGTCAAGTATGAGGAGGTCCGTGGCGAGCTCCAGTGTCTGCAGAGAGAGCTCCGGGGTGTTCGAGAGGAGGCCAAGACAGCAGTGACTAGCAGCGAGCGCCTGACCCAGGAGCTTCAGACTAAGCAGGCCCAAGTATGCTCTTTGGAGGGCCAGGTAGATGCTGCTCGCACCCTCAACAACAAAATTGCCCTCGAAATCAAAAGGTTAGGACCAGTGAAATGACATTCATGGACACCAATACAAATTGTCAAATTATATGTTTTGTAGCTGTCATCATTCTCATTGGGTTAATGGTGCCATATTTGGCTCTTCTCTCTTTCTCTCAGGCTGGAGGCAGAGCTGGAGAAGCTGCAGAACAGCAGCAGATCGACAGATACAACGCTGTTTTCTACACCATGCTGGAATACAACCACCCCCTGGGAAGACAATGGTACAGTCCTGCAGGACCTGTTTATTCTCTCTGGTTCTATATATCTTTTCATCAATGGATTGTATAATGTTGAAAATAAACCAGAAAATGCATGAGCAGAGAGTTTATACATAAACGCCCTTAGCACCTTTCCCAACCCGTCACTTTGGGAGGACTGTTGTATTTCTCTTTCTTTTCATGTCAGTAAAATATTTGGGTCTTCACTGCCGTTGTTATGTTCAGCTTTTGTGATTGGCTTTAGGAACCAAGTCCAATCCGTATGCTGTGTTTTTGCCCTGTAGGGAGCAGAAAGGAGGAGCGGCCAGGTTACAGAGATGACGGACAGAGCCGGGCACTACGAGTAAGTACCAGCATGTTTTTGTGCCGAGCGATGTATTGGCTTGTTCAAGACCAATGTGGGTTTTTAGGTTAAAGCTGGAGTTCTCTAGCTGTAGGAATTAGCTCACTTCATGAAAGTTAAACAGAACTTTCTTTGTTTTGTGTTTTTCTTTTGTTCTTTCCTCCATTGATTGATTAACTAATTAACAGCTGTTTTCATCACTCCCAGAGTTTTGCTAATGGGAATACCCCAGTGCAGTTGTTTTTAGGTCGAAAAGAAAGAAAAAGTTGTTACTTTTGTTCAGAAAGAAGTGCGACTGTATAGAGTCAAATTTATATCAGGAAGAAATCATGAACATAACAGCAATGACTGTGAAAGAACTTTAGCCCTGTTTGTACATTTTGTTATTGTGTTCTTTCTAGTTTGACATCCTGTTCACACCCTCCTTTTTGTTTTCTTCCCTTTCTTTTCTCCTCCCTTGTGCAGCGGCTCCAGTTCTCCGAAGTTGGCTCAGCCTCGTTACCCCGAGACCAACACAAGAACACACCCCACCGCCATTCGTCCGACCAATCGGACCTCTTCTCCACTCCCTCGGCTGCATTTCCGTGGGAACAGGATAACTCGAGGCCAGCAGCCAGGAGACCGTCTCCGAGCTCTCCCCAGACACCCTGCGCAGATGTCATCAGTCAAGGCCTGTCGGAGAAGAGGGTTTGTGGGAAGGAGAAGGACCACAGGACAGAGACGGACAGTGAGTAATGTCAAATGGTCAACATGGTAATATAGTACAACTGGGTGTCGCCCATTTGTAGTTGCAAATAGAAACATACAGCTCAACACGGCAGCATGTCTCCTGGCGGCTGTAGCTCATGTGGAGAGAGGTCGTCCTGAAACCACAAGGTTTGCATGTCGAAGTGTCCTTGAGCAAGACACTGAACCCCAGTTGCTCCCCGGGTGCTTCACAGGGCTGCCCACTGCTCCTTAATTACTAAGGATGGGTTAAATGCAGAGACTAATTTCTCCACTGTGGGATTAATAAAGGATAATTACTTATTTCTTCTTAAAGCAAGGTTAATTAAGTTATTTGGATAACTAACTACCCGGGAAGCGGCATGAACTGAAGTAAACAGAAATTCTGCTTTTCTCCATTTAACTGCTACTGAGACAATCCCTTGATTTTATAATGTTACTCAAACAGAAGCAAATGATGTATGTGTTGGAAATAAAGGGCTTAATAAAGTACAATGCTTACATTTTCATTTTTACAAAGTTTGTACAATAATAATAATACAAATGGTCTTTGGTGATAAAGTCAACACTCGTTGGTAGGATTAATTAGCTTTTAAATATTATTCCATAAAGTTTAGAAATGGCTACAATTTTCATATTTGCATCACACTAACTCACACTGAGGCTTATCTACCTCAACCAATCTCATGTACTCTGTATAACATCAACACTTGTTACATAAGAATTGTGTCGAACTCATTGGCTCAGCCAGAGACTCTGCTCCCAGTTTCATGATGGCTCTTAGTACACTTACTAATTGTGATGTGACACTCCTCTTTTCAGAGTGTTTGTTCAGACGAGGAAGGAGACTTTATGGTTTCAATGTGAAACCATAAATGCTTCTTCTAGCTGCTGGGAAACAGAGGAGGAGGCAGCAGTGCCGTGTTTACATTAGGTGTGCTTTTCACCGGCTTGTTGCTGCTGTGTTTTATTATGTTCTTCTCTCTTGTAATCTCTGAAGTCACACATACTTTATATACACGTTGCAGGATTTTACTCAGGTTTGCTTGTTCAGGTTGTATTTGGTCAATGTAAATTGTAGAAAACAACAGTAGGTTATGTTTTGATTAGTAGTACAACACATGGTGATTAATAAGGAAGTAATTGTGATTAATTTGTAAAAGACAAATATATTTTAACGGATTTCACAATAGATGGTAAAAAACAGTACACTTAAATAAAACATATATATATTTTTTATAAGTAGATAGTTTTTTTTTGTGAAGTAAAGATCGTGACGAGGGTAATAATTATAGATGCTTCGTTTTGTAGCGGCTCTTCACTTAAAAAAACGTTGAACAGTGTTGTAAAATTAAGGAAAAGGAAAAGGATACAGGACAACATATTGGACAGACATTGATTTCATCCCTGGGTTTGGAAATCAGCAGCCGGACATCCACAGGCTTTGTGAAAGTATCGTACAGAGTTCCAACAGCTGAGGTGATCGATGAGCCAGCCGGTATGGATTGACCCCATCAGTGAACACCCCGACCGTGTGTTGTTGACTGTTGGTGGTCAGTTGTAATGCTGCATAAGAAATCAAGGTGTTCTTGATGATAATGTCGATGCTCATTTTGAGGGGACATTTTTTTACAAATTTGTGTTTTTCTAGTACTTACCCTGTTGTCTCTCTGTTGCTCTCAACCCACTCATTCACCTTTCCCCTATTTAAAGTTGAAATCCTTCTAACGCTGGGATTCAAATATTTGTATTACTCTGATTTCCCTCACATATTATTTGCACAATATAATCAATATTTGTGTCAGCTCTTTTCTTCTGGAACATTGTGGGCAGTGATGCAAACTGTATCTCATTTTAGTAAAGAAGATACAACTTTTAGAAACACTGGTACGGGTTCTTTATGGCCTTAAAAGATTTCTGTGTGTATATATTGTATGTGGTTACAGGACTGTCTGTGCAACACCCCTACTCTGAGATTTACAACACAGATTTAAAAACTGTTTACGTGCAATATGATCACCAACATAACAGGACTCCATCTTCCTCAATACTTGATTTACTGTTGTCCTTTTTCTTAGTCCACTCCTAATTCCTTCATGGATGGTCTCAAATTGCGTGGACATTTTCGCTTTTGATTTTTATAATTGACTTACCTAAAAGGTGTTCGGGGGTGCTTATGAGCATGTTAACCGGAATGTCTCTGTGTGTCCATCCACCAGCATCTTTAACAGATGCAAGGAGTCGTGTGACTGCTCTGGAGAAGGAGCTGTGTGCGAAGGCCGGGACGCTGAAGTCCATCCAGAGTGAAATGGTGCAAAGCAAGAAGGAGCTCGGGGCCAGGGAGCTCAGCCTTCAGAAAGTCAGCAATGAGCTCAGCCAGGCACACACACGCATGGCCCAGGAGAGCGAGCGGGTAAAAACACTCTATCACAGCAGATTAAACTGGTGGTATGACCACTGAAAACAAATGTTCTGTATTTTCCGAAATGGGTGTCACCCTCATTTGGCAAAACATTTCTCTTTGACGTTCCTGAACATAACAAACATGTTGGGAATATTTTTTTCAATGTTACACAATCAGTTATTATTCTGTACTTTGAAATGAGTGAGCTGGAAAAACAGTCTCTTGTTCTGCTCTGAGCTGTACAACAATCCACTGGATATTTTGTGAAATCTAACCATTTGGCAATGCCAAGGAGAGACGGGGAGAGGCGGACAATTGTCTCATTTAAATATCTATGCTAAGTTCTCAGTGTTGGTGCTTTCCTTCTGTTAGAATGTCAAAATGAGATCCCAAATTAGCACCACAAGATACAAAACAAGGTATAAAAAAAAAAAGTAAACAATATAACAAATGTTGATAAAACAGCTTTAGAGTTTGACTTACAAAAACATGCCCAACATTTTTTACATGTACACTTAAGAATAATCGAATGTGACTACTCTTTAGCAGGGCACACACTCTTAAGCCTGTGATTGGAAACGAAGAAAGTTGTGTTATTGTCATTTTAAAGAGAGTGTATGTTTGTGTGGCAGGCGTCAGGAGCTGAACAAAAGCTGAAGCACCTCCAGGAAGAGCTGAAGTGTCAGAGGCAAAACACAGAGAGCAGCCGACTGCAACACCAACAACACTCAAAGGAGCTGGAGAAACAACACCAAAGGGTGAGATGGGTGATATGGACAGTTGAACGATTGAGAGAAATAAAAGACTATGCTTAGAGAAATGGATAAAGGAAGCAAGAGAACATTTCAGATTTTGGTCCAACTGCCTTTTTGTTTCATTCAACTCTTATAAAAAATGAATTTGTTCCACATTACAATTGAGGATAGTGGCTCAGAGTTTGTTGTGAATGTGTCCAGGATTTGACGGAGCTCCAAAAGGAGAAGCAGTGTCTGGAGAAGCAGCATCAGCAGGAGGTGAATAAGCTCAACGTGGAGCTCCAGCAGGCCAGGACGCTCCACAACGCCCTGCAGGCCCAGGCTGACAAGGTAAATATACACACAAAGTACATACATACGTATGCACAAACTATATACGCATCAACAAGGCACTAATATGTTTATTCACACAAATACATTCACCAAGATAAAGCCTTTAATTCAGATCTGTATCAATATTGGAGGAATATGTACATATTGTTTATATTTTGGTTCATATGTCTGCTCTATTTTCTCAGCTATTCCCTGTTTTTCTTTCTTGCTTCCTCGTCTCTATTCCTTCTTGTCTCTTCCTCTCTCTTCTTCCTTGTACTTGTATTACTAAAAGCAAAGGTCCATACACGTTTCTCGCTTGTTCTCTCACACTTGCTTCTTACCCTTGTTGTTTTCTCTCACTCTCTGTTTTACTCTCTTGCCCTCTGTGTTTCTGTTTCCTTTTTTTTCTACCCGCTGTCCTCTCTGCTTCGTCCTCCTCTCGGTTTCTCCCCAGTGGAAAGGTTGAGCAGCGAAGGTAATGACTGTGTGACTACGTTTGACGGTGTAGAATGCTTTGGTTATGGAAGCGTGAAACAAACTCATAAGTTGTGTGCGAGAAATAGTAAAGAGTTCATCGTAAGCGAGGCGTGAAGGCATGGCTGCGGGATGACGGTGAAGATCGAGAGATTTGTGGTGTGTTGAGGCAAGCTGCATGACTGAGGAGTGTTTTTGTGTTTGAAGACTGTGTTGTAATTTTTTTTCTTTTTATTATGAATGCCGTCGTAATTCCTTTTATCAGTAGAACAATAATATAATGTTTAGCAATAGGGTGAGTCTTTTTGATCCTATGCCTTAAGACAAGGTGTAAAACGTGTTAACAATGAGCATTCATTCTAACCACGCTGTAAGCCCTTTGTAAACCACACAGATGTTACCTTGTTTTATTTGACAAGGCTACAGAGGGTAAATACACAGTAGAGGCACAGTTTGAGTCGAATCAAATCACATATTCAACTGCTGATAGTGCATATTTCCATTTACACAGCTCTTTATGGATTTTGTTTGAAGTTTGCAAATGCATGCAGTTTCAGTCATGACTAACCCATAGAACTCAAGGTTTTAATGATTCTCTTTTAGATATGTGAATGCAGTTAATTAACTGATTAAAGTGTTGTCAAAACAGTATATCACTGCCTTGTGTGCCCATGGAACGTTAGCACAAGTTGTCCCAAAAAAAACAGGAGAAACCAGTTTGCAGGAAGATTGCAACACAAAACTTAAAATGATCAGCTGATATGATTTGTAGAATCATCATTTATGAGCTGTTAAATTGTAGCAGGAAATAAATTAAAAATAGATTATACAGTCCCTACTACATCTCATTAGTAATTGACTCCATCATGAGAAAAGTGGTTACAAGTAGTTAAACTGGTTACACTACATGAGGCATGAACTTGGCTAACTTAGAATTGGGTCAATCAACATCAAACAGTCATTGTGAACTCTATTTACCTCCTTGTTCGTTACGTCAGGTACACTGTACCTGAACGGGGGATAAGAAACAAGAATAATGAAACTAAAAAGGTTGAGGAAAGTAACTAATTAGTTGGATTAGTAATGTGATTAATAAAACTGGATCAGCAGTGATCTTATACGGCACTCAACAATAACTACCGTAAACACTGTTCACGTGTACCATGACATGAGAATTGGTATCAACACTGGTGGGAAGCCGATCAGCCTGTTAAGTCTTCCTCACTTTCCCCACAGAGATCCCTGCTAATGACATTAGACCGAGCTTATGCCCGTTATTGATCACTGATTGTTCTCCTGCTTCCTGTTCCCTTCACTGGTCCTGATTCCTGTGCCCTCAACTACAGACATTCATTTATTAATGTATTTTTACCTCCTACCGTCACCTTTTTTAAATATTTTTTTCTTATACCTAATCTTCTTTAATTTAGGTTTCCACTTTTTCTATCAGCTACTGAGTCTTAATATCCTGTATCAGCTGTCACTACAGAAGCAGACGTTGAACAAGGAGATGGACACGCTGAAAGAGAAACTAAAGTGGACGGAGGGACAGCTGCAGGAGAGCCAGAAGAAAGAGGCACAGACACAAGCCAAACTGACGGTAACACACACACACACACACACACACACACACACACACACACACACTAGTGATGGTAGTGAGTCAGTGTCTCATTTGCTTTAATTATTCATTAGCTGAATCTGAGCAGTGACTGTATAGTGAACTCCATCCATTTTTAAACAACATCTTAATGTGCCATATGTCAGTCTAAGATGAGTGAACTGTTAATAAATTATAAGTAAATAATGGCTTATTCAATCATCCAGCTGTTGCATTATTATACTTTAATAAAGGTTTAGCATGAGAGAGCATTTCACAGAGCTAAAAAGATGAGTTATCTGATTTTTCTTTATTTTTTTAATGGCCAGTCACTATGGCAAGGAATGAACCTTCATACCCTACTGTACTAGGAAAAGGCCCAACTGTACTATAACTGAATCTGAATGGTGAACTGTTAAACTGTTAAAGATCAGCCTTTTTTTAAACTATAAGAATCAGGCCAAAGCTTGATTCAGTCACATTTTACCCATCCAGAGTAGTTTGTTTGTGGTAGTTTATTACATGCATACCAGCTTGTAACATCAGCATTAATGCTGCGTTTATCTGTTTGTCTGTGGTCTGTTGCTATTGTGACACTATGATTGTATGTAGCTGTCAATACATAGCTCTTGCAAAGGGAAGTCCTGCTGCACAAACGCAAACATCTCAGGTCTCACATATTGTAAAGAGACTGTTGCAGAGGTTCTAATGTGAACAGACACATATTGTAAAATTCTGTCTCAAAGCAGACTATGAATATGGTTAATACAGGTTTAACTGAGCACTTTATTTGGCTGGATTGAATCCACCTCATTATGTGTTGTGTTTACCCTCCCATTAGGAAGCTCTGCGTGAGGCAGAGGGTGTGGCAGTGAGTCTGGAGCAGAGCAGGAAGAGAGAGAGAGCTCTGGAGGAGGAGGGGAGGAGACTGGCAGAGGAGCGAGTTGACGCCCTTCGTCTCCTCAAAGAACTGCAGGGTGAGGAGCGAGCTGTGTGTAGGAGAGAAGACAAAGGGATATGTCATGGGATATGTCCACTGGGAGGTCAAGAAGTCAGGAGATTGTAGGGATTCGGTGTCTTGCTAAAAGTCTCCAAAGCAGAGCAAATGTGTGATGATTCATTTTAATTATATAAAAGGGGTTATGGACATTCATTATTATTTAAGTAGACAAGTCCTAATAAGTGCTTGACATTCATGGATTCTACAATATACCATGTGCAGTCCCAACTAATGTAAAAGTAGCTTATCCCAGTGCTGCCCCCTGCTGGTCATTTATGGGCCAACCATTTTCTCAAATTAACGCAAGTAAATATGCCAGTAATGCATTAAAATTAAAAAAGATCTGACTCTACTGCTTTTTCTCGAGCCTATGATTTATTAGTGTATGTGCTGTCTGTAGTTTAAAAAAAGCATCTTATAATTCTGCTGTTTGTATTTCTTTCCTTTTAACTCCAGAACAAATAGCTGTCCCAGCAACCCCTCTTCAACCCGTCCAGTTTTGCCCTGTTGGGCAGAGTTTCTCCCCTCAACCTTCTTACTCTCATTCTCGACCATCAACTCACATCAAGAGGCCCAGTGTCACCGCCCTAGCCGAGCAGAAGAGGGAGGAGGATGTGGATAGGAGAAGGGCAGAGATTGCAGCATCTTACCCGTCTGACAGAGAGCCAGGAGAAGGCATCGACTCTGAAGACATCACTAACCATATCTCCCCACACTCTGAGTGTTTACAAAGTGGAGGACACAGAAGTAATGAGGCAGAGAATAAAAGTAGAAATGAGGCGATGGAGAGTGACAGCTCTAGGACAAACAAGCACTCCACGTTTGATCAAGTGCTCTCTACTTCCTCTCATTCTGCTGCTGGTATGCCCACCAACACCTCTATGAGTGGTGATCGTTGCGAGGCCTTTGAAGACCTCAAGAGGGAGAATGCCACACTGCGTTCAGAGCTACATGATGCACGTGAAGAACTGCAGAAACGACTTGAGGACTTGGAAGCCCAACGACGGGCCGAGACAGAAGCCAGGACCCGGCTCAAACAACTCAGCCGCAAACGTGCCAACCAGACTGTGGAGAAGAATGAGCTGGACAAGGAATGGAAGACGCAGCTGGAGAGTGAAAGGGCTGAGACAGAGAGGTTGAGGAAGGCCATGGCTGCTTTGGAGATAGAGATGACGAGAGGAAGGGAGGAAATAGACAAGAGAGAGGGAGAGGAGCAGAAGGAGGAGAAAAACAAAGCACTAGAAGACCGGGAGAATGAAATGATAGAACTTAATATCGAGCTAAAGAAACAGCTAGGGGAGATGAAAGCTCAGCTGGCTTTAGAAAAAGAAGAGCGAAAGAGGGAGGAAGAAGAGAGGAACCAAATAACAAACACAGACGTAGATGTAAAGAAAGAGCTGAGAATGAAACTTGAAGAACTTAAAGCTGAATTGGAAGAAGTGAAGCGCAGTAGAGAAGAAGACTCACTGGAAGAGGAGAAACTCTCATTTGCCAACAGCCCGCTGACATACTTGAATCTACACGATGATGAGCTTAACTCTAACATTGTTCGCCGCGACAACAAACTCCTCTCTTCACCAGAGCAGCACCTCCTCTTCTGCCAGTCCACCAACCAACGCAACATGCTTGTATCTCAGACCACAGCCGTTCTAGTCCAGGAAGAGCGAACAGTGATAGATCCCGAACGCTCACCTCTGTCAGATGAGGGGCAAACAGGTGTAGTAGCCTCTGACATGGAAGACGACAGACAAAAGCATCTGGGAGGGTCTCCCCTGTCGGACCACATAAGGTCACTTTCTGACCTCCAGCAGGTTGAGCTTGCCTCCTCAGATTTGACAAAAGAGGTAGAGCGCCTGCAGAAGGAGAATACAAAGGAGACGGAACGTGCTAACCAGTACCAAGTTAAACTGGAGGCCCTGCAGCGCCAGGTAAGTAATGGTGGATATACAGTTTAGTACAGCGGTCCCCAACCTTTTTTGAGCCACGGACCGGTTTTGTGTCAGACAATATTTTCACGGACCGGCGAAAAATATGACTAAATGATACGACCGGCATAAAGACAAAGTGCATAAAGATACAACTCACCATTACGCCAAATTAGTGGGAGCCCTGAGCTTGTTTCTCTGCTACGAGCCGGTCCCACCTCGAGGTGACGGGAGAAAAAGACCGAGCCCCGACGTGTGTTTATGTCCAGTCTACTGACTCTACTCCGTAACTTAAACCTTCATGTGCACTCTGAAACTTTAATTAAAACCCGCTTCACAAAGACAGGATGTTGAAATGGAGGCAGGGTTCCAGAGCTTTTTTGGCGATCTCAGTATACTCTGCCTTGATTTTAATCCAGAACACCGAGTTGAAACTGACTTTTAAGTTTCATTTTTGGGGTAACGTATCACGGAACCTGGGGCTTGGGGACCTCTGGTTTAGTACATTAAGTTTGTCCAGCCTCAGTAGAACAATTTATATTGATAAGATACAAAGAAAAATATGTTATATACTAAATCAACACATGAATTTAGGGCTGAAAATGTTTGAAAAAATATCTAATTGTGATTAATTTGACTTATAGTTTAATTGTTATGATTTGCGATATTAGAGGGAATGATAATGTTTACATAACGATTCTTATTTTCAATGTAAAAACATTTTGCGGGGGATCTCTCCTTTTTACTCTGTAGAATATGATGTGTAGGCCAGGAAATATCTGCTGCATGACGAGACTTAATTTAAAATGGTAGTCTGACACGCATTCTGCCTTTTTTAATAAATATTGTGCATCCAGGCTATATAGCAATATTGATAGAGTTTTGATTCATTGTTGAGCCCTACTTCGATTGTGAGTAGTCAACTCAATCCAAGTGTTTTACTTCTCACTTATTGACGCAATTCAATTTCGATAGAAGAATGGTGCGATGTAGAATAATAATATTTAGGTATCATGAAAGAAGTTTAGAAAAAAGTCACTCGGGGCTGCTGTAGAGTAGCTACTACTCTGCTTATTACCAGTTTCTCTTCAACATTTTCTCTATTCTTCTGTTATTTTGTTCTCAGGTGACATGTCAGACAAAGCAGCTTACCATGGCCTTTGAGAAGCAGAGTCAGCACATCTCTGGTCTTCTGGCTGAGCTACATGAGAAGGAGAGTACCCTCCTCGTCCAGGGAGAGGAACTGCAGCGCTACAAGCAAGAGCTGGATGCACGCAAGGCCGATAAAGAGGGAGAGGAGAAGAAAAGGGAGGAGATGATAGTCAATGAGGTGGAGGATGAAGAACAAAAAGAAGAGACACAAGCTGAGAGGTCTGTAGAGATCTCAGGGCTTCAGTCAAACCAGAGAAATGAGGGTCCTGTCAGCGTCCTCACTACAAACTCACTAGCAGACAGTGACTATGGCGCACAAAGAGGTCAACAGAATATTGTGACATCTAATGCTGAAAGACCAACACCTATTAGTAGTGAATCAGACAATGAAGCCCTAAGGTCAGGAGAACAGCATCCAGGCTCTCGGGACGAGACTCGGAGTAACCATGACTCTGCTTGTTTGATGAGTGAGACTGAGTGCAGTCAAGATGGAGGTACAGCAGACATGGTTGCAGAACTGCTCGCCCTCCGTCAGGAGAATCAGCTGCTGAAACAAGTAATAGAGAGCGTGGCGGCCTCAGACACCAGGACCCCAGCATTACACACTGACGGTGAAAAACAAGAAGACCCAGCCGAGCAAAGCCAAAACACAGGAAATGCTGCTCTGTCCTGCTTGGCGGAGCAGAGGTCACCGAGTGTGCTGGATAATATCACCACTGACGCACAGCAGTCACTGCTTCAGGATGTGGAGAGGATGAAAGATGAAGGAGATTTAGGAATGGAAGATCGGAGAGCTACAACGGCCGAAGAGCTGGAGGCAGTGTCTGAGCTTCAGATCAACCGCCTACACCAGCAGGTAGTGACGGCATACTACCTCTTATTATCGCAACAAAAACGTGACATGGTAAAATAGGTTGATAAATGAATCGCATACACAGGAAAATTAAATATATAATGGAGGAACTATGAAGTGTATAGATGTAATGTTACATTATTAAAGGAAATGCGTATTTATCCATAGTATATTACTACCTACAGTAGTCTCCAGTTTGGACAAACAAACTGGAGCAATGCACTGCTGCGGATGGGGGCAGCACTACAGTATATTTTAGCTACCTAAAAGAAAGGCCAACTTCAAAAAATGATATCGGTAAGTGTGCGCTATATTTAGAACATTTTCCATAGGGGAACTGAAAGTGAAACGTATCTATATTGTTTTTGTCAATAGAGTCCAGGGGCTTTGAAGAGAGCATTGATGATTTCAGTTCAGTTCCCCGTTAAAACAAATATATTTTAGGTGACTAAAATACATTTTGAGACTCTCCCCGTCCACAGCAGTACGTTGCTTTGCTCCTGTGCCGGTACTCCGGTCTGCTTCTCCAAACTGGGAGCGTGTCAACCGCCATGTAGTTAATACTCTGACAAAGGTTAAGTACCACATACCACGCTCTTCAAAAGACGCAAATTTCTTCCAACTGTTGTACAGTTATATTACTCTTAAGTTTTCCATATGTCACATTTTATTTGGAATATCAGTTTGATCCTTCCCCTCCTGTCCAGATGGAGGAGCTGCAGATGAGATTACGGGCTCTCTCTTCAGAAACCAAGCAGCAGGCCGAGGAGCTTGTTATGTGGAGACTGGCCTCCCAACCAGCCCCAACATTGGACCAGTTCCTTCCCAACACAGACAACCAGTCTGAGACCCAGGACCAGATCTCTGCTGTCACACAGTCCCAGTCAAACCAGCAGCAGACCGATGAGATGACCCAGAGCCAGGCTCCGACTGTGACGGTTCAAACCCAGGATCAGGCGCCTTGCCTGGGTGTTCAGGAGATCCCTGGTGTCGTGACAGTCGTCAGAGAAGATGATTTATTCCTCTCCTGCTCCTCCAACAAACTGCAGGGCCGCATGTTGTTCTCCAGGTAACACTCGCGCTAGATCTAAACAACACAATGTATGTGTTTGTAGGTTTCTGTTGTTGACCTTTGAGTATGCTTTGAATTAACTTTTTTGTTGTTGTTTTACCAAAAGACTCCAGCACAGCAACCTCCCTGAACCAAAGAGTCTTGATCCTTCTAAAAAGACTGTGTCGCTTCAGGAATGTAATCAGATTGTTCAGGTGATTTGTTTTTAATCTCTCACTTGTATACCAGAGCATTATGTGTTTTATGCTTGTTTATGTCAAGGTTTTTTTATATATAATTGCAGTCCATTTGGAATGAGTTAATTTTACAAGTCTGTAATGTCCTAAGTGTTTCCTCGGAAGCTTTAAAAAAAACTCTAATTTGGTGCAAATTATAGTGAAAATAGAGGTTCAATTGTTACACAAATTAAACCATTCCAAGTCACTGCAGTGTAACCTAAAGTAAACAGTTCAACATGTTTGGATAATAATGTTTTCAGTAGTAAATGAATGAGGAAACTGTTTCCATATAATTAGTACCAAATTACACATTTATCTCAAAGAAACTTCTTTTAAAATTATTAGGAAATTAAGGACCTGTAAACAAGATTTTTTTTCGTTACTCTATCAAAACTCACCCGTCTGTCTTTAGTACCTCCTCAGAAAAATGCTTTAGTTCACAGTTTTTACTTCAAATGATTTAGCACAAAACTTCTCATGTAGGCTTTTAATCGTTATGTGCTTCTCTTGATTCAGGAATCGGAAAAAGAAAACCATGAGATCACCCTCTTGCATCAGTCGAATACCTGTCAAACACACCACAAAGAGATGAGGGACACAGAAGTTTTACAAATGTTATTTGAGAAAGCTGGTCAACTACATGCCACCAAAGATTCCACCAAAGTCTCAAGACCAAAGCAGACCAAATCAGCTGAGTGTTACACAAGGAATCCTGAGGCCATATCGAATGCTTCCAGACCCACCATTGAAATACAAACACGTGATTTTTCAGACAAAGATGTCCGGACAGAAATGAGATGCGTCAGCAGTCAAACAGAGGAGAGTTTGCATCTTCACAGTGCTCCAACAACCTCTGAACTCCACTGTGCATACACACAGACTGAGGAGGAAGATGAAGAGTTGGTGGTCTCTCCTCCTGTCTCTTCTGTCCCATCCTCTGAAGGTGCAGGGTTAGGAGACCGAGTGTTGTTTACGGGTTCCTTCCCCATCCCGACTGATCCGGCCCGTCTGGCTGAAAGAATCCGCCGCAACAGAACGCAACTGTCGGCCGCCTTTGATGACACAGAGTATGAACCCTATGGACTGCCGGAAGTCGTTATGAAAGGTGTGTTATGAAACTAAGTTGTGTAAAAAAGGAAAACATCAGGTGTGAGTCATTTTAGTTTTATTTAGAATTGCGTAAAATCACAATTAGTACAAGAAGCATCAGACCTACAGTCAAGATCCTATCTCAATACTTGGAGCATAGATGTGAACATGATACAGTTGTTAATCTGAATGAGGGTCTGATTGGTTGAGTATCATTAATAGTGTTCATTGTTGCAGTCCCTGAATATCTGAATCTTGGTTGTGACTTTTCTGACCATGTAACCAACAGAAAACTGAAGTCCTGAGTGCTTTCTCACTCTGTTCCACATCTGCTTACTCTGTCCTCTCTTCCCGCCCTGCAGGATTTGCCGACATCCCTAGTGGTCCCTCGTGTCCCTACATTGTAAGAAGAGGTTTGTTAGGGACAACTGTCCTACCTGTCCCTCAGAAAGACCAGAAACCGGAGGACGAGACAGATTAAAGTACAGCTACAGGTAACCTTCAGAGACACTGGTGTAGATTGTATGTGTTAAGAACATAGAAATTCAAAAGGCATGTTGACATGAGTTAACTTAACTTTACCCCCCCCAAACAATCATAGTTTTCCTCTCTGTAGTTTCCTACTTCCCTGGCCAGTTTGTGGCACACAGCCTGAAGCTTGTTTGTTCTTGTATAAATCTTTAAAAAGTTGATATTCTTGTATTGGTAGATCATTTAATTTAAGAGAAGGGAACTACTGGTTGTAGCCTTAATCCGCTGTCACTTTGAATGCGCATCCTCAGCCTGGTTTAGTGGTTTAGTGGGTACCTCTTGAATGCCCCCCAAGAACCCATGTGGGAACCTTAGAGGTTAAGTAGTAAGCCTACTACCAGTTGCACTGAAAGTAAATCAGTTGAAACTCAATCATAAGTATGATATCAAGGGAGTGTAGCCCAGGTCACTTGATGTGCCATACAGAGTAAGAGATGGTCACTTCACCAGAACAAGTGTGATGTCATGTAAGTCCCAAGGGTGAATAGCACAGTGAGAAACTCATTTATGTCTGTTTTTATAACAACTTGTTTTACAATCATGTAACCACGTGCAACAGCGATACTTGTTAGTTGGATCAATTAATTGTTGGTTGTGGTAAAATTGGTTGACAATAAGCAAAAATAAGAATATCGCCAGACTTAAACAAATGTAGTCCCTTGTCTCCACAAAATTCTTGGAAACAAGTGAAATATTGTAAATCATTATTACTGTTTTATTTTGTCTTTGGTTTATGTAAAAAATCTCGAGACCAAAGTATATAGTCTTACATGTTTTTGTATACTGGTTGTTTACAGATCTGGTGGAAATAACAATCACTGGCTGGACAAACAACCTCAGTGATGGACGGCAGCCGCTTTGCAGGGACGCTCCGGTCAGCAGCAACCTGAAGCACTTCAGACCGTCAAACAAACACGAGACCAGTTTTAAAAGTGCTGCTATGGACCTTTGCATGTGTGTCCAGGTAACTGGGCCTGCACTGGCAGAACAAACACTTCCACTGTGGATCTGAAATGTCTTAATGGTCACTAGTTTATCCTCTAATTGCCACGTGGAGACTTTGCTGTCCATCACAATGCTGCCACTGTACACCCACCTGTACATTTAGGTCCAGAGGTATTGATTTAGTGATGTTTGTTGGTATTTATTTAAAGTTTACAACCACTTTTCCAAAGGGACTGTTTATTTGACGTGTCTCAGCATTACGGTATGGGTCTATAGCTTCAGCCTACTTTGAATGACACAGTGCCTAGTTGATGCTTTTCTAAGCAAGTGCTTGTCAAGATAAGTTTGACTTGTTTTCCAAAAGGGTGAAGCCAAGAGAAGCCTGTTGTTAAAAATGTGGTACATATATTTTCTTCGTTTTAATCCCTGACGAGGCTTATTTATGGACGCTTGAATGTGTTTTTTGTAGAAGGCTGGTCTTTACAAAAAAAAAATGTGAAAGCACAGAAAGTGTGAGTGAGTCGTTAGCTGTGAATATGGAAATGTGAGTCCCCATCTTAACGTGTGTGTGTGTGTGTGTACACTCACACTCACACACTCACTCACTCACTCACTCTTTAATATATATATATATATATATATATATATATATATATATATATATATATATATATTAAAGTGTGTGTGTGGGGGTTGGGGGAGAGAGAGGGGCGAGCACATGTCTATGACTCAGTCTAACCTGTGTTGGTTTCCGCTCCATGTATGGTGAAACACTGCGCTCCTTCTCTCCTCCTCCTGCTGCTGCTGCTGCTGCTGTGCTTCTCTGCCTAACACTAACGAGCACTCAGTGGTTGAATTTACCATAAACTAATCAATTCAGGCTTTATTTTATTAGAGTATACAGATAGATGTCGTTGATTCATTATATTTAGATATAATTCAGATATAATTTATTTGAGGGATTTGACACCTGCACATTTGTTACTGTGCCATAGACAACAGTATGTACACTGTAGATTTTGTAGATACATTTGGAGTTGACTTTCGGTTTGTATTATGCCCGCTAACTTTGTTTGAGTGAAAGTTAAAGGAAAGGGTAATTATAATTTTTTCAATGTATTTGCTTACATGTACATAGAGTGACTAGTCGTTGTAGAGGCTGATATGAGACTTAAGCAGTCTGAGTTTAGGCCTAGTCACACCAGATTGTGGTACAACAAAATAAGTTTGGTGACGTAGTGACTATACTTGCAGGTTTCAGATTTAGTTTATCTCAGTCGCTATTGGCTAATGGGATCCCACAGTTTATTCAAAGGCCGTATTTGTACCATCGACTCTTGTCTGATAACTGTCTGCACACCATCACTAACCACAGTGGAGTTTAAATAAAAGTGAATAGCTGCATCGCAGCCAATAATCAGTGTTTACTTGCCGAGTTCTGATGGAGGAATACTAACACAAAGGGAATTGACTTGCTAAAAAGACAAACTATCTTAAGTCTGATAACTTCAGAAATAGGACTCTGGGTTTTGTCGCTGATTTTTAAAACATTTTAAGAAAGTTTACTCTATGGCCAGTATGAACAGGACGAACAATTATACTGATTATACATGAAATCTTTCAACATTGGTACGTGAGTAATGACGGACTTGAAAAAAATGCAAACCTATTCTTTAAAACCTTGCTGAACTGTCTTTCAGTAACTTCAGAGATTAAATGTTAGGTTTTTGACACATTTGTGTTTAAGTGAACATTTTATTTAGTGGTATCTTCTGGCCTCGGCTTGTTGACTCAGTGGACTGTCCTGACTTGATGCCATGGCCTTTCATTTGCCATGTTGCCCCCCTCCACACACACACACACACACACACACACACACACACACACACACACACACACACACACACACACACACACACACACACACACACACACACACACTTCCCCTCCCTTTCAGCTGCCTTCATATCTCTGGGATCTGTAGTCTTTTGGCAGTGACGGCCTCACTGTTTATTTGTTGCCTTGTTTTAGACACTTTCATGTGAATCTTTCTGTGGTCACAGCTACAATAAAAGGCTTGCTCATAATTTAACAGTTTGTCTCTCGTGGATTTATTTATCTTTGAGCGCCTTTTGAGTCTGAGAAGCTACGCTGTTTACTTTCTATCATGATTTGACGTTAGCCCTGTTGTGTCCGCTGAGTGCGAAGACTTGTTTGCTGCTGGTGGACATTTAAGTCAAAAGGAGTTTCGTGGTCCAATGAGGAGAGCCGCCTAGTGTTTAAGTGGAATATCTTGGTAAGTCACATAAGTATTTCCGCAATTACCTCTTTGTCATGAACACATTGTTGAGAAGGTGACGAAAGCTTTGACGGAGCAGACTTGAATCAAAGATTTAAAGAGACGATGGAAGAGTCGGGCTTTCCAACCTTACGGTCTGTTTTATTTCATGATGAAAATCCTCCTCAAGTGCAAGAAAAATTGCGTGCACAATAAGTTTGACTTTGAAGAAACAAGTGTCTCTTTTTACTTCCCAAAAAAGACGGAGGTTGGAGCGCCGAGGATTTAGAGAGATAAGCCCCCCCACGTCCAGCTCAGGAAACTCCGAGGCCCTCTGCTCTTCCTCTGCAGTGACTCGCACTTAATCACACTTGCTACACTGTAATGGACTTCGCATGCCTCGTCCCTTTCTCCTCCTCCCCATCTCATCCTCCTACGATCTGCTCTCCTCTGTCAGAGTGATGTAGGGTCACGAGAATGGGGAAACACCTTCCAAGGAGAAAACACACATGCACTTTCACAACACACACTCTCTGAGCTCCTCGCTGAGCGCTGAATGGTGAGACAACGGCTCATGCCGCACGAGACGAACTTGGATAGCAACATTCTCCAAACTGAAGGTAACAAATGCAAAAACCTTTTTTTCTGGACTTTCAACTGGGAGTTATAACGGAAGTTCTTTTTTGGTGTCGAGACTGTTTCTTGTTTGTCACTTCAGAAGCAGAAATGTGTGTATATATTTTTTATCATGCATGCTGCTTGGTTTTAGATCCAGTTTGCACGAGTGGCTTATGCCTTTTCTCTTTTTAATCAAAGGTTACCAAGTATAGTCGCAGACTGTCACACTGATTTTAAAAAGAGATGATCAATCTCCTGCCAATATACATTCTCTGAACCCTGTTACAGACAGCTCAGTAATTTAAGTGCAACATTTAGAAAGGAAGCTTAGCTTTAAACTACATTCTAAGATTGTTGGCATCTGTGTTTTTTGGAGTGCGGCTGCATTTGATAAGCATTCAATTGGAAATATTATTTTTTTGGTGTCATAGCCTTGGATGAAATTTTTGCCTAGTTCATCTTTCTCTATGCAGCCTCTGTAGCACAAACAGTCCTATCATTATTGTTGAGGATCATTCTTTCCCAGAGCATAAAAGTTGTAACCTGTGATCTCTCTGACGTCAGTGTTGGCTCACTGAAAGAGGCAAATTACATATATAGAAGCTTTATTTTCTCCCAGCACTGCAAATTCTCAACTAGATACTACGTCCTCCACACAGTCCTATTCATCTCTGGAGGGTAGTCGGCACAGAGAAACGTGTGACTTTTCTTCGGCTTTGACAGACGGTCACATTCACAAAGAGGCCTCTTTTTGTTTGACTGGTTTACTGTAGAAATGGTACAGCCTCTAGAATCCAGCGGCACAATCCAGAGAGCTCCTAACTGAGCCTCAACATTTCTAGCAAGGAGTCCGAGCTTCGGAGTGATTTAAGGAAACTTCTGCGAGCAGCAAGGAAGGGACAGAAACTTTTGCCTTCATGAGGAGGTATGACTCATTCTTTTAAAGAGGTGTGATTTTGGTTGATCCCCCCACCCCCACCCAAAAAAAAAAAGAAAGACAAGAAGATTCTTAGTGATAATAATGTACAGTGAAATAAATTGGCCTAATTATAGATGTTATACTCTATTCGAACATGGTAGTATTATAAATAAAACATGTTATGTAATGAACATCTCTGTTGAATAAATTATAAGCCATACAAAGTGTTTGAAAACAGAAGCGCTCTATATAAGTATAGAGTTGGCCAGCATGTAAATAATCTATAAACCAGTGAACACTTGAATAACTTTCATCTTTTTAATTTAAAGATTTGTTTTAGTCTTAGGAGCACCTCTTTGTCCGAGGACGCTTCATGAATACGAGCCCATAATTGATATTATAAAGAAGGAAAAAAAGATTCTCCTTTCCTCTGACCTCAATCAAACCAAACTGTAAAGAAGTGTTGTCCTGTGTTACAAACTGAGCTCACATGTTTGATTAAGGTGACAAAATATAGAAATTACCATGAAACATTATTATTGCATCATATAAGGACATTGTTCAGGTTTTATATCTTGTATTAGCTATATATATAAAAAAAAGTGTACAATCCTTTTGTTTGCCAAAAAGTAATTTGCTGACTAAGAAATACAGCAGTAGTAAAAAATTACATTATTTATATTGTATTGTGTTCTGCTCATACAATTCCCTCTGAAGCAATTCTAATACAATTGGAAAGTCATTTTTAAGAAAGTGATAAATCAATGTTGAAGACATAAAATACTGTGCTTTGAAGGATAATTTGTCTATTAAAATTTCTCACAAGAATGTTCAGGTAACTAGTTACAAGTTCTTAAAATATTTGTTTCTTCTTCTCCCTCATTACAAAGTCCAAAAATATTGTTCATATTAAAAGTTGGACGCAAGACGTCTCGGTGTATGTGCACTAAAGGTTTCAGGTTTCTACAGCATAAGCTGCACACTGGCCCATGATTCGCTCCACACGAGCGGTGATGTCACAAACCCAGTTTGTACGTATGTGCTCAAGTCACATTGAAGCCCAAACGTCCCACTGAAGCAACAAGGGGGCCTCTGTGTGTTAACCTAACGAATGACCACTTTGAGAGGAATGTTTGCAGCTGCTTTTGTTTTAATTTTAGTTTCTGTAGTTCATCCCATTTGGGTCAGATTTGTCTTGCACACCTGCTTTCTATGTCGAACTAAGTATAGACAGAATGTACATCTTCCCACAGCCCCGTGCTGATTTTTAAACAGCTCACCTCATGGTTTATTTCCTCACCTGCCTCCACTGTTTACCTTAAGATTAGATCACCGCCCGTCAGCCACAGTTCTGCTCTAAGCCCCTCTCACTTGGTATCTTAGCAAAATATCAAAATATACCAGCGCAGGTTTAGACAGTGATAATAACTAATAATATCTGTCTGTGTTAAAGCCAGGGGCAGAGAGCGAGACGGTCCACACAAACCAAAGCCAACAGTCCATTAGTGCAGAATGCTGACAGTCGGCTGGGAAATGTCAGAACATTGCCATGTGGAGACGACCAGGGCCGACTTACCCAGAGCAAGAAGCTCCTAAATCCTAGTCGTGTGTGTGTGTGTGTGTGTGTGTGTGTGTGTGTGTGTGTGTGTGTGTGTGTGTTTTCAAAGTTCAAAGAAAACATTAGAAGCCAAAAGGGGATAAGCGATAAACATGTTTTCGATTAATGTTGAGATGTATGGAGTTTTGGCAGCGTGTAATCATTTGTGAGCCCAATGGCAGCGCGGCCTGGAGTGTGTCAGTCCCGCCGTGATTATTATGACGAAGTCTCTCCAGTGTGAACACTAATTCAATGCCACTCACACCCTGCTAAAACAAAGAGAGAAACGGGGAACTGTGCAAATTTATAGCTGTTCTGTTCGTCTATGCTGTAATCTACATTTCCCCGTCTAAATGCATCTGTTTGTTTCTGCATTTTGTAGAGCTTAAGTCTTTAAGGGGCATGAAGGAGAGGGAAATGGACCCACAATCCTCCGCTCCTGAACATTGACGACCGGAGAACCAGAGAGAAAGCAGAGATTTCTCCGTCACCTGATTTGTGGAGCTAATGGGATGAGCTCCTGAAGTCAGTGACTTACGGTACTGTTTTTATTACCCTCTCGGTTACAAAACGTTCTTTATCGTGAAAGAGTGCACGAAGAATAGTTTCTTTCAATATTACAATATTGAAGCATTTTGATGTGATCCGAATCATGGGAGCCAGTTTTTGAAAACGGAAGAATTTGTGGAATAAAAAAGGTGATATCTCTGATCCTACTGCATTGATTTTAAACTGTCCACTGAGTCTGAAAGTGTTACAGCAGTGCAACAATAACAAGTGCTACAACAATAAATCAGCGGAGTTATTTTTTTAAGTGCCAAGTCAGATATATCAGAGCTTTCAGGGAGTTTCCAATTGCAATTACAACTTGGACATTGACATGAATGGATCATAATGAAAGACACTATCAAACTACATTATGGGAAATGTAGTTTCCCAATGTGGGCTTGAACCATACAAAAGGGCTACAAAGACCGGGTACCACAGTGTCTGCTGCTTCGGTTTTAACCATAACTTTATTCATCTTTCTTTTGTGAGCTCATAGCCTTTAATGGAGAAGTACAAAAACAAGTTGCTGGAACATTTCAACACCACCGTCTGTGGCGTCACATCACTGTTGAACCAGCTACTGTAAGATGTGTGGAAGTGTACTTTACACTTTGTCAGCTCGTAACTTCTGACTTTTCCTGTCAGTGACCGTCTCTTTGGTCTGACGCACACATGTATAAATAAAGGTAGTTAATGTGTGCCAGGCTTCCAAGAACACTTGTGTTGTTTGCTTATTTCCGTGTTCACACATACAGTACCTCTCTAAAGGAACTTCCTGTTTATGGTCAGCTGTGGCCCGGTGTTTCCTGACTGAGAGCCTGGCCTCTGAGCTCTGACCCTCTAACCCTGGAGGGGCAGGGGGGGTCGACGGGGAGAAAATGCGGTGTACCACCCTCTTGGCCCTGCTGATTGGGGTCATGCTGTACCTGGTGATGGGGGCGCTTGTTTTTGGAACCCTGGAGCTCCCCGAGGAGAGTTTGGCGTACAAGGACCTCCTCGCTACCAAGATCGATTTCCTTGATAATAACTCCTGTGTCACAGAACGGGACTTCTACAAGCTTGTGAAGGTATCACTGGACACACTAAGCACTTTCATCACATAATCTCACTCACACCAACGGAGTTTGATTTAACTTGAGACACAACACACAAGTGTCCATTTTTATCTCCAACATCCATCACTGATAAAACCATAAAACCAGGTAAATCAGGTTTATTTCAGTCAACCAGGCTTATTTTCAGAAAATTCTGGGGTGCACTTGCCAATCTCAAATCTTTGTCAATCTTTGCACAATATTCCATAAAAAAATATGAGTTTGCACTGCAGTTAATATGCAGTATAATATTTGAAAAACATAATAATAGTAAGGAGCATTTTCATAATTTGTTCTTGATAAAAGTCAGCTAAAAAAAAGCAGCAACTTCTTTCTTCTTTCCCTTCCCATTGATAATTGTTTGACCCTTCAAGGAGCCCCAGTTTGGACCATTGCACTAACTAGCTAACCTGATTATAAAGAAAACAAAATAGATCTCAACCAGCACTAAAATGCTCCTTTTGCATTGATGTGATCAGCACAATCCAACTGACGGCTAACTGAAGTCCCTGGAAAATGCAGCCTTTCTGTCTCGGATACATACCTGTGTTTTAAGATAAGGTCAGTGAATTACACACCTCACCTGCAGGTAGTGGTGTCTGCGGTGGAGTCGGGACTGGATGTGAACAACCTTTCTGCCAACTTCTCCACTCGCTGGGACCTGGCCTCCGCCTTCTTCTTCTGTGGTACCATCATTACCACCATAGGTACATTATGCTATAACTAATATGCTGTGACTTTTTAATGACCTTTCTATAACACACTATACTATAATATTTGACATTACTTCTTTTAATGACACACTATACTATGACCTTTACATGACATTTTTATTACATATTATACTTTTTTTCAACACTATCGAATAGCTTTTTTTGCCATGACTTTTTTTATTACTTGATATTTTTATGACACATTTATACAATACATGTTTATGAAGTATACAACTATATTTACGTCCATATCTTAATACCTTTTTTATTTGTATGACTATTCTATGACTTCTACATGGTTTTATTTATGAAATACTAAAGTGTGACTTATTTAAATATTTTTGACATACTATGATGCTATGACTTTTTTTGTACATATTTATTGCATAATTATATTCCTGTCTACACATGGATTTCCAGTAGTTCAGACTGCAGACTGGGAATTTGGTTATACCAACATTTCAAAGTTACAGAGATCCATAAGCAAAAAATATATATCTCTGGTCGAAACGTTGAGTCAATCTTAGCAAAAAGCCCCAAAATAGTCACATCGTTTTTAGACAGTCCTCCTGACTGCTACTCGGTATGCTTTAGTATTGTCAATATAATAGGCATGCTAGTCTTTGGTTTTTCATTCCTCTTTGATACGAGCCATCTAAAATCCATGTGCAATGAACTCTACCTCATGTTAGTCCAAAAGACATCTCAGAATTGAGTCTCGGGTCTATTGTAAATGGAAGTTGGTGATACAAAAGGAGTCTTCTTAGAACTCTCTTGCAGATTAACTTTAACTGAAGGTCCTTGTGTTTTTTTTAACTTTCTAACAGGTTTTGGGAACTTGTCTCCTCTAACGTGGTACGGCCAGTTGTTCTGTGTGTGCTATGCCCTGGTGGGCATCCCCATGTTTGGCATACTGCTGGCTGGAGTAGGTGACCACATGGGCACAGTGCTGCGGAGAGCTGTGGCAAAGGTTGAGACCCTCTTCCTGGTGAGAATGGTCTGTCCTGCCCAGGAACCAAACCTCAGTTCGATTTACACCTTGTGTGAATCACAGTTTCAAATCTCTTTTGTATTTATTTTTTGCAGTGAATAATCAGTGTAATTTTTTTGTGGGTTAAGAATCAAGCTAGAACCTACTACCTGGGTGTGAACCATTGCTACTGGTGTTAATTAATATTCCTGTTGTCATGAAATAAGTGATTTTCCATTTGCTCAATTGTTTTAAAGGAAGGAAGAAATGCTAAATAAAGTAGCTGCTGACTCCTCAAAAGGCACAACAATTAGCATGGATGCTGTCAGCACTGGCAAATTTCCAATGTCAGTGGTAACTGAGAAAGAGGGACACATTTCCCTTACTGACACTCTCAGTATAGATATTTCAACTACCAACTTCAAGGTCACAAATGTAATTATATATTGTCAGATGCTACCTGTGCCTGTAAATACTCAGCCAGCTTCAACCTTAAACCTAAATCCTTAAATATAAACGGCTTTAAATATCTTCAGCAAAATCTTGCAAAATCTAAGAGTATAAAATCTAAATAAATGGCACAGAAAGAAAACATCACATACAAACACTCAGTTCTCATACCTACATTACATATATGGTACTGAGGAAATTATTTAGCACTAATTGACTTTTATCTGAAAGAAACAATATTGTCACACCAATAAGCACTTTTTAAGTAAAAAGAAGTTGTCATTTGACCTGAAACGGTAAAACAATGACCAGTTAAAATCAAGTTAGTCAATCGACTTTAAACTTTCTTTCTTCAGTCGATCAGTCATCTATTAAGTATTCATTACATTCATTCTGCCTCTGTATTTGCCGCCATCTTTCTCTCTCTCTCTCTCTCAGAAGCGTAAAGTCAGGCCGACCACTGTGCGTGTGATCTCAGCGGTTCTCTCCATCCTGATTGGCTGTCTGATCTTCCTCGCCGTGCCAACAGTTGTATTTCAGGAAGTGGAGGACTGGTCCTTTCTGGAGTCGCTCTACTTTGTGGTCATCACTCTCACCACGGTTGGCTTTGGAGACTACGTACCAGGTACCGACACACACACGACACATGAGTTACGTCCTATTTCAAACAGTGCAGGACACAGTTCTGTTAATTTCTTTGACTTTTCTTATATAATTAATACTTTATTTAAATTGCAGGTGGTCGTGAGGACGGCTGGTTCTTCAAGCCTCTGGTGTGGTTGTGGATAGTGTTTGGTCTCGCCTACTTTGCCTCCATCCTCACCATGATAGGCAACTGGCTGAAGGTGCTGTCTAAGAGGACCCGCGCTGAGGTGAGAGATATATGGTACTAGATAGCCAGGCATGTACACCAAGAGAAGAGGAGCAGCACTTAATCCTGTTGAGAGGCTCATCTTTTTCCCCATCTCCCGCTCTGTCTCTCAGATGGAGGAGTTGAGGGCCCACGCTACGGACTGGACTCAGAATATTCAGAACATGTCCATGGACTTCCGCATCCCAAACCCTCTGGAGTTCAACGACCCTTTCCTCCTGCAGCGCCGGCGCTGGAAACGCAGTGAGCGTCGCCGTATGCGACGGGGAGCCCAGGGCACTCTGGGATACTTGGCTCGAGGAGGATCTGAGAATGGACACCTGCCGAACCGCTGGGCCGGCCTGTCCAGCTCCATGAGCCGGCTGGAGACGCATTCGTCTCTTGAGAGGGCGTTGCTGGCCAAGTCCAGGCTCAGTGCCGCTGGAGGGCGGGGGCCTGCATTGAGAGTTGACCCCGCTGTGGGTCTGCAGGTGGAGGGCAGGCCGTTTCCTCACCTGCTGGGCCGCTCGTTCTCCCTCCCTGCGGCCCGCTCCACCTTAGAGCTGGACTTAGCAGTGGCAGCAATGCAAGGAGGATCCCTCTCTGGATCCGAGTCCCCTTTTGACTCCAGATCAGACGTTTCCTCAGTCTCCTCGTCCTTCTTGGCGCTCCACAATTTCCAGCCCTGCTATACAGTCAGCAACATGGAGGAGGGAGGAGCGAGAGCCGCAGACATGAACAGAGCACAAGAGAAAGACAAACTGATTCCAGCAGAGTATTTATCTGTCGCCAAAAATAACCACAGACGCACACCTGCTCCTGGTTTGCACCCTCGCTTCTCCCCTCTTCCATCTTCTCGCCACCAAATCCTCCTCCCCTCCCCTCCCCTCCACGCTGCCTCCTCATCCAGCTGCCAGCTGCTGGATTTCTTCGGAGAGAATCTGGCGTACATTGACGAGTCCTCAGACACGCTGAGCGATCGCGCCCAGCCAGGGGCGAGCGAGGAGAGGAGGAGGCGGCCACGAAAGCCGAAGAGGAGGAGTATGAGGCGCCAGCTGTCACACAAGTGGAGCCCCTTGCAGGTGAGGAGGCCCAACAGTGATATGCAGCCGCCATCAAATCCCCCCACACCCCCTCCAGAACCCTCTCTTTCAGAGAACCAGACAGGTTCAGGTCCGACACTCTGACAGCCAACACACTCACAACATGGTGCCAAAGTAAATAACGCTAATGTTCCAGGAGATTGTTTGTATTTACGGCTAGCCTCACAAAGTCAGCCCACAAGTTTTACTTTGTTACTTCGTGATCTGAGGAGGTTAAAACTCTCGGAGACCTTTTCCCTCCATGCACCTTGGAAGTAGGTGAAGTTGTGCCATACATCCTTTTTCTACTTAGTGATCTGACAAAGCTCAATGGAAATTTGTTTGGGACACAAACTCCTTCATGGGAGCTGAACAATATGATTGGCAACTGCTTCCCTTCACATGTGGATGCGATGACATGAACCGATCATACTCCAGACTGAATGACTGCATCATTCACTGGGCTGTCACTGACATTTGCTTCAGAGAACAGAAAACAAGACTCTAAAGCAAGCGACATTGTGTGACTTTACTGAGATAGACTTATTTGTTCCAACAAATCATTTGAGCTCAATTGTGCTGTGTATTATTATTATTATTATTATTATTATTAATATTTGTATTAATCAAGCGAGTCAGTGAGCTCTGATAAACCTCCACACGCTTGTCTTAACGGCACTGTGGCCGTTAGATGTGTGTACAAACAATCATGGAAAGGCCATCAACAGCTGACTTCACTGCTACAGGGAAAAATGTATCATCTTGATTAAGCATCTGGAAACCATAATTGTCTATTTCATAGCAATCCATCCAGAAGTTGTTGAGACATTTCAGTCTGGATTAAAATGGTGGATTGACTAAATACATCTAAAGGGAGAGATAAAGAGGCCTTTTAAACCAGGGGATCATGCATCCTTTTCAAAGCGATCACATCTTGTGTGTAAACAGTTGGTCACAAGTTTCAGAGGTTATGAAAGACATCATTATCCTGACATCATTACACATGTTTATCTACTTTGTTCATCTATTTTTCCGCTTTTGAGCTCAATTAATTCTTGGCAAACCTATTCATAATTAGCTCTCAGATTTATGTTGTTTAAGAGGCAAACTCTTGGCTACTTACTAATAGACGTTGTTTTTTTTTACCTTTTTTAATGTAATTCAACATTTAAAAGGGAAGAAGAGCACAGGAGCTTTTAAACACAATAAATGCATAATTCTTTCAAGTGTGACATCTACAAAAATAAATTGATAAATGCGTCAGGACCTGGGTGGCTTACCACCTCAGCTGAAAACATTCCCGGGGGGGAAACCCTACGAGGGTGGAGAACCTAAACCACAGAACAAAGCAAAGCATCAGGCCAGTGTCACTCCTTTTGTGTGACGCTGTCATACGAGGCTACGAGTTGTTTGAGGGATGAAGCAGGTAACTGACAGCTGCTGGTTCATGCTCTTGAATGTTTTCAATAATGAAACTGTTGTGCTCTTTACATCATGATGAGCATCTTTGTGTGCTCGCCTTGGATAAAAGTGTTCAGGGTTATTAAAGCAATGCTTAGGTTACTTTTTTTTGCGGTTATCAATTATATCCTGCTTCCTTAAATCACTGTTGGTTCTGCTTGTGACTATTTTTCCTCTTGGTTGATACTGTTTGTTTGTGTTTTTGTTATTTTTAAAGACTGAACCCCTCTGCCACATAAATAGCTGTGTATACACCTTTTCAGTGCTATACTATTTGTCCTCAGTTGAACCCTGTTGGATGCCCCATAATGTCCTAAAGTGACAGATTAAAGTGATGATTACAAGACTTCTCTTAACACACACTGCTCTTTGACATTAACCTTAACCTTTTTTAGCCCCAAGCCCCGCGACGCCCATTATCGGACAAGAAACGAGAAGAATAAGTCATGTGACGTTACCTAAAGGATCTCCGGAACCACAACGTTGATTAACTTCATTTAAATTGATGAAATACCGTAAAGCCTTGTGGGAAGAAAAAATGTAACTTACCGTTAAGTTTATGTAATTACACAAACCCCGCAACCTCGCCGTCACTTCCCGGGCGGCGGCCGTAACGTTTAGGTCGGATTTCAATAAGGCTCACCTGTACAGATGCCTTTGTGATTTTTTTTTTTATATTATTGTCAACTTTCGGTAACATTTCAAGAATGTGCCAACAAAGGAAGTGACGGAGAAGACGAGCTAGGAAAAATGGTTGAAAATAATACAGTAAATGTATGCATTCAACATGTCTGTTAGACCTCAAGGACACACCGAAATACGTTTTGGTGAAAAACAGTGAATGTAAAAAAGAAAAAAGCCTCTCCACATGGCACCTTTTGAATGTAAAGCCTGTAGTGCTCTTTAGGGACGTTGACCAAACCTGTGTCCCAGTTTCATACTACTCACAAATTCTAAGCTGTTTTTGAGTGTGTTCACCCTTCATGCTATACTTCTTCTAACCTCGCTTTTAATTTTCCAGCTCCAAATACAGCCTGTAAAAATATAAAATATATAAACATATACAATATAGATATATTCAGGTTTTTCCCTGGGGTCCTCTCTGAAACATTTGATTGGCATTTTATTTTTGATGTATTGTATAATTGCATTCTTGTATAAAAAAGGTAAAGTACGTTTAAATTGCTTCTGTACTAACTGTAAAAAAAAGATTGAGAGAAAAAAATATTCCTATATAGTACTCAATGTATACAATACATTTTCAGAATAGAATTGGGACACAGTCTGTTGTTCCCAAACCTCCGTTCACCGGAGAGCAGGAGATTTGAAATGACCCGACAGCTGAACCCTGAACGTCCTGAGTGAACTCTCTTGGTGGATTTGAGATAAACATTCAGTTTCTGCTTACTCAGAACCAGGAACTACTACAAGAGGCCATTGTGGTGCTCTGCCCTCTATCAGGGCCAAAATAAGTGACTCACTGAATCCACACTCAAATTCAGGCTCCCACATATTGTCAATTGTTGACAGAGGGCTGGAAGGAGAAAAATATTGTTGGTGTGCCGACCACGAGCCATCAATATTGTATACGAGTTTGACTACCGACCTACAACGGATGTTAACGCTCATTTTCTTTAAATTCTTCTTTATGAATAATAAAAGGAAGGTGGATATTTGAATTGCTGCTCACTGATGTTAAGACAGTTTGACTAAATATGTGGTGAAAAACTCAAAAATGATATTTCAGTTTTATTTTTCAAACCTCATAATCCGGGACACTGTTTTGAAAGTGTAACATTAGATATAGTGAGGAAGTATGTCATACAAAGTCATAGAACAGTATGTCACGAAAAGCAATAGTACAGTATGTTTAAACAAAAAGAGTTAAGTATGTCAGAAAAAAGGTTACAATATAATACGCAATAAACCAATGCTGTTCTTCATTTAATCTGATTTCCATTATCACCTCAGCGTACAAACAGACTTAACTGTCAACAAATATAATTTAATGTCACTTTTTAAATTAAAAAGAGAACAGCAGGGCCTCAAGTACTTTGACTGCTCCGATAGTACGGCTTCAATAATGCTGCGGCCACCGATCGGTATCTTCTGTACTCTCATTATCGCATTGCTGCTTGTATAAACTTTTATTTTGTGTTTATGGTGTCCTGTTGCCCCAAGAGCTCTATTTTAATTGAACTGCCAGAAATAAATAGGAACAATTTCAATCTAGTTGTGTGATGAATAAAGTTTCGTCCAGACCTGTAATGTGAGCTATGTTTGTCACGGACCACAAGGTGCATGTGTTGCTTTCTGTCATCCTCAAGAACATTTTACGACCGTTATCAAGGGCTCTCTTACATTTTTTGGTCAGTATGGGAAGAACCAGAGCCATGAATCATGACAGATTTGGCTAAATGGAGGTTATACAGGCCGGATGTTTGGATGCATGGGTGTTCTTTTGATGCCTACAGGGTCTGTGTGTACACTCCCCGTCAAGGTCAAAGGCACAGACATGGTTTATATTGTGTGAGCGTGTGAGCGGGGGTCGATGGACTTCCCTCTCAAGGACAGTGGGCAGTGAGACCGAGCAAGGCGCTCTACCGTGGGATAAGTACAGGTTGGGTATAGCAAGGGGTAGTTAAGTGGAAAAGACTAACAGATGCTGGGGCTAGTTTACTCGGGTGGGAGGGAGCCTCACCACAGCTCGAGCCAACCCAACACACACTCACATGCACACGCACACGACTAGGATTTGGGCTGCATTCTCACTGTGCCTTAGAAAAAAAACTATTTTACTGCAATGGCTGGAGAACAGTTTGTATCTCTTACTTAAACAGTAGACGTCACTCAGGCAAAAATCTTCTCAGTAAAGATGGACGCATCTCCCGTCAATTTCAGGACATTAAAGCATCATAGGGCTGAGCGATATGGCCGAAATCTTCTATCCCGATATGTCATTTCATATCTCTAACTATATATAAATAAATGTTCTATTTGAAATAACCACATGGTAAAGCCTATTTTTGTATAGTACTGTGTGAATTAAATACATGAAATGAAAATGTGTTTTCTCATCTTCTGGTCCGTGTCTGACTTTCTTATGAGCTCTGCATGTCGGGCCATTTTCATGGGCAATGGTAGCGGAGGCTGCCATCAAGTGTATAAAACAGGATTTCTCACAAATAAGGTTGAAATTATTTAAACATGTGGTCCGGACGAAAACCTTTGTGATTCTTAGATTATCTGGGAGAGTCCTGTGTTTCTTGTTATGAGAATGAAAAAAAAAAAAAGCTCTTTCAACGTTGCAACTCTCAATACAATGTTGTTAAATAAAGCAGTTGCTATCCAATTAGAAAAAAAAAGATAGAATTGCATTAAATGCATTAAACAACTGAAAAATATAAATCCACATCTCACTCTCAGCAGGGTCACAGAGAGAACACCCCCAGTCACAAACACAATAAAAAAAATAATTTCTGTGCCATCACACATGACCTCACCAGCCACACAAGCACACACACACAGGCACACAAGTACACACATACAAACCACTGGCATACCAGAGTCTATATTTAAAATATGCCCCAGGGATGTTTTTTGTACTTTCAGCATTTAGACATTCTATCAAACGTGGTCACTGTGGATACTTGGGTGTAGAAAGAGAGACTGTGTGTGTGTGTGTGTGTGTGTGTGTGTGTGTGTGTGTGTGTGTGTGTGCGCGTGAGAGAGAGACTGGTGGTAAAAAATAGATGTGACAAAATATATTTGTAGCATTGGAATAGCAAAGAGTCAACATCTTTTTTACAATAAGATAATAAATGCACATTCATAAAACGACAATAAGAGTGCGATTACGGAATATTTGAGCTAGACCCAAATAGGTACAAATTTGCTAAGGCTGCAAAATACCACCTTCCAAACTTGCAGCCGTTCCAAATACAGCCCTATCATCCCACGTCTCATTTTCAAAGCCTCTCTTTTCTCTCTCTCTCTCTCTCTCCTCCCACCACAAATCCCAGAACCTCGAGCCGAAGAGAGAGAGAGAGAGACAGAGAGACAGAGGAGATGAGGGGAGCATTTAAATCTAGCGTTCCGTGAGTGGTCGGGTCGGTGTCTGGAAATCTTTCACATCCTGTTTACGCCGGGCAGATTTCAGCCTGGGAACCGCAGAGAGCTGGCAGGGCCTCCGCCTGGACACAGCTCCTCTCTCTCTTTTCTATCTGCTCCCTGCCGCCCTCGCATGAAGATCTCAGTCTGCAAACCTTTCCACACGGCCTCCTTCCTATCAACACCTTCAAACCTAAAACAAACACGTCTAGCTCGCTCTGTAGCCCGCGGCCGCAGGCGTATAAATGGCAGAGGTGGAATCAAAATCCTGATCAAAAGAATCCTTTTCATGTAGACCAAATCACACAACACCCTCTTTAATATCCAAGTAAAGGTTTAATAAAGCTATTTTGGGATATTAACAGTGTCCTGTATCAAACGCACAGTTCCAGAGAATGAAGACGTTTTCATGCCTGTAAAAAAAAAAAGGGATATTTGAGCACAAATTTTACATCTCAAAAGTCTGCTAACGGTGATCAAACAGAGAAGATTAATGAACAGAGGATCCGCCTGTCCTCTCGTCTTCATCCCCCGAACGAAACAGTTTGTAGTTTTGGTCCCGTAATCATTCTCCTCCCTCACCTCTTCCGCTGAACTCAGCGGCACTTGCAGGATTTGACGACCATATTGGAGAGTTGCTCAACGCGTGGTGTGCGGCCTATGAAGTACATAATGGTGAGGGGCTCCAGGTCCTGAGGAACGCAGCAGGGCGAGGCGGAGGCCTCAGGGTTCAGCTTGTTGTACAGGGGCAGGATCTGACCAGGGGAAAAACATCATCAGAGTGTGTTCACTATAAAACTCATCTTTATGTCTTTGTTCTAAACTACGCTAATCCACTCTGGGCGGTATCTTCATATATACAGAGTGGTATTAATCTTTTCATCAACTCTAGGCAAGCAAGCAAAAAAGCTTATTCCCCAAAATGTCAGACTTTTTCTTGTGAAGCAGCAGCTAATGAAGCAGATTCATCTTCATAAATAATACCTAAGAATGTGTTTTTCTTAACTGTCATAGCTGTGTCATGAACATTTATAAAAATAGCAAACAGTTTTCAGGGGCTTTTAAAGAAGGCTGTGTAGATAAATATATGACTTTCTGTCAATGTGTTTCCTTTTTTGTCCTTCAAATACTTTAACATGCACCACAAACTCCATCAAACCAAGTCAATGAAATGGTGTGAAAGCCACAGCGGCATTTGTTGTCAGCAACAAAATATCTCATTGCAGCAAATCAAGTGTCATATAAATGTGGAAATCCTAGAAATCTAATGAATAAAGGATATGAAGAAAGATAAATAACATCAGAAGGTTCTGTAGGAGCCAGTGTGGCTGCAGGCCAAGTCATAAGCTATGAGACAGAGTGTCATACTCTGGTATTTAGCCGCCACCAACAAGGCACTTAGAGCTAATTTCAAGGAAAACATCAACCGCATTTGCTGTACATTTAAATCCATCTGGAGGTTGATTTGAGTTTGGTCCAAACCAGAGTGTTTTACTAGAGAGACACTCAGTTATTGAAGTTGTTTGTATTTGTACCGGAGCAACTGTTCATAACTATGTTTTCATATGATTGTCACTTTTTCCAGTCAAATAATAAAAAAATAAAAAAATGTCAGGAATCTCAAGATTGCAGCAAAGATGACCACATATGGCATTTGTGTGTCTTTACTGAAAAAGGGTGCAGTGTAACTTATTAGTCTGAGTGGTTAAAACAGATGTTTGTGTTGAGGTGGCTGGTTTCACAGCGGCCTCGTGGACTGATAAGAGACGTAGGGAGTCACAACATGTCCAGACACACCAAGGCATTTGTGTCATATTCGGGTATTTGAGATCAAAACAGTACTCTGTATACCTTACTTTAACAACGTCATGTAGCAGCCATATTTCAATTTGCCTAAATAAAATGTTGATTCACACCAGGAACTGATCAAAGAATAAATAAATCAGACAAAACATTAGTTTTTTGTGCTCCGTAGTTTTCAATACTTGGTGCTTTAGAGACATTTTGGATGGTTCCAAAAAAGCTTCAACACCCAGTCCTGATCGTACTTCATCGTACAGAAACACAAACATACCAACTCACCATGTTATAGTGGTTGTTGGCACTCCAGAGGTAAGGACAGTTGCCGGCACAGAAGTTGGCTTTGTAACCTTTGGGCTCATGGATCCACTTCCAGTTGAGGTCCCGCCTGAAGTCGATGTAGAGCGAGCGCAGGCAGCATCCCTGGTCCGAGCCACTGAGACACACCGAGAAGAGACACAGCGAAATATTTCAACTCCCATCCTGCTTTTAATGGTCTGGGCTAAGGGACCAAAGTTGGGTCATGGGAATTTTCCCATGACCCAACTTTGGTCCCTTCATCGGTGACCCGTTGCCAAATGGCAACGGGTCACCGATGAAGAGCCAGCCATCACAAGGTAATGACAATGCAAGTCCGCTGGACTTTTCCCCCGCAGCGTGAGGTAGTCTAAATAAAACACTGCATGCCTGTTGGCCTGCAGTCTAAACACAGGGTCAATATTGTTAGTTTTGCCACACAATAGCCTGCAAAGTTTTGGGTCAGGAGAAGAAAAAAATACACCGCCCACAACTACTAGATTTCAGAATTATGAAACTACATGTCAGTGTGGTCAGTTAGTCACACATAACCTCTCACACACACACACACACAGTAGGCTGCCTACCGGGAGCAGGTCGTGGTTTCTGTGGCGGCCGCCCTCTTCTTGCGGTTCTTCCTGACCGGGCTCTCCACCCTGTCACTGGGCAGGACGGTGAGGATGAGATGCGGCGTCTTGGTGGTGAAATCTGCCTGGCCTTTAACCGGACCGGGCTTTCTTATCTGATGAAGGTACTCGTCATCCACACCTACGTAGAGTAGTGGAACAGTTAATACAGTGGTTCTCTATCTGGGGGCGTCAATGATCAACACAAAATGAAATGTTTGCGAGTGTTTTTATCTTTGTGCTTTCTTTAAGCTTTGATTTTTTTTATCATGAAATACTGGATAGTCTCCATTAATCAGGCAGTAAAAACAATTCAAATAAAAACATAATTATAAATGCAGTCTGTGATAAAGGTTTGTGGGGATATATATATATATATATATATATATATATATATATATATATATATATATATATATATATATATATGTGTGTGTGTGTGTGTGTATAGTTGTTTCCTAAACTAGGCTGCCTGTTAGTAACCTATTTCATGGGTTTTCTGAGCTCAATACAAGCCCCTGCTTGTATTAATTTCAGAAGTTTATATTTTTTCCAAGTGGTAAAAAAACTGACTTTACTCAACTCAGTGTAAATCTTAAGGAGTGCCATAATTTGGGGCCTAAATGAAGCAACACAGACAGTCCTTCAACAGCTTTACAGAGTGTGAAAGAACAGCGTCTCCATTGTTCCTGTATGATCACCATTTCGTCATCTTTTTGGAGGCGCCTGCAGAATTATTGCTGTGCCGATAAATCTGACACAAGTGCCTTTAATGCTATTTATAACCAACCTGTTCAGTTTCTCATCTCAGTGACCATTCAAGTAAAACTGAGGCTATGTTCAACGTTCAAGCTTTGACTCTTTGATCTATGGCTGTCATGTGTGTTTGTTTATTTGTTCATGTGTTGTGGTTAACATCAACATCAACAGAGACTTCAACAAAGTCTAACATCATCATGTTCAAAACATTTTCCTTGTTCAAAATAACATCTGAAAAAGGAGGTTGAACTCAGCATTTTTCTGTAAGAGGAGGAAGTCAAAATATTAATGCAAGCCTCAGAAAGCCTCTAGCCGTCCACTCTGCACATACTTGTGTGAGTACCAAGACTTGCCAAACATGATAGATATTGGAAGAAAGAAAAAACAACTGAGTGCAACAAACCTGCAAAGAGAGCCTCCAGCTCCTCACTCTTGTTGGGAACAATGTTGTTGGTGGACGGGACGAAGGTGCAGCAGGGACAGTGGACGCCCAACTTTAGGCCAAGATTGTTCTCTGATCAGAAGAGGTACACACATTGAGGTCAGCTGATGCTCTGTGTGTGTGTGTGTGTGTGTGTGTGTGTGTGTGTGTGTGTGTGTGTGTGTGTGTGTGTGTGTGTATATATATATATTAATCATTATGCCAACCTGGATCTGACACCCAGTCCTTAATGGTTTCGGTAACGTCCACAGAGATCCAGGCTCCCTTCGCCTTCGGCTGAACGGTGCGGGAGGCAATATAACGCTGAGTGGAGGTGCTCTCTTCATCTGGCATCAGCAGCTGTCAAACAAAAACACACACACACACACACTCATATAATATAATTTCCACTGTGGTAAAGAGGGCAGCAAGTTCATCTTCTCTGCATGTTTTCATAACACATGTCTGGCACAGAGCCTAACACTGTGTCATAAAAACCAACAGCAACCTGCAAATCTGTCCTCAGGCATGGTAATTATGTTTACTCACTTTCTGCGGCGAACATATTTCTGCGAGAGGTGAGAAATGTCTCCTTCAAGTCAAAATACAAATAGAGCTTAATCTGTTAAGATTTATTGTGATAATAGTTTTGTTGGCCTGATGCCAATGTTCCTGAAAGGAAAATCTACCCCATAAAAGATTATTAAAAAAGGTATTCCTGCTCACACCTTTTGGATATGAGAATCATTTTTCAAAAGAAAAGAAACAACTCCTGTGTCTGCTTCTTTAATACCAAAGATAGCCTGAAGTGATTTTTTTAAAGAAGAATGGATTCAGTGTCTCTCTCATAATTGTGGAAAATGTATGTATATTTGGATGTAAAAGCTTAAAAAGACATCGAAATAATATTTGTGATTACGTGCTAATTTGGTGGTTCTGCTGAAGTCAAAGTGGTCAACAGCTTTGAGCCGTCACTCTGCCGTTTACCTGATAGACCTCCACTCTCTGCTCTGAGGCCCGGGCCTGCGGGTTGGGAGCTCTGAAGATCCTGAACTCGGCCTTGACCAGGCTGCTGTTGGTCAGGTCCACGCCACTGACGTCGAAGTGGACGACTCTGTAATGGGGGTTGGGGGTTACAGGCAGTACCGCATCTGGAGGAAAAGAAAAACATAAAAAGGATGACTAATGATCAAACAACATCTCATGCCTTTCTACGACAATGTTGTATTTATAGTGTTGGTTAAAAGCTCTGTGGGGCTGATCATTGTCTCGGACATAATTACTGCTGATGAGCGTCTCAAAACTAAATTATAGGATTGGGGGTAGTGAGTAAATGCGTCTGGTTTATGTTTAATATGGATAATTGTTGAGATCATGGAGTTTACTGTATGAAACCTCATCACAGTTATGTAATCCTGTACCATAGTATCCAGAAACATTCATCTTAAAAATGTCCCAAATGAAGTTGTATTTCTTTATGCGAGAGCTGCGTGGTCCCAACCACAGCTTGACACTATGAAGCTGCTCTGAAGGCATCAGTGTCTTGCTCAAGGGATCTGATGACCTGAGAACTTGACCTTCTCCATCTTTACTCTATTGTATGTCTCTGCCATTAGTTACCACCACGCATATGCGACTTGACTTTGACTGCAACACTTTTACTTGTACAAGAGTGTTACTTTAACGGTATTTATACTTCTTCCACAACCAAAGGGATGGGGCACAGAATGGGAATTGGGAAATAGTATTGATTGAGGGTAAAGCCTATTTAGTTAGTGCGTTTCATTCTCATTATGGGATACATACGAGAAAAAGGACAATGCTAAATGTAATCTATTAAAATGGGCTGCTGTGGCTATTTCTTTAATTAGATATTCTATGATACTTTCACCTCGCCAGGCCTCTAAAACGCCTTCAAATAAAACAATAAGAAGAAAAACACACTCTTTAGTTGTGTTTTAGGGAGGTTAAACCAGTAATGAAGGTCCACAGATAGACATTATGATAGACATTGTTTATTTAAGAGTCCCAAGCAAAAAGATAAACGTTTGAATGAAAAACCATTCAATCAGGTAATCTGGATCAGTGACCCATAAGGACCTCGGACCACCCTTTGAGAACCTCTGTCACACACAGACTGTATCCGTCATGCGTCATAACCGGACTCACTTGTGTCGGTGCGGAGGGGCAGCATGTCAATCCTCTGCACCTCTTTGGCGTAATAGTCCTCTTCGCTGCTCTCGCGCTCGCACGCGGACTCGGCCAGGCGCGCGCGCTCCTTCAGCAGCTCGCGCGTGCTGTTGTAGAGCAGCATGATCTCCGGCGGCACCGAGCCGGGCGGCGGGGCCTCGTCCTTGCTCGGCGGGCTGCGAATGCGGAGCTTGCTGAGAATCTGGCCGCGGATCGCCTCGATGCGCCGGGACTTCTGCGCGTCCAGGTTGATGGAGTGGCACGTGTTGAAGCCCTCCACCAGCAGAACACCGGAGAACCGGAGCAGCAGCAGCGCGAGGCGGGGGAGCCACATTGAGCCGGAGGGACGGAGATCTCTGGACGGCCGTGGAGGAAATCCAGCAGAAATAACGAGGGTCACTGTGGGATATTGTCACTAAATATGAATCTCCAAACCAACAATTACGAGATATGTCCGTGAAGGGCTTTCAAACGTAAAGCTGAGGGGGAAACCAATGCCCTCTGCTGAACAGGCATAAAATAAAGCCCAAACGAAAATCCAATATTCAGTTCTAACGGGTTATTTTGGTCAAAACCACTTTCTGTGGAAAGGAAAACCACATCTGCTGACTTAACATTTATTCTGCTATGGTTATTGTTCATACATGGGCCTGCATATTTTAACACCACACAAAATACGCATTGCCGTGTATTATTTAATCTAAGTTTAAGTTATTCAATTGAAAATAAGGAATCCTCACAAGAACAACTGCTTCTCCACGCCAAATGACGTCACACTAAAACTAAACTCACGTTTAGTGACTGGAAATGTGTCCGATGCTTGAACTCCAATCTGGAGCGCAGGAGCTCCGCGTCGTCCCGTGCAGGTGCGCGTGCGCTTTCTCGCGTGTAAAAGGTGAATATATTCAATTACACTTTAACCGATAAATTAAGTTTCATCCGTCTCCGTTCCCCGTCGTCCATCCTCGGAATATTCAACAGCTTTCAGGAGAAACTACTCATCACAGGAGCTCAGCCCATGTCGCAAGTCCTCCAAACTAAAACCTGAGCAGCTCACTTAACTATCTGATGCAGCAGGTTCACGTGCTTCCACCGAAAGACCCATCTGTGGAGCGAAAGACTGGCCCATACCCACTTCCAGAAAATCTAGTTGCAGCTTTAAAAAAAAAATAAAAAAAAATAAGGTCCTCTCAGTTATATGTAAACAGAAAGCAGCTCGCACTAAAACGTAGGAAGAAACTGTTGATTTATGTTGGAAAAACCATGGTGGGCCTGTTGATCCCCCTCATATAAACTGAAAAAGTCAGATGACATAAAAAGACATGACGCAGAAAAATATATGAAAGAAGTCCTTGTGCTGTGAATTTAAAAAAGAGGAAAACGTTAAAGTAAATTACGGCTCCCCGGTCCAGATGAACTCCAGTCTGAAAACACTGAGACCTTCTGCATGATGTGACTCCATTATTGTGCAGATCCTCAGTGAGAAATGCTCAGACAGAGGGAGGAGGAGGAGGGACTGGATGTAAGAGAGGAGGAGGAGGAGGAGGAGGTGGTGGTGGTGGTGGGGCGGGTTGCCACCAAAGTGAAGCGAGTGTGTGATTATGTAGGTAAGAGTCATCTTCCCTCTCACACACATTTTGCAATTTAATCTCTCCACAAAAATGCAGCACTCTCCCCCCGCAGGTAAACATCCCCCCCGAGGACACGCCAGGCTTAAAAGGAATAGTTAAACATTTAGGGAACTTTGCTTATTGGGAAGATTGCAAACTAAATATGAAGCTATCTCTGAGCCAGCAGTTCATCAGCTCAGCTTCAACATGTTTCCAAGAGGAATCATTGTGAAGACAACAGGGTCACTTTCTGTTCTCCTGAGCCAAAATAAGATAGAAATCATTTTATTTTTAGTTCGTACTGAAGCTTCCCTTACAAAGTACACACTGTTGTATGCATTAAATTGGGAAATACTACTTCGGCTTGAACTTTGACCCTCTTGTTCATGTACCTACTGTGCAGAGGATTGTGGGTCAGAACAACCAGAGAAGCTTGCTGGCTTGCGACCGGATGCAGTAGAACCTTTTGGTATTTTTGGCCTTCTGCATTTGACATAGTGTGTATTGGGAAATGCTGAATTTATTCTGGCATCCTGAACAGTACGGTCGTCTGAGTATTGGAACGCACAGACTGCTGTTTGTTTTCCACAGTTTCCTCGGCTGCTCCACCGTTCGCCCTTTTCCACTACTGGGGATAGTAACCGCAAAGAAATTACATAATAATAATATTGTATACTTCATTAATCACACAAATTCACTGTTTTTACACACAAATACACAAGTAGGACCTGTTACGTATGGAGAGATGCCTCACAGGAAGGTGCCTTAATCACTGGCACCTCTCTGCTGCCAGTCCGCACCCCTAGAATAGAAACCGCCCAGTTACCCGGTGACAGGCTGAGTTGCATAATGAAAAGCGAAGCTTATGGAGAACCAATCTAAACACCAATGACGTCACACTACAACATTAATCAATAGTCATTACATTGTGCATTGAACATTTATTTCATAATAAGAGTAAAGAAACACCTGCAAACTAACACTTTTCAAGCGCAATAATTACTAAGGTATATCCCTTTTATTAAATTCCTTGAAAAAACAAACAATTTACAGTTTTAATAGGACCTGTAGCTAGGAGACCAGTTGAGAATCAAGGAAGTTACTGGTTCCAGACTGGAAATAGGCCGGTACGTATCCGCTCATAAAATGTTGAATTGTTGTTTTTACAATTCGGTTTTGATGCAAATTAAACAAATGCTCTATCACATGATTATTGAGCTTCAGAGTTTCTAGTAGGTGGGTTTTTAAACCTTTGGACAAAGCCAGCTTATTCCAGTCGTTATTATCGTTAGTCGCTAAACTAACAGACTATCAACAGTAGCTTAATATTTACCGCACAGAAGATCAGAAGCATATTTCCCAAAATGCCAAAATAAACTTTTAAACATCAAAATGATGATGGGGATAATCTATTAGTCCATGGCAGTGATTTCTAAATGCAGCTTTAGTTCGGACTCACTCGTCCCAGTTTAAGGCTTGTTGTAATTTTATTAAATCATTCCACCATCTCTTTTTATCTTTTCTAGCTTTCAATCCCGGCCCTTTCTTTCCTCTCTGTTCCTCTTTCGGTCTCATTTTTAATTACAGCTGAGAACTTGGAGCGGACTGTTAATCTGTCAGGGTTGGTTTTTATTGCTGCTCTACTGCCATCCCATTATACCATTATTATAGTTGCGGGTGCAGGCCTGTAATTGCTCTAAGTAGAAGGGAAAGGTAGGAGAGACTCCGGCTGCCTCGAGGCTTTCTGGTCAGGGCAAACCCCTCTTCATCATCTGCCCTGGCAAGGTTTCTAAAAACGATAACGCCGCCACAAACAGGCTCCTGTTACAACTTGCTGCTGAAATGAATAGAAGGACACTTAATTTGTCTGGGTGGACTCTTCCTTTCAGCAGTCTTTAAAAAGATCAGACCCACTGAGGGGAATCTCAGCAGCCCACCCAAGTGTGTGTGTGTGTGTGTGTGTGTGTGTGTGTGTGTGTGTGTGTGTGTGTGTTTTAAGTGTGGCATGAAAGAAAGAAAAAAGACGGACTTCCTCAAAAACAACTTCCAGGCTGCCTGCCTTTCTGCTTCTTTTCCTTAAAGCCAAATATAGACGAGCCACTGCCACGTCATCTGGCCTCAGCACTTAAACCCTGAGAGGGCGAGATGGGTTCAGAGCCTGCCTCTCACTCATGAAGCCTCTGGATTTTATATTTTAGCATGCCTGTAATATAAGTAAATCCTGGATTTTCCACAAAAACCTAAAACAATTTTGGCTGTCGTGGAAATAAGGACAGTTTTATTGAAAAAAAGAAAGAACCCAAACAGTAACAAAAATAAATACAGATAAAACCACTGGGGGTTACTCTGGGAACATTTCCATCTGTTATTTTTCAAAACATTTTTCCTCCATTGGTAGAATCAGCCACTTAAATGTCATAACAACAATCAACCAAACGGTGTGGTTCTCATGGCACCAACTTAAGTCCAACCTCTCGCTTCTCTCTGAATACCCACAATCCCATCTGAGTGACAGCTCGGGGTAAGGTTGCGTGTGAGAACCGTTGACTTGGTGAAGCTGCCATCTACCCCTCCTCCTCGCTCAGCAGCATGTTGGGGATTCCTCTGGAGATGGGGAACTCTCGTCCTGATTCAGGGCACTGCAGGAAGCCCTCGATCACCTCCACCTGCAAAACACACAACCAAGCCGAGAGGTGAGAGACCGCCACTGGATGTCACCGTAGAGCAGAATATACTGTATGGCCAAAAGTGTTCGGCCACCCCTGTCGCCATACTTTTGGTTTGTCCCAGGCCTCGCAGTTCTAATTACAGATAATTACAGTTCCTGATAACTGGGGTGTGGTCCAGTAAAGGACAAAAGATATGATTCTGTAAAGACAGTTTAATAAAAGTAACTTAATAGACTTATTGTAAGCAGGCTGAAGTAACCATCCCAATCAACACCTGTCAGCATTACATGAAACCTGTGAGGCCACTACCTGAATCTTAATGCATCGGTTCTTTTTTAGTAGCTCACCACTAATGGTACCCTGTGGAGTGTCTGACCACCAGCAGAGTTATGGAGGTGTCTTTTTTTATAGTGTGCCCCTGTTTTGTTTATCTCATGCATGCCATACAGTCCAGTCCAATGAAGAATTGAAATATACTTTTAAAAACACTTCTGCTAATGTTTTATGGGGAAGGAAATGCATTCAACACAGTTTCAATGAGTTTTTTTCCCCAATGTAAACATTACTTTTGTTGCAAGAAATAGGGAGGAAGAGCGGGACGTCCACTAATCACAGGGTTGATGGTGCGATTCCTGGCTCCTCTGTCACCATCAGTGTGTGAGTGATGGGCAAAGAGTAAAGCACTTATAAGTGCAGTCTGTTTAACATTAATGCCAACTATTTTGACAATGTTAGAATAATGTCTCAAAGTAATTTAGTTCCTGTGATGGATTTCTACTTAAATTGCACTGTCTTCTGAACGTGGTGCAGTTATGAAAAACAAGACACTTTGCAATAAACGACCACAAGAAAGCTTTGCTGCTAATTGCTATTGCCAGTAATAGAAAGAGGATGTGAAGCGCCGACTGCACCTTTCTATGTTACTGAGAGTCAATATTTTTTGTTGTTTGATCCAAAATAAGTACTGAAGTGTTCCACACAAAGATATCCCATAACGATGTTCAGTGGAACAACAATATAAAACACTGTTGGAACCCACATGGCAAATAATATCCAGAATAGAGAAGTGGTTCCTCCAAGACATCCTTTCCTAACTTTTAAAAAACTTGTTTCATGCTAGTTTGTCAATTTCACTGAAAAAATAAATAAAATCCAAGAGCCAAAACAACTTGTGAATTTAAATATTTGACCGTGAACGAGATCTCAGTAACAAATGGGGAAACAAATCAGTAACAAATGGGAAAAATAAAAACGGTTGCACCAAGTGGTCCCTATATTGATCAGTTAATTGACAAAAAAAATATGTATTTTGATCAATGTTTCAGTCATTTTTAAGTAGAAATGCCAAGCATTCTCTGGTTCCAGCTTCTCCATTGTGTGTATTTGCTGTTTTTTCTCTGATTTCTATCATTGTAAACTAAATATCTTTGGGTTTCGGACTTTTGGTTGGACAAAACAACACATCTGATGATGCCAACAAAAAAGTTTTCACTATTATAATCAAAGCCTAAGTAAAGTAATTGACAACAACAATATGCAGAGTAACGGAAACTGAAGATGGTGAGTTACGAGCCTAAAGAGAACACACATTCATCATGTAATAAATGGTAATAAATACCGCTGCAGTCCAAAAAAAATAAAAAATAAAAAATAAAAAACACACACCAGACCGACAGGAATCACTGCGCACTTCTTACCTCTAATAGCACTCTGTGCACTTTCTTCAGGAATTCTTCGTTGTTCTCGTATTCTGGCACCAGCTCACCGGGCAGGTCTTGCCGATGACCCAACTAAAGAGGGAATAACAAGTGTTCAAACTGGGCAGTTGTAAATTCATTAGTGGATGTTACTGGGTGGCAGAAGAGACCATGACATATTCTCCACCCGCTGGTTAACAAGACCGTAAAGAAATAAAAACACAACCCCTCAGTCATGGACTACTGTTAACGGTGTCCTGATCAAGCCTCAGGAGGAAACACTGTAGACATTGATTTAGTTGATACATTTTTAGGTGCAGATCTACTTTAGCAAACAGAACACAACGCCGATAATCATAGTGTTAAATAAATATTATATCTGAATTAAATTAAAATGTATTAAATTGTTGTTTTTATCAGATACAAAAAAGGGAAAAAACATTATATCTGCTGCTCTGCTCTCTAAATATCGGATATTTAAAAACCTGTACTGGTCGACCACTGGTGTGGATACACTGCAATCCAGTCCTATATAAAGGATTATAATTTGAGAATATTTTCCCCAATTTAAGTTTTCCAACACATACAAACTATAATGCAACACAAGACGACATCTTAAAGTGAATCAGTGAAGAACAGTTAACTGTTATAAATAAAAATGTACAGCTCTGAGGAAAGATTTGAGAGGCTAATGACCTCTGTGTCCGTTTCTAAGAAAAGAGACCAAAGAATTAAAAATGATTTTGTAGAAAGCTTGTGAAAAAGACAGTAATAGCCTTTTAGCACCTAATCCTCCTCCTTTATAGAGACAGATCCTTATATTGGGTCGACACCCAAACACTAATTCTGCTGGCTGTGGAGTTTGTAGGCTACGGCTCATGGTTGAAGGGAGGAAACAGAGAGAGAAACCTTCTCCAAAGAGAGGCCTGTTGGACACTTACAGATTGAGGGGCTTAAATGATGAATTGCTGCAGTCTAGTTTTTTTATGAATGCAGATGGGCATTATTGATGATTGCATTTTTGTTTTAATGCATGTATCTTCTTTTTGTTCATATGCAATCTAAAGTCACACGTATCTTGTTGCAATAACAGAATGTGATATATTTCTTCTCATGGCTTAAATTTTCTCGCTACCATTTTTCTTACTAGTATTTCATTTTTGATTATGTGGATTTGATGATCTGTATCTGCAGCAGGTTCCTGGCTGCTGATCAAGAGGAGCCATACCCACAAATGTGTTGGAAACACTAAGAGTAGCGCTGACACAGGTCTGCTTCCTTCTGTGCATCCTTAGGTGTTACATACTCATTTGTCAGTGCTGACCACTTAGTTTGCTAGTTGAATTAAAATAGCAGAACAAAACTAAACAAATATTTCCTTACATTACGCAAAATATTTTTTCACCCCTTTTCAAATTGATCGATTGTTCCAAATCGAAGGATACCTTTGCTTGTATTGAGAGCTACTTAACAACTTATAAGCGTTGCCATGTCTCTCTGGAATGCTCCAAAATTGTACTGGTATTCATGTTTATAATGTGAGATAGTACACGTTGTGACTCACCTCCTCTGCAGCCTGGACCAGAGCGCTCCACTCCAGTTTGGGGATCATCCGGCTGACAAACTGAGGGTTAAAGTCCACCTCATTCACCTTCACCTCGGTCGCCTGCACAAAGAAAACACATGCGGCGGAAACAACAGTCTATTAGTGCAGAAATTCAGGGATGTCAAACAGCAGCAGTCCTCCTTCAAAATCACTTCCTGTGCCAATTGTTCATAATCACAGACATAAAAAATAACACCTGTAATCCAAGAGGGACCAGCAAATTGAGATTTTCCTGACATCATTGGCTACTAACACTATAGTGTCACATGTGTGTAATTTACACATCAAGTTTTCTCTTTCCATTGAGGGTATTTTAGAGGGCAATTTATAATATATTCAGAAACATATGAATTCAGAAACTCAAATTCAGAGGGTAAATATAATAATACACTAGGTAGCAAAACGCTGTGGGATTTTGACCACAGAAGTATCAAAATGTTCAATATATAAATTATATTGAAATCCAATGCATTTTAAGACATAAAGCTACGGGTGTCATAATCGAGGTTTTCCTATTTTATTACAATCTATTTTTAAACTCGCACATGTTCAGTGATAGAGTTCAAGTAGAATTAAGCAGAACATAAAACATAGCAGTGCATTAAACCATGTGACGCTTTGAGGTCTTAAGCGCTGTCGTTAGCCATGTAGCTAGTCGGGTGTTGACGTTTAACTTACCTTGATGAGCAGCGGGTATCCTTTAGTGACTCCTTTCACGTGAGACGTCAACATGTTGTGCGTGAGCAGCTTCATTTTTTACAAACAACCTTCACTGGTTCAACGATAGTTTTCTGGTAAATGTACTCAGACAGTAAGTCTGTAAAATACGTTTAAATCACGCTGTAGCGTTTACATGTGGACCGGAAGTGTCGTTTGTGCATCGCTAAAACAGTTCCCCGGAACTTTAACTAGACTACCGTTGGTTCCTTAGTAAGAGCCGTCATTTAGCTTTTGTAAATACAGTGTCAATATGTGTAATAGTCCCTTTAGTTTTATTCACTTCATACCCAATCATTTTAGAGCCAGTGCAAAATACTGTAACAGCCTTTTGGGGTAATATTTCCAATAACCAGCAGCCAATTGTTAGCCATTACTCAAGTTTAAGTATTGTAGAAATACAGCTTAAACCTGCCACATTACAAGTAACAATCATGCATTAAACAAAATAATATAAAAATGTAAAACCTGTATTCTAAGTTTGCAAAGGAATAATTATATATTATATATCATTAGTTCGCATGTCGAAGTGTCCTTGAGCAAGACACTGAACCCCCAGTTGCTCCCTGGGCACCTCACAGGGCAGCACACGGCTCCTTAATTAAGGATTGCAGAGAATAATTTCCCCAAGGGGATTAATAATACTTTCTTCTTACATTATATATATATATATATATATATATATATATATATATATATATATATATATATATATATATATATATATAATGTAATAAGTATTACATGATTGGGTTGTTGTTCTTAATGCATTAACATGTTAACGCTGAAAATTAAAAATTAAATGTAGTTTTGGATATTCTTATCGATAACAATGTGTCATATCTCATTACTCGATCATGTGTTACAAAAAAATGGGCTTTCTAAAAAGTTTGCAGAGTAAAGCTCTTAAATAAAAGCCATGAGGTAAAATAAAATGAAAGTCAATATTCAATTTCTGAAATGTCTAAAGTAAAATAAAATACTCAAGGAAAGGTCAAGTGCCACAAAACTGTTGGTGTTAATAAGCAGAAATAAAATGTCAGGCAAAAATGGCGTTCACTTTTTATATATCAGATTTTGAATTTTTTTGTATTAATTTTGTATACTCCTCGTCTTTGTATTATACAGGTCATTCATTCGTTTATGATATAGTAAATAGTAATTACACACAAGAGATATAACAAGCTTCAACCTGTCACCCTCACAGACATGCATCATGCACGCACACAAACGTACGCACTCATTCACTCACTCACTCACACACACACTCAGAGGGACACAAATCCCTTACACTTAATAAACAAAAAATAATAAGATAGAAATGTAAAAACACAGATTCATCCTCCGTCGTCACAAGATTCACATCCTCTCAAAGCTAATTTTGAAAACGAGTATGACAATATCTAATGTTTTAACAGAATAAAAAAACAAATAAAAGAAACATAACAAATTCAGGAAGGCAACTATAGAAGAGGGCAAAGCGATTCTGAACACAGAGTAAGTTAATTCAGATCCCAGTCTAACTCTTCATGAAAACAGAAGCACAAATGAGCTGCAATGCAGAAGGAAGAACCACTGGCTGACATCTGGACCGTTTACTGTGAGTTGCAGACATCTGAAGTCCAACATACCGAAACTTTAAAAGAATGTGCTACAGAGTTTAGAGGCTTCATGGAATCTGTATCTCTATTCAGTCAGGAAACTTGTTCTCAGTCAGGTATGTATCCATATGAGCCAGTATGTGTCACACTTGTACAGTAGCAGGGAGGGTGCAGGTTTGAGGAAGGCATTACAAACTAGTTAAAAACGGCACTCTGCAAGGTTTATGGCACAAATAACAGCGCTGAGAGAAGCAGGTGCACAGTTGAACCAAAGCTGAACCAATGAGAAGGTGTTGTGAAGTTGGGTTAAAACCATTTGGAAGGTGTTAGCAAAGGACACTTCATTTAAATATTCTCCCAGTCTCCACTATGAGCTTCACTGGACAACAAAGAGAGTCACATTATGTGTCAGTTCCTCACACACTGCACCCAAAAAAAATTAAGAAAAACCTGTTTGCAGCTAGTGATGGGTGAGTTAGAATACTAAGAGAGAAGGTCATTTCACCTTCCTCTTGCTTCTACTTCTTCTCCATAGACCTTAGAAGGAGGTGAAATGGTGCCAGAAATCACTTCTTCAAATTAAAATACAGTTTTAAGAAGCACTATTTAGAGTGCACGAAGTACCACCAGTCTGTGTCTTACTTATGATAACAGAAAACCTTGAGAGTGATGATCCTTGGTTGCATTGAAAAAATGAAGCCAGTTGAGATTGACAGTGATATGTTTACACAGACAGTAAGGACAATCTGCAGACTGGTGTAGTACGGAGAGGAGTATGAGGAGAGCTCTTGCTGGATGCAAAACAGGAAGATTAAATCTGGTGAAGTCCATGTATGATGGAGCCACAAAAAATAAAACACTGGGTGTCAGTAACTGCAGTAGTCGTTGCTTTGTTTTTGCATCAGAGCGCACACTGACTCATTAGTCCATACACACATGCAAATACACATTCAAACCCTGTATTGCTCCCGTCACTAAGACTTCCCCAAATCATAATCTCTCTCCCTCTCTCTCGCTGACACACACAACACACACACACACACACACACACACACACACACACACACACACACACACACACACACACACACACACACACACACACACACAAATCTTCATCAATCTTGATAATCCTCTGTGCGCCACTTCAGGAAGTCCTCCTTCCGGGCGTCTGGTTTGATCTGGTTCCGCATGCCGCCGAGCAGATTGGAAGTGGCTTCAGAGGCCACTATTAATGGTCGGACCACGGTGGGCGGGATCTGCCGCAGGACGCCGCCCACAGCGCCGGGCAGACCCTTCTGTTCGTGGCCGCGGGACGCTACATCGCACAAGTTCTGAGCCGTGTCAATCACTCCCTGAAGGGCAGAGAGAGTCCAGGGAGAGATTAGTCAAACATATTTAGTGTTTCAGTAGATTTATGTACATGCACTCAAGAAACCAGAAATCAGGTTGTGCAGGAAATACTTTGTCAATTGATCTATGAATTGTTTTATCTATAAAACGTCAGAAATAGTTCCAAGGGCCCATAATAAAATTTGATTTTGTTTTAAAAATATATCCAGTTTAATATAATAGAAGAAAAGCACATTTGAGACACATTAATACATTTGAGTCTAGAAGAAAAACATATCAGGCATTTTAGCCAGAAAAATTACTTACACAATGAATTGTCAGCATTTTTGCAAATCAATTCTCCGTCAATTGTCTTAATTAATCGACTTACCATTTCAGCTCTAAATTAGACAACCCGTTTACATACACTGTGCATCACCACGTATTATGATATTTCCTTTCAACCACTTGCAGTGTCACACATATGTGACACTGCTAGTGGTTACTTTTGGATTCTTTGTTCTTTAGAAGGGTCCATAATCAATATGGAGAGGGCAAGTTTTGGGGACGCACCTCTCTGACGGTGTCGTAAGCCTTGGCCACACCTTCTCGGAGGTCTGCAGGCTGAGCAGCTCGGCGGGGCCGGCTGGAGGGAGCCCGGCCCTCTGTGATGGCAAAGCGGTTCAGGGGTGGAGTTGGAGACAGGATGTCGTACACCGTCTCTGCTGTGGCCTGTAAGAGAAGCAGATAGACATCAGGCATCGCATACCTAAGGCCCTGTTTATCCTGAAATCCTTCAACAAATTATCTCACAATTTTAAATAAATTCAGGCCGTGGTCCAGCTCTATTTTCTGAATAACTTTCTTTCAAAGTCAAGACCTGCACTGAAAACCCTTCCCAGACAGAGTACCTGTATGGCCTGCACCAGCCTGTTGCTGAGCTCCAGAGCAGCTGAAGCTGTGGAGGTGCCGAATGATGCTGCCCCCCTCTGGAGACCTCTAATAATGCGTCCATCCTTCCTGTACTGCTCTATAGGCAACCAGAACAGATCCCTCACTCCATGAACTGGAGAAACAAAGTGAGATAGACAGAGGGGTAAAATAAATCAACCAAGGGTTAAAGCAGGATGAAGAAAATGTTACGCTGTGTGTTTGGAGTAGTGTAGACTCACACAGCTGGACAACTGAGTGCATGGGGCCAACACCTCCCAGAATGCCCGGCAGCTGATTCTTCCTTATGTCAGTCAGCCACTCTGTGACAGCGTACTGGATCACTTTGTCCACTCCGAGGAGACTAGAAAGTGTTTATGAAGAGAGATGAAGAAACTCGCAACTACAAAAACTGGTTTGCATTTCAAACATAGTGATCCTCAAATCTCAAGTATCTCTTTGCATCTAAAAAATAAATTGAGATGTGTGTGTACGGAAGTGTGGATGTCTACCCGTGTCTACAGCAGAGCCTCTTCAGCTTCAACTCAGAACAGTTTAATTGGGCCAGACCGATCAGAATCCCTGCAAACGTTCCCTGTGAAACAATTATTAGCCTGATCAAATACACAGAAATCTTACCTATTTCTTTCATATAAGTGTTATGCTGAGTGACTGATGAGCTGTTTGAGTGTCCTCTCACCTGTTCAATGACGACATGTTTGCCTTGATAGTCCAGCCAGATAGGCACTTCAGAGGTGAATCGAAACTCACTGAAAATAGCAGGAGAGGAAGAGAAAGACCATGCAGTTAACATTTTAAGCCTTTATTTTTCAGTTTCACATTCTGGAACCCAAACCTCGGAACCCTGACATTCCGGAAGCCAGACATTCCGGAACAAGGATATTCCGGAACCCTGACATTCCAGAACCCAGACTTTCCAGAACCCAGTTTGGACTTAGAACCTAAATTCAAAGTGGGTTCTATTACATTTTTTAAATGCTCCAGGATTTAAAGGTTTGATGTCATAGAATAGTGTGACGTCACAATATCTAGTGGTGTGATGTATCTTGAATTTGTGATTTTGAACACGACATCATGGAACAGAAGCCACGCTCAAACTCCTCCCTCATTGGTTTAGAGCTGGTGACATCACAGTAAGTTGTGATTATTTTCCCCAACTATATTCCTACAAACACGCGTTATTGTTTGTAACACATCGCTTTAATTTTCTGTTAGTTTGTAAAATCAGAATCAGACTTTCAAAGAGCATTCTGGAGAATACGCGTTCACGTACCGGAAGTAGATTGGCTGGTCGGAGGAAGAGGTGGAGCCGGCAGAGGAGGAGCTCTGCTCGCTGAAGGTAGTTTCCACCGAAGCTGTGAGGTCAGGACCCAGACCAGCAGCTGACTCTGCCTCATCAGAGGCCTTCTGGGAGGGGTCTGCCTTCACTGAACATTAAATGGGGAGAAATATAAAAAAATACATAATCAAAATCAGCTACACAATCATTAAAACATGCAGCCAGTTAAAATGAATCATGCTGCAGCGTATGCATGACACATTTTGTTTAAAATCAAGCCCTTAACATTAAGTAGGAAAGACACTTTGTGTTATATGCAGCAAAGGATTTTATACAATCATACTCAGAGGTAGCTCACCTTCAGTTGCAGGGTCCACAGGCAGGTACGGGTTAACAAAGGAAGCTAGATTGCTGAAAAAGTCCTTCAGGAAAAATAGTGCATCCTGAACAAGAGACAGAAAAAAAGGCTGGTTAGATGTGGAAGTAGTTGCATGTTTTCTCCAATCCGATACAGTTCTAGTGCTGGAATGACGTTAATATGATAAAACATTTTTGCAAACTGAGTTGTATGCTTCTCAGGACTGAAGCATTCACAGAAGAGCTTTGAGTAGAACCGGAGTCATTTTCTATTTTATTTCAGGCTCTACTCAACCGCTTTTGGGTGTCACATACTCGACTAATGTTGGATTTCGATGCAAAAGATTCCACGTTTAGGATTCTGTGTCAGGGGTCGGAGTTACCTGGTCGATGTTAAGTCGTAGAGGCAGAAGGCTGACTCGAAGACAGCACTCGGGTCCACCGAGGCCAGACTCAGGACAAACCTGCAGGGCCTTCACTGTCAGCTACAAAAAGAAAAACACATAATCAATATCATATTCATGAAATAATCAATAATTTTTCTTTAATCAGTTCTTCTGATATAAAAGATGGTTCGGTTTTAGTCAGGTAATTTTAATCCCAGAAATGCTGTCATTTAGAAAGTTAATAAGTCAAAGTCTTCATGTGTCTGTCCTCCTCATCCCGCCCTCTCAGCTGTCTCACCATGTTGGAGTGGGCTCGGCGAGGCATGCTCTCGCTCGTGTAGAGGTAGAGGAATTTGTTGAGTTGTGAGGAGGCCAGTCGGTCTCGAATCTCCAGCTCCTGGACAATGAACACCTGCCTGGAGAGAGGGTGCTCGCCACCAGGACCAACCCCAACCGCCACTGGGCCCGCTCCATCCAGCCCCACTACTGCCACCGGATAGGACTCGTGCTGGAAGGACACCTGGATGACGAAATGACAAAACAGAGGGAATGTGTTGAAAAAGATGGCGTTTAGGGTTCTGGTGAAGCTGTAAATCGACTGGGAAAATTTAAGCAGTACAGTTTTGGTTCAAGTTGAATTTAAAATAAAAATGCGCTGCTTCCCTTGCCACGAGTTAGATGAGAAGATCAACACTACTTAAATATCTGTATGATATATATGTATACCTTCATTATTTGCAACATAAATATATAATAAACTAACTGACAACCACTTCTAGTCTTAGTTTCTATACTGTATATTATATACCTTGGTTAGCTGGATCTCCATCAGCAGGTTGTGCTGGCGCCCGCTGCCTCCAGCCCAGCGCCAGGAGTTTTGGGGACGAGAAGGAGCGACAGTGCGAGATGGGGACCCCCGAACACCAGCAGGGACTGAACGACCTCTATAGAGAGGGGGCCAGAGATAGTGAACGGTTAAAACAAAGAAGAAGCACACATGTGAATGATTCTCATGACCATTGATGAATGTACTGTATGAGAAACTACATTTCTGTAGCCCTTTGTGTTTGTTACCGGTTTGTGTGCTGGGCATGTATGGACATGGGCTTGCCGCCAAAGTCCTTGCCCCCGTAGAGATGCCAGACCACAGAGATCTCCCGCAGGACCACCCTGCTCTGGGGCACTGGGAAGCGGCTTGGGGCTCTGAGCAGGTCCAAGCTGCCCCGAGGCCTGGAGAAGTGACTCTCCTTCACCTTGATGGGGCCCTGAGAGAACACCGTCACCACGGGCTCCCCGTCCCTGGGCTGTAACAAATCCCACATGTGGACATTTTGCGAGTAAGCATATCAATTGTAATTCTTAGAAGGAGTCATGCAACGAGCCAATGGGGAAAGCAGCGGGACTTACGGAAATGCCCATCCCGGGAGCCTCCAAGATGCAAAAGTCATCGTTGTCGGTTGAGCCCTCAGAGCCTTCATCCGACATCATATCTGCCTGTGCCTCCGTTGCTGTGGCAACCAGTCCGTCAAGCTCAGAGTCCTCCTCCTGCAGCACGGAGGAGGGTATGCGCTTCGAAGCTTCACCAGGGAACAAGTAGACAGAGACAGGCGAGCCTCTCAGCATGGAAGGTGAACCTGGACAAAAACAAGCATAGATTTGTGGGATATGTATACATAGACACAAATATACACATACATATTTACGACTATGACTAAAAACCTACTGAGCACATGTGTATGATGCATACAGATATCATTTTACACCACTGTTATCACATCAGATTTTATTGTCGTATCAGTGAAATCAGGAACTGGGCTGAGTTTTATGTTTTCTTCCTTAAAGTTCAGTTCATTCAGTCAAAGTCCACACACCACCGTTTTATATCACTTGTGGAAACCAATTTAAATTTAAATCTTCCTCCTGTATACAAGGAGACTTGGGTCATTGCAGCATTACACTGAGCCGTATCCTGTTTGGATGTTGAGTTGTATAAAGAGACAGACTCTTCAGTACCTGGATCTGAACTCTCGTCTCGCTGGCTCTTCTCTGTGTCAATTAAGGCATCAGCCAGGTCGTACTGGTTGATCTCAGCGGTTTCAGCTGGAGGGCAGGGCAGCACCGACGCAGGACTTTCTGACAGCTAACAAGACAGAAGGATATTATAGTAGAACATGAAACAATTATATGGCATCTTTATACCACTTTTCAACTCTTATTACACGCAAGATTTCACTGATCATATATTGATACACTACAACATTCTCTTTTTCATACTACATAATACTTTTACTACCTCTACTTCTGTAAACAAAGATTATTGTATGTCTGTCTGTAGATCTCTCGGGTTTCTATATTTTTTTCCAGGTTAAACTTCTTTTTGCTGTGGATAAAAAAAGCAAACCAAAAATCTAAGGGTATAATAAACAGAGTGTAAAACCCTCTTAGAAAATCAATCTTAGTATAAATATAATTAACTTGAGGTGCTTAACAAGACTGAGGCCATTATTCAGTTCTTATCCATTCACAATTAAAATTCTCCAGTGAATACGTTGGTCTTACTGGTAATTTCTGGCCAGCAATTTCAGTGGGTGAGGCGTGTCGCGGAGGAGGGTGCAGGTCGCCCTGGGAGACAACGTACTGCAGCAGGTTAACCAGGGCAGCGCAGGAATCTGCACAGGTATGAACGTGAACCACATTGTTGGAGCAACGGAGCTCAAAGAGAGGCTGAGACTGGAGGACAAAGAGCGGAAACAACGGAGGCACATTAAGAACAGGAGAATCGATAAAGGTGGTGACAGAGAGTTGCTAGGAGGAGGGAGCTATAAACTAAGAAAAGACGAGACCATGGAAATGCAAATACAAAACGTTGTTACATAACAGAATATAAACTGAACTTCCTCACATGTGTACACCTTGTTACTGATTGGTTGAAAGGGCGGCTGCATCATGTTTACTGTCACTGTTTGTTTTTGGCTCCACGTCCAACTGAGAAGTAATCCCAGTCGTTTTGCCTGAAGCTATGATTACAGTGAAACTTCCTTATGGTAAAATAAATATTTATAAACACAGGGCCTGTGCTTGTTTGTGGTTTCAGAAGGAAATCTAACTTAATTATAATGTTTTGTTTACTTTCACATGTTCACAGGCAGGGTTGGTCTGTCTGCTTCATGAGAACAGACGGCGAGCACTCACCAGCTTGCCCGCATCGCTGCCTTTCCATGTGGTGATGGCGAGCTCCAGCAGGTCAATGTCCAGAACACACAAATAGTCTGTGTGACACAAAGACACATGGTGGGACTTATTAGGATGGAGCTCATTTTGACATTGATTCATTTTTTAAGTTGCTAATATTAAGTACTGTATTATCCCTGACATAAGACGTCACTGATTGTAAGATGACCTCTTTTTCTAACACCCGTTTTGGAAATAATATTCTGATGCTCAGTTATAAAGCACACTCGGCCTGTTCAGAAAGTTTCCCTCGTCCAAGGGTAAGGGAACAAACATCCTGACACTTTTCTTTTTTTATCATTGGGAATTTCTTTCAACATGTTACATGAACACACATGAAGCTGTAGAGAAAGAGTATTTTCTACCACTATTCTGTAACATGTAAACATCACGTGTCTTACCTCTCCTCAAGTCCACGGTGTCAGTCTCACATTTGTCAGAGAGGTAGAGAGCAGAGTCATCCAAAATGAATCTGACCACAACATAACAAAGACACAACTTAGCCAAAGATCTTACAGCAGCTCACATAATGTGAAACATTACATTTCAGAAATATTTGCAGTGCTGATAATTGTTTCGACGTCTAATATTAAGATTTGGATTATTGTTGTATTTAATGGACAATCTTCGTGTTCAGTTGGTGGGGAACTGTACCTGAGGTGGAAGGTGGCGGTGTCTACAATGATATTACTAGACAGAGAGAAGGACTCTGCTGTGAACAACATGCGCAGTGGCAGATACAGAGGTCTGCAAACAGAAAAACAGAAAGATGAGGGTGGAAAAAAAGGAGAAAAGTGTAATGTAAATGTCAATTTACCACACTTGTTTTGTGGCTATAGTATATACCTGTAGTCGACCGCACAGGTAGCGAGGTGTGTGTGGAGGATAGTGATGACGGCAGGTGCTGTGTATCCCAGAATGGGATCATCAATAACATCCAGGAAGTCAACCAGCTGGAACAAACAAACGGACTCAGCTGGCAGGCAAAACAGTAAAAGACAACCATTTTATATTCTTCCACCTAAATTGATTTCAGTGTCGATTTCATTTTGCACAATTCAAATGGTTTAACTGGAAAAGAAAACAGAACAAATTGTGATTGCCATAATAATAACATTGGCTCAATTTGTTGCATTAAATCAAACGTAACCAGCTACAATGTATACAGTGCTTTTTATCTCTTGGAACCAGAAAAGGAAGGCAGAAGTTAGAGGATACTAGCACAGTCAAGATATTGTTCCTGGTCATGTTTGTCCAAGCTCTCTGGATTTTTGTTTAATGTGCTTTATTTTCTGGATGGAAAGATTTGTGTCTGTTCTGCATCATCACCGTTCAGTGATTTTGTCCTTAACTGTAATCACCCTCAACTCACCCAAATAAAGTGCCTGAATGATGCAGCTTGAATATCAAACAGCAACAGGACAATGAAGAGTTAAATTCTCTAGTTCAAAAGCAACAGCTGCACCCCATATTCAGAATACACAGTGAATCGTAAACTGCACAATATCTTCCTACTCTACTGCACTCTGCTCCATTGCTACTAGAGGTCAGCATCTCACTCTCTTGTACTTCACGTTCACACACTTCTATTTCTGCCTGAAGGAAGAATGTCAAAATGTTGGTCTAGAGAGAACACATTTTCTGAAGTCAAGTAAAGCATGACATAAGAAAAACACATTGAAATGCCTAGAGTTTGAATAATAAATATGGCTAGAAATGCACAATAGTTTGGCAGTAACTGAGTTATAGTGCAAGGTTTAGATTTTTCCTTTCATGAACTTTTAAACAACACGGAGGAAGAGAGAAGACACGGTTGAGACTCTAATCTGGAAGAAGACTTTTTGCTTCCTTGTACTGCTTCTCACCTGCTCGTGCCAGCTGTGATTAGTCTGCGTCATGTAATGTCGCATGGTGGCACCTTGAAGTCGAAGGGCAACGAGGAACTCCTACAGTGAGAGACGGAAACAATTTTTTTTTAATGTCAAACTTGCACCAGCAGCAAAATCAGGTGTTTGAGGAGGACGTACCTTAACACTCCTCTGTGGGTCCAGAGTGATTTTGATGGCTGTGGACAACATCTGTACATCCCCCTCCTTGCCGCTCACACTGCTCACACCCACCTCTGTAGGGTAGATGGTAGGGTCCAAGTGCTTTGGGGGAGTGAAGTTGGGCATCTCCAACCGCTGTGGGATGGGTGTGTCTTTCACGACTGCTGTGGTGGAGAAGTCAGAAGAGATGATGATCCAGAACAAACATGAACATTTTCTATTTAGCGTTAAATCTACTTAAAATCATTTAAAAAAAAGAAAATATGAATTATGTTGTACCTCGATGGTAGAGCTCCACTCGCCTGCTCTCTATACACAGGAAATTGAGATTGGGGTCGTTCTGGTGCTGTGCCACACTGAATATCTTTCCCCCTTCCAGGTCGAGCACAATTTCCCCATGACTCTGGTCCTCCTGAATCAATGGGATGAAACAGAAGCGGTTAGGAAACACAAACATTACTGGATAAAAATAGATACATGTTCAATAATTGGCTCAAGCCAGAGCAGTTTTTAAGTCTTTTGAACCAAGTCAAGTCTCTGGTCTTGGAGATGTGACAGCCACATGGCTCACCTTCTTGTCTGTTCTGGCTTGGAGGCGGCCTTTGCCGATAATCACAGTGAGGGAGAGGAGGCTGAGGTTGTGGTTGGGGCGGGGAGCCGACTGTTGTGTCTTTCCAGATGATTCACTGGCCAAGTAGAAGTGAGGGTCGTCCTCTTCTGAATCAGAGTCTATGGCAGAGAGAAAACCTACGTGATCGGTTTGATTTCATTCATTAATGGAGGAAGAATCATCTTGATATAACACAAAACCGGCTTGATTAATAAAAGATGTTATAGCGGGCTAGTTGCTATTATAAATACTAGATCTACATGTGTTTCCACTAAGACAGCCAAACTCACCTAGTTTGAAGGCCGATTTGCAGAGCTGGAACTCGTCGTGGTGATGGCGGCTGAGGGCGGGGCTGTGGGCTGAGGGCGGAGGAGGCTCCCACATCAACAGATCATTATTGATCCTTTGGGACAAAGTGGTGGGTGAGGAAGTAACAATTAATGTTACTTCAGAGACAGGATTTAAGACCAACATATAGACCCAAAAATAGGAGCAAAGCTGTAAGAGGAAGATATTTCTTGACCACGTCTGAGAGTGAACTCGCTGTACAATAAAAAACATTCGACTAAAGAGAATTTCAAACATCTTCCATGATACCAGGAGAACGTTATCTTGGAAAAACACCTGTGTTTCTGTAGACGTACCTGTTGTAGAAGCTCTGGAAGGCCTGTTTGCTGGGAAGTAGGATGTAGGCCAGCGGCAGGTTGATGTCCACCGCACACTGACACTGAGCGACACACTGCGCCTGAAATTGACGCATCTCCTCTGGGTCGGCTGGAATCACCATCTACGACAAGAAAGGATGAGTTCGGTCTGGAACCTTGATAAGATGGATGATGAATTGTATGGTTTTTTTGTGTGTCATCACACCTCCTCAGTCTCAAACATGGTGCGGTTGGAGGAGAACGGGGAGCTGGTTTTGTCGTTGATTTCACAGTGACTTTCAAAGAAGGCGGCCCCCAGATCCCTGATGAGGTTCATCCCATCCAGACCTGCAGACGGGCCCTGGGTCTCACCTCCCCGCACACACACGGATATCCTGCTCGCAGAAACAGGAAAAAAAAAAAAGTAATACTGGCTTGTGGTAGACCACATTATAACAATATATTTTGTCTCATTTCATGAGCAAGAACGACTACATTTAGATTCCAACTTTGTCTTTGAGAGCTTCGGTACTGTAAGGTGCTAATTTCAAGCAGATTGTAAATTATTATTCTCATAATCACCACTACTAACCTCGGCAGAGAGTCACGGTTCTTCTTTACTCTGATACAGGGGAAAGAGTCGCCCTCCCAGCCCTCGTACGACCCTGGTGAGACACAACAGGTCTGCTTCATATAGATATACATATAAAACATTTTAAACTGCAAATAAGAGTTGCTTTTCAGCTTTTAACAACAAATTGTGTTCTACCGGACGACATTCTACAAGTGCAACAGAAAATTCTAACAGATCGACATTCTCACATTTGTACAGATCCATTCCGCCATTGCCGCTTAAACAAGCAACAAATGCTTTTTTATAAAAAAACTGATGCTAATTCAAATTGATAGTTTAGATGTTCTGAAGTGGGGTTGTATGCGGTGTTGGTCTAATTTACAGTTTGTATCCATTGCTTTAACTTGCCGTTGGACAGCCCTTTCAGATGTGATACTGAAACCAACAAACAGCTACTGTTTAGGGTTGTGTGTGTTCCCACCATGCAGGTCGGTGAAGGAGGCCTCCAGCAGCTGAGTAAGACAGGGAGCCCACGGCTGACCCGGAGCAGTCTGCTCGCTCTGGAGGTCCGGGGCCTCCTGGTGCTTCAGCTCCAGCTGACTCAGCTCAAGCACCAGGGTCTCCTGCCGCACTGCCCTCTGGGTCGGGGGTCGACGCTTAGGGAGGGGCCGCAGGTCAGGTATGGGGAAACGAAGCCTAAGGATGGCGTGAGGGGAGAGGAGGGTGAAGGAGGAGCACAGCTCGATGCTCTGGGTCTGAGGGGAGAACGTGAGATAGATTTTAGAAGCCGATTCAGTCACAGAGTTGCAGAAAGTAGTCAGTTGTATTCGTCACTGTTGATGCTCTATTGAAAACATTATTATTTCTTATTAATTTTGTTCATGTATGTATGTGTCAGCACAAATACGATTGGTCCAATAAGATTACCTTTTAAAGCTTTTTCCCAAAAAAGATTAGTCTATTTTCCGTGACCCATTGTGATGCTGTCATAGAAGTTTGATGGATCTCTTCTAGACGCAGTGTTTTCTGGCATGTGTTTTAATTAGGTTACAGACTATTGCATTTGCTACCAGATCTACAATCTTTAGGGATTTTTCTTTGTGTAATGAGGTCTTTATGATGATTAAATGTATGTGGGGTTCCACCTGCATGAGTCCAGGTCCAGCAGTATGTGTGGGACAGTGGCTGAAGGCTTTGCTCAAGTTCCCAAGGCGACTGAGGATGTCCAGGTCCAGCTCAGCGCTCAGCTCTGCCAGCTCCACCCGCACTACACTGTCCCGCCGCACCACCCGCTGCTTACCCTGCCAACACAGACACACAGTCATACTCCAGAATGATATTTTTATTACATTTTTGTATAACTACAGAATCATTAACCTGATAAATTGTTTGAATACATATGATTAGACATTAGAACTTCCTCATTTAAAAAGGAAAAAAAGACTCATCTATGCCATATGCACCAACGAAGCCAAAAATAAAAGATGGTATAAAAGAAAGTCACTACTGATGCATAAGAGATAAGACATTTAAGAGTGGCAAATATTGTAAAATATAGGTTTTTGGAAAGTTATGTCCAAAAAGTTTAAAATACACGATCAACATTAAATAGAAATTAAAAAATCATGTAACTTTCTAACTACAAGAGTATCATGAGAAAACATGTTTAGAGTTTTGTTTTTTCTGTCTTTAATGACTCAATCAGTTTTTATCAGGGGTTGAAACACTGTGGCACTTCCCACTAAAACAACTTTAAAGTGAATTAAAAACCCAAAAACATTTATTGTAAATCAGAAAGGTTTTGCACATATCAAGTCAGAGTGTGTGTGTGAATGCATACTTTTCGTAGGTGTTTTTCCATGAGGCTGTAGTGCAATTGGGCACATGGTCTGGCCGCAGCGCCAACTGTGAACAGACCAGCTTTCTGGAACTGAAGCAACTGGAAGAAGACACACAAAGAGACACAATGTTATCTCAAGTCATCCTTATCAGCTTCAAAAGAGAACAACAAACCTAAACTACTTTTAGATAACATGTACAAGTTGAGTTAAAAGTAACTTCAGCCTGAAAAATTTGATCACGTCACAATTCCAAGTGATTTTTTAAGGTCTCTGCAACATCACAATTATCACGAATCAATGCACAGCTGTGACATACAGACCGTATGTGATCACTTACGGTTTGATATATTGTTCACATTGAAAATACAATGACGAAGGTGTAAAGTGTGAACACAGCCACAGGGTGAGCTTCATAGACTAACAGACGGACAAAGAGATGTTCTACCTCACTGTACTGAGGCTTTCCGTCCTCCGAGAGGCTCTCTAACAGTTCCAGTCTGCTGAAGGAAAGGTCAGAGGTCACGGCCCGACTATGGCGTCTTCCGCTCCGCATCTCACAAGCAACCTGTACTGCTGCTCCGGTCACTCTGTGAGAGACGACAGGGCAAGCGAGAATTAGAAGAAGAAAAAACATTTGCAATACAGCGGGCTGCAAGTCACATGCTACAAACGCATCAGACATTTCACACATTCCTCTACAACCTACAGGCTATCCAACTTCATCACAGTTTATTGTATTTCAGAAAGTATTTTTTGTAATTTAACAGCTTATTGAGAAAGGGAAGTTTGACAGTATTGTCAACTGAATCTTCTATGAACTTCCACAAGCCCAAAACACTACACACCCAAAATAAAGTTCCTTCCAATCTGTAATTGTTGTCAAAGGAATTTTTTTTGTGTGTGAAGCTATGGCCACCCAACTTAAAACTCACCAAAGACAAAATATGCATCTGTGTTTCTCTACCTGAGGTGGGAGTGTGGGCAGGCCTTGGCAAAGCCGCCTCTCAGATGGTGAAAGTCTCGCTCACTAAACATGCTGTCCTTGAAGAAGGCCAGCTCCCGGAAGAACACCTGAGACACTTGAGCCAATGAGGCTCCGTCAGGCTTAGAGGGCGGGTCCTCCTGCAGGAGGGTTAGGGTGAGCCCGCCGAGAGTCAGACGCAACAAAGCATCAGGCTTCAGTTGCTCTGCCTGGCCGCTGTGTGAACGTCCTGCAAAGAGGAGGATGACAGTTCAGTTTTCACTTCTTTGGGGACATTATTGCAAGAAGGTCCAACACTTGTGTAAAATTTAAAGAAGGTGCAGTGATTTTACCTCTGGTCCGGCTGTTTGACTGGGGTAGACTCGACAGAGCTCCAGGATACCTCCTGGGACAGTTCACCATGCCCTGGCAGGGAATATTAAAGTGAATATCAGACTACTTGTGATTTGCTTGGTACATTTACACCTTCCAGCTCTGTGTTTGTTGTTTTCTGTAAGTAAGGAAAGAGAGCTCACATAATTAAAATATATCTTGTGCAAATACCCTTTCAGCCATTTGTATAAAAAAAATTAAAAAAACATTAAAATACTCATACTATTTTATCAATACTAAATAACACAAATATTGATAATTTAGGAATGTAATCTTATTAATCTAATCAAGAAGAGATCTTCTTAAGGCCACACACACACACACACACACACACACACACACACACACACACACACACACACACTACCTGTGCAGGCTGTGTGAAGCTGGCCAGACTGTGTGTGGAGGACTCCATATCACTGTCCGACATCTCGCTGCCGGAGCGCACAGACATCCCGCTACTGGTCATTCCAGTAGGACCCATGGAGAAAAACATGTCTACAGGTAATAACAACAATACAGTTAAATACTGCAATGTACACAAACTTCAGGGAACGTTGCTGCAAGATCAACACTCATATTTACCATGCAAGGTTTACACCACTCAGGTTTCTCATTGAACCGACAGCCCAAAACAACCTGTGTCTTTGCATTTCATACAGCCCGGCTAAAGGCAGATTTCCTATACATTTGTATTAATAATGCTGTATACCTACATATTATACTGTATGAATGCTGGATGTATATTTTAAAAGAGGGGACAGTTGGTTGTAGGAGCAGGCCTGTTGAGGTTGTGATCTCAGACAGACCGCTTATAGGACTGCCATATGTACCTCCATTCTCAAAGCCGGTGGTGAAGGGCTCCAAGTCGGGCTCAGTTTCCCACTCCCTGTCTCTGGGACTGGAGCCAAGCTGCTTACTGAGGTCATCCTCAATCATACGCAGGTCGTCTGAGTCCAACGGACGACTGAGTGCTCCGCCACACTTAGTCTCAATCTCTGGGGAGAGAAGAAAGAGAAACAGATTCATGAATATGTTTGTGAGAGCGAAACATTTATGAGGCATTAACAGAAGTCTGTGACCTTACCCTCTTGCTCTGAACTACAGAGGAGACAACACATGCTTATTGTCTGGGTGTATCTGTTCTAGCCTTTGAGGAGTTTTATATTATGTATTGCTAAAGTCTGAAGGCACCGGATTACCTCATGGTTACTAGACACAGAAGAAGTATTGAATTTCGTGGTAGATTTGTGGTTTTATTTAGTGAGTGCATGCATGAATGTGAGTATCATTTATACATTTTACTCATCAAAGATGGAGGAACAAATGTTTGCAATACTATTTCTGGACAGAAAACTAATCTGAATGCTAAAGTGGATTTGATTAAAATGTATTCATGTTATAACCCTGCTGTAACCTGAATATGACTTTATCTTGTTTCAAGTCATAATCACCATGACACATTAAACATAACCTGTAATGAAAATCAGATCCAGGAGACATTAAAGCATAACATTGTGACCACACATGTAGCATTCAATGGCAAGAGTCAGGTTTAACCCAGGTGATTGGTGCATGCGTATCACAATGGCTGTGTTATACTGTACCCGTGTCTATGCAGAGGGCCGACAGCAGGTCTGTCAGATGGATTATTTGATCCGGAGACAGCAGCATGTGGACACAGCCCACCTTCCCATCCAACTCCAACTGACCAACAGAGAAAAAGAGACAAGATACAGAAGTTAATATGACCGTTGCATTTACTAATCCTTCAGGATGTGACAGTATGCCGACATGAGCGCACACACGACTGCACGCACACAACAACGCACACACCTTTGGTCCAGGCAGCATATCGTTCTGTTTGATTTTGACGGTGGTCTCAATGAAACCTGGACAGCTTCCTATGAGCAGTGGCTGAGATGAAGGGCAGGGAGGGGATGTCAAGGGCTTCGGCTCTTCCTCCTCATCACCTTCCTCCTCCTCCTCCTCCTCCTCCTCCTCCTCCTCTTCATCCTCCTTCTCCACCTCCACCTCTTCTTCTTCTTCTTCTTCTTCTTCACTTGCCATTGCTGATTCAGGGTGTTCCTCCTTATGAGGACCCTAAGAAATGAGGAGATATCTATGAGCATATCTGGTTGGTAATCATATTATTGAAAATGTATATTTATATCTTCCTCTAAATTAACTAATAAACTGCAGCTGTCAGGAAAAAAACTTTGCATTTTACATTAAAACAAAACCTTGTAATGTTCCAACAGTAGCAAGTGAGAACAGATCATTTTCAAACATCACCACAGGATTAAGAAACTAATTTAATAAAGTCTGAATAGCTGGAGATTATTAGTTAGTTATTAACTTGTTTACTACACATTAGCTCCACCTGGACCGCTCATACAGTGGGCCAGAATGTGGTGTAATGTTTTTTTTTAAATCTTTGTTTTTAGTTAGCTTAATCTTTTATGATCCTGGTAATAATTGAATACATAAATAGGTGAATAAATAAAATAGATACATTAAAAAATAGATACAAAGATTACACATCTATTGCCGTTAAGTCTCCATCACCTGCACTGTGCCCGTGCTGTCGTAGAACAGCTGAACGGCGCTCAGCTGGAGGATCTTGTGCAGGAAGGAGGGCGGCTGGTGGATGTCAACAGGCACGGCAGTCTGGCTGGCTGGATCCCGCACTGCCTCGTCAAAATACTCCAGCCTGGAGGACGTGCAAACAAACACACTCATTATTTCGTGCCATGACAGAAAGCAAAACAAATTGGTTTAAGGTAATGTGATTTCTATTCTGAGAAACAGGACCATTGTAAGGCACTCATAGCATGGTTTTAGAAACTAATATACCTGACAATAGAATACTGATCGGCACAAGTGGCACTTGATATTTTGTTGTTGTGTTGCTGAAGTAAAGTTCTGCTGTCAGTCCGTTGATCTCAGATGATCAAGTAGCACCCTGTTTAATAAACTCTACCCATTAAACTTGCTTCACGGGACTCAAATCAGTTGTTCTGTTAAAAATCAAGCATTAGAGATGACAGGGCCTTCTGGTCACTGAACCCAGACTAACAGCTGAGCAGCTTTGTCAATAAGCCAGAAAAACTTGTTCAACGGTAATACACAATAGAAAATGGAAAGACAGTCATGGGACATGTGGCACCAGTGGAAATACACACAGAAAACCAGTGATGGCTACAGTGTCAATTCATGCACAGCATTATTACATCCAAGTGTTTCAACTTTAAAAAAAATCTCAACCCCCTTATATGTTTTTCTCTGAGCCTCAAAGGGCAAAAAATACCCACTGTTCAAATACCCACCAAATAAAACCGAGCAGAAATGAAGATAAGATGGTGAGATTTCTTAAGATCCCAGTTATACCAGGAAGCTCTTTTCTATGTGATCCTTCCATACTTTAACTATCAAGATTATTACAAGGTAATGGTTGAAGTAGCTTTGTAACTCAGTAGCTTGGTGTACACTATGTTCCTTTGGAGAACAAATTGAGTGAGCCTTCTGAGCTAATCTAATCATATTTCTAATTTCTCAAGCATTAAAAGGGCGCCCAGGTCAACTTTTCTTCTAAATGAAATAAATACAAAATAAAGGACAAACATCATGAAGGAGGAGCAATAATCAATAAAATAGTCTTCTGGTTCTCCTTCGCAGCTCATTTTGTTAAAGTGAATCTTGAAAAGGCAGACATACCGTTTGATGTGCACCTCTAAGGCAACGCCTGTTTCCAGGTCCAGGGGCTGGTGCTCGATGCGAACGATAGTGTCTATGAAGGTGACTTTAATACGGCGAAGGACTGCAAACACAGATGAGATGAGAGACATGCAAAGGTTCATCAGTACTGACCTTTCAAATCATCTCTTCTTAGTGCCTGTTCAGATTGGGTTTTTAATTAACAGTAATACTGTAAGAGACACATTATTACTGTAGGAACACTGACGTATGCATGTGCACCCTGTGAGCTCTTCACAAAGAGAGGACACACACTGCTTCGACTCACCTGTCTCAATGGTTTGTGCAAACGTCTCAAGCCCTTCCAGCGGGGCAGGCGGCTCCTCGGACGCCTCAGGGGGGTCCTTCAGGCACTCCTGAGCCAGCTGCATGCTGGAGGTCATGCTTGATGACCAGCCTTGGGAGTCCCAACCCCCACCTGAGTGCAAACAAAATCACATGGAACTCAGACGTAGTGCAAATGAGTCTGTGTGCACTTTATACATCCACAGTAAAGATTAGTAAACTCCTTAAAATGAAACATGACATTAACTCTTTACACATCAAGATCCAAGTTGCACCTCCTGAGCTTTCTGTCGAGAGGATTAGTTGATAAATCGATCACCAGGAAATTAATCAATTCTTAAAATAGCTGACGGTCATTTTTTTTAGGCAAAAATTGGACGAAAAAATCCACTTAGAATAATACAAGAATTCCAATTACTCAAATGTAAGGATTCGCTAAGGTTTATCCTCATGACAGTTACATGACTTTTTAGACTGTTGCTTAAAAAAAAAAGCCAGCCCTTTGCATTATTTTCTGACCTTTTATTAAGATCATCATCATCAATCAAACATTATTTGACTTGAAAATAATCAGCAGAGTTTGAGCAATGGTTTGAATGAAAAAGCATTTAAAGTCTTTAAAGACTTGTCATGAAATGATCTTGCCTGGATCCTCACTCGCATCCTGATGTGTACATTAACATCTTAAAAATCAGATCTTACCAAATGGACACATATATATCACCTGCATAACAGGTGCATAACAACAAGGACAGATCTCATAATCCCTGGATCCCTCACTCAACCTGTAGCTGCCTGATGGACGTTTAGTGTCCCAAGTGGAAGACTTGTTTTCCAGGGAACTTACTGGTTCGGTACTTGGGTCGACATGTTATCTGAAGACCAGACACTTCTAAGGTGCAGTGATCCGTCAGGAGAGCTTGCCAGGGGATGGTCACTGCTATGCTGCCCACAAAGCCATCCACTATCTCCAGAGGAGCCCCGAGAGTCTCCAACAGCTCGTTGACCGCCTGGAGGAGAGAGGAAGCAGTCAATACGAAATGTAAATAACATGGTTTCGTATTGTATCATCACTCTGTGTATAGACTTATGGGGCAAAGGGAGAGGGGAATATACTGCATATATTCTGAATGTCAAGACACTATGGAGAGGTGCAGTTCATCTGGTCAGATTATGTAATGTGTTTCCTAGAACTGCAATTCCTCGAAGAAATGCGAGCCCGGCCAGAAGCATGACGTTGGAGATTGTTGTTGCACTCGAGTGAGAGTTGCGAAACAGTCAAGGGTGCACGAGCCCGACAAAAACAGTGTGGCTCGTGGCGCGGCGTTCACAGCCACCTATCACAAACACACAAACTCACCCAGACATCGAGGTTGATTTCCTTGATGACACCGCTGCCGTTGTATAGGTCCAGGCCGAGCTGGTCCAGGCTCAGTCGTTCCTGCAGAAAGTGGCCGAGGTAGTGCTGTAAGAGGTATCGACAGGCCCGCTTCTTGATCGAGCCCGGCCAGGGGAAGAGCCAGCGAGACATGGGGCCAGAGGGAGCGGGGAGAGGGAGCGAATAGGTGGCGGAGGAGAACGAGTGCGACTACAGTCCGCTGGCAACTGCATAACAGACTAACACACAGTGTACCAAACCAGGGAATGAGCCCCGGCTAGCTGCAGGGGGCTAAGGAAGGGGCAGACCGCAACTGTACTTCTCCCCTCGCCTCGACACAAACAACTCAGAAATCCTTTGTCAGGGCCGACGAGACTGCCCGGCTACGTGACGAGACGCTACTCCAACTGTTTGTGGCTGTCTCGGCTCATATTTTCCATGAGTTTGTGTCGAATTGTGGAGCCGCAGGTTCGGTTGTTGCGTATCTCTTGTTTCAGGGTTGTTTATTGTTATCGTACGCCAACTGATGGTATGGCGAACGTCCATGCGTCACGCGTCATCGTGACGACAGACCAAGACCCCGGAAGAGACACGACACCACGCAGGCGCCATCTTTGTAAGGTTTTTAGTAGTTAGTAAATCGGAAATAGAAACATATTACACCTGATTTTTTATTTTTTAAATGTTAACATTATGAATTATTTAGATTAATTTCATTAAATACTTTTATAACAATACGGGTTCCGATATACATATAATAATAAAAAGAAGCTATGAAGACCTTGTCAACACTTTTAAGAACTTTATATAATTTCCATTTTTGTATGTTCATGCGTTAACCACTATCTGTGTTGAGTTTTTGTTAATCAATGGTACAGTACATCACTTACCCTTGGGATGAAAAGGCAGCCTAATGTAATAACTAGGTTGTTACTCTTTAGGTCCACTCAATAGCATTTTCTTTTCAGGAACCTCAACCATACTCACTTTGTTCCTCAGCCAATGGAACTCAAGAAAGAACTTCCACTCGCTCAATAGGTTGTTCTCATTGTGGCTTAAGTGAAATGTAACAGAATATTTTTTTATTGTAAAACAAAAAACAAAACAACACGTTGAACCATTGGCTATATGTCTTTATTCCTATGAAAACATGAAGTGATTTCTATACAAATGACCAAAAACTAAGGTTACAAAAACAACCAAAAATGGTCTCATAAAAGGTAAAACAGGCTGTTAAAACAAAAAAAGAAACCTTCATAATGATTTTTAATAAAACAAAAAGACAAATAAAATTACCGCAAATTTTATTTCACAGAAATATGATTCAACTCTTCATTTTGTGAATGCAACTTCAGGGATCTTGCCATCCGTCTGGAAAAAGAAAGGGAAAAGCATTTCAGCGCCTTGCTATAACAATTATCACATCTTTATGGAGATGCAGAGACGAACTATAAATTATCATATTACCTTTAACTGAGTGAAAACTTGTGCCGCTTTGTTGAAATCCCACTCATTGTCTTGCAAACACCTGAAACAGAGAATAACGGTTAAAATATATTAAGTTACAGGAATAAAGTATGTCACGCAACATTGCAAACACCATATGCAAAAAAAAAACTAAACAAAAAACTTACTTTTGGGACCATTCCAAGTTCATGCCAGACTTTTGCGAAAAGGCCGTCAGCATCTCCTGGTGCGGTGCAGTGAGGGTGGGGACGGGGCTGGAAGATGGAGTCGGGGCAGGAGCAACAAAGGCTCGGCGGATCTCCTCTGTTGTGGCCATCCGGATGAAAAGCTGGTCGTTCACAATGCACAGACTGTGGCACAGGAAGGACACAGTAGACAGAAAATAAGATATCTCAGTGGGAAAGTAAAATGGTAGATGCATGACTTGAGGGAAGGCACTTTGATTTGTATAAGACTTTTCAAACCGAGGCAATCTAAAACTGCGACTTTATATAAAGTTTCATTTTCAAATTCATGGATACAGTACATTAACCCAACCACAACACTGGATGGCAGCATTCATCCTAAAAGGATTACACTTTTTTTTACTGTGAAACTATTTTAATGGCAGAATTAACTCTGGTAATAAGCTGGAATTTATGTTCTTCTCCATTAACAAAAAAGAGAGAACAACAAGTATTATACATGCTTTAGAGGCCACAATTGTCCAATAACTGTTCTGATGATGAAAAATGTGTACCTGGAGAAATACAAGATCTTGTAGGATAGTCTCTGTCTGCCACAACATGAGGAATCAGACTGACAACAGGCCTTAGATTTATTTTTTTTTTTAACATTTTATACCTTTTCTAATTTTTTTTTAATCAATATTAAATCATAACCATCCAGAAAATGTAATTCTTAGATTTTTTTCTAATGCAGTTTTGTTTTGGGCTCTCTGGTTTCATTATATTAATTAGAGTGTAGGAGAAAAAAGGAATGCAAAGTTTTTACACTATATACTATATTTAAACTCTAATCCGAGTGGACTTCTTTACTTCAAAAGGGCGGCAGCCAACAGGAGTAACAATTAAATAATTTGTAACTTGAACGCAGTATCAACATGTAACATGTAGAAAATAAAATGTACAATTTTATTTAAACTTTGAGATGCATACCATATAACAGTAATGTCACTGTTTAGTTCTTTTCAGCTACATTTTCTGGAAACTTCACAACTGCTGTTACGTATTTAGTACTATGACCTTTCCTCTGGGAAAATGTGAAGGACAACAACAAGAAGATTCATACCATTGGGAGCTCACTAAACTTACCCAGAATTCCCTGCCGGGACTGTGACGAAAACTCGAGAGAAAGCCATGGTGGACTCTCGGGATTTACCATCAACAGCAACTGAAAAACCAACATGAGAAACATTAGCAACAAAATCAACACTACTTATCTTTGCAGTGGATGATGGAAAAACAAATATAAAATCATGATAACCAAATAAGTCACCTTCTTTGAATACTCCGCTCACTGTGAATGATAGCAGTGTGTTCTGTAAAAAAGAAGAACAAAATTGCAGAATAAATACAGAGAAATTATTCACAGTGAAAGAGAAACTGCTAATGGCGAGTGCTGGCTGACAGAACAAACATTATCTCACCGTGAAGGTGTTTACGTCGACATTAAAGGAGGCGATGTCGTGCTGAGTTTTAGGCAATTCGTTGATGAAAGCCACCACGTTCAGCCGCGTGTGCTTCAGAAGTCGAAACCGCACAGCTAAAAAGAAGGCAACATTCAGAGAGGGGAACATCAGGAGGCATCTGAAAATCACAGCAACATTCAATCTCAACAATTCAGATGCTGCGACAGGTCAAGAGCTCGATGGGTAAACTCACTGGAGTCTTTGATTCTCTTCAGGTTTCGAGTGTCTTTGTGATACTCTCCAAGACTGCTCCTAAAACAAGGAGGGGCGGACAGATGGAATCAATGTGAATGCAGATAAGAGTTAATAATTATTTAATTACTAATTCCTCATAAAATTATATCTGAGGTAACACTGAAAAACGTAACATCCCACTCATTCATGCGTTATTCAGTGTTGCTATGGGCATACAGAAGTGTGTGTTCTTACCTAGAGGGGTTCTGGGTGGAGTACGGTGTTGTGAGGGATAACGATGCTCCGTCATGGTACGCATCCAGGAGCGGCTGTCTGTCCCCAGAGTCGTATATGCTGTAGTACCTGAAACAGACACACATCACTTGATTTAGTTTTCTTGTGCGTGTCCCTGTGATTCTTTTTTGCACACAACCCTTTTATAGAACGTGTTAAAAGCAATACTGGTGAATCAGCCACTAGTTGGGTCACATCACCAGTGCATTAAGCCAACCGCCATTAAGGCAGTTAATGGAATGTTGCCAGAAGATGGGCTACATAATACTACAAAAATAAAATAAAAAATAAAAGTAGAAACTCACTGTGTCAAGAACCGAAGGATGAGGACCTTGATTTCATCAGAGCCAAAGCAGCTGCCCTGGATTGTCAAATGAAAAAACAAAACCATTTGTCAGATCCATAAAAGGAGACAATAACTGTCCTGAGACAGTCACATCACTTATGAAATCCCACCATGGAGTGATTCTACTGAATGTCACATACCTCAGAAGACATCAATGTCAAGTAGAGTAAAAATATACAATTAATCAAGATAAAACAAGTTACCTTGCAGGGGGGGATAATGGTTGGCGTTTCCACATCAAAACCAATGGGTGGGGGCAGGTCATGACCATCCTAAAAAGAAACAACATGAATTAAGAGAAATTAGCACTGGCGGAATTTTCTGCATTTTTATATTGACTTCTTAATGATATGGCCGCATCCAAATGAGGATGATTGCAAAGAGATGAAGTGAGGACTTACCAGTTTGAGAAGCCGGGGAAACCTCTGCCGCACAGCACTGGTACGGAACAAAAACCAAGAGCAGGATAGTTATTATCATAAACGACACTACAGAAATAAATCATGCTCACTGATTTAGAAAGCACCGTCAGTCACACCTGCGGACCCATTTATTGTTATTTTGTGACTTTCAGTTTTCCATTATAAGCTGATAAACTGTCAAAACTATTTGGAAGAATACAGTCATGTATAGAAACAAGCAAATAGATGAAGAGTAACTACAACCAGTGCCGCAAGAGGTTTAATGTTTTTAATACAAGTAACATTTGCAAATGGACTAGCATTCATGTCTTCATCCTTCCTTCAGGTTCATGATGTGCCATTCAACAACTTCCCCATCCCATAGTGTACTTACCAGTTGGTATACTCACCCTCTCCCCCAATATGGAGATACACAGAGATCTGACACGGGGAAGCAATATAAGCACACTTTTTCTAACGCAAACATGTAAACATGCAGAGACCCACAATCTACCAGACTGCACTGAAACCAGCAAACATCATTTTTTTTAATTATCTGCTGGGAGAGAGGTGGTTACCGCCAGATCTAGGGGAAAAGGATATTCAGTCAAATTCACACAAACCACGAGCACAAGCAGTATAACATTCATGCCAATCACCACCCATCATGCGACAGTTGTTGTGTCTGCGCCCATGATTATCAGCAAAGACAAGACAACCCGAGAACAGATCGGAAACAAAAGGACAGCTGGCTTCATGAGTGAGCTGAACGCAGCATTCCCACCACTCATCCTATTGCCTTCCCTTGCTGCAGACGCAGAGCCGTCATCAGTCAAGCACCGCAAATCCACCACCGAGTCTGAAGAGATGGGTCTTCATGCAGGAAGCTTATCATTTTCAAGCTTAATTTAGACCCACACCTCTACTTACAGAGGTACATGGAGATCATTATGCAATGGAGTAGAGTGATACTTATTTATTCTGCTCTCTCTCTAATGTATTTTTGAGCTTTTTTGTACTGGTCACAGACAGATACTGGAAGAGGAAGTGTTTTCATTCGACTTATTTCAGGGAAAACTGGACTTCAATTTCCAGTTCGGAACACATTTCTCTCAGAAGTTAGTTAAAGGCATTTGCCAAACTCTCCACTTCATTCACTGAACAGCAGAGGCCTGTTTTAGGCCAAAGGGAACCAACTTAGTGGAAGAGACGGACCGCTTTCTCTGTGCGGTCCTTCATTGGTCATTGATAATGACACGTATCCCTCTCCGCCTCAGCCCAACAGCTGTTTCTGTCGAGCCCCATCTTCTCAATTTCTTCTCATCACGTTTTCATTGAGTCAGAGCTCATGGGGAATGAGGCCGAGTAATCGTGACTGTGCCTGCCTTAGGTTGTCCCGAGGTTTCGAGGTGGGATCTTACCCGTCATGGGCTATCCAGCCTTCCATACTCGCCTTTTATAGGGGCAGAGTGGGCAAGGATGCTAAGAGGGGAGGGGAAATCATCGGCTGTGGATTTTCTTTGTGTTGTCCAAACATTTGTCAAGACCACTGTGGATTGCCCTCTCTCCAATAATTAAAAAAAAATCTACACTGTTATACAGTACTGCTCAAGATTGTTGTAGATTCATATTTTTTGGGAGCAGTTCACAGTAAATTGTAGTCAAAGGTTGTCAAGTTGAATGCGTTCAGATTTTTTTTGTTTTTCTTCCAAGTGCTTATTCTCCGAGTTATGCATCAGGAGCAATGCAATTGTGTTTTGCAGTAGTTTATGGGATAAATAACCAGGATGTCAGCGGGGGAGTGCTGGGTACAGCATCACTGAGAACCATAAAATTTACCAGAGCTTGAAATGATGTCTGGACAGAGAAGCTTAATAACTGGCAGAGAGCATGGCTGTTCAAACTGTGGAGAGTTTAAGCAAGCTGAAAGGAAACAATGTGGCGGTGCATTGTGGTTAGATGTCCTCTCAGCAATTTTTTAAAGCAAGAAATGTTTAGTTTACTGTGTGAAAATGAAATGTTAATCATCAAGTGGGAGGAAACGTGTGAAAAAAACAAAAAGAGTGGAAGAATTTGCATGTTTCTTTTTCCCCCATGTTTCTCGCCACACGCGTATACAAAAATACAAGGAGTTAAATGGTTAATGTCAGTCGCTCTTCTCTCCAAAAAGGTCATCCTTAACTGCCGGAGAAATGGAGTCAGTTATTGTACAGGCATATTACACACCCACCCACACATATACAAAAGGTTTTCTTTATCCTCTTTTGTAGCACGCTGCTGCATACTCGTCATGCAGGAAAGACTCCTGGACACCTCTGTTTGCACACAAACAGTCCCACCACTTTGCCCCCGCCATTAATTATTTCCCCCTCACCCCCGAAATCGCTGACTAACCTGATGTATGAGGCCTGATCCTTGAAGAGGTCACACAGAGGGTTCCTGTTCAGCCACAGCTCCACCAGCTTCAGGCCTTTCACCTTCTCCAGCTCCCGGTCTGACTTCAGCTGGACGAGCAGACAGAAACAGAACAAGTTGGCGAGAGAAGAGGATTTAAAATTAAACCACGTCAAGGAACTGGTTATTATTCTTTCAATCAACTGAGCAGCCAGTCTCACCTCATTGTGGGAAAGGTTGAGGGTCTTCAGATTAGGCGCCTTGGTAGCCAAATTAGTGAGTTCATCCAGTTTGTGAATGCGGTTGTTGCTGAGGTTCAAGCCCGTCAGCTGGAAAGACAGAGACATGTGTTAGCACATTCAGTTTGACCCATCACTTCATTAAAAGCAGCAACGATGTGCACCTTCATTATGACAACAGCCATTAGCCATTGTTAAATGTACCTCTGGAATGTTTTCTTCAATGATCTTCATGACAGCTTCCATGTTTGTCTTCCTATTCAGGATTACTTCAATGTTTTGGGAAACCAGATCTGTCACATAAAATAAAAATAGCAATAAAAAAATTAAACAAATATTGGAAATTAATTTTCTGTGATAATAATCTGAATAATGTCTGCTTGAATCTGATTTCTATGTGGCATACATATGATTTCAATGCGAAAGGGACGAGTGTATTATCACCTGGGTCTGTTCGGATGTTGTTCAAGTCCAGTGCTTGCTGGGAGCCATCAAAACGTTTTGCCATGCATTGCTGTGAAAGAAACAGCAGACAACATGAGGACTCATTGAAACAGCAAAACAATGTGTCAACAGAAATAGAAAACTCCTCCAATTGACATTGACTTTGGGTAAGAAAGTAGGAAAAGGGACAAAACTACCAAAAACAGTGGTTAAGAGTGGTCTTAATAAATTAATTCCTGTAACATTCAGACCAAAATACAAAATTCCAAAACCCCTTTATACTTCATCATGTCAAGAGGAACTTTAAATCATAATTGTAACCCTGGTTACTTAAATGCAAGCATTTAAATTAACTGATTGACCTAAAAAAGTATCAATCTACTTTTTAGCTCAGGTATTTTGATCCATACGCCACAATATTATCAGAGATTCCACATTTTAGAAGTTTAAATTACAGTATTGGCAAGACTTTTTCGGTCGTCCATAAATGTTTTAGCCCCCATAGATTATATTTCCTCTAGCTCACCCTCAGGTGTTCCAGGTGTTCAGGTTTCAGGTCAGTGAGGAGGAAGGATGGTGGAGCACTGGGGTTGATATGCACTTCCACCTTTAAGAAATAAACATCACATGGCATGATGGAAGATAGTAAATAGAGATGTATCGTACACACACGTTTTAGATTTAAGCTCCTCTATACTTATATTCATAGCACAATAAGACGTTGTTTTTACTGTTAGCGTTGTTATCTGCAAGCCGCCAGCTCAGCTGCAGCATTAAAAGTGAGATTTCCATTATTAACCCAATTTACCTTATAGCCATCTGTGTCTGTGATCTTGTGAGTACATTTGTGCAAAGCACTGGCAACAGAGGAATCATCCACATAGAAATGGACCCTGTTCTGGTCAACATAGAACTGTACAGACGAGGGAGAGAGAAAGACAAAATTAATATATGCAAAGATTATGTCCACGACCACCATCTCCTTACAATCTTCACCTTATAAAAGTGTCAAAATGGGGACTGGAGATATGTTTATATTTTTTTACCGGCAGGCAAGAAAACAAAACAAAGACACAAATAAAGATCACCGTTATCAGAACTTAAAGCACATGTGTGCATTTACAAAGGGCACAAGAAGGACTGCCTAAAAAAAAATAATTATAATAATAATAATTAGTTTCTAATTGTTAATCATAAGACAGCACAAAACCTCACCTGTACAGGTGTGAAGGGAACCGTACAGATGTTCTGAAGAGCAGGCAATAACCATTTCTTGTCATATTTTCTTCCATGTGGTATCTGTCACAGAGATGAGACCAAATATGAGCTCCTTTAACAGGTTACACAGTAGAAGTATGGATGTTCTGTGGAAACTGAAAGCGTACACACCGTTACTTTGAACCAGCCTGACCGGCTCCTCCCTCCTCCATTGCCGCCACCACCTCTGTCTCCTCCTCTACCACCTCCTCTACCACCTCCTCCCCCTTTGCCTTGGCGCCTGTCTCTGTCAAAGCGTCCATCTCCTCCTTTCCGAAAAGGTCTTCCATATGGGTTACTAAAGAAGAAAAACAAGGCCTTTATTGAACAATCCTCCTTCAACCAGTGTCGACCATGGGAACAAAACAGTTGTTCAATGTTTCTCACCTATTGGTAACGTTAAACACCCATTATGAGTCCACTTCTTCCCTCACATAACATCAAAGAAATCCCCTTTTCCCCTCATCTTTTATGATAATTTTGCTACCTTTCACGGTGCATTTACACCCTCAACTGTCACTGCCTTTGAAATGGTTGTCCATCACGTCATGCCAGTGTTTTTGGCAAGTTCTCATCCATGATAAATAATAAGGGGAACTTCTTATTAAACATTGCTTTACATCTATATTAGTGATGGAAAACTCCACAGTGTATCTTTAACACATGTACACACACTGGGAGCTGTTATAAGTTTGCACTTGTTTAGCACTTTAAGGCTTTTTTCTGTTCCATCAATGTGTCGGGTATTAGTCACCAATAAGTTTAAATAAAACAAGTCAACAGTGATACAAAAAAATAAAAACAAAGTACTAGATTGAGCTAAATTTACTTTCAGTTTCCTCTTTTGATTGTTTTTCCAGAGGCACATTTTGAACAGATACACAAGTGTTCTCATATTCTGAAAGCAGCTTGGTGAAAATAGGAAGACTTGTTTTACTTTATCTTCCTGTGACTGACTATGTGTAGGCCTCCACGTGGTTGAAGCAGAGCATTCAGGTATTGTTGTTTGTGGGGGGGATGGAAAATGTTCACCCTGTTCTATTAAATAGTTTTTCTACCACATGGGTCACAACTAGTTCAATTAGATAAAAACACACTTACAATCTGTGCTGGGCGCTGTTGTCCTGAGAGCTGTCACTCATAGTCACATCTGCATCAGTATCGTCAAGCCTAGACCGTAGCCCAGGACCTCCAAAGCCTCCAGCGTGGCTTCCCCTTTGGCGGTCTCTGCGGGACCTGTCATTCGACCGACCCTTGTTGGAGCCTCTGCCTTTACGGTTACGAAATTGTGGTTCAGCTCTATCGTCATGCTCTGAGAAAGGGAGGGGAGTTCAAAAGATAGTCAGTTTTGACTTTCATATCATACCACAGACATACAGTGAAATAAAAAACTTAAAGTCCAATCAGTCATACGATACCATTCTGTTGGAATACAAATAACAGAATTAGAGTAAAAATTATAATAATGCACTATTAGACATGGGCAGTGAAGGAATGAAGCAGTATAAAAATATTAATTAATAAAACCTGCACACCTACACTTCCGAATATCAAAAAAAAAAATACACTTGCCTTAATGACCACTCCAGTAACTATTAAATGTATTGTTTGAAGACAATATTGTCTCGTGTATTGTAATAATGATAATAATAAATAGTTATAATGAAGTATACGTATGTGTATATAGTAATGAGATATCCAGAGTGGTGAGGGGGGGGGAAGGCATGATTTTACCTTCCAGGCCACCAGTGCTTGTGACCTCTCTGCTCACCATAAAGTCCCCTCGGTCTGAAGAAAACGGTACAAGTGGCACAACAGATGTAAAGTTAACGCTGACGTAAACAGGCTCTCTTACCGTTGTAGTAATTTCCGCCATCCGCCATATTTCTGGAATAGTGCTAAGATGAACACACAGCACTCGGTGAAAATACAAATACAAGCAGTGCTTCGTTTATCTCAAATGCGAGGCTGTGGAATAAGTTCCAACATTCCAAGTGGAGGAGTCTTTGTGTCGGAGGGAACGCGACGCGACCGCAGTGCGTGTCGTGTGTGTGTGTGCTTTCACTAGCAGCTAGCTGGCTGGGGCTAGCTTGTGCTACTGCGCGTTGTCGAGAAGACAACGGAACTACAACCCGTCTTGTTGAACACGTTTCTCTTCCGGGGCAACACAACGGCGCGGGGCATTCAGACATGTTTGAATCTGTGGTTGTTATTACAAGAAACTGAACGCGTCACAATATAGAAGTTGAAGATATTACATTATATATTGCCGATGTTAGCTTTGACTTGACATCAGTGGTTAGTCGCTTGTAGCAATGTATTAACTAACCCCAAGAGGTTTCAAAGGGTACTTAAAATATACATGTCTCATCTATAGATGTATGGTCTTAAATCTGAACAGGACAGATAAGTCATATCTTTATTCTTCATAATTAATTAATTAAATTAATATTCAGATAAAATGCGATTGTTTTGCTATTCATAGTATAGGGTGCCGTATGTACACTCAGTGGCCACCTCACATAAAGTATACTTGTATGACTACAATGAGCAAATATAATTTAATATACACTTAATATTCATTTATTTTATTTGGTAAATTCCATATCCGTAGCAAAGTCATTCAAATCTCACAAAACATATGAATCTCTTAAATTTGAATAATAATAATGCATGTGCATATATAATTATATTGATTACAGGACATATTAAAACATTAAGATGTGTTTAGCATTTGGCTTTTTAATTATTTATACCATTTCTTAAAAATGTCCAAAGTAATTGTACATGGAGCTTACATAATGTTCTTGTTGTAAATACATTCAACTAAACTTTTGATACAAAATTCGAATAAAACTGAAATAGTCGTATTGTTTTTGTGAAATTGTGTTAAAATAGGCTGCTGGTGTTTACGAAATCCAAAAATATAGACTGAGTTTTTAATTTAATCCAACTAATTAATTATTTTAATATAAACGGCTTTGTTGCGTTGACAACTGCTCCTCAACAGGTGTCTGTAAACCCCCATTACTATAGTTGCTGACTGAATCAGCACACCATTGGTTCACACCAAGAGTTTTCTAATGAACTCAGCCAAAACAAGGAAATATATGGTCTGTCACTCAGTGATGCAGACATTTTCACATGTCACAGTAGAAGAAGCTCAGGTTTATAAATAAAGCACCAAGGGGAGGGCCCTGCTATTGTGCACGCTGTCTCACTGGATTAGTTTAACTAAGTTACTTTACACTTGGTGTAACCAATTAATGCCATCACAGTTCCACATGTGCTTGTCCAACTATGGCAAGTCAAAATGTCTGCAAGGTTACTTCTGGCTCTGCAGCAAAGCCATAAAGCTAATTAAGCTTTATTTATTTGTATTATAAATTATTACATTATACATCATATCCCCATCAGAGGTGAATGTGTAGCTAAATGCATAGACCACAACTACTGTACCAGATACTAAAGGGCCGTGAACTTGGACAAAGGCTTAACGCTAATCACGACACGTACCGTCATTCAGCACATGTGTGACCACAGAGAGGTTTGGGAAGCTTTTCCGGAACAAAGTCACACGATCCATCGGGTAAGTCTCCGACCTCTACTTGGGTAAACTGAGAATAAATTAAAAGAAGACATTCAAAATGAATAGCTCTACAGCCCTGTGATCTGTTTTAATGTCAAAACTTCAACTGTTTTTTGGGATACAACTTCGCCAGTAGCGGTTAACAGTTGGCCTAGCTAGCTAACGTAGCTGTTAGCATTAGCTCCGCATCGAGCTTGACGTCACAGAAACGATCGGACAATATTTACCAATCAAGTTCCTTCTCCGTGGTAATATGATGCGGGAGAAACTATCGCCTCTGACACGCACTTCTGTCCCTGCTGGTGTCTCAGACTGCCCCACTCACTTTTCTCCCAACACGAAAAACAACATGGCGCCTCCTGGTGGACCGTTTCTAACAGTGACGCACATTGGAATCAGGGTTCTGCAAATGTTGTTTATTTTGTCTGGAATCGGTCTGGAGGTGCGAGTGGCAACAATGCAGCATTCTACAAGTGTTTTTGCTTCATTTTAAATGCACTGCTGACTGATAAAATAACTATTTAAGTCTAGAAAAGGTCAAAATAAGTACCAAGCAAATTAAAAAATTTCACATAATGTGGTATTTAGCTAGGGTGACCAGACGTCCTCTTTTTCCCGGACACGCTTTTTCCAAAAACGTCCGGGATTTTGCTACGTGCGGGAAAATAGTTATTACCCCCTTACAAGTTTTGGAAATGGTATCTCCCTCACGTTCCACCTTCTTGCGCAAGCTCTGACTGTAGAGAGAACTGTCATTGGTCGACCGATCTCAACGTAAATGTAAGTTGACGGCATGCTACACACCATTAGGTTGAGAATAAAAAAAAACATTTTATATTCTACTGTTCATTACCTCGAAATATCAGATGACGATGTTGGAGATGAATGTAGATGGCAGTACATGTTTATAGGGCTGCAACTAACGATTATTTTAATAATCGATTAATCGGTTGATTATTTTTTCGATTAATCGATGAATCGGATAAAAAAACTAAAAGGCATTCATTTCCAACCCTTTATTCAAAAACAGAAGTGACAGTGCAAAACATCTTCAGAAAGCACAAACAGGTTCCTTCAACATCCCTGAGCTGTTAATTAAAAAAGATTAATAAAAATGGACTAACACAAAAAACATTTTACATCTGTAAAGCATACATGTGTATGTTTTTGTGTTAGCTCAAATACGAGCCCTTTTTACTGTAATTAATCTCCTTGGAGCAGAGGCTGCATTTAGCATGCCCTGCTTTATCAATATGTATGAAACACTGGGACAGAGGGAAGCTGTACTGCTCCTCTCACGCCTGTTTTCACCTGCACCTGCCTTAAACTCTTTCATTCACATCATCTGATCAATATCTGGGCCTCTTATGACCACGACGCCAAACTACGTGATTTGCTTCATTCTACTTTGAGTTAAAAAAAAAAAAAACCTGCAGCCAGATCCGCCGGTGTGCCGGTTTAACGTTAACTGGTGAACTGAACCAGACCGGGGGGTTACGGCATGTTTCATCACGTTACGTTTTTTTACAAGCAAGACTGAACTGTAACGGAACATAAAGTAACTTTAACGACAATACACAACCCAAACACGTTAGCTAACGCGATAGCGAGCTGACTAGCTTCCATTAAAAACAAGTTTGAGGGAAATGAGACGCTGGAGACATCTTAACGCTGATTGGCCAAGACTCGAGACGTCAAAGATCTTCTATTTCTAAGCGTGTGTCAGTGTCTCACTCCAATCTCAGAAACGCTGGCCGGTCAGTTGCTCTGCTCCGCTCTTTTTTTTCTCCGCGACTTATTGCCCGGCATAATAATCGCGCGACACAACGAATCGATAATGAAATTCGTTGCCAACACTTTTGATAATCGATTTTTATCGATTTTATCGATTCGTTGTTGCAGCCCTACATGTTTACATTAATGTCTTAACAGCCAGTTCCCTTAATTGTATTTTATACACAGTTCCCCCAAATTCACACTTGCATGTTTGCTATCTTTAATAACGTTGGCATTTCCACGTGTGTGTGTGTGTGTGTGTGTGTGTGTGTGTGTGTGTGTGTGTGTGTGTGTGTGTGTGTGTGTGTGTGTGTGTGTGTGTGTAAATAAATATCTGTGGTTTTGAATAATATTTGGCTGCATATTGAAGTTGTTTTAACGGCTCACTGTTTCCTAAATTTATGTGTGACATACTATGTTTAGATTAGCAGAGTTTGTTTGCTTTCCTTTTTCTTTCTGTTGCCTCTGTTTGTAGTGTCTGTAACCTGTTGGTGATTTAATATGAAATGATAGGGGTGGATGTTTCCTGAGTATTAGTTATGTGTACATATGAAGAATGAGCAGACTGAGGCAATCATTGTTCATTTCACTTCTAATATGTGAAGGTGTTTTTGTATCATTCAGTTTTTCTTTTTTTTATGATACACTTCTGAATTTGGCGCTTTGTTACAAAATGCTACACACAAGCCAAATAAGACAAAACACCATAGGATAAACATCTTACTTCTGTGTCAAAATGAAACTCTGCAATCAAAACCTGACGACAACCCTTTTTTTTAAAATACATTTTTGCAACAAAATGATCCACACATTCATTTGAATTACTTTTTGTAAGCAGCAACAACAACACACTGATGTACTTTATTCAAACATTGCTGATTTGATCTTGTGGTTGATGTAGCCGGATGGTGTCCTTTGCCATTATGACAATGGCCAGTTCTTGTTTATGGACAGCCGTTGACTTCCTCCCAGTAGGTCGCCTGGCCGTTTGGTAGGAAATGCAAAAACATGAAGTCATTGGTTTCTTTGTACAGCACTATATCTGTTTATTCACTGAGGACCATAGACCCAATATTTTAATGACTACGTCGTATTGTACTGTGATTCAGAATGAGGTGCGGCAATTACTGTCCGGTATAGAAAGTTGAAGACATACCTGCTCTCCAGTCTAAATGTCTGTATTATGAATGTTGTTGTTGTTGTTATTATGGATACCTATGACTCAGGTTGGGCTGGACTCTGCTCAGCCTCCCTCATCGTCAGGTCAGGGTTTATATCATGGTCCACCAACGTGGCCATAATGTCATTTGGAAGTGTGTCTTTCTTTTGGCAGGCCTTTTTCTTTGTTCTTGTCCCGCCTCTGTGGTATATATCTTTCTGAAGAATACTAACTATGAAAATCAGAACTGTATGTCTAGGTACAAAGAGCTAAACATGAACACAAAATAATGTATTAGACTGGGACGTCTACTGAAGCTTGTCCAGTGATGCTTGAAAGTGTAAACAGGAAGGGCTACTGCACAAGCCCATTGTGTTCACTCAATTTGAATCAGGTTAATAAAAGTGCAAGGCCACTTGGGCCGATGTTTTTAATAAACCCAAAGGGAAACTCCAGAAATAATGGTGGAAAAAAATAGCACCAGAAACATGGGTTTATGATGTACCAAAATACTATTATTGTATATTATTATAAATAATGTGAAAATACTGTAGATGGAACTTTATCTCCACAACAGGAGCTGAATTGGGTATATAAGCAAACACTCCAGGGAATGTAACTCAGTGTGCTACTCCATGGATTAGCCCTCACTTTGTATTACTCTTGATTATATTATTGCATTAAATCGATCCAGTGTATTTCTTTGACTTTGAAAAAAGTGTCTGGATTATTGAAAAACATTATTTTCTTGGAGGACCTGAAGTCTACTTGGCCCAGCTGAAGGTTGTTCAACACCCCCATTTAGTTTGTGGTCCTTTATGAAATAAATAGGGACTAGTAAAGACGAAAGGTTCTTTATAATAAAACACTGTCTCCACTAACAGTACATGCCAGATGTACAATCTTTTATATGGATTTTAGCTGATTCATGCCGTTCCTCTTCTCAGCCTATGAAGACAGATTTCCCACAAACAAATCCTCCTCTGTTGTCTCTAGTGAATGAAATGGGGAAACAGTTCAAAGTGTAACAGCAGTTGTTTTGTCCACATGATCCTGAATTTGAGTGTTGTATATGAAGTGGGTCTCATGCAACACTCTTTTCTTCCTCACAGCTCCCCTCCTGCTGCCAGGAGGCCACACTGATGGCCTGGCTCAGAGAAGTGATGAGGGAGGTCAGACCGATGAGGTAGCCGTCCTCTCTGCTCCCCTCGGCCCACGGGATGTTGTGTCTGAGCTGGCTCACGTCGGACACCGGTGTCGTCTTCGCAAAGTCTATCATCCACGCGCTGGCCTTGCTGCTGTGGTCGTGGACAAAGAGAAGCGAGCTGCCAATCACCTGATCAGGTCAAACATAAAGATAATATCAGCAAAAAGAATTATTTTAACAAGAAAAGATCTGTCTCTATGTAAACCAACCTCATGGGTTCTGAAAAATAATGAATTCTTCAGTGCATCACTCAGTGCCAGGAGTCTGGCGTGGTAGGCTTTCTGGGAACACAGATGAGTAGAGTTGTGGTTTAGCAGCAACAATTAGTACACACATCACAGAGTGAATAATAAATTGAGAGTGGGCACCAAATAAAGAAATGACAGGAAGCCAGGAGCAAAGATTAGAGAAGGAAAGGAGGAAAATTAGAGGATTTACAAGCTTTTCAGTTCAGTTTTTTTTCTTCTGTTTTCAGTTATTTGTCAGCGTTGTTTTATGTTTAGTCTTTTATTGAGTCTTAATTTAAAGCTTTTAAAGATGTAAATGGCCTCCTTACGGTCATTGTGTTGAGGTATACTTTAACTGTCTTCAGATATGCACAGCAGGCATCAGTGCATTGATTATGTATTCAGTGTTTCCCCTAGATTTACAGCTTCAGGGGGGGGGCGCGGCAGGGGCGCGGCGGGGGCGACGGCGACGACACCGACACAAACACTTAAAGTAGTGGTTCTCAAACTTTTTCTGTAAATAACTTCATTTTGTGACTCCATCTGTGCTTTTATAAATAACAGAATAAAGAAAATTGCAATCACTTTCAAGTAAATCAGATTGCTCCATCAGACATTTTTTTATTTTTAAATTGCAATCACTTAGAACAATGAAAATAAAGTTATATCTGTGCAAAAAATAACTAATATTTAGTTACTACTAAATAGCTCATTGTGGAAAACAATAAGCTATTTATTTTTTTGCCAAACAAAACAGAATGAGTGCAGATATGTGAGCATCAGGTTGCATCAGTATTAGTGGAGCAGTGAGCCTCTACACATCTTTTATAAACGGGGTTGTAGATTTGATACAATTCATGTTCAGCGTTGATCTGAGATCTGTTTTCTGTTTTGAGAGACGCAGCAGCAGGAAGGACGTCACGGAGACTTCTGGCAAAGAGCCAAAAGTCGGCAAGTTGCTATGCGCAAGTGTAACCTGTTAACGGCATAACGTAAACATTTACCCGAAAGTACAGGCTTTTCTCCATGTATTTATTAATGACTTAGTTTTATATCCCTGTACTTTGTACTTTTGTAATATGTGAAGGCAGCAGCTCATCGTTGGTACAAGACACGAGCACTTCAGAGGGTTCAGAGAGCTGCTCCGGGTTCAGAGAGCTGCTCCTCACATGAGAGCTGCTGTTGCCATCTTCACCCTGGGAGCGTTTAAAACGCAGATATAGGTCTGCTTTTCACGCGACATATTTTTTGACGCTCTCTGTCCGCTGCTGTGTGCTCAGCGCTCACCTGTGTGTGCGCGCGCACGTGTCTGTACGCATCAGGGTGGAACTCCGCTGTGCGCGACGCAGAGCAGAGGAGAAGTGTTAACGCCACCATGTAGAGACCGAAATGACAAGCTGTGTGTGGATAAGATCAATAAAATACGGCCGTTTAGTTTGTTTAATAACAGAACAAGGTGTAGACCTGTTCTATAGGAAAGAGAAACTTAAATGACGACTTGTGATCTGGCGCTATCGAGAAAATTACAGGGGGGCGGAGGGTTTTTTCAGGGGGGCGCCCCGCCCCCCTATTCTAACGGTGGGGGAAACACTGGTATTTGAAGCTGAATATGGTTCGATCATGTTTTCACTTCCCCCAGAAGTGCCCAGAAGATAACTACTCGAGACGCGCAGTTTTCATTAGATTTTCATCATGTTTAGTCATTATTTTTCTTTTATTGATTCCTATATTTTATTCTAGGTTTGTTTTTTTGATAATTATTGTATGATTTAGGACATGCTTTCTGAAAGAAAAGTGGTGTAACTAGTGTTTTCATAACAGATAGAACTGACCAGGATTTCCAGCTGTCTCCCGGTGAAGAAGAGGAACGCCTCCGTGACCTGAGCTGAAGTCCGAATTTTCCTGAAGTCCCGTTGGACACTCCCGTCCTCCATCTAACTCACAGAGAAGCAACACAAGAGCACAGACATGGCACATTTGAGAACTTGATGAGAATGAAACTGATAAATAGGTGTCTTGAGTTGTGCAGTGATTTTATTGGCCTTCAATCCTACCATGACTCCTTCTATCCTGAAGCCCAGTGTGGACGTAGAACTGGTCGTATCCCTCCACTGAAGGTATCGACTCTTGGTCAACCCTCTCTGTTCATGTTCCTCCGCCGATGGAGCGGACGGGTCTATTTCCACCATCTTCTGGTACAAGTCACTCCGCAGGGTGGCTTTAGTCCGGGCTTTGATCAGCTCTTCCTCCTGGTATGTCCTGAGAAGGAAACTCATGTTGTACATAAGAATTTTACAACTCAGCCCCCCCTCATCATAACTACTCATTTCTACAATGTTAGTTGTAGGGCTCTCAAACCTACCTGACTCCCATCTTGCAGTCCATAATGATAGGTTTCCTCAGGCCGCTCAGCAGGTCCTCCAGGCGGGTGTAGCAGTGCTCCCCCTTGGTGACCAAGCCGTGGTACTGCGGGACAAAGGGTCTCAGCGGGTCTCTCATCAGGCAGTCCAGGCACTTTGCCTCCACTTCACTGTACAGTTTCAACACCTCACCTCCCTCACTCAGCTGCAAGGTACCTAGCCAGCAGTGAAGCAGGTAGAATTATTAGCTACCCACATAGGTAATAAAACAAGCAGGCAGATCTCATCATTAGGTGTGTTTTCTTCCCTTTACCGTGAGTGAACAATCAGGTCTATGTATTATACTATAGTCTTCTATGAGACGACAAGCCCTTATAAGGGCTTCTTGACTTGAAGAAATGTGTTCTAAACACACTAAATAAGAACAGAGGGTGTGGTGGTCAAGCTAAAACCAAGACTGTTTTTCTTAGTTTGTAAAAAGTTGGACCTTCTGGAGATAAAAGGTTGTAACACTGCAGTGATATCACGTATGTGAGCTATATCCAGCATGCAGTAGAGTAGAGATATAATAGAAGTGAATGTAGTTCATTTGAGCGTTGTAGTGATCTCAGTAGTTGCTGAGTCTGTTTTGGATGAACGTGCCTTGATGTCCAGCCAGCTGGACCCAGGAGCTCTGCCGCCGCATCGACCAGTGCATCATGGTCAGGTAGGTTTTCCAGCTGCGGCACTGAGGCACAAAAGAAGAGCAGATTATTTTGATGTCTACATGCCAGACGAAATGGGTGTGGAGCTTATCCCAGCATACAGAGAAATGTATTAACCGGCAGGCTAAACTAGAATGCACCTAAACCTGAACGTGTGCATGCAAGTGAAAACCTGCTCAGTATAGGCATTTATACAAAATGACAAGTTTATAGTTTGATGGAAATGTCTGTAATATGTGATATTTAAGACTTAATACTTTACATTGCAGGTGTATAATTTTTTATTTATTTTGGTCACAGAGATGAAATGCTTTGAAGATACATATTTCTCATAAATTCTATAATGTTATTTTGAATGCTATATCTTTTATTCAGTCCTTACAGGCTTACGGAAAGTCTACTCTCTCTCCTCTCATTGTCTGCTCCCGTCTACTTTCATATCTGCAGCAGCAGCAGACGGGTATGCAAACGCCATTCAAATCTGACTTTGTCAAAGTCCTCTTTCAAGCCAATGCAAATTGAGCTGGACTAAAGGTGCAAAGAACAGTTAAGAAATATAGTTTTAGTAAGCCTCTTGTGTGGAAAACCAGAGCAGCCAGACTGGCGCAGCAAATGCCACCAAATTTAAAATGTAGTTTTAAACTGCATCCGATCTCACCTTCCTAAACGCCCTCCTCTTTGAGCCAACATCTTCTCCTTCGCTGAAGACGTCATCGCTCTCCGCTGAGGAGAAGTTGACGGAGGAGCAGGAGGAGGTGGAGGAGGATTGCAAAAGCTTGGAGAGGATTGGGTGTGGGGAGGACCACTGATGTGTCGCGGATCCCTGTCTCATTCCCGGCAACTCCTCTGCCTCTTCATCCTCCCCCTCTGGCGTCTCCCCTCTCCCCTCCTTCTCTACCTCTGCTGCTGCAGCAGGAGACCTCTTCCCCTCTTCATCCTCTTCTTCTTTTCTGTTTATCTCAAAACTGGAGTTTCTACCTCTTAAGTGTTTCCACTCGCTGTTAGGGGGCAGCCCACACTCCCTCTCTCTTCCACTCTCTTCTACGCTTCTTTTCCCGCTGCCCCTCTCCCAACCGTCTGGAGCAACTTCATGACTCTCCCCTAGCCTCTCCTTCCTCCTCATCTTCCATTTTGCCTTCACCTCATCCCTTGCACATTTTGCTTTCAATTCTAAATCCTCTTTTCTTTCTGTGCCTTTAGTGACCTCATTCGAGTTTTCCCTCGTCACGTTACTTGATTCTGAATCAAGCTTGTTGTCTCCCTCCTCACCCTCTCCGAGTCCACCTATACACTGACTGTAAGGTGGGAAACTTTTTGTGGACTTTAGTTTGGGTCTGGATCTCACTCTGGTCCTCCTGCAGCTGCTGGAAGGCTTTCCACTGATTTTCATATGTTGGTGCATCTCATCTGACAGTATGGCAGAACAGTCATTATCCATAGTTTGCTTGCTGTCAGTCTCTGCCTCCATCCCCTCCATGTGATTATCATCTGTCAAGTCCATTTTCCCGTGTGTGAGCGTAGGTAGAGAATCTACTCCCCCAACACATGTGCTTGTACAAAACAGGGAAATCTTTACAAGTTTTACAATGTTTGAGAACATTTGTTTGTTTATAATTCTATTAGCAATATTTTTACGCTTTCTTCAAATGATGCATGGAAATATAAAGCTACAACTGATCATATTTGTCTAACTTACCTTATTGTGTCTTCCAGCTGTTAGAAAGCTCTGTGCCCGTCAGTGAGCTACATCCCTCTCTCATTCTCCCTGCTAGTGCCATATTTTGCATGCAGTGACGTCATGACGTTTCCAAAGCTTCAAGAGGACATCCAGGAATGACACACTGTGTCAAATAACAGGCTGGAAATAGAGTACGGTGTTCTCCCTCCACATAGGAGTATGTACTTTGTGTGTTAACTGTTTTGAGGAAGTGTTTTCTGGCTATTTAAAGGTTTTATTGCATCAGTTTAACATAAAGTACTTGCACAGCCAAGTACGACACACTTTTGCTTTAAATTCAATTAATTTAAGATATTTTGGGATAATAGAACATACTTAAATCATAATTTTACATTTGGAAGAATATTTTAACACACAGGTTTTAGGCATTTTGAAGTAACATTTTAACCAGCATGGTAATAACCTGCAAAAGAAACCGCTCCATAGTCTTACTTTTCACAGCTGAAAGAAAACAGTTTTTGAAAAAACGGATGGTATTAAGAAAGAGTTTTAACAATTAATTAAATCATCGGATTATTTCAGTTTCATGGTTACCTTACATATTTTGTTTGTATTTATTCATATGCTTTTTTTTATTTAATTGATTTACTATTAAACAGACTTGGTTACCTGCTATGAAGTGCAAAGTAATAAAAACACTGACAATGAAAGATTTGTATGAAGTGACGCATTAATCATAAACATTAAAGCAAAACCCAATGAGACAACATTTTATTGTTATATTTTGTATTTTATGTATGCCTTGATTGTTGCAGAACTTTCTTTTATTTTCTCTTGCTATTAATTGTTATGCACTAACACGGCAAATTCCTTACATGTGGAAACCTTGGCAATAAACCTGATTCTGATACTGAAACACATGACATGATAGGAGCAAAAAGATCTGCAGTTACAGCACGGCAGCTCAGAGGAGTGTAGGAGCTTTCTGAGTCATTTTCAATCACAAATCATCTTGTAATCGCTCCTGTAATAAGGGCCTCAGGCTGCTTCTGTTTCATTTGTTTTAATCCATAAGGTGAACCTGTCTGTTCTGCTCCTCTGTGTTGACGGCAAAGGATGGTGCCTCGCTCGGCTGAGATTTGTGGGGATCATCTGACGGTGACATCAGATCTGCAGTACCTGTCAAGGAATTTATTCTTTTATTTTGTAGTCCGTACGTCACTGATGCAAATAATTTATAAAAATTGAGAAATTCTCTGTGGCTGTGTTTTTGCACCTGCAACAGCAGCATGTTCCGCCTCTTCTTGGTTGTTTGTGCTCGTATCCCTATCTGACAGCAGTACATCTGTTCCGATCTGTAAACAACAAGGAAAACAAGCTCTCAGAGCTTGTTGAGTCTTAGACACCTGAGAGGAATCTGGTAATATTTCACACAAAACATCAAACTAATGAAGTGTGCCGCTCCGCGGGTGCAGTTAAAGAGTGTCAGCCTTAATGGGCCTCTCCTCTCACCTGCTCTGGTCCCCAATCCACTTTCAGCAGCAGCCTCACGTAGAAGAGGACAAAGATGACACTGAGGAAGATGAAGTTACTGAACACGCCCACCATGGCTGACAGGAGAGGGAAGTTGAACAACAAGTATCTGACATAGAAAAACAAAGACAATAATTATGATGTGATGCTAAAACAAAGAAGCTCCTACTTATATACCAGTAGGTTACTTTCAATATTTGCCTACAGAGAAGACATTTGGACATGTTGCATTTACTCCTATGAGGGCTGTAGGTGTAGCCATAAGAGAGGGAGTTTTTCTAGTGAAGAAACGTGCTTCTGGTCTTTAGTTGATTTTAGCGAAGATGTACTCATGGAATAAAAAATGCCAAAATTAGACAAAATGTTCCTCTGCAGTTCCAAGGTGTTACATAAGACAATATATTTTCTGTGTTGGGGTTAAGTTAAAATGTGTTTTGGTATGAGATTACTAACTCTAACTCTATTGCGGCCTCATTTTGTGCTGTAGATTTAAAGAATATGGATTTTTGTACTTGTTTCAAAAGTATTTGTATGATCTAGTATAAAGCATGGTGTCTTCTTACCTCATACCAGTGAAGTGAGCATGAATATCGAGCTGAGATGAGTAGATCTGCACCTTGCTGGACAGGATCTCAATGACGGCCGTCATCGAGGGGACATACTGTGTACATGAAGACAAACCTGTAAGGTAGACTCCAACAAAATACCTGCTTGCTGTTTATGCATACTGACACATGCTGACACATTCACAAAGTAATGCTTGACTCACAGGGTCGTCCGTGAAGTCTGAGAAGAGCTCCACCTCCAGCATTTGTTTCTGCTCAGCGACTCCGGTCAGAAAGGCTGGGAGGAACAGCAGCGTTCCCAGGTACCTCAGCAGGTCTGAGCGGTATCGCAGCATGCCCTGACAACAGCAGGACAGCACAATGAGCCAGACGTATGCATTTCAGTCTCATTAACCCGCTCTTTGCTTACAAATGCATGATATCCCCAGAAGGTGTTTTCAATGATGTCATCATTAATATTTAGGAAAGGATGACTGGTGTTGTCGTGCAGCTGCAAACGCTTTACCTTCTATAACTCAATGATTCGGTTGTGTGCTCGGTTTGATGACTAACAAAAGCTGATCTCAGTGCCTTATGAGGTGCAATACAATAGTTCTGTAAAGTTCAGTTTTTGTTTAAACCAAAAACATTTATTTTGTGTTGACGCAGTTCTAAGTAAGAAAGATTTGAGGCTTGTAGGATTTGACTGAATTTTGTTTCAATTTTGTGACGCTGATTAGACATCACAAAACACTATATCGACACTTTACTTATATGATGTTAAGTATTTACTAGAGGACTGTTGCACTTGATTACATCACAATGTACATGCTTTTCTTTTCACCCTGCGTTTAATCAAGTAATTGAAATTATTGATGGTATCCCTTACACATGGATGATCTTTACTCCGACCATGTATTTGTTGGAACAGTCATTAGTTCACATGTTATTCCTGTCCTTCTCCATCACCTGAGCACTGAGATCACCTTCTGTTGCAGCATGCATACGCAGCCCTAATCTGGCTCTGGCCAGGCTGTGTGATTAAAGCGTTATTGTGCGTCAGCACTGTACTCACAAAGCGAGAGCTGGAGGCGGACAGCTGCTGTCTTGCCTGAGAAACACACAGCAATGCAAACATGAATCATTGGGTTTTGCAGGCTTTAGTAATGAAGCACTGAGAGCTGAACTATTCAACGACTCACAGAGCGAGCAGAGGAGGCAACTTGCCCTCCGTCCCGAGAGAAACAGGTTGTCTTGATCATGAACATCCCCATATCGTGATTGGTCGGAGAATCAGGCATCTCCAGCTGCAGAGACATCTGATAGGCCTGGCCCAATGTCAGCACCTGAATACACATTTTAAAACAATTGCTTTACTTGTGGAAGTATAGCTGGACACATACAGTAGATACATAGATGCACACACACACACACACACACACACACACACACACACACACACACACACACACACACACACACACACACGCACACACACACACACACACACACGTACGTACATGTTTCTTATTCCTCATCAGAGAGATGTTGGCCACTGGATAAGAGCACACAAAAGAAGCAGGAGAGTCACAGTCTGTCCTGCAACGTGAATGATTGAGTAAGATTAGAAGCAGGAATCAAACACACAGCAGCGACTCAGTCTTTGTACGACTTCACATACACACCTGTAATAATAGTGCACAGGTGTGGAAAAAGCCGCCAAGGGCATGTAAGAGTAGTAGAAGCTGCCGTATAAAAAGGCGGCGATCCAGAGGAGCAGGATGATGATAGAGAACAGAATAAATCCCTGTATAACTTTCTGACGTGCGTTGGAGATCACCATGACGACAGCATCCCGGAGCCCCCGCAGAGCTCGGACAATGAGGGCCGACAGTTCTTTATCATCTTCTGGACGCGAATGAGTTTCTTGATCCATGAAGTCTAGACTTAAAAAAAAAACACCGCTATGTAAACAGAAAGTTAAATGCAAGCACATCACAAGTATGTTTTAAAAGATGGAGTGAATGAAAAGGATCCTACTGACTAAGTTTGGCTCAGGTCTATAGTCGCTTTCCTTGAAACGTCTTGAATGTTCTCCCGAAGGTTATCTGGTTCTTACCTACATTTCCCAGTAAAAAAAAAAAAGAGACATCATCAAGAAGGTGTGGTTGATGATGTTATGATGTCATGAAACCGATAGACACAAGCGCCCCTTTGATAGTACTGAGAGCTGTGAAACCACTGAGTCCAATCTCAGTCACAAGCAGAGGCCTTTCACGTCAGATGACTGAAACAAACTGTCAACAGTCATTGAACACTTTTAACTTTTAACCCTCTTTTACAGGCATCTAGAAGCAAAGAGGCAACAATTCAATGTGTACCAGTTTGATAATTACACATATTGTGTCATAATGGTGGTGGATAGGCAGTATGTATCGCTTTTGATCAGAGTGGTCATCAAGTGTCTGTAAAATTAAGTTGTTTATTTTCTCATTTCATGGAACTAAAGTTGAGTGATATAATGTAACTAAGATACATCGTACATTATATTATGTACAGATTTGAGGTACTTTACATGATTCTCCTCTTTCTCATATGATTCTATTTCTACTTCACTACATTTTAGAGAGAAATATTGTACGTTGTTTCACTGTAAACATTTAACAGTTTTAGTTACTGTTAATTTACAAATCAATATTTTGCATACATCATATGAAGACCTTGTATATGTAAATTACAGTATACAGTATATACAACACTATATGCAAATTGAGCTGAAACAATTAGACAAAAGTAATTTAATTGTGTCACAGCTGCTATGTTTCTGCATTGAGTACTACTTTTCATACTTTCCATACATTTTCCTGATTATACTTTGGGAAGTAATATTCCCAATGCCGGTCTTTTTCTTGTAACAGAATATTTTTAAAGTTTAATATTAGTGTTTTTGATCTGAACACTGCTAAAGTTTAAATGATATTGTGAAAAGAGGCAGGGAATTGCAACTTGCACAACACTTTAATGAACACAGTCAAGTAGATTTTCAGTTCAAGAGTTATGCTGGCAAGGATTATAGTGTGTGGACACTAAAGCATGTTTTATCCACTAACCAGATAAAAACCTTTTGTCTAATGTTCATGTGATATCCAACAGCAACATGCCCAACATTACTCAGTCTTGTTAGAAAAAAACTCACCTCTGGTTTCTGTTGGCCAACTATAAGTTGTTAGGAAATCACATGCTCCTTCTTTGTCCGTTTGATACTTTCTGGATGAAATGGTGTCAACAGAAAACCCCCCTATTAACTTTAGCTGCTGAAAAGCTGCTATTGGACAGCGTTAAGTCCAACCCACACAAAGAGAGATGCTGCTGCCAACTGGAACAGAGCTCCTGTGTTGAACATGGTACTGACAACAGGGCCGAAGCTTGAAAACTGGAGTTCATACTTTAAACTACTTACGTCCCATCATATAGTTTATATATGTCATAACTCCCCGTGAGAATATATTAAGACTGCTTATATCTGTTTATCCTTTTGTTTTGGTAATTGTTCAAAACTGATTGATACATTGCCCTCAGATACAATGTTGGATGATAATTTGACTTGAGCAGCCTTTATTTTTAAGTTTATTCTATTTCATTTGCATACAGCCCAATCCATACTTATATGTTTAATTGTGGGATGGTTTATGGTTTATTGTTTTTTTCCTCCAAATGTGCTGCCTATATATGTCGCTTCAGATTTTCTGATAACGTCCAATAGTGCCCCTAAATGACAAAATTGTTGACATGTCTGTGCCAACGTAGCTCAATTGAATAAACACCCAATTGCAATTTACTTGGATCCACCTTGGTCTTACAATGTGGTAAAATGTACTATTCTGGACCTGATATTCTATATTGCTTTTATAGAGCATTTATTCTAAATTGCAGAAATAAAATCCCAAAATAGGAGGAATGTAGTATTTTGGATCATACGTTATAATAAGTATTTGAATTTAAGATAATAATAAAAAAGAAGTAGAACAATCTCTCAACAGTAGGAGGCGACATCCTCCGGCGGAACAGAAGAAAAAAAACGCCAAAATATCTGACAGCGTAGAAGAAGACACTTTCGTCCAATCACACGCTGCGACTGGCGCAAACCGGAAGAAGTACACTTTTACATTTCATTTCACATAAGCGTTTGGAAAACAGATTAAAGGTAATGTTGCAGTTATGTTTCTCAAATCCACATTTAAGTCACTTAACAATACGTTTAATGACGTTGAAGAGGGACTTGGAAAACACGCTAATACCACAACTTATTAATAGAGGTGGCATGCTGCTCATTTAAGGGAAAGTCTGCTCTGTTGTCAGAGCTCCTAATAGTAAATGATTATAGTTATTCTAAATGGAGAAAAAAAAAACACGTATCTGTTGGAGCCAATATATGCTTCAGATACGACATTTAAATGTCTTAAATCAGACCAAGAAATGTAGGTTTATATAGAATAGTGTAAGTTGTTATTCATGTTTTTGTCCTTTTCTGTCTTCTGGTTGCAGGATGTCTTGTAACACCAGTGTTACTCGTGTTCAGGTATCATCTGTGGGTGGTGCACAGCGAGTCCCAGTCCACCTCATGCCCTGTGAGATTGAACACAATGGGCAGGCCGAGGTCTCAAAATACCTCACTTCTACAACAAAAGACTGCAAACTAGGTACACTCAGCCTCTCTCCCAGTAGACTAAAGCGTGTTGTTTCTGGTCCAGTTTGCACTCAGACCATAACAATAATCCCTCAAATTATGCTAAAACGTGGTGATACTCTTCATTCTTACAAGAGTCATCCTGATAAGAGATGGGATAGGTTTACACATTTTCTGTACAAATGAATTAAAACAGCATTACCATGCATGACCCATGTATAATCCACAGTCCTCTGTGCATTTGTCTCATTATAGAAAAGACCGTGTCATTCAGAGGGCGTGGGTTGAAGGGACGGGAGCTCAGCTGTCCACAGGGCTACACTGGCTTGGTGCTGAACGAGATCGACAAGTCCAGCTCCGACCAAGAGGTAAACATCATCACTGATGTCATCGTTCATGTCACTAAAACTATCTACACCGACCAGCATCCTGGCTCAGTCAAACATTAGGCAAAGCACTGACTGGCCATAAAATCACATTTTTGTGCAGGTGAGGATTCTGAGACTATGTCTTCATGATAGTGAATAATGTGTGTGTATGTGTGTCCAGGACCGGACGTTGAAGGTATCCTCTGTGTTTGACAAGCTGACCTACTGGAACCTGGAGACGCCGCCAAACTCTGACGACACAGTCGTTACGGCGATGGATTGGCCCGAGTTGGCCGAGGCGGTGAGTTCTTTTGTTTGGTGGCAAGTCAATCAAAGACAAAACTAACACTAACTAACAGCTTGGGTCTTCCAGTCACAACTTGGTCCACATGTAATAATCTGTATGATTTATAGATACAATATCATTCAACAAAAATACATTTCAGTTGAACAAATACTGTCAAAGTTGACAAAAGCGGCTTCATTGACAATATTTTATCTGAAAATAGTTTAGCCGGAAATACAAGGACAGAGAGAATTGTAGGTGGACGATGATGTTTTGTCTCTTCACAGATACACGGTCCAGTAGAAGACTGAAGAGAGAAAACCTGCTCAGAGGTTACGAGTGAAACGTACAGTTTGTTAAATACTGGCTGCAGTCAGTCCAAGAAATGCCCACGAGTTCCGCGTTACTTTTGCAGAGTAATAGACGTGAGGTTTATATTTTTGTATGTTCTTTTGTAATGAAATAAAAACATTTAAATGACTGCGATTATTTGATTCATTGAAACAACTATATGTTCACTTTGTTTCTTTTGAACACAGTGTTTATTCACAAAGTAACATTTAGATTTTGCACACCCGCCACGAGGATGAAATGATCACTGACTCCACTGTCCCTTCTGAGAATACAAAACTCCAATACCAAGTAGTAATGTGGTGCAGAAGAACTAACTCCAAACCGTCATTCAGGCACATTTCAAGTTTAAATCTAAACACTTAAATAGAAGGCAGAATTATTTTTTTGTCTGAGTGTGCTCCTACTGAATATTCTGTCACATTACAGGAGAAACAATACAGAGGGAAAGGTCACATGGGCATTAGGAAAAGCCAAATACATAAAGGGTGGATCCCCAAACTGATTGACTCCTTTCTACCTTCCACTGCAATACTACCATGTAGGCTAAAAGTTGAATGGTTGAACAATTCTTTTTCCATTCCTCAGTACTTTGAATTAACACTGATGGAGAATGATAAACAAAGTCAATGAAATGTTGCAAAATTATAAGTAAGCACAAAGTAGCCACAGTGCTAAAATAATCTGATCAAATGAACAGTAAAATGTTGTAAATAATCCTGGAAAGCCACTAGAAATGCATAAATTGCTGGTCATGTAAAATTAACCAGTTTATTTGGCTGCCACTAACATTTATGGGTCAGTAACCTCACTTAGGAATAATTCCTAATCAAAGACTTCTTACTGCATGTTTAGAGGAGACAAAGAAAAGGCCTTTTGACACAGTTGATTTTCTACTTCATCAAATAAACTGTATACATCTGCTGTTGATGAAGCGGCTTCATTAAAACTGATGCAAAGAAAAGCTTGTATTACAAGTTATAAAGTGGCACTATCTGATTCTAATTGTAGAATTGGTGCAGACATCTGCTTTGATAGTTTCATCCTGTAAACCAAACACTAGACAGTACAATGCTTTTACATTTACAATCAGTCAAACTTTGCTGGCAGTCACACACTGAGAAGGCAGTCATATCAATTACAATTCTTTAACTATTAAAATCCTAAACACAATATCTTTCCCTTATTTGCCCATTAAGTGTAAGATGTCACATATCTTGTTAAAACTCTTTTGAAAATCTTCTAAATTGTCTTACAACAATGAGGTTTTAGAAAAATTTTAAGATGATTAATGACAAAGGTATAAAAAAAAAAAAAATGACAAACCTAAACTGTAAAATCCCTGCAAAATGTTTGATGAGTAGCACAATAGAAAAAAACTTGGATACGTTAAGCATGTTAGTGTGATGAATGACGAGTGATATCACTGCCACATTGCTGGTGTTTAGTGTGTGTGTGTGAGAATTCTGGTATTTAAGCACTCATGGGGACCAAGACAAATCTGCAAACTCTTGTTTTATTTGCTCTGACAAAGCTTCTGGGCCAATATTAACCATTTATCTAATATGGTTCGTGTTTGAGACGGAGATTGTTAAATGGTGCGCTGTTAAGGCACAACTGAGATGGCTGTGGCTGATGTGCAACTTTCTAAACTACTTTTTAACTTTTATACCAGCTCATCTCTGCTGTAGTCTGTTTATATCTTCGCGCCTCTCAGGCTATATTTTTTCCCCACCTGATTTGTGCAAAGTCCCACCCTAAAGTGTTGTGACTGGCCATCTTTACCTGGTGGACCTGGTCACTCAGCGCTACGTCACGTTGAGATTTGGGCCATTGTGAAATACAATTTTCAACATTTTCTGACATTTTAAAAGACCAACCTAATTATGACCAATTATTCAAGAAAATAACCAACAAATCAATTGAAAATTAAATGAATAGTTAGTTGCAGCTTTGCTTGATTTAGTTCAAATGTAGAATTAGAGTTAAGCTATCATGTTAAAGTGAGGTGCGTGCGTGCGTGCTTGTTTTAGGGGTGGGAAGAAAAAAATCGATACAGCATAGTATCGCGATATTTTGCGTGGCGATATTGTATCGATACACGGAAGCCAAGTATCGATCTTTTATTTAATCAATTATAAACTTTTTGGTCCTAGAATAAATAAATAAATTGCCTTTTCAGTCCGCTAGATGGTGCTGTGTCGTTTTATGGTGAGGTCAGCGTGATGGTAGGAAGTTGGTCAAAACAAACATGGAGGCATCGGAGAAAGAAATTACAAATGCGCCGTCCGCGTTTAAATCAAAGGTCTGGACTTCCCGTCACTCGTAGCGCTGCTGCTCACACAGCGGTTGCACGACACACAGGACAACATTCGCAACACAGCGCTGGTCAAAGATGTAAAAAAAAAAGCATAAATCAAACTGACTACGGGTACCCTAGTAGCGCTGGAGTTGGCCATAGTTTCATGTTGAAGTGTCCTTGAGCAAGACCCTGAAGCCCCAGTGCTTCACAGCAGCACACTGCTCATTAATTACTAAGGATGGTTTAATGCAGAGAATAATTTCCCCACTGTGGGATTAATAAAGGACTCTTAAAAAAAAAAAAAAAAGGATCTTTTTTTTTTTTTAAGAATCTGCATCTCCCCACCTGTAATACCTCTGCGCCCCACTAGAGGGTCGCGCCCCACAGTTTGAGAACCACTGATGTAGACTAATGCCGTGTTCACACCGGATGCGGCGCGATAATTCGCGCCGTGTCAAGGCGCAAATTATCATCCACCATGGAAACAACCACTAGTTCTGCTTTATACTTGTTGTGTAAACTCCACATACGTCGGAACATCAAACTCCATGGTGTCTGGGTTCATAATATTATCCGTAGTCCCGCAACAGCGTCTCAATGACGGCCGCTGCCAGCGCTGGTTCTGGCGGAGCAGCAGCAGTTTCATTCAGGAACGGCAAGACGGCGGTGATGACGGGCAGAGCTTCTCAACGCTGATTCTCAACGCTGATGCAACTTTGTTGGGATAATTCAACTCACGCGAATTCGCGCCGCGTCCTTCGCTCTGTTCGCGCCCCCTCAAACGCGTCTATCGCGCCGCGAAAATAAAAATCGGCTTTCCGCAGGGCGGCGCGTCTGTGGATTGATTTTGCATGTAATCTGGTCGCGCCGCAAATTCGCGCCGCGTCCGGTGTGAACACGGCATAATAGAAACAGTTCAGTTTGTCAGGTGCAACATTTATGACAGTGTTGGTCAGTTTGTCTGCTTGACAATCCCAGTTTGCTGCAATAAAAATGATTGAAGTGAGATGAACAGACTTTAAACTTTTATCTTCTTAGATAAAATATGTTAACCAAGTTTTCCTTTGGGGACAATTTGCAGTTGAAAAAAAAGGTAATAACCTCCTCTGGTGATTCCCATCCATAGTGTGTGTGTGTGTGTGTGTGTGTGTGTGTGTGTGTGTGTGTGTGTGTGTGTGTGTGTGTGTGTGTGTGTGTGTGTGTGTGTGTGTGTGTGTGTGTGTGTGTGTTAGCTAAGAGGTGGTGGTTGTGGTGGCAGGGAGGGCTCCATGTCTGCCTTGCTGCGTTTGGCGGGCAGCGTGTGGTCATGAGCTTTCCGTATATGTCTGTACAGGTCGCCTGATTGTGTGTAGCTCCGGTAGCAGTAGCGACACTCATAGGGACGTTCACGTGTGTGCACGATGGCGTGGCGCCTCAGTGTGTATGTACAAGAGAAAGTCTTTCCACAGACTCCACACGTGGGGACGTCCTCTACAAAGTTCCCTAATGAGTCCTGGAAGTCCTGGAAGTAGGAAGGATGGTCTGAATGCTGCTGAGCTGTGGACGGAGGAATGAGGGCGAAGGAGGAAGTGTCCTGGGAGGAAGGGCCGGCACCGGAGGATGAAGAGGAGGGAGAGAGGGGGAAGGGGTAGTCATTTGAATGGGAGGTAATTTGTAAGATGCCTTGTGGGTGGGAGGAGAGAAACCGAGGACTGTGTAGCTCCTCTTCTTCTTCAAACTCATCGTCTACTTCCATCACTGATTCTCTCTCTCTGCTTTTCTCTGTCTCCTCCTCTAACTCTTCGTCAGATATAACAATGGCCTCCACTTTGACCTTGAAATTCTGTCCATCATTGTGGTCTGTCCTCACTCTGCCCATACAAGGGTGAGATCTTTCATTTCTAGTGGTGGGCGAAGCTCCCACATTCCCCTCAGGTTGGATCTGAGGAGCAGAGTGGAAGTCCAAGCTTTGGAGTGACACAGCGTTCTGGATTCGGATCTGAGGAAGTGTCCGCTGTGGCGGCGAGTGTGTTGGGTTTTGTGGGGTTTGTGCTGATGCTTGGATTAACATGACCGTCTGTGCACTTGATGCATCTCCGTGGTAAGCCTCTGAGGGATTCCTTACAGAGTCATCACGTGGCAGTCTGGGTACATCCTGCTGTGGGCTAGGAGAGAGGGTGGATCCTGACTGGGAATAAGCAACCACTGACCGACCACTAGCCTGACTCACTGGCACCAGGGAGGAAGAAGACGAGGAGGGCTGCTGGTTACTGCAATGGCTGTTGAAAGAAAGAAAGAAAGAAAGAGAGATATACTCTAAACTGCTTTTTCGTAACAAATCATATAAATGTCCATCGTTACACAAAGCAACAACTTTGTCAGTTAATACAGTCTAAAAAATTAAAATCCAACATGTACCTGTATGTCTCAGTGGTGCTGCAAGGGCTGCAGAGCGCCGACACCTCTCCATGACCTCCAGTCCCCAAACTGGCATGGCCTCCTGCAACAGGGGCAGACCGGCCTGTGATGACGCCCTGCACCAGCTCTCCGCCTGGGGGCAGAGGAGGGCCGTCCATGCCTGGCTGCGTGGTATCAGCAAGGTCGGGGCTCAGATGAGTTTGAACCCGTGCTTCTGATGACCCACCACCCATCCTGTGTTCAGACTTCACAGACTCCAACTGACTTTTTCCCGTCATTATGGATACTGATGGGAATGGTGCTGCCATGGCGACTGGATTCATGAAATCGCCTGGCATGGCCACCACAGGCTCAGCTCCACCGTCGCCCCCACCCTTCCTGCCCGTCTCTGTTGCCCTCCTCGCACCAGCGCTCTCTTCAGAGCGAGTGCTGTCTGCCTCAGCAAGAGGCCCTCGTCTCTGCAGTCGTCGCTTGCAGACTCTCACCAGTTCGTTCATGTGCAGGAAGCTTGCAGCTGCCAATATGTCCTCCACTGGCGGAGACTCGGCCAGCTGCAGCACGCCTTCATAGACAAAGTTCAAGAGCAAGCCAAACGCATCAGACGTGACAATGTCGCTGTCAAGCGTGACAGAGCTGCTGGTGCCGTTTCCACCGAGGACCCCCAAAGAGTCGGAGTAGAACATGTGGAAGAACGGCGAGCAGGAAGCCAAAACAGCCCTGTGAGCCAGGAACCGCGATGAGCCCACCACGACGGTGCAGTCGCAGAGGAAGCCCCGCTGGCGCTGGGAGCGCAGAGCTGACAGCAGCTGCTGGGAATGCTGAGGGAACTCCATCACCTGCATAACAGAGGCGATAAAAATAAAAGAAAGCACAGACACAAACAGACGACGCTGCTGCTGTCACTGAAATACATCAGGACAGACAGCTCTGTGGTGAGCTGCATGAAGTATCTTGAAAAGTTCTTTTCAGGTGAACTCGGGTTGGCTAACAGTTAAGAACATAACAACTACAAAGAAAAGTTGCAAGTCGTAAAATAAACATTTCAACAGCACACTTACAGAAAGGTACGGCTTCTCCCTCTCTTTAAATTGTTTTCAGAGTCACGGTGACGTAGCTTACGTTACGTTTCCATGGCGACCTGCTCGACGTCTTCAGTCCACGGCAACTTTGTCTCGGTTACAACACTCTGACAGAGGGAGACAGAAGAGATGGAGATAGACATAGAGAGACAGATGAGATGGAGAGAGACAGAGGGAGAGAGAGACAGAGGAGACAGAAAGAGAGACAGAGGAGACAGAAAGAGAGACAGAGGATACATAGAGAGACAGAAGGAGACAGAGGAGACCGAAAGAGACAGAAAGAGAGACAGAGTAGAGGGAGAGAGACAGACAGAGGATACATAGAGAGACCGAGGAGACAGAGAGCGACAGAGGAGACAGAAAGAGAGAGAAAGAGGAGACAGAAAGAGACAGAGAGAGACAGAGGAGACAGAGAGAGACGGAGAGAGACAGAGGAGACAGAGAGTGACGGAGAGAGACAGAGGAGACAGAGAGAGACGGAGAGAGACAGAGGAGACAGAGAGAGACGGAGAGAGACAGAGGAGACAGAAAGAGAAAGAGGAAACAGAGAGAGACAGAGGAGACAGAAAGAGACAGAGAGAGACGGAGAGAGACAGAGGAGACAGAAAGAGAAAGAGGAGACAGAGAGAGACAGAGGGAAAAAGACAAATAAAGCAAACGGCCTCAAACGTATTATATGAAACCCAAATGATCCCAAATGGAGAGAGGGTCCAACAGGCAGCTCCAGCTCAACTATGCTAACATCAGTTAGCAAACTTAGCTCTGCCTCTGTGTTACATTCTAGCAACGGGATATTTCCCCCCCATCACACGCAGTGTGTATTGTTTGTTCGTGACGGCGTGAGCTTTGAGTCACCGTGAAATGTAACAGCTTAGCTTCTGAGCTGCGATACGTCATATGTCTCGTAAATGTGTATTTTCTTACCTGCAGCAACTGTGCCTGTCTGAGTGATGTTTTCTTTTAGGACATTGCAGTTCTTCTTCTGTGGTGCCGGGACTCCGCGGCTCCGCCCGCCACAGTGCCTCCTGCCAGCGAAGCGTGAGAATGACCCGGAAGTGGGAAGCTATACGTGTCTGTGTACAGCAGTGCGATCCGGTGGGACGTTTTGATTCATTAAAATAAGTACAATTTATGGCAAGTATCTAACAGTTTCAAATCATGAGCTGAATAACTGAGCACCTGCATTCAAATGGACAGTGGCAGAGGAGGCAGAGGAGGAAGAGGAGGTAGAGGAGGAAGAGGAGGGAGAGGGAATCATGGTGGAGAGGTGAGAGATTGGAGCCCTATAAATTGAGATGTTCTCTTTGATAGCTCACAGACTGATATCTGACTCATGACACCCTTGTATCAAGGTAGGCAGTATGAATTGTTAGGTATGGTGAAGTCAAGGTTCTATATTTAAACCAGAGCTATAATTAGATCTGAATGTGAGAGTGTGTGGCTGCTTTGATTGATGGCTTCTTCTCCCCTACAAGGACAGAGATGTCCGCCTGTCTAAATCCTTGTCGTATGCTCTTCGCCATGGAGCCAACCAGATGGGTCTTCAAATGGGTACAGGTGAGCTGCTCACAATCTGGTCCAGGTAGCACAAGTGTCCCTTCCCTGATACTTTCACAACTTTGTTTGTAAGTATAGACCTTTGCTTAATTTTTCCATCAGAATATAAAACATTACTTTGATCATCTTGAACTCTCTGTACAGTTCAAACTGCCATAACAGAAGAAAATGTGAACCATAGGCTTCTTTAAAATTTGACAGTTATACAACTATATCGAAATGATATATTGGGCTGCTTCATTTAAAAACCAACATCTGTATGCTCAGTTTCACAACATGCTTGCATACTGTAAGTTAAATTCAATGCAGCGTGCAGGGCAAAGAGTTAAGTACAAGAGAGACCACCCATTCTGGAAATGTGACCATAGTCAACCTTTATCCTCATAGATGGCTTCATGTTTGTGGAAGAACTCTTGGCTCACCCGCAGTTCCGCTCATACTCATTGGAAGACGTCGAAAGAGTCGTGGCCACAAATGACAAGCAGCGCTTCAAGCTTTGCCCCCACCCGGAGGACGGCCGTCTGCAGATTCGAGCCAGTCAGGGCCATTCATTGCAGGTATGGGGATATTTAATTTCATCAGCAAATCCAGCGTGCCAGGATGTATTATCCCCCTGAGTAGAGTCTATATTCAGTATTTACTCAATTTACAAGAAAATTGCTTTGAGATAGAAACATTAACTTTCTTGTGCACCAGCTAACTTCAATTTCAATGACTTCAATTTACTTTCTTCAGAAGGAAAATTAACCCTGAGTGCATACAAATGTAATAAACCAATTTACACCTTCAAAATATAAATCTAATTTTCAGATGACAGAGGCTGTTCGTCCTCTTACAATCAGTCTAAAAGGGAAATATAATTTCAGTTACTATAAATCAGTGTTAGGTGAAAGAACAAAAAGAACGTTGGGGTATAACACCAACTTTGGTGCTAACGTGCATCTTCAGCTTTGATTACATTTATTTCATTTGATTCAGTTATCTTTTTCCTCATGTGTTGCAAATATTTACATGTCAGCAGAACATGGGATGTACAAACCCTCATTGGTCTTAGATTTGTATCCTGATAGTAGTTAAATTACATGACCATAACAACTAGTTAAGCAATGCATTTTGATACCACTCAGATTTCCCTTCAGGCAGGTTAGTTATTTTCTGTATATTAGCTCTTAATCTGGTCAAAAGAAAACACTTCTTGAATGCCGTGTTAACTCTGGTTGCATTGCTGTGGTCAGGTAACAGATTTGGAGCTGAAACCGGTCCTGACTGGTTCTCCAGACTGCCCTGCTGAGGCCGTTCATGGCTCCTACCTCCGCAACTGGAGCGCCATCCAGCAGCAGGGCCTGAGCCGCATGAGGAGGACACACATCCACCTGGCACCGGGCCTTCCTGGGGAGGAGGGTGTCATCAGCGGTAAACTGTGTGTGTGTTTGTCTGACAGAGAGAAGTCAGCTGAACATTTAGACAAATGACTGTCATTCATTTTTCCACTAGGCATGAGGAAAGACTGTGATCTGGCTGTGTATATTGATGTCTTCAAAGCTCTGGCTGGTAAGGTCAGCCACTAATGACTGCTCCCCCAGTACACTTGATTCAGTCTATATGTTTAGGCAAGTATCTCTCTTATATGTTTTATGTGTGTATCTGTACAGATGGCATTGAGTTCTTCTGGTCAGATAATGGTGTGTTGCTGACTGAAGGAGATGCAGATGGAAAACTTCTCCCTAAATATTTTAGCCGTGCCTTAAAACTGAGACCTACAAGTAAGAAAAACTATCGCATGGACTCACTCAATTTTGATTCTTTTAAAACTTGGATTGAGAGCCATTTACTTCACTGAAGTCCCGTTTGTCATGTGTTTCAGGGAGCGTGCTACCACTGCAGTAGCATCAGAGGATGCTGTTGTGTCATTGGTCATAGCAGGACTCATCTGACTGGTCGAGCATCCCATGGTTGGTTGATGTTTATCCTAGTTCCCTTGGTAACACAATCGGAGAATCCATTCAGAAATCATCTGAAATGGGACTAAATTGGTCAACTTTTTATTTTTGTGTCATTATTAAAAGCGTCAGGACAGCTTTAGGAAGACGTACTTTATTTTATGACAAGTCAATCAACTTATGCTGGCAATTTATGTATAAGTATAGAGGCTTTGTTTTCTCCTTTGTATCGTAAGTGCTAAATAAACTATGGCAGACATTTACTACTAAGATAATTTCACGATGCAGTTGTAAAATATATCAATCTGGTTACAAACAGACTGCTAGCAACAGTTATACTGTGTGGCTGAAGATTAGGTGTATAGGGACAAGACACAAACACCTAAACAGTTTCAGCTTGAGGCCAATTAGGCCTCATCCCGGCACCTGTTCCCTGAGCCGCAGCTGAGCATAACCACACCCCTGCCACCACATACTGTATGTGTGGATAGTCACTTGACTAATTATAGGAAAGCAGAGGATACAGACACTGTGGTTTTAGTTAACGGTTTGCTGTAACCGTTTCTGTAAGATATGGACACATACACACACAGCATGTGAGGGGAGATAAATGGTTCGAAGCTTCCTGTGTATGAAATAACATGAATATACCACCACATGTCAAAACCATAAGGAGTGAGGACAACAAAGAATGAAAAGTGAATTGCTGTATTTATTTTAATAAATGTTTGCTATCTAGAAGTTGATTTCTATTCATTGCTGTTGATTCTGGCTGTGCTAATGTGGCAGCTGGCAATACGTCCTGCAGCTCTGGACAAAGCAGGGCTTTCTATCCTGAGCGACAGGAAGTCTGCATACTGCGAGGCGAAACAGAAAGGTTGCTGCTGGCTGATGCAACTGTTGATTTTACGTTTTCATGAGTTTGAGTTTCAAGCCTGCTGATCCAGGACCTGAGATCCAGCAGTTTGGCCCAGCAGCAGTCCACCCTGAAGTAAAGGGGAAGTCAGCATGAGGACGACCATAGTCTAACTGAACATGTTGTCCACCCACTGGTAGCTTATGACAGGGTGTGTGTGTGTGTGGACCAAAGACTATATAGAAACGTGGATGGACTGACAAGGTGGGTTGTAACACATTTACACAATAAAACAGATTATCTAATTTTGTTCATTTGTTGTACAGGTGCGATGTTTTTGTCAAGCCTGAATAAAATGTAAAATCCAATTCCACACGGTTTTCCACTGTTGAGACATAACAGGAGATCTGATGTGGGTTTTTTCTTTTGTGATTGTGTGTTGTAGTCTCAGAGAGCTTCATGGCCGCCAGTCAGCTTATGGAAAAGCTCCTCATTGAGGGTGTCGCTCTTTGCGCGACTGCGTGTCGACATGAAAATGTATCCTCCGATAAACTCATGAACGATTTTGCAGTCGGCAGTCACACAGGCAAAAGCAATGTTGATGTTGCCTTCAAACTCTATGGCCACCTGGAGGAGTCAGAAACAAAGTCAGACGAGAGCAGATATATTCCTTTGAGATGAAAGGTTGAATTTTGCCTGTGAAAATCTTTTTGACAAGTGAAATTACTATTTATTCAAATAAAAAGACATTCAGGGTTCCTTTAAAAGATCAGCTCGGCACAATAAGAACTGGAACACTCTTGTACATCGGCAGCCTGGTTTGAGGAATACTTTGTGTATAGCTCGAGGTCATGTTTGATTTTTTGATTGTCGAAGTTTTACCTTTCCTAAATTCGCCTGTTTTGACCCTGTGTTAAGTTTTCGCAAATACTTTTTGATTCGATCTCATAAGATATCCTTAAAAGCAGAAGAAACACGCCTGGGAAAACCTTAGCTAAAAAATAACTAAAGAAACTTTGTACGCTCTCTTAAGCTTAGTCACAACCACATATTCCTTGAAACAAACGTTTTAGACCTTGCAGGACGCTCGCTCAGACAGAAGTATTGTTGTCACCTGTCGAATGTCCCAGTTGACGTTCCACTGCTTCATGTTGTTGTAGCGCCAGGTCTTAACCACATCACCCACGGCCAGGTCGATACGGATCAGACGGTTGGGAGCAATGCCAAGTACCTCGTCTTTTCGACTGCCCTTAAACCTGTTGGGCAAACACATCTTCAGCTAAAGATCTTGCTGAGACCAAAGACAAGCTTTAATCCTCAAAAACGTTGTGACACTGACTTGAGTGCTTGCTGGATCCCACTCGGATACCACTTCTGTGTACCAATACAATGACATTTACAATACTGTCACTCCGGGATCAGGGACTGACAGTTTCTCACAGCAAACAGCAAGGGTGTAGATTTGTAGAGTTATGTCTGACTGGGACTTGTCTTCTGGACTGGGACTAGAACAATGTAGCTACAATGTTGTTGTTTTTTACAATCTTAATTTCTGCCTGTGGACTTTAACAGTAATCCCTACATTTATGTTGCGTTAGAGTACATGTTTACCTTCATAATCCTTACCGTATGTATTTATCCAGTTATGTCTTTACAGTTACACTAATATTTTAACATTGGTGGTTTTACTTTTCTCACTTTGCATGTGGACAAAATTGTCCTAAATTAATGCTAACTGACATTCAATAATTTCCAAAAAGCTTTAAATTGAACTTCAAACTTAACCTGACAACCACGTATGAGAGCCCAAAATCAGGCAGGGCTTGCCAGATCTGCAGGAAGCGCATCAGTGCATCTGTCAGTGAGAGCTGAGCCACGTTCTGGTAGGCGTCCAGGATACGAGGGGTCAGCTGGAGGAGCATGCACAGGGTAGAGGTTTAGATGCAATCATATTTGTGCTGCCTAATGCACAAAGTGGGCAGGAGTTTGAGCTGCAGAACTGTTTAATTAGCTCAAATGTGCAAAATCACTGCTGAATGTTATGTACGGATCAATAGATGAGAGATCAAATACTGTAATTCTGTACTAATATTATTACATGTACTATGTTCATTCTGTTTTGTGTCCACTTCTCCGGTACCTGTTTGGTTTTGTATTTCTTTTGGTAGCGTGGCGAAACCAGACTGTGAGTATTGATGCTTTCATCGTTGGTAGGTGCATTGTCATGGGAACCGGAGCTGGACTTTTGCATGGCCAGGAAGGAGCGGATGCTCTGGATCTCATTCTGGAAACTGCTGTCGGCCAGAGTCTTGCCTTTGGAGGCCAGTCGACACGCAGCCATCCACTGAGCATACTGCTGCTCCTGGAGGGCGAGAGACAAACACACAGTGCAGAGAGAGAGAGAGAGTAAGACTTGCAAGGTTGTGGTCAGAGAGGTGAGATAAAGATAGAGGTGTTCAAAGCGAGGTGATGCAAATGACAGGATGTCACATATCCACACACATGTCCTCACATTTTCACAGCGCAGATAGACCTCATTCATGCCCTCAGGCGCTGGTATCAGGAGTCTGATTAAGAACTTCTGTGCCGTCACGTTGACGTCCGGAGCCACCTCACATCCTGTGTGCAGGATAAATATCAAACAAACTCCCAATACTAAATTTGACATTTATGGGTTGGACATAGAAACGAAGCAGGACCAGTGAGTCAGACTTTCATGACATTTTCGAATATACAGTCCACAACTAAGCCTGCTGAGTCACAGTACTTTTTTTTGTTGACATCTGCATTGGTGTTATATTTGTTTTTATTATTGCTTAATTTCCTCTTTGAGCCCAGAATCTTGTGTTAAAAAAAAAACGAGTACTTAAGTGATTTATAGTACTGATCTAGGATTACCAGTGACTTCATTAGCTTCTCACAGACTGAGGAGGAAAACAGACTTGAGAACATCACTCTCACTTTTCACCATATAAGGAAAGCATTTCTAAACGGAGATTATACACAGTTAACAGGTTGCTGAAGTATGATTGGTACTTTATCAGCCACTAATTCCTGATACCTGATGATACATTGGTGACATAGCAAAAAAATATCTTGATAATGAAAAGTGTAAAAATATTCAGTACCTTTGAGGTTAATCTGTTGAATGGGCTCTCCGATGCTCTCCTCTTTGCTCTTGAAATAAGAGATGGAGGTATCTTGGAACTTGAACCAGTACTGCTTATATCCCTTCAGAGTCAGCCTCTTTGGCCTGAAACATGTAATCACATTGCTCATGTTATCTACTTACATTGACTAGAAAATGGGGCAAAAAAGTTTGCTCTATTTTAACTCATCACATCAAAAACAGAAGAGGCCAACATCTGTTATTGATGCCGATGGGTGGTTGACAAATGAATGTCACCTGAATATCTTCAGGTAGTCATTGAGATCTGGTGCAGTCATGGTTTCCTGGATGAAAGACAAAGATGTTTTTCAGTGGACAAAAGAATACTCTTCTCTTGATCTCTTCTAAAAGTTTTTTTTGTGGATTATTTGGGGTTCTTTCTGTATGTTTTGACACATATCCAACATGTCTGACCAGCATCTCGGACGCGGAGCTGCTCTCTCCCTCCATCTTGACCTCCAGGGACTGCAGGGCAGACTCCAGGTCATCCATGGCTGCACTGGAGCTCAGCATCTGGGGCTCCGACTGAGACACCTTACTGATGTGGTACTACAGGAGTTTGAGTGGAAGAGGGAAGAATATGTACTGGATGTTAAAGTAGAAAACAAAAAAACATTTGTGTGATTGTATCATCTGGATACTTTTATAAATATCACTTTTAAAAAGGATGTTTATAGCTTTAAGTCTTTTTCCGAAGCAACTGAGTGGGAAACTAATTTAATGTGATCTGCTAATATGTGTATATAAGTGTCATACAAGTCTCATTTGAGACCTGTACATGTTTCTGTATTATTTTATCAAATAATGTAGTTTAGATTCAAGGGCATTTAATAAATACATGTATAGACAAACTGCTCAAGTTTGGATGCTTTTTGACATTTGGTTAGTCAACAACCTTTTTTCTAATGCTGAGTAACCCAGAGATGCATTTATTGGACTCATTATAAGTGTATTAAAAGATAGCTTTTTATATTAGACCTGTCAACCTACATTTAAAATGATTAATCATGTCTTTGACAATATTCACATAAATATGGTATATATAATATATATATATCATATTTAAATTCCTGTAATATGTGACATTTGAAGAGTTTCAGGAAATGCCCACTTCCGATACTGTATTTTTTTAACATGCTGTTTTTAATATTTGCATCCACGTTGACAGAAGTATTTTCGACCTGCAGAGCTCCAAACAACATCATCTCTTCCTCGGTGCAGTCGATGTCCTCGAGCAGGATAGCCCAGCGTGCCTGCTCATACATCTGGGTCAGACGCACAACATCATACTGCACGGCCAGAGAAAGAGGGGAAGAGAGAGGAATGAAATACCAAACACACATACTGTATCTATAAAAATAACATGAACACACTCAAACAAACCTTGGGATCTATATCATAGAAGGCAAAGTATTTAAAGCGAAGCCAGACTCTGTCATTTTCATGGATTCCCTGCTGCATGAGACAACGGGATGAGTCCAACCATCTGAGAGGAAAAAGAGAATAAGTATATGTTTCTGAGTTTTTATGCAACACACACATATATATATATATATATATATATATATATATATATATATATATAATTTTTTAATTTTCAAGACCGTGATAAGTGGTGACAAAAATAGCACATTTGTCAACAAACAATACAGTTTCCAGCAATAACGACTCAACAGCACTGACACAACATGCCTCATGGTAACTGGTCTGCAAGCTCTCGTTCTTCCTGAGAAGTCTTAATTAGCCAAACAATGTGCAGAGTGAGCTGGATCTACAGATCTCATTCTGACAAAAAGGAACTTAGCTCAGATTATTACTCAGTGGGTGACCACAGGAGAACATAAACAAGATGAGTTTATGATATGTATATCCACAGACTGTTGTTGGTCATAAAGGAGAAGTTTACCATATTGATATGTGTGAAGACATACCTGCCGTTGATGTGGGCCTTGTCCACCACACTGGCGGGGCGGTACTGCTTGGCTATGACCTCAGGAGCGGACGGAGGCTGGGTGACTGACAGCATCTTGTAGACGGCCTCCATCTGAGGTGAATCGGCAAAGTGAGCAGGCATGCCATTATACAGACAGGGCCGGGATGCTGCAAAGAAAGTGGAGCTGGGTTACAGTCAAATTTTTCAAGGAGGTGCTTGTGTAGATGTGAGCAAAAGAGTCTGACCTCTCTCATAATTTGGCCTACTTTCTGCTTTAAAATGCACAATACCTGTGAAGAAAACAATCAGATGAAAATGGCTTCGGAGTGTATTTTAAAGTTGATTAATCTTCTCCACTAAGTTTCAGGTCTACCTTTGGATGATTTACCGGTAGACTCTCTTTGTGTATCAAGTCTTTTGAGGAGTACTTGTCTCAGACCACATCATCCCAAATCCCCAAATCACCAGAGACAAAAATTACTCCAGAAATGGTGGGTATTGTTAGCAAATGTAGTGCATCTGATTTGGGGTGACTATGCTGAAAAAACTGAGGAACATTTTTGTATCGATGGTGCTGTAGTAAAGGGAAGTTTCCATTGATGTAAAGTTGAAAGACAATGTTGTAAAAATAGGATTTTTGACAAATAAAACAATATAATCTTACATCTTGGCAGTTTATTTTAGGACTTTAATTTTTTCTGCATTTCTGCAGCAGCTCTTAAGCCACTGGTTATAAAATATGCATGTCAAGAAAGCAGTGTGAATACAGTTTAATGATTGTACCTGAGGAAAGGGGCACCTCGGTCAGGTCGTAGATCTCCTGAGCCGAGTTTTTATCTTTCTTCTTCTTTTTCTCCTCGATAGGCCGAAGGAGCGAAAGCTCCTCGGGGTGACGGATATCTGTGTAGGCAACAGAGAGAAAATGTAACAAAGGTAATTTGCTTGAAACAGATTAACTATGTCTGAGCTATAATAGTGAAAGAGATAAATATGTACAGGAGAGAGTCTGATGACAATGAGAACGGCACATTGACAACACATTTAAAAGTGGTTTCGTTCAATGTGTTTAAGTTATCAACTGATTGATGAACATTTTCCAACTTTGCATCAGAGTCTGGGGTGCAATTATAGAATGTCTAATTCCAGACCATGTAAGTATATTATGGACGAGTACTCTGGAAGAGTACACCTCTGCTCAGGTTGAAGATGGTGGAGGAGATATGAGGACAATACATGAGATCATCAAACTATACAGACTAAAGGTGTCCGACGGATTGCATGTCTAGTCAAATTCTCCAGAGTTTATCGTCTCGAAGACACACATTGAACTGCCTTTTAAATTTTGTTATATTCATCAAGACATTTCAACTGCCTTCTATCTGTGTTTTTGTTCATCAGTGACCTCGCTGAGTTTTCTCTTTTCGGTATAATTCCTTTATTGACTCTGGCGCAACGGTAGCGCGTCTGACTCCAGATCAGAAGGGTGCGTGTTCAAATCACATCAGGGTCATTGTTTCAGTTCATTGAGCTCTGTTTAATTAATGATCGTCCGACAGAATTTCATGTCTATTCAAATTACCAGAGTTTATCGTCTCAAAGTTTAAACTGCCTTTTAAATTTTTGGATTTTCAACAAGACACATCAACTGCCTTCTATATGTTTTTTTGTTCATCAGTGACCTCGCTGAGTTTTGTCTTTTCAGGATAAGGCCTTTATCGACTCTGTGGCGCAACGGTAGAGCGTCTGACTCCAAATCAGAAGGTTGGGTGTTCAAATCACGTCAGGGTCATTGTTTCAGTTCATTGACCTCTGTTAAATTAATGATCCTCCGACAGAACGTGATGTCTATTCGAATTCTCCAGTTTATCGTCTCAAAGTTTAAACTGCCTTTTAAATTTTTCGATTTTCAACAAGACTCTTCAAGTGCCTTCTATATGTTTTTTTGTTCATCAGTGACCTCACTGAGTTTTGTCTTTTCAGGATAAGGCCTTTATCGACTCTGTGGCGCAACGGTAGCGCGTCTGACTCAGATCAGAAGGGTGCGTGTTCAAATCACGTCAGGGTCATTGTTTCAGTTCATTGAGCTCTGTTTAATTAATGACCGTCCGACAGAATTTCATGTCTATTCAAATTACCAGAGTTTATCATCTCGAAGACAGACATTGAACTGCCTTTTACATTATTTGATATCCATCAAGACATTTCAACTGCCTTCTATCTGTTTTTTTATTCATCAGTGACCTCGCTGAGTTTTCTCTGTTCGGGTTAAGGCCTTTATCGACTGTGGCGCAACGGTAGCGCGTCTGACTCTAGATCAGAAGGTTGCGTGTTCAAATCACGTCAGGGTCATTGTTTCAGTTCATTGAGCTCTGTTTAATTAATGATCGTCCGACAGAATTTCATGTCTATTCAAATTACCAGAGTTTATCATCTCGAAGACAGACATTGAACTGCCTTTTACATTATTTGATATCCATCAAGACATTTCAACTGCCTTCTATCTGTTTTTTTATTCATCAGTGACCTCGCTGAGTTTTCTCTGTTCGGGTTAAGGCCTTTATCGACTGTGGCGCAACGGTAGCGCGTCTGACTCTAGATCAGAAGGTTGCGTGTTCAAATCACGTCAGGGTCATTGTTTCAGTTCATTGAGCTCTGTTTAATTAATGATCGTCCGACAGAATTTCATGTCTATTCAAATTACCAGAGTTTATCATCTCGAAGACAGACATTGAACTGCCTTTTACATTATTTGATATCCATCAAGACATTTCAACTGCCTTCTATCTTTTTTTTTGTTCATCAGTGACCTCGCTGAGTTTTCTCTTTTCGTGATAAGGCCTTTATCGACTCTGTGGCGCAACGGTAGCGCGTCTGACTCCAGATCAGAAGGTTACGTGTTCAAATCACGTCAGGGTCATTGTTTCAGTTCATTGAGCTCTGTTTAATTAATGATCGTCCGACAGAATTTCGTGTCTATTCAAATTACCAGAGTTTATCATCTCAAAGACAGACATTGAACTGCCTTTTACATTATTTGATATCCATCAAGACATTTCAACTGCCTTCTATCTTTTTTTTTGTTCATCAGTGACCTCGCTGAGTTTTCTCTTTTCGTGATAAGGCCTTTATCAACTCTGTGGCGCAACGGTAGCGCGTCTGACTCCAGATCAGAAGGTTGCGTGTTCAAATCACGTCAGGGTCATTGTTTCAGTTCATTGAGCTCTGTTTAATTAATGATCGTCCGACAGAATTTCATGTCTATTCAAATTACCAGAGTTTATCATCTCAAAGACAGACATTGAACTGCCTTTTACATTATTTGATATCCATCAAGACATTTCAACTGCCTTCTATCTTTTTTTTGTTCATCAGTGACCTCGCTGAGTTTTGTCTTTTCAGGATAAGGCCTTTATCGACTCTGTGGCGCAACGGTAGCGCGTCTGACTCCAGATCAGAAGATTGCGTGTTCAAATCACGTCAGGGTCATTGTTTCAGTTCATTGAGGTCTGTTAAATTAATGATCGTCCGACAGAATTTCATGTCTATTCAAATTACCAGAGTTTATCATCTCAAAGACAGACATTGAACTGCCTTTTACATTATTTGATATCCATCAAGACATTTCAACTGCCTTCTATCTTTTTTTTGTTCATCAGTGACCTCGCTGAGTTTTGTCTTTTCAGGATAAGGCCTTTATCGACTCTGTGGCGCAACGGTAGCGCGTCTGACTCCAGATCAGAAGATTGCGTGTTCAAATCACGTCAGGGTCATTGTTTCAGTTCATTGAGGTCTGTTAAATTAATGATCGTCCGACAGAATTTCATGTCTATTCAAATTACCAGAGTTTATCATCTCAAAGACAGACATTGAACTGCCTTTTACATTATTTGATATCCATCAAGACATTTCAACTGCCTTCTATCTTTTTTTTGTTCATCAGTGACCTCGCTGAGTTTTGTCTTTTCAGGATAAGGCCTTTATCGACTCTGTGGCGCAACGGTAGCGCGTCTGACTCCAGATCAGAAGATTGCGTGTTCAAATCACGTCAGGGTCATTGTTTCAGTTCATTGAGGTCTGTTAAATTAATGATCGTCCGACAGAATTTCATGTCTATTCAAATTACCAGAGTTTATCATCTCGAAGACAGACATTGAACTGCCTTTTACATTATTTGATATCCATCAAGACATTTCAACTGCCTTCTATCTTTTTTTTTGTTCATCAGTGACCTCGCTGAGTTTTCTCTTTTCGTGATAAGGCCTTTATCGACTCTGTGGCGCAACGGTAGCGCGTCTGACTCCAGATCAGAAGGTTGCGTGTTCAAATCACGTCAGGGTCATTGTTTCAGTTCATTGAGCTCTGTTTAATTAATGATCGTCCGACAGAATTTCATGTCTATTCAAATTACCAGAGTTTATCATCTCAAAGACAGACATTGAACTGCCTTTTACATTATTTGATATCCATCAAGACATTTCAACTGCCTTCTATCTTTTTTTTGTTCATCAGTGACCTCGCTGAGTTTTGTCTTTTCAGGATAAGGCCTTTATCGACTCTGTGGCGCAACGGTAGCGCGTCTGACTCCAGATCAGAAGATTGCGTGTTCAAATCACGTCAGGGTCATTGTTTCAGTTCATTGAGGTCTGTTAAATTAATGATCGTCCGACAGAATTTCATGTCTATTCAAATTACCAGAGTTTATCATCTCAAAGACAGACATTGAACTGCCTTTTACATTATTTGATATCCATCAAGACATTTCAACTGCCTTCTATCTTTTTTTTGTTCATCAGTGACCTCGCTGAGTTTTGTCTTTTCAGGATAAGGCCTTTATCGACTCTGTGGCGCAACGGTAGCGCGTCTGACTCCAGATCAGAAGATTGCGTGTTCAAATCACGTCAGGGTCATTGTTTCAGTTCATTGAGGTCTGTTAAATTAATGATCGTCCGACAGAATTTCATGTCTATTCAAATTACCAGAGTTTATCATCTCAAAGACAGACATTGAACTGCCTTTTACATTATTTGATATCCATCAAGACATTTCAACTGCCTTCTATCTTTTTTTTGTTCATCAGTGACCTCGCTGAGTTTTGTCTTTTCAGGATAAGGCCTTTATCGACTCTGTGGCGCAACGGTAGCGCGTCTGACTCCAGATCAGAAGATTGCGTGTTCAAATCACGTCAGGGTCATTGTTTCAGTTCATTGAGGTCTGTTAAATTAATGATCGTCCGACAGAATTTCATGTCTATTCAAATTACCAGAGTTTATCATCTCAAAGACAGACATTGAACTGCCTTTTACATTATTTGATATCCATCAAGACATTTCAACTGCCTTCTATCTTTTTTTTGTTCATCAGTGACCTCGCTGAGTTTTGTCTTTTCAGGATAAGGCCTTTATCGACTCTGTGGCGCAACGGTAGCGCGTCTGACTCCAGATCAGAAGATTGCGTGTTCAAATCACGTCAGGGTCATTGTTTCAGTTCATTGAGGTCTGTTAAATTAATGATCGTCCGACAGAATTTCATGTCTATTCAAATTACCAGAGTTTATCATCTCAAAGACAGACATTGAACTGCCTTTTACATTATTTGATATCCATCAAGACATTTCAACTGCCTTCTATCTTTTTTTTGTTCATCAGTGACCTCGCTGAGTTTTGTCTTTTCAGGATAAGGCCTTTATCGACTCTGTGGCGCAACGGTAGCGCGTCTGACTCCAGATCAGAAGATTGCGTGTTCAAATCACGTCAGGGTCATTGTTTCAGTTCATTGAGGTCTGTTAAATTAATGATCGTCCGACAGAATTTCATGTCTATTCAAATTACCAGAGTTTATCATCTCGAAGACAGACATTGAACTGCCTTTTACATTATTTGATATCCATCAAGACATTTCAACTGCCTTCTATCTTTTTTTTTGTTCATCAGTGACCTCGCTGAGTTTTCTCTTTTCGTGATAAGGCCTTTATCGACTCTGTGGCGCAACGGTAGCGCGTCTGACTCCAGATCAGAAGGTTGCGTGTTCAAATCACGTCAGGGTCATTGTTTCAGTTCATTGAGCTCTGTTTAATTAATGATCGTCCGACAGAATTTCATGTCTATTCAAATTACCAGAGTTTATCATCTCAAAGACAGACATTGAACTGCCTTTTACATTATTTGATATCCATCAAGACATTTCAACTGCCTTCTATCTTTTTTTTGTTCATCAGTGACCTCGCTGAGTTTTGTCTTTTCAGGTTAAGGCCTTTATCGACTCTGTGGCGCAACGGTAGCGCGTCTGACTCCAGATCAGAAGGGTGCGTGTTCAAATCACGTCAGGGTCATTGTTTCAGTTCATTGAGCTCTGTTTAATTAATGATCGTCCGACAGAATTTCATGACTATTCAAATTACCAGAGTTTATCATCTCGAAGACAGACATTGAACTACCTTTTACATTATTTGATATCCATCAACACATTTCAACTGCCTTCAATCTGTTTTTTTATTCATCAGTGACCTCGCTGAGTTTTCTCTTTTCGGGATAAGGCCTTTATCGACTCTGTGGCGCAACGGTAGCGCGTCTGACTCCAGATCAGAAGGTTGCGTGTTCAAATCACGTCAGGGTCATTGTTTCAGTTCATTGAGCTCTGTTTAATTAATGATCGTCCGACAGAATTTCATGTCTATTCAAATTACCAGAGTTTATCATCTCAAAGACAGACATTGAACTGCCTTTTACATTATTTGATATCCATCAAGACATTTCAACTGCCTTCTATCTTTTTTTTGTTCATCAGTGACCTCGCTGAGTTTTGTCTTTTCAGGTTAAGGCCTTTATCGACTCTGTGGCGCAACGGTAGCGCGTCTGACTCCAGATCAGAAGGGTGCGTGTTCAAATCACGTCAGGGTCATTGTTTCAGTTCATTGAGCTCTGTTTAATTAATGATCGTCCGACAGAATTTCATGACTACTCAAATTACCAGAGTTTATCATCTCGAAGACAGACATTGAACTGCCTTTTACATTATTTGATATCCATCAAGACATTTCAACTGCCTTCAATCTGTTTTTTTATTCATCAGTGACCTCGCTGAGTTTTGTCTTTTCGGGATAAGGCCTTTATCGACTCTGTGGCGCAACGGTAGCGCGTCTGACTCCAGATCAGAAGGTTGCGTGTTCAAATCACGTCAGGGTCATTGTTTCAGTTCATTGAGCTCTGTTTAATTAATGATCGTCCGACAGAATTTCATGACTACTCAAATTACCAGAGTTTATCATCTCGAAGACAGACATTGAACTGCCTTTTACATTATTTGATATCCATCAAGACATTTCAACTGCCTTCAATCTGTTTTTTTATTCATCAGTGACCTCGCTGAGTTTTGTCTTTTCGGGATAAGGCCTTTATCGACTCTGTGGCGCAACGGTAGCGCGTCTGACTCCAGATCAGAAGGTTGCGTGTTCAAATCACGTCAGGGTCATTGTTTCAGTTCATTGAGCTCTGTTTAATTAATGATCGTCTGACAGAATTTCATGTCTATTCAAATTACCCGAGTTTATCATCTCGAAGACAGACATTGAACTGCCTTTTACATTATTTGATATCCATCAAGACATTTCAACTGCCTTCTATCTTTTTTTTTGTTCATCAGTGACCTCGCTGAGTTTTCTCTTTTCGTGATAAGGCCTTTATCGACTCTGTGGCGCAACGGTAGCGCGTCTGACTCCAGATCAGAAGGTTGCGTGTTCAAATCACGTCAGGGTCATTGTTTCAGTTCATTGAGCTCAGTTTAATTAATGATCGTCCGACAGAATTTCGTGTCTATTCAAATTACCAGAGTTTATCATCTCAAAGACAGACATTGAACTGCCTTTTACATTATTTGATATCCATCAAGACATTTCAACTGCCTTCTATCTTTTTTTTTGTTCATCAGTGACCTCGCTGAGTTTTCTCTTTTCGTGATAAGGCCTTTATCGACTCTGTGGCGCAACGGTAGCGCGTCTGACTCCAGATCAGAAGGTTGCGTGTTCAAATCACGTCAGGGTCATTGTTTCAGTTCATTGAGCTCTGTTTAATTAATGATCGTCCGACAGAATTTCATGTCTATTCAAATTACCAGAGTTTATCATCTCAAAGACAGACATTGAACTGCCTTTTACATTATTTGATATCCATCAAGACATTTCAACTGCCTTCTATCTTTTTTTTTGTTCATCAGTGACCTCGCTGAGTTTTCTCTTTTCGTGATAAGGCCTTTATCGACTCTGTGGCGCAACGGTAGCGCGTCTGACTCCAGATCAGAAGGTTGCGTGTTCAAATCACGTCAGGGTCATTGTTTCAGTTCATTGAGCTCAGTTTAATTAATGATTGTCCGACAGAATTTCGTGTCTATTCAAATTACCAGAGTTTATCATCTCAAAGACAGACATTGAACTGCCTTTTACATTATTTGATATCCATCAAGACATTTCAACTGCCTTCTATCTTTTTTTTGTTCATCAGTGACCTCGCTGAGTTTTCTCTTTTCGTGATAAGGCCTTTATCGACTCTGTGGCGCAACGGTAGCGCGTCTGACTCCAGATCAGAAGGTTGCGTGTTCAAATCACGTCAGGGTCATTGTTTCAGTTCATTGAGGTCTGTTAAATTAATGATCGTCCGACAGAATTTCATGTCTATTCAAATTACCAGAGTTTATCATCTCAAAGACAGACATTGAACTGCCTTTTACATTATTTGATATCCATCAAGACATTTCAACTGCCTTCTATCTTTTTTTTGTTCATCAGTGACCTCGCTGAGTTTTGTCTTTTCAGGATAAGGCCTTTATCGACTCTGTGGCGCAACGGTAGCGCGTCTGACTCCAGATCAGAAGATTGCGTGTTCAAATCACGTCAGGGTCATTGTTTCAGTTCATTGAGGTCTGTTAAATTAATGATCGTCCGACAGAATTTCATGTCTATTCAAATTACCAGAGTTTATCATCTCAAAGACAGACATTGAACTGCCTTTTACATTATTTGATATCCATCAAGACATTTCAACTGCCTTCTATCTTTTTTTTGTTCATCAGTGACCTCGCTGAGTTTTGTCTTTTCAGGATAAGGCCTTTATCGACTCTGTGGCGCAACGGTAGCGCGTCTGACTCCAGATCAGAAGATTGCGTGTTCAAATCACGTCAGGGTCATTGTTTCAGTTCATTGAGGTCTGTTAAATTAATGATCGTCCGACAGAATTTCATGTCTATTCAAATTACCAGAGTTTATCATCTCAAAGACAGACATTGAACTGCCTTTTACATTATTTGATATCCATCAAGACATTTCAACTGCCTTCTATCTTTTTTTTGTTCATCAGTGACCTCGCTGAGTTTTGTCTTTTCAGGATAAGGCCTTTATCGACTCTGTGGCGCAACGGTAGCGCGTCTGACTCCAGATCAGAAGATTGCGTGTTCAAATCACGTCAGGGTCATTGTTTCAGTTCATTGAGGTCTGTTAAATTAATGATCGTCCGACAGAATTTCATGTCTATTCAAATTACCAGAGTTTATCATCTCAAAGACAGACATTGAACTGCCTTTTACATTATTTGATATCCATCAAGACATTTCAACTGCCTTCTATCTTTTTTTTGTTCATCAGTGACCTCGCTGAGTTTTGTCTTTTCAGGATAAGGCCTTTATCGACTCTGTGGCGCAACGGTAGCGCGTCTGACTCCAGATCAGAAGATTGCGTGTTCAAATCACGTCAGGGTCATTGTTTCAGTTCATTGAGGTCTGTTAAATTAATGATCGTCCGACAGAATTTCATGTCTATTCAAATTACCAGAGTTTATCATCTCGAAGACAGACATTGAACTGCCTTTTACATTATTTGATATCCATCAAGACATTTCAACTGCCTTCTATCTTTTTTTTTGTTCATCAGTGACCTCGCTGAGTTTTCTCTTTTCGTGATAAGGCCTTTATCGACTCTGTGGCGCAACGGTAGCGCGTCTGACTCCAGATCAGAAGGTTGCGTGTTCAAATCACGTCAGGGTCATTGTTTCAGTTCATTGAGCTCTGTTTAATTAATGATCGTCCGACAGAATTTCATGTCTATTCAAATTACCAGAGTTTATCATCTCAAAGACAGACATTGAACTGCCTTTTACATTATTTGATATCCATCAAGACATTTCAACTGCCTTCTATCTTTTTTTTGTTCATCAGTGACCTCGCTGAGTTTTGTCTTTTCAGGTTAAGGCCTTTATCGACTCTGTGGCGCAACGGTAGCGCGTCTGACTCCAGATCAGAAGGGTGCGTGTTCAAATCACGTCAGGGTCATTGTTTCAGTTCATTGAGCTCTGTTTAATTAATGATCGTCCGACAGAATTTCATGACTATTCAAATTACCAGAGTTTATCATCTCGAAGACAGACATTGAACTACCTTTTACATTATTTGATATCCATCAACACATTTCAACTGCCTTCAATCTGTTTTTTTATTCATCAGTGACCTCGCTGAGTTTTCTCTTTTCGGGATAAGGCCTTTATCGACTCTGTGGCGCAACGGTAGCGCGTCTGACTCCAGATCAGAAGGTTGCGTGTTCAAATCACGTCAGGGTCATTGTTTCAGTTCATTGAGCTCTGTTTAATTAATGATCGTCCGACAGAATTTCATGTCTATTCAAATTACCAGAGTTTATCATCTCAAAGACAGACATTGAACTGCCTTTTACATTATTTGATATCCATCAAGACATTTCAACTGCCTTCTATCTTTTTTTTGTTCATCAGTGACCTCGCTGAGTTTTGTCTTTTCAGGTTAAGGCCTTTATCGACTCTGTGGCGCAACGGTAGCGCGTCTGACTCCAGATCAGAAGGGTGCGTGTTCAAATCACGTCAGGGTCATTGTTTCAGTTCATTGAGCTCTGTTTAATTAATGATCGTCCGACAGAATTTCATGACTACTCAAATTACCAGAGTTTATCATCTCGAAGACAGACATTGAACTGCCTTTTACATTATTTGATATCCATCAAGACATTTCAACTGCCTTCAATCTGTTTTTTTATTCATCAGTGACCTCGCTGAGTTTTGTCTTTTCGGGATAAGGCCTTTATCGACTCTGTGGCGCAACGGTAGCGCGTCTGACTCCAGATCAGAAGGTTGCGTGTTCAAATCACGTCAGGGTCATTGTTTCAGTTCATTGAGCTCTGTTTAATTAATGATCGTCTGACAGAATTTCATGTCTATTCAAATTACCCGAGTTTATCATCTCGAAGACAGACATTGAACTGCCTTTTACATTATTTGATATCCATCAAGACATTTCAACTGCCTTCTATCTTTTTTTTTGTTCATCAGTGACCTCGCTGAGTTTTCTCTTTTCGTGATAAGGCCTTTATCGACTCTGTGGCGCAACGGTAGCGCGTCTGACTCCAGATCAGAAGGTTGCGTGTTCAAATCACGTCAGGGTCATTGTTTCAGTTCATTGAGCTCAGTTTAATTAATGATCGTCCGACAGAATTTCGTGTCTATTCAAATTACCAGAGTTTATCATCTCAAAGACAGACATTGAACTGCCTTTTACATTATTTGATATCCATCAAGACATTTCAACTGCCTTCTATCTTTTTTTTTGTTCATCAGTGACCTCGCTGAGTTTTCTCTTTTCGTGATAAGGCCTTTATCGACTCTGTGGCGCAACGGTAGCGCGTCTGACTCCAGATCAGAAGGTTGCGTGTTCAAATCACGTCAGGGTCATTGTTTCAGTTCATTGAGCTCTGTTTAATTAATGATCGTCCGACAGAATTTCATGTCTATTCAAATTACCAGAGTTTATCATCTCAAAGACAGACATTGAACTGCCTTTTACATTATTTGATATCCATCAAGACATTTCAACTGCCTTCTATCTTTTTTTTTGTTCATCAGTGACCTCGCTGAGTTTTCTCTTTTCGTGATAAGGCCTTTATCGACTCTGTGGCGCAACGGTAGCGCGTCTGACTCCAGATCAGAAGGTTGCGTGTTCAAATCACGTCAGGGTCATTGTTTCAGTTCATTGAGCTCAGTTTAATTAATGATTGTCCGACAGAATTTCGTGTCTATTCAAATTACCAGAGTTTATCATCTCAAAGACAGACATTGAACTGCCTTTTACATTATTTGATATCCATCAAGACATTTCAACTGCCTTCTATCTTTTTTTTGTTCATCAGTGACCTCGCTGAGTTTTCTCTTTTCGTGATAAGGCCTTTATCGACTCTGTGGCGCAACGGTAGCGCGTCTGACTCCAGATCAGAAGGTTGCGTGTTCAAATCACGTCAGGTTCATTGAGGTCTGGTAAATTAATGATCGTCCGACAGAATTTCATGTCTATTCAAATTACCAGAGTTTATCATCTCAAAGACAGACATTGAACTGCCTTTTACATTATTTGATATCCATCAAGACATTTCAACTGCCTTCAATCTTTTTTTTTGTTCATCAGTGACCTCGCTGAGTTTTCTCTTTTCGTGATAAGGCCTTTATCGACTCTGTGGCGCAACGGTAGCGCGTCTGACTCCAGATCAGAATGTTGCGTGTTCAAATCACGTCAGGGTCATTGTTTCAGTTCATTGAGCTCAGTTTAATTAATGATCGTCCGACAGAATTTCATGTCTATTCAAATTACCAGAGTTTATCATCTCAAAGACAGACATTGAACTGCCTTTTACATTATTTGATATCCATCAAGACATTTCAACTGCCTTCTATCTTTTTTTTGTTCATCAGTGACCTCGCTGAGTTTTGTCTTTTCAGGATAAGGCCTTTATCGACTCTGTGGGGCAACGGTAGCGCGTCTGACGACAGATCAGAAGGTTGCGTGTTCAAATCACGTCAGGGTCATTGTTTCAGTTCATTGAGCTCTGTTTAATTAATGATCGTCCGACAGAATTTCATGTCTATTCAAATTACCAGAGTTTATCATCTCAAAGACAGACATTGAACTGCCTTTTACATTATTTGATATCCATCAAGACATTTCAACTGCCTTCTATCTTTTTTTTGTTCATCAGTGACCTCGCTGAGTTTTCTCTTTTCGGGATAAGGCCTTTATCGACTCTGTGGCGCAACGGTAGCGCGTCTGACTCCAGATCAGAAGGTTGCGTGTTCAAATCACGTCAGGGTCATTGTTTCAGTTCATTGAGCTCAGTTTAATTAATGATCGTCCGACAGAATTTCGTGTCTATTCAAATTACCAGAGTTTATCATCTCAAAGACAGACATTGAACTGCCTTTTACATTATTTGATATCCATCAAGACATTTCAACTGCCTTCTATCTTTTTTTTGTTCATCAGTGACCTCGCTGAGTTTTGTCTTTTCAGGATAAGGCCTTTATCGACTCTGTGGCGCAACGGTAGCGCGTCTGACTCCAGATCAGAAGATTGCGTGTTCAAATCACGTCAGGGTCATTGTTTCAGTTCATTGAGGTCTGTTAAATTAATGATCGTCCGACAGAATTTCATGTCTATTCAAATTACCAGAGTTTATCATCTCAAAGACAGACATTGAACTGCCTTTTACATTATTTGATATCCATCAAGACATTTCAACTGCCTTCTATCTTTTTTTTGTTCATCAGTGACCTCGCTGAGTTTTGTCTTTTCAGGATAAGGCCTTTATCGACTCTGTGGCGCAACGGTAGCGCGTCTGACTCCAGATCAGAAGATTGCGTGTTCAAATCACGTCAGGGTCATTGTTTCAGTTCATTGAGGTCTGTTAAATTAATGATCGTCCGACAGAATTTCATGTCTATTCAAATTACCAGAGTTTATCATCTCGAAGACAGACATTGAACTGCCTTTTACATTATTTGATATCCATCAAGACATTTCAACTGCCTTCTATCTTTTTTTTTGTTCATCAGTGACCTCGCTGAGTTTTCTCTTTTCGTGATAAGGCCTTTATCAACTCTGTGGCGCAACGGTAGCGCGTCTGACTCCAGATCAGAAGGTTGCGTGTTCAAATCACGTCAGGGTCATTGTTTCAGTTCATTGAGCTCTGTTTAATTAATGATCGTCCGACAGAATTTCATGTCTATTCAAATTACCAGAGTTTATCATCTCAAAGACAGACATTGAACTGCCTTTTACATTATTTGATATCCATCAAGACATTTCAACTGCCTTCTATCTTTTTTTTGTTCATCAGTGACCTCGCTGAGTTTTGTCTTTTCAGGATAAGGCCTTTATCGACTCTGTGGCGCAACGGTAGCGAGTCTGACTCCAGATCAGAAGATTGCGTGTTCAAATCACGTCAGGGTCATTGTTTCAGTTCATTGAGGTCTGTTAAATTAATGATCGTCCGACAGAATTTCATGTCTATTCAAATTACCAGAGTTTATCATCTCAAAGACAGACATTGAACTGCCTTTTACATTATTTGATATCCATCAAGACATTTCAACTGCCTTCTATCTTTTTTTTGTTCATCAGTGACCTCGCTGAGTTTTGTCTTTTCAGGATAAGGCCTTTATCGACTCTGTGGCGCAACGGTAGCGCGTCTGACTCCAGATCAGAAGATTGCGTGTTCAAATCACGTCAGGGTCATTGTTTCAGTTCATTGAGGTCTGTTAAATTAATGATCGTCCGACAGAATTTCATGTCTATTCAAATTACCAGAGTTTATCATCTCAAAGACAGACATTGAACTGCCTTTTACATTATTTGATATCCATCAAGACATTTCAACTGCCTTCTATCTTTTTTTTGTTCATCAGTGACCTCGCTGAGTTTTGTCTTTTCAGGATAAGGCCTTTATCGACTCTGTGGCGCAACGGTAGCGCGTCTGACTCCAGATCAGAAGATTGCGTGTTCAAATCACGTCAGGGTCATTGTTTCAGTTCATTGAGGTCTGTTAAATTAATGATCGTCCGACAGAATTTCATGTCTATTCAAATTACCAGAGTTTATCATCTCGAAGACAGACATTGAACTGCCTTTTACATTATTTGATATCCATCAAGACATTTCAACTGCCTTCTATCTTTTTTTTTGTTCATCAGTGACCTCGCTGAGTTTTCTCTTTTCGTGATAAGGCCTTTATCGACTCTGTGGCGCAACGGTAGCGCGTCTGACTCCAGATCAGAAGGTTGCGTGTTCAAATCACGTCAGGGTCATTGTTTCAGTTCATTGAGCTCAGTTTAATTAATGATCGTCCGACAGAATTTCGTGTCTATTCAAATTACCAGAGTTTATCATCTCAAAGACAGACATTGAACTGCCTTTTACATTATTTGATATCCATCAAGACATTTCAACTGCCTTCTATCTTTTTTTTTGTTCATCAGTGACCTCGCTGAGTTTTCTCTTTTCGTGATAAGGCCTTTATCGACTCTGTGGCGCAACGGTAGCGCGTCTGACTCCAGATCAGAAGGTTGCGTGTTCAAATCACGTCAGGGTCATTGTTTCAGTTCATTGAGCTCTGTTTAATTAATGATCGTCCGACAGAATTTCATGTCTATTCAAATTACCAGAGTTTATCATCTCAAAGACAGACATTGAACTGCCTTTTACATTATTTGATATCCATCAAGACATTTCAACTGCCTTCTATCTTTTTTTTTGTTCATCAGTGACCTCGCTGAGTTTTCTCTTTTCGTGATAAGGCCTTTATCGACTCTGTGGCGCAACGGTAGCGCGTCTGACTCCAGATCAGAAGGTTGCGTGTTCAAATCACGTCAGGGTCATTGTTTCAGTTCATTGAGCTCAGTTTAATTAATGATTGTCCGACAGAATTTCGTGTCTATTCAAATTACCAGAGTTTATCATCTCAAAGACAGACATTGAACTGCCTTTTACATTATTTGATATCCATCAAGACATTTCAACTGCCTTCTATCTTTTTTTTGTTCATCAGTGACCTCGCTGAGTTTTCTCTTTTCGTGATAAGGCCTTTATCGACTCTGTGGCGCAACGGTAGCGCGTCTGACTCCAGATCAGAAGGTTGCGTGTTCAAATCACGTCAGGGTCATTGTTTCAGTTCATTGAGGTCTGTTAAATTAATGATCGTCCGACAGAATTTCATGTCTATTCAAATTACCAGAGTTTATCATCTCAAAGACAGACATTGAACTGCCTTTTACATTATTTGATATCCATCAAGACATTTCAACTGCCTTCTATCTTTTTTTTGTTCATCAGTGACCTCGCTGAGTTTTGTCTTTTCAGGATAAGGCCTTTATCGACTCTGTGGCGCAACGGTAGCGCGTCTGACTCCAGATCAGAAGATTGCGTGTTCAAATCACGTCAGGGTCATTGTTTCAGTTCATTGAGGTCTGTTAAATTAATGATCGTCCGACAGAATTTCATGTCTATTCAAATTACCAGAGTTTATCATCTCAAAGACAGACATTGAACTGCCTTTTACATTATTTGATATCCATCAAGACATTTCAACTGCCTTCTATCTTTTTTTTGTTCATCAGTGACCTCGCTGAGTTTTGTCTTTTCAGGATAAGGCCTTTATCGACTCTGTGGCGCAACGGTAGCGCGTCTGACTCCAGATCAGAAGATTGCGTGTTCAAATCACGTCAGGGTCATTGTTTCAGTTCATTGAGGTCTGTTAAATTAATGATCGTCCGACAGAATTTCATGTCTATTCAAATTACCAGAGTTTATCATCTCAAAGACAGACATTGAACTGCCTTTTACATTATTTGATATCCATCAAGACATTTCAACTGCCTTCTATCTTTTTTTTGTTCATCAGTGACCTCGCTGAGTTTTGTCTTTTCAGGATAAGGCCTTTATCGACTCTGTGGCGCAACGGTAGCGCGTCTGACTCCAGATCAGAAGATTGCGTGTTCAAATCACGTCAGGGTCATTGTTTCAGTTCATTGAGGTCTGTTAAATTAATGATCGTCCGACAGAATTTCATGTCTATTCAAATTACCAGAGTTTATCATCTCGAAGACAGACATTGAACTGCCTTTTACATTATTTGATATCCATCAAGACATTTCAACTGCCTTCTATCTTTTTTTTTGTTCATCAGTGACCTCGCTGAGTTTTCTCTTTTCGTGATAAGGCCTTTATCGACTCTGTGGCGCAACGGTAGCGCGTCTGACTCCAGATCAGAAGGTTGCGTGTTCAAATCACGTCAGGGTCATTGTTTCAGTTCATTGAGCTCTGTTTAATTAATGATCGTCCGACAGAATTTCATGTCTATTCAAATTACCAGAGTTTATCATCTCAAAGACAGACATTGAACTGCCTTTTACATTATTTGATATCCATCAAGACATTTCAACTGCCTTCTATCTTTTTTTTGTTCATCAGTGACCTCGCTGAGTTTTGTCTTTTCAGGTTAAGGCCTTTATCGACTCTGTGGCGCAACGGTAGCGCGTCTGACTCCAGATCAGAAGGGTGCGTGTTCAAATCACGTCAGGGTCATTGTTTCAGTTCATTGAGCTCTGTTTAATTAATGATCGTCCGACAGAATTTCATGACTATTCAAATTACCAGAGTTTATCATCTCGAAGACAGACATTGAACTACCTTTTACATTATTTGATATCCATCAACACATTTCAACTGCCTTCAATCTGTTTTTTTATTCATCAGTGACCTCGCTGAGTTTTCTCTTTTCGGGATAAGGCCTTTATCGACTCTGTGGCGCAACGGTAGCGCGTCTGACTCCAGATCAGAAGGTTGCGTGTTCAAATCACGTCAGGGTCATTGTTTCAGTTCATTGAGCTCTGTTTAATTAATGATCGTCCGACAGAATTTCATGTCTATTCAAATTACCAGAGTTTATCATCTCAAAGACAGACATTGAACTGCCTTTTACATTATTTGATATCCATCAAGACATTTCAACTGCCTTCTATCTTTTTTTTGTTCATCAGTGACCTCGCTGAGTTTTGTCTTTTCAGGTTAAGGCCTTTATCGACTCTGTGGCGCAACGGTAGCGCGTCTGACTCCAGATCAGAAGGGTGCGTGTTCAAATCACGTCAGGGTCATTGTTTCAGTTCATTGAGCTCTGTTTAATTAATGATCGTCCGACAGAATTTCATGACTACTCAAATTACCAGAGTTTATCATCTCGAAGACAGACATTGAACTGCCTTTTACATTATTTGATATCCATCAAGACATTTCAACTGCCTTCAATCTGTTTTTTTATTCATCAGTGACCTCGCTGAGTTTTGTCTTTTCGGGATAAGGCCTTTATCGACTCTGTGGCGCAACGGTAGCGCGTCTGACTCCAGATCAGAAGGTTGCGTGTTCAAATCACGTCAGGGTCATTGTTTCAGTTCATTGAGCTCTGTTTAATTAATGATCGTCTGACAGAATTTCATGTCTATTCAAATTACCCGAGTTTATCATCTCGAAGACAGACATTGAACTGCCTTTTACATTATTTGATATCCATCAAGACATTTCAACTGCCTTCTATCTTTTTTTTTGTTCATCAGTGACCTCGCTGAGTTTTCTCTTTTCGTGATAAGGCCTTTATCGACTCTGTGGCGCAACGGTAGCGCGTCTGACTCCAGATCAGAAGGTTGCGTGTTCAAATCACGTCAGGGTCATTGTTTCAGTTCATTGAGCTCAGTTTAATTAATGATCGTCCGACAGAATTTCGTGTCTATTCAAATTACCAGAGTTTATCATCTCAAAGACAGACATTGAACTGCCTTTTACATTATTTGATATCCATCAAGACATTTCAACTGCCTTCTATCTTTTTTTTTGTTCATCAGTGACCTCGCTGAGTTTTCTCTTTTCGTGATAAGGCCTTTATCGACTCTGTGGCGCAACGGTAGCGCGTCTGACTCCAGATCAGAAGGTTGCGTGTTCAAATCACGTCAGGGTCATTGTTTCAGTTCATTGAGCTCTGTTTAATTAATGATCGTCCGACAGAATTTCATGTCTATTCAAATTACCAGAGTTTATCATCTCAAAGACAGACATTGAACTGCCTTTTACATTATTTGATATCCATCAAGACATTTCAACTGCCTTCTATCTTTTTTTTTGTTCATCAGTGACCTCGCTGAGTTTTCTCTTTTCGTGATAAGGCCTTTATCGACTCTGTGGCGCAACGGTAGCGCGTCTGACTCCAGATCAGAAGGTTGCGTGTTCAAATCACGTCAGGGTCATTGTTTCAGTTCATTGAGCTCAGTTTAATTAATGATTGTCCGACAGAATTTCGTGTCTATTCAAATTACCAGAGTTTATCATCTCAAAGACAGACATTGAACTGCCTTTTACATTATTTGATATCCATCAAGACATTTCAACTGCCTTCTATCTTTTTTTTGTTCATCAGTGACCTCGCTGAGTTTTCTCTTTTCGTGATAAGGCCTTTATCGACTCTGTGGCGCAACGGTAGCGCGTCTGACTCCAGATCAGAAGGTTGCGTGTTCAAATCACGTCAGGTTCATTGAGGTCTGGTAAATTAATGATCGTCCGACAGAATTTCATGTCTATTCAAATTACCAGAGTTTATCATCTCAAAGACAGACATTGAACTGCCTTTTACATTATTTGATATCCATCAAGACATTTCAACTGCCTTCAATCTTTTTTTTTGTTCATCAGTGACCTCGCTGAGTTTTCTCTTTTCGTGATAAGGCCTTTATCGACTCTGTGGCGCAACGGTAGCGCGTCTGACTCCAGATCAGAATGTTGCGTGTTCAAATCACGTCAGGGTCATTGTTTCAGTTCATTGAGCTCAGTTTAATTAATGATCGTCCGACAGAATTTCATGTCTATTCAAATTACCAGAGTTTATCATCTCAAAGACAGACATTGAACTGCCTTTTACATTATTTGATATCCATCAAGACATTTCAACTGCCTTCTATCTTTTTTTTGTTCATCAGTGACCTCGCTGAGTTTTGTCTTTTCAGGATAAGGCCTTTATCGACTCTGTGGGGCAACGGTAGCGCGTCTGACGACAGATCAGAAGGTTGCGTGTTCAAATCACGTCAGGGTCATTGTTTCAGTTCATTGAGCTCTGTTTAATTAATGATCGTCCGACAGAATTTCATGTCTATTCAAATTACCAGAGTTTATCATCTCAAAGACAGACATTGAACTGCCTTTTACATTATTTGATATCCATCAAGACATTTCAACTGCCTTCTATCTTTTTTTTGTTCATCAGTGACCTCGCTGAGTTTTCTCTTTTCGGGATAAGGCCTTTATCGACTCTGTGGCGCAACGGTAGCGCGTCTGACTCCAGATCAGAAGGTTGCGTGTTCAAATCACGTCAGGGTCATTGTTTCAGTTCATTGAGCTCAGTTTAATTAATGATCGTCCGACAGAATTTCGTGTCTATTCAAATTACCAGAGTTTATCATCTCAAAGACAGACATTGAACTGCCTTTTACATTATTTGATATCCATCAAGACATTTCAACTGCCTTCTATCTTTTTTTTGTTCATCAGTGACCTCGCTGAGTTTTGTCTTTTCAGGATAAGGCCTTTATCGACTCTGTGGCGCAACGGTAGCGCGTCTGACTCCAGATCAGAAGATTGCGTGTTCAAATCACGTCAGGGTCATTGTTTCAGTTCATTGAGGTCTGTTAAATTAATGATCGTCCGACAGAATTTCATGTCTATTCAAATTACCAGAGTTTATCATCTCGAAGACAGACATTGAACTGCCTTTTACATTATTTGATATCCATCAAGACATTTCAACTGCCTTCTATCTTTTTTTTTGTTCATCAGTGACCTCGCTGAGTTTTCTCTTTTCGTGATAAGGCCTTTATCAACTCTGTGGCGCAACGGTAGCGCGTCTGACTCCAGATCAGAAGGTTGCGTGTTCAAATCACGTCAGGGTCATTGTTTCAGTTCATTGAGCTCTGTTTAATTAATGATCGTCCGACAGAATTTCATGTCTATTCAAATTACCAGAGTTTATCATCTCAAAGACAGACATTGAACTGCCTTTTACATTATTTGATATCCATCAAGACATTTCAACTGCCTTCTATCTTTTTTTTGTTCATCAGTGACCTCGCTGAGTTTTGTCTTTTCAGGATAAGGCCTTTATCGACTCTGTGGCGCAACGGTAGCGAGTCTGACTCCAGATCAGAAGATTGCGTGTTCAAATCACGTCAGGGTCATTGTTTCAGTTCATTGAGGTCTGTTAAATTAATGATCGTCCGACAGAATTTCATGTCTATTCAAATTACCAGAGTTTATCATCTCAAAGACAGACATTGAACTGCCTTTTACATTATTTGATATCCATCAAGACATTTCAACTGCCTTCTATCTTTTTTTTGTTCATCAGTGACCTCGCTGAGTTTTGTCTTTTCAGGATAAGGCCTTTATCGACTCTGTGGCGCAACGGTAGCGCGTCTGACTCCAGATCAGAAGATTGCGTGTTCAAATCACGTCAGGGTCATTGTTTCAGTTCATTGAGGTCTGTTAAATTAATGATCGTCCGACAGAATTTCATGTCTATTCAAATTACCAGAGTTTATCATCTCAAAGACAGACATTGAACTGCCTTTTACATTATTTGATATCCATCAAGACATTTCAACTGCCTTCTATCTTTTTTTTGTTCATCAGTGACCTCGCTGAGTTTTGTCTTTTCAGGATAAGGCCTTTATCGACTCTGTGGCGCAACGGTAGCGCGTCTGACTCCAGATCAGAAGATTGCGTGTTCAAATCACGTCAGGGTCATTGTTTCAGTTCATTGAGGTCTGTTAAATTAATGATCGTCCGACAGAATTTCATGTCTATTCAAATTACCAGAGTTTATCATCTCGAAGACAGACATTGAACTGCCTTTTACATTATTTGATATCCATCAAGACATTTCAACTGCCTTCTATCTTTTTTTTTGTTCATCAGTGACCTCGCTGAGTTTTCTCTTTTCGTGATAAGGCCTTTATCGACTCTGTGGCGCAACGGTAGCGCGTCTGACTCCAGATCAGAAGGTTGCGTGTTCAAATCACGTCAGGGTCATTGTTTCAGTTCATTGAGCTCTGTTTAATTAATGATCGTCCGACAGAATTTCATGTCTATTCAAATTACCAGAGTTTATCATCTCAAAGACAGACATTGAACTGCCTTTTACATTATTTGATATCCATCAAGACATTTCAACTGCCTTCTATCTTTTTTTTGTTCATCAGTGACCTCGCTGAGTTTTGTCTTTTCAGGATAAGGCCTTTATCGACTCTGTGGCGCAACGGTAGCGCGTCTGACTCCAGATCAGAAGATTGCGTGTTCAAATCACGTCAGGGTCATTGTTTCAGTTCATTGAGGTCTGTTAAATTAATGATCGTCCGACAGAATTTCATGTCTATTCAAATTACCAGAGTTTATCATCTCAAAGACAGACATTGAACTGCCTTTTACATTATTTGATATCCATCAAGACATTTCAACTGCCTTCTATCTTTTTTTTGTTCATCAGTGACCTCGCTGAGTTTTGTCTTTTCAGGATAAGGCCTTTATCGACTCTGTGGCGCAACGGTAGCGCGTCTGACTCCAGATCAGAAGATTGCGTGTTCAAATCACGTCAGGGTCATTGTTTCAGTTCATTGAGGTCTGTTAAATTAATGATCGTCCGACAGAATTTCATGTCTATTCAAATTACCAGAGTTTATCATCTCAAAGACAGACATTGAACTGCCTTTTACATTATTTGATATCCATCAAGACATTTCAACTGCCTTCTATCTTTTTTTTGTTCATCAGTGACCTCGCTGAGTTTTGTCTTTTCAGGATAAGGCCTTTATCGACTCTGTGGCGCAACGGTAGCGCGTCTGACTCCAGATCAGAAGATTGCGTGTTCAAATCACGTCAGGGTCATTGTTTCAGTTCATTGAGGTCTGTTAAATTAATGATCGTCCGACAGAATTTCATGTCTATTCAAATTACCAGAGTTTATCATCTCAAAGACAGACATTGAACTGCCTTTTACATTATTTGATATCCATCAAGACATTTCAACTGCCTTCTATCTTTTTTTTGTTCATCAGTGACCTCGCTGAGTTTTGTCTTTTCAGGATAAGGCCTTTATCGACTCTGTGGCGCAACGGTAGCGCGTCTGACTCCAGATCAGAAGATTGCGTGTTCAAATCACGTCAGGGTCATTGTTTCAGTTCATTGAGGTCTGTTAAATTAATGATCGTCCGACAGAATTTCATGTCTATTCAAATTACCAGAGTTTATCATCTCGAAGACAGACATTGAACTGCCTTTTACATTATTTGATATCCATCAAGACATTTCAACTGCCTTCTATCTTTTTTTTTGTTCATCAGTGACCTCGCTGAGTTTTCTCTTTTCGTGATAAGGCCTTTATCGACTCTGTGGCGCAACGGTAGCGCGTCTGACTCCAGATCAGAAGGTTGCGTGTTCAAATCACGTCAGGGTCATTGTTTCAGTTCATTGAGCTCTGTTTAATTAATGATCGTCCGACAGAATTTCATGTCTATTCAAATTACCAGAGTTTATCATCTCAAAGACAGACATTGAACTGCCTTTTACATTATTTGATATCCATCAAGACATTTCAACTGCCTTCTATCTTTTTTTTGTTCATCAGTGACCTCGCTGAGTTTTGTCTTTTCAGGATAAGGCCTTTATCGACTCTGTGGCGCAACGGTAGCGCGTCTGACTCCAGATCAGAAGATTGCGTGTTCAAATCACGTCAGGGTCATTGTTTCAGTTCATTGAGGTCTGTTAAATTAATGATCGTCCGACAGAATTTCATGTCTATTCAAATTACCAGAGTTTATCATCTCAAAGACAGACATTGAACTGCCTTTTACATTATTTGATATCCATCAAGACATTTCAACTGCCTTCTATCTTTTTTTTGTTCATCAGTGACCTCGCTGAGTTTTGTCTTTTCAGGATAAGGCCTTTATCGACTCTGTGGCGCAACGGTAGCGCGTCTGACTCCAGATCAGAAGATTGCGTGTTCAAATCACGTCAGGGTCATTGTTTCAGTTCATTGAGGTCTGTTAAATTAATGATCGTCCGACAGAATTTCATGTCTATTCAAATTACCAGAGTTTATCATCTCAAAGACAGACATTGAACTGCCTTTTACATTATTTGATATCCATCAAGACATTTCAACTGCCTTCTATCTTTTTTTTGTTCATCAGTGACCTCGCTGAGTTTTGTCTTTTCAGGATAAGGCCTTTATCGACTCTGTGGCGCAACGGTAGCGCGTCTGACTCCAGATCAGAAGATTGCGTGTTCAAATCACGTCAGGGTCATTGTTTCAGTTCATTGAGGTCTGTTAAATTAATGATCGTCCGACAGAATTTCATGTCTATTCAAATTACCAGAGTTTATCATCTCAAAGACAGACATTGAACTGCCTTTTACATTATTTGATATCCATCAAGACATTTCAACTGCCTTCTATCTTTTTTTTGTTCATCAGTGACCTCGCTGAGTTTTGTCTTTTCAGGATAAGGCCTTTATCGACTCTGTGGCGCAACGGTAGCGCGTCTGACTCCAGATCAGAAGATTGCGTGTTCAAATCACGTCAGGGTCATTGTTTCAGTTCATTGAGGTCTGTTAAATTAATGATCGTCCGACAGAATTTCATGTCTATTCAAATTACCAGAGTTTATCATCTCAAAGACAGACATTGAACTGCCTTTTACATTATTTGATATCCATCAAGACATTTCAACTGCCTTCTATCTTTTTTTTGTTCATCAGTGACCTCGCTGAGTTTTGTCTTTTCAGGATAAGGCCTTTATCGACTCTGTGGCGCAACGGTAGCGCGTCTGACTCCAGATCAGAAGATTGCGTGTTCAAATCACGTCAGGGTCATTGTTTCAGTTCATTGAGGTCTGTTAAATTAATGATCGTCCGACAGAATTTCATGTCTATTCAAATTACCAGAGTTTATCATCTCGAAGACAGACATTGAACTGCCTTTTACATTATTTGATATCCATCAAGACATTTCAACTGCCTTCTATCTTTTTTTTTGTTCATCAGTGACCTCGCTGAGTTTTCTCTTTTCGTGATAAGGCCTTTATCGACTCTGTGGCGCAACGGTAGCGCGTCTGACTCCAGATCAGAAGGTTGCGTGTTCAAATCACGTCAGGGTCATTGTTTCAGTTCATTGAGCTCTGTTTAATTAATGATCGTCCGACAGAATTTCATGTCTATTCAAATTACCAGAGTTTATCATCTCAAAGACAGACATTGAACTGCCTTTTACATTATTTGATATCCATCAAGACATTTCAACTGCCTTCTATCTTTTTTTTGTTCATCAGTGACCTCGCTGAGTTTTGTCTTTTCAGGTTAAGGCCTTTATCGACTCTGTGGCGCAACGGTAGCGCGTCTGACTCCAGATCAGAAGGGTGCGTGTTCAAATCACGTCAGGGTCATTGTTTCAGTTCATTGAGCTCTGTTTAATTAATGATCGTCCGACAGAATTTCATGACTATTCAAATTACCAGAGTTTATCATCTCGAAGACAGACATTGAACTACCTTTTACATTATTTGATATCCATCAACACATTTCAACTGCCTTCAATCTGTTTTTTTATTCATCAGTGACCTCGCTGAGTTTTCTCTTTTCGGGATAAGGCCTTTATCGACTCTGTGGCGCAACGGTAGCGCGTCTGACTCCAGATCAGAAGGTTGCGTGTTCAAATCACGTCAGGGTCATTGTTTCAGTTCATTGAGCTCTGTTTAATTAATGATCGTCCGACAGAATTTCATGTCTATTCAAATTACCAGAGTTTATCATCTCAAAGACAGACATTGAACTGCCTTTTACATTATTTGATATCCATCAAGACATTTCAACTGCCTTCTATCTTTTTTTTGTTCATCAGTGACCTCGCTGAGTTTTGTCTTTTCAGGTTAAGGCCTTTATCGACTCTGTGGCGCAACGGTAGCGCGTCTGACTCCAGATCAGAAGGGTGCGTGTTCAAATCACGTCAGGGTCATTGTTTCAGTTCATTGAGCTCTGTTTAATTAATGATCGTCCGACAGAATTTCATGACTACTCAAATTACCAGAGTTTATCATCTCGAAGACAGACATTGAACTGCCTTTTACATTATTTGATATCCATCAAGACATTTCAACTGCCTTCAATCTGTTTTTTTATTCATCAGTGACCTCGCTGAGTTTTGTCTTTTCGGGATAAGGCCTTTATCGACTCTGTGGCGCAACGGTAGCGCGTCTGACTCCAGATCAGAAGGTTGCGTGTTCAAATCACGTCAGGGTCATTGTTTCAGTTCATTGAGCTCTGTTTAATTAATGATCGTCTGACAGAATTTCATGTCTATTCAAATTACCCGAGTTTATCATCTCGAAGACAGACATTGAACTGCCTTTTACATTATTTGATATCCATCAAGACATTTCAACTGCCTTCTATCTTTTTTTTTGTTCATCAGTGACCTCGCTGAGTTTTCTCTTTTCGTGATAAGGCCTTTATCGACTCTGTGGCGCAACGGTAGCGCGTCTGACTCCAGATCAGAAGGTTGCGTGTTCAAATCACGTCAGGGTCATTGTTTCAGTTCATTGAGCTCAGTTTAATTAATGATCGTCCGACAGAATTTCGTGTCTATTCAAATTACCAGAGTTTATCATCTCAAAGACAGACATTGAACTGCCTTTTACATTATTTGATATCCATCAAGACATTTCAACTGCCTTCTATCTTTTTTTTTGTTCATCAGTGACCTCGCTGAGTTTTCTCTTTTCGTGATAAGGCCTTTATCGACTCTGTGGCGCAACGGTAGCGCGTCTGACTCCAGATCAGAAGGTTGCGTGTTCAAATCACGTCAGGGTCATTGTTTCAGTTCATTGAGCTCTGTTTAATTAATGATCGTCCGACAGAATTTCATGTCTATTCAAATTACCAGAGTTTATCATCTCAAAGACAGACATTGAACTGCCTTTTACATTATTTGATATCCATCAAGACATTTCAACTGCCTTCTATCTTTTTTTTTGTTCATCAGTGACCTCGCTGAGTTTTCTCTTTTCGTGATAAGGCCTTTATCGACTCTGTGGCGCAACGGTAGCGCGTCTGACTCCAGATCAGAAGGTTGCGTGTTCAAATCACGTCAGGGTCATTGTTTCAGTTCATTGAGCTCAGTTTAATTAATGATTGTCCGACAGAATTTCGTGTCTATTCAAATTACCAGAGTTTATCATCTCAAAGACAGACATTGAACTGCCTTTTACATTATTTGATATCCATCAAGACATTTCAACTGCCTTCTATCTTTTTTTTGTTCATCAGTGACCTCGCTGAGTTTTCTCTTTTCGTGATAAGGCCTTTATCGACTCTGTGGCGCAACGGTAGCGCGTCTGACTCCAGATCAGAAGGTTGCGTGTTCAAATCACGTCAGGGTCATTGTTTCAGTTCATTGAGGTCTGTTAAATTAATGATCGTCCGACAGAATTTCATGTCTATTCAAATTACCAGAGTTTATCATCTCAAAGACAGACATTGAACTGCCTTTTACATTATTTGATATCCATCAAGACATTTCAACTGCCTTCTATCTTTTTTTTGTTCATCAGTGACCTCGCTGAGTTTTGTCTTTTCAGGATAAGGCCTTTATCGACTCTGTGGCGCAACGGTAGCGCGTCTGACTCCAGATCAGAAGATTGCGTGTTCAAATCACGTCAGGGTCATTGTTTCAGTTCATTGAGGTCTGTTAAATTAATGATCGTCCGACAGAATTTCATGTCTATTCAAATTACCAGAGTTTATCATCTCAAAGACAGACATTGAACTGCCTTTTACATTATTTGATATCCATCAAGACATTTCAACTGCCTTCTATCTTTTTTTTGTTCATCAGTGACCTCGCTGAGTTTTGTCTTTTCAGGATAAGGCCTTTATCGACTCTGTGGCGCAACGGTAGCGCGTCTGACTCCAGATCAGAAGATTGCGTGTTCAAATCACGTCAGGGTCATTGTTTCAGTTCATTGAGGTCTGTTAAATTAATGATCGTCCGACAGAATTTCATGTCTATTCAAATTACCAGAGTTTATCATCTCAAAGACAGACATTGAACTGCCTTTTACATTATTTGATATCCATCAAGACATTTCAACTGCCTTCTATCTTTTTTTTGTTCATCAGTGACCTCGCTGAGTTTTGTCTTTTCAGGATAAGGCCTTTATCGACTCTGTGGCGCAACGGTAGCGCGTCTGACTCCAGATCAGAAGATTGCGTGTTCAAATCACGTCAGGGTCATTGTTTCAGTTCATTGAGGTCTGTTAAATTAATGATCGTCCGACAGAATTTCATGTCTATTCAAATTACCAGAGTTTATCATCTCAAAGACAGACATTGAACTGCCTTTTACATTATTTGATATCCATCAAGACATTTCAACTGCCTTCTATCTTTTTTTTGTTCATCAGTGACCTCGCTGAGTTTTGTCTTTTCAGGATAAGGCCTTTATCGACTCTGTGGCGCAACGGTAGCGCGTCTGACTCCAGATCAGAAGATTGCGTGTTCAAATCACGTCAGGGTCATTGTTTCAGTTCATTGAGGTCTGTTAAATTAATGATCGTCCGACAGAATTTCATGTCTATTCAAATTACCAGAGTTTATCATCTCGAAGACAGACATTGAACTGCCTTTTACATTATTTGATATCCATCAAGACATTTCAACTGCCTTCTATCTTTTTTTTTGTTCATCAGTGACCTCGCTGAGTTTTCTCTTTTCGTGATAAGGCCTTTATCGACTCTGTGGCGCAACGGTAGCGCGTCTGACTCCAGATCAGAAGGTTGCGTGTTCAAATCACGTCAGGGTCATTGTTTCAGTTCATTGAGCTCTGTTTAATTAATGATCGTCCGACAGAATTTCATGTCTATTCAAATTACCAGAGTTTATCATCTCAAAGACAGACATTGAACTGCCTTTTACATTATTTGATATCCATCAAGACATTTCAACTGCCTTCTATCTTTTTTTTGTTCATCAGTGACCTCGCTGAGTTTTGTCTTTTCAGGTTAAGGCCTTTATCGACTCTGTGGCGCAACGGTAGCGCGTCTGACTCCAGATCAGAAGTGTGCGTGTTCAAATCACGTCAGGGTCATTGTTTCAGTTCATTGAGCTCTGTTTAATTAATGATCGTCCGACAGAATTTCATGACTATTCAAATTACCAGAGTTTATCATCTCGAAGACAGACATTGAACTACCTTTTACATTATTTGATATCCATCAACACATTTCAACTGCCTTCAATCTGTTTTTTTATTCATCAGTGACCTCGCTGAGTTTTCTCTTTTCGGGATAAGGCCTTTATCGACTCTGTGGCGCAACGGTAGCGCGTCTGACTCCAGATCAGAAGGTTGCGTGTTCAAATCACGTCAGGGTCATTGTTTCAGTTCATTGAGCTCTGTTTAATTAATGATCGTCCGACAGAATTTCATGTCTATTCAAATTACCAGAGTTTATCATCTCAAAGACAGACATTGAACTGCCTTTTACATTATTTGATATCCATCAAGACATTTCAACTGCCTTCTATCTTTTTTTTGTTCATCAGTGACCTCGCTGAGTTTTGTCTTTTCAGGTTAAGGCCTTTATCGACTCTGTGGCGCAACGGTAGCGCGTCTGACTCCAGATCAGAAGGGTGCGTGTTCAAATCACGTCAGGGTCATTGTTTCAGTTCATTGAGCTCTGTTTAATTAATGATCGTCCGACAGAATTTCATGACTACTCAAATTACCAGAGTTTATCATCTCGAAGACAGACATTGAACTGCCTTTTACATTATTTGATATCCATCAAGACATTTCAACTGCCTTCAATCTGTTTTTTTATTCATCAGTGACCTCGCTGAGTTTTGTCTTTTCGGGATAAGGCCTTTATCGACTCTGTGGCGCAACGGTAGCGCGTCTGACTCCAGATCAGAAGGTTGCGTGTTCAAATCACGTCAGGGTCATTGTTTCAGTTCATTGAGCTCTGTTTAATTAATGATCGTCTGACAGAATTTCATGTCTATTCAAATTACCCGAGTTTATCATCTCGAAGACAGACATTGAACTGCCTTTTACATTATTTGATATCCATCAAGACATTTCAACTGCCTTCTATCTTTTTTTTTGTTCATCAGTGACCTCGCTGAGTTTTCTCTTTTCGTGATAAGGCCTTTATCGACTCTGTGGCGCAACGGTAGCGCGTCTGACTCCAGATCAGAAGGTTGCGTGTTCAAATCACGTCAGGGTCATTGTTTCAGTTCATTGAGCTCAGTTTAATTAATGATCGTCCGACAGAATTTCGTGTCTATTCAAATTACCAGAGTTTATCATCTCAAAGACAGACATTGAACTGCCTTTTACATTATTTGATATCCATCAAGACATTTCAACTGCCTTCTATCTTTTTTTTTGTTCATCAGTGACCTCGCTGAGTTTTCTCTTTTCGTGATAAGGCCTTTATCGACTCTGTGGCGCAACGGTAGCGCGTCTGACTCCAGATCAGAAGGTTGCGTGTTCAAATCACGTCAGGGTCATTGTTTCAGTTCATTGAGCTCTGTTTAATTAATGATCGTCCGACAGAATTTCATGTCTATTCAAATTACCAGAGTTTATCATCTCAAAGACAGACATTGAACTGCCTTTTACATTATTTGATATCCATCAAGACATTTCAACTGCCTTCTATCTTTTTTTTTGTTCATCAGTGACCTCGCTGAGTTTTCTCTTTTCGTGATAAGGCCTTTATCGACTCTGTGGCGCAACGGTAGCGCGTCTGACTCCAGATCAGAAGGTTGCGTGTTCAAATCACGTCAGGGTCATTGTTTCAGTTCATTGAGCTCAGTTTAATTAATGATTGTCCGACAGAATTTCGTGTCTATTCAAATTACCAGAGTTTATCATCTCAAAGACAGACATTGAACTGCCTTTTACATTATTTGATATCCATCAAGACATTTCAACTGCCTTCTATCTTTTTTTTGTTCATCAGTGACCTCGCTGAGTTTTCTCTTTTCGTGATAAGGCCTTTATCGACTCTGTGGCGCAACGGTAGCGCGTCTGACTCCAGATCAGAAGGTTGCGTGTTCAAATCACGTCAGGTTCATTGAGGTCTGGTAAATTAATGATCGTCCGACAGAATTTCATGTCTATTCAAATTACCAGAGTTTATCATCTCAAAGACAGACATTGAACTGCCTTTTACATTATTTGATATCCATCAAGACATTTCAACTGCCTTCAATCTTTTTTTTTGTTCATCAGTGACCTCGCTGAGTTTTCTCTTTTCGTGATAAGGCCTTTATCGACTCTGTGGCGCAACGGTAGCGCGTCTGACTCCAGATCAGAATGTTGCGTGTTCAAATCACGTCAGGGTCATTGTTTCAGTTCATTGAGCTCAGTTTAATTAATGATCGTCCGACAGAATTTCATGTCTATTCAAATTACCAGAGTTTATCATCTCAAAGACAGACATTGAACTGCCTTTTACATTATTTGATATCCATCAAGACATTTCAACTGCCTTCTATCTTTTTTTTGTTCATCAGTGACCTCGCTGAGTTTTGTCTTTTCAGGATAAGGCCTTTATCGACTCTGTGGGGCAACGGTAGCGCGTCTGACGACAGATCAGAAGGTTGCGTGTTCAAATCACGTCAGGGTCATTGTTTCAGTTCATTGAGCTCTGTTTAATTAATGATCGTCCGACAGAATTTCATGTCTATTCAAATTACCAGAGTTTATCATCTCAAAGACAGACATTGAACTGCCTTTTACATTATTTGATATCCATCAAGACATTTCAACTGCCTTCTATCTTTTTTTTGTTCATCAGTGACCTCGCTGAGTTTTCTCTTTTCGGGATAAGGCCTTTATCGACTCTGTGGCGCAACGGTAGCGCGTCTGACTCCAGATCAGAAGGTTGCGTGTTCAAATCACGTCAGGGTCATTGTTTCAGTTCATTGAGCTCAGTTTAATTAATGATCGTCCGACAGAATTTCGTGTCTATTCAAATTACCAGAGTTTATCATCTCAAAGACAGACATTGAACTGCCTTTTACATTATTTGATATCCATCAAGACATTTCAACTGCCTTCTATCTTTTTTTTGTTCATCAGTGACCTCGCTGAGTTTTGTCTTTTCAGGATAAGGCCTTTATCGACTCTGTGGCGCAACGGTAGCGCGTCTGACTCCAGATCAGAAGATTGCGTGTTCAAATCACGTCAGGGTCATTGTTTCAGTTCATTGAGGTCTGTTAAATTAATGATCGTCCGACAGAATTTCATGTCTATTCAAATTACCAGAGTTTATCATCTCAAAGACAGACATTGAACTGCCTTTTACATTATTTGATATCCATCAAGACATTTCAACTGCCTTCTATCTTTTTTTTGTTCATCAGTGACCTCGCTGAGTTTTGTCTTTTCAGGATAAGGCCTTTATCGACTCTGTGGCGCAACGGTAGCGCGTCTGACTCCAGATCAGAAGATTGCGTGTTCAAATCACGTCAGGGTCATTGTTTCAGTTCATTGAGGTCTGTTAAATTAATGATCGTCCGACAGAATTTCATGTCTATTCAAATTACCAGAGTTTATCATCTCGAAGACAGACATTGAACTGCCTTTTACATTATTTGATATCCATCAAGACATTTCAACTGCCTTCTATCTTTTTTTTTGTTCATCAGTGACCTCGCTGAGTTTTCTCTTTTCGTGATAAGGCCTTTATCAACTCTGTGGCGCAACGGTAGCGCGTCTGACTCCAGATCAGAAGGTTGCGTGTTCAAATCACGTCAGGGTCATTGTTTCAGTTCATTGAGCTCTGTTTAATTAATGATCGTCCGACAGAATTTCATGTCTATTCAAATTACCAGAGTTTATCATCTCAAAGACAGACATTGAACTGCCTTTTACATTATTTGATATCCATCAAGACATTTCAACTGCCTTCTATCTTTTTTTTGTTCATCAGTGACCTCGCTGAGTTTTGTCTTTTCAGGATAAGGCCTTTATCGACTCTGTGGCGCAACGGTAGCGAGTCTGACTCCAGATCAGAAGATTGCGTGTTCAAATCACGTCAGGGTCATTGTTTCAGTTCATTGAGGTCTGTTAAATTAATGATCGTCCGACAGAATTTCATGTCTATTCAAATTACCAGAGTTTATCATCTCAAAGACAGACATTGAACTGCCTTTTACATTATTTGATATCCATCAAGACATTTCAACTGCCTTCTATCTTTTTTTTGTTCATCAGTGACCTCGCTGAGTTTTGTCTTTTCAGGATAAGGCCTTTATCGACTCTGTGGCGCAACGGTAGCGCGTCTGACTCCAGATCAGAAGATTGCGTGTTCAAATCACGTCAGGGTCATTGTTTCAGTTCATTGAGGTCTGTTAAATTAATGATCGTCCGACAGAATTTCATGTCTATTCAAATTACCAGAGTTTATCATCTCAAAGACAGACATTGAACTGCCTTTTACATTATTTGATATCCATCAAGACATTTCAACTGCCTTCTATCTTTTTTTTGTTCATCAGTGACCTCGCTGAGTTTTGTCTTTTCAGGATAAGGCCTTTATCGACTCTGTGGCGCAACGGTAGCGCGTCTGACTCCAGATCAGAAGATTGCGTGTTCAAATCACGTCAGGGTCATTGTTTCAGTTCATTGAGGTCTGTTAAATTAATGATCGTCCGACAGAATTTCATGTCTATTCAAATTACCAGAGTTTATCATCTCGAAGACAGACATTGAACTGCCTTTTACATTATTTGATATCCATCAAGACATTTCAACTGCCTTCTATCTTTTTTTTTGTTCATCAGTGACCTCGCTGAGTTTTCTCTTTTCGTGATAAGGCCTTTATCGACTCTGTGGCGCAACGGTAGCGCGTCTGACTCCAGATCAGAAGGTTGCGTGTTCAAATCACGTCAGGGTCATTGTTTCAGTTCATTGAGCTCAGTTTAATTAATGATCGTCCGACAGAATTTCGTGTCTATTCAAATTACCAGAGTTTATCATCTCAAAGACAGACATTGAACTGCCTTTTACATTATTTGATATCCATCAAGACATTTCAACTGCCTTCTATCTTTTTTTTTGTTCATCAGTGACCTCGCTGAGTTTTCTCTTTTCGTGATAAGGCCTTTATCGACTCTGTGGCGCAACGGTAGCGCGTCTGACTCCAGATCAGAAGGTTGCGTGTTCAAATCACGTCAGGTTCATTGAGGTCTGGTAAATTAATGATCGTCCGACAGAATTTCATGTCTATTCAAATTACCAGAGTTTATCATCTCAAAGACAGACATTGAACTGCCTTTTACATTATTTGATATCCATCAAGACATTTCAACTGCCTTCTATCTTTTTTTTTGTTCATCAGTGACCTCGCTGAGTTTTCTCTTTTCGTGATAAGGCCTTTATCAACTCTGTGGCGCAACGGTAGCGCGTCTGACTCCAGATCAGAAGGTTGCGTGTTCAAATCACGTCAGGGTCATTGTTTCAGTTCATTGAGCTCTGTTTAATTAATGATCGTCCGACAGAATTTCATGTCTATTCAAATTACCAGAGTTTATCATCTCAAAGACAGACATTGAACTGCCTTTTACATTATTTGATATCCATCAAGACATTTCAACTGCCTTCTATCTTTTTTTTGTTCATCAGTGACCTCGCTGAGTTTTGTCTTTTCAGGATAAGGCCTTTATCGACTCTGTGGCGCAACGGTAGCGAGTCTGACTCCAGATCAGAAGATTGCGTGTTCAAATCACGTCAGGGTCATTGTTTCAGTTCATTGAGGTCTGTTAAATTAATGATCGTCCGACAGAATTTCATGTCTATTCAAATTACCAGAGTTTATCAACTGCCTTCTATCTTTTTTTTTGTTCATCAGTGACCTCGCTGAGTTTTGTCTTTTCAGGATAAGGCCTTTATCGACTCTGTGGCGCAACGGTAGCGCGTCTGACTCCAGATCAGAAGATTGCGTGTTCAAATCACGTCAGGGTCATTGTTTCAGTTCATTGAGGTCTGTTAAATTAATGATCGTCCGACAGAATTTCATGTCTATTCAAATTACCAGAGTTTATCATCTCGAAGACAGACATTGAACTGCCTTTTACATTATTTGATATCCATCAAGACATTTCAACTGCCTTCTATCTTTTTTTTTGTTCATCAGTGACCTCGCTGAGTTTTCTCTTTTCGTGATAAGGCCTTTATCAACTCTGTGGCGCAACGGTAGCGCGTCTGACTCCAGATCAGAAGGTTGCGTGTTCAAATCACGTCAGGGTCATTGTTTCAGTTCATTGAGCTCTGTTTAATTAATGATCGTCCGACAGAATTTCATGTCTATTCAAATTACCAGAGTTTATCATCTCAAAGACAGACATTGAACTGCCTTTTACATTATTTGATATCCATCAAGACATTTCAACTGCCTTCTATCTTTTTTTTGTTCATCAGTGACCTCGCTGAGTTTTGTCTTTTCAGGATAAGGCCTTTATCGACTCTGTGGCGCAACGGTAGCGAGTCTGACTCCAGATCAGAAGATTGCGTGTTCAAATCACGTCAGGGTCATTGTTTCAGTTCATTGAGGTCTGTTAAATTAATGATCGTCCGACAGAATTTCATGTCTATTCAAATTACCAGAGTTTATCATCTCAAAGACAGACATTGAACTGCCTTTTACATTATTTGATATCCATCAAGACATTTCAACTGCCTTCTATCTTTTTTTTGTTCATCAGTGACCTCGCTGAGTTTTGTCTTTTCAGGATAAGGCCTTTATCGACTCTGTGGCGCAACGGTAGCGCGTCTGACTCCAGATCAGAAGATTGCGTGTTCAAATCACGTCAGGGTCATTGTTTCAGTTCATTGAGGTCTGTTAAATTAATGACATTTCAACTGCCTTCTATCTTTTTTTTTGTTCATCAGTGACCTCGCTGAGTTTTCTCTTTTCGTGATAAGGCCTTTATCGACTCTGTGGCGCAACGGTAGCGCGTCTGACTCCAGATCAGAAGGTTGCGTGTTCAAATCACGTCAGGGTCATTGTTTCAGTTCATTGAGCTCTGTTTAATTAATGATCGTCCGACAGAATTTCATGTCTATTCAAATTACCAGAGTTTATCATCTCAAAGACAGACATTGAACTGCCTTTTACATTATTTGATATCCATCAAGACATTTCAACTGCCTTCTATCTTTTTTTTGTTCATCAGTGACCTCGCTGAGTTTTGTCTTTTCAGGATAAGGCCTTTATCGACTCTGTGGCGCAACGGTAGCGCGTCTGACTCCAGATCAGAAGATTGCGTGTTCAAATCACGTCAGGGTCATTGTTTCAGTTCATTGAGGTCTGTTAAATTAATGATCGTCCGACAGAATTTCATGTCTATTCAAATTACCAGAGTTTATCATCTCAAAGACAGACATTGAACTGCCTTTTACATTATTTGATATCCATCAAGACATTTCAACTGCCTTCTATCTTTTTTTTGTTCATCAGTGACCTCGCTGAGTTTTGTCTTTTCAGGATAAGGCCTTTATCGACTCTGTGGCGCAACGGTAGCGCGTCTGACTCCAGATCAGAAGATTGCGTGTTCAAATCACGTCAGGGTCATTGTTTCAGTTCATTGAGGTCTGTTAAATTAATGATCGTCCGACAGAATTTCATGTCTATTCAAATTACCAGAGTTTATCATCTCAAAGACAGACATTGAACTGCCTTTTACATTATTTGATATCCATCAAGACATTTCAACTGCCTTCTATCTTTTTTTTGTTCATCAGTGACCTCGCTGAGTTTTGTCTTTTCAGGATAAGGCCTTTATCGACTCTGTGGCGCAACGGTAGCGCGTCTGACTCCAGATCAGAAGATTGCGTGTTCAAATCACGTCAGGGTCATTGTTTCAGTTCATTGAGGTCTGTTAAATTAATGATCGTCCGACAGAATTTCATGTCTATTCAAATTACCAGAGTTTATCATCTCAAAGACAGACATTGAACTGCCTTTTACATTATTTGATATCCATCAAGACATTTCAACTGCCTTCTATCTTTTTTTTGTTCATCAGTGACCTCGCTGAGTTTTGTCTTTTCAGGATAAGGCCTTTATCGACTCTGTGGCGCAACGGTAGCGCGTCTGACCCCAGATCAGAAGATTGCGTGTTCAAATCACGTCAGGGTCATTGTTTCAGTTCATTGAGGTCTGTTAAATTAATGATCGTCCGACAGAATTTCATGTCTATTCAAATTACCAGAGTTTATCATCTCAAAGACAGACATTGAACTGCCTTTTACATTATTTGATATCCATCAAGACATTTCAACTGCCTTCTATCTTTTTTTTGTTCATCAGTGACCTCGCTGAGTTTTGTCTTTTCAGGATAAGGCCTTTATCGACTCTGTGGCGCAACGGTAGCGCGTCTGACTCCAGATCAGAAGATTGCGTGTTCAAATCACGTCAGGGTCATTGTTTCAGTTCATTGAGGTCTGTTAAATTAATGATCGTCCGACAGAATTTCATGTCTATTCAAATTACCAGAGTTTATCATCTCGAAGACAGACATTGAACTGCCTTTTACATTATTTGATATCCATCAAGACATTTCAACTGCCTTCTATCTTTTTTTTTGTTCATCAGTGACCTCGCTGAGTTTTCTCTTTTCGTGATAAGGCCTTTATCGACTCTGTGGCGCAACGGTAGCGCGTCTGACTCCAGATCAGAAGGTTGCGTGTTCAAATCACGTCAGGGTCATTGTTTCAGTTCATTGAGCTCTGTTTAATTAATGATCGTCCGACAGAATTTCATGTCTATTCAAATTACCAGAGTTTATCATCTCAAAGACAGACATTGAACTGCCTTTTACATTATTTGATATCCATCAAGACATTTCAACTGCCTTCTATCTTTTTTTTGTTCATCAGTGACCTCGCTGAGTTTTGTCTTTTCAGGTTAAGGCCTTTATCGACTCTGTGGCGCAACGGTAGCGCGTCTGACTCCAGATCAGAAGGGTGCGTGTTCAAATCACGTCAGGGTCATTGTTTCAGTTCATTGAGCTCTGTTTAATTAATGATCGTCCGACAGAATTTCATGACTATTCAAATTACCAGAGTTTATCATCTCGAAGACAGACATTGAACTACCTTTTACATTATTTGATATCCATCAACACATTTCAACTGCCTTCAATCTGTTTTTTTATTCATCAGTGACCTCGCTGAGTTTTCTCTTTTCGGGATAAGGCCTTTATCGACTCTGTGGCGCAACGGTAGCGCGTCTGACTCCAGATCAGAAGGTTGCGTGTTCAAATCACGTCAGGGTCATTGTTTCAGTTCATTGAGCTCTGTTTAATTAATGATCGTCCGACAGAATTTCATGTCTATTCAAATTACCAGAGTTTATCATCTCAAAGACAGACATTGAACTGCCTTTTACATTATTTGATATCCATCAAGACATTTCAACTGCCTTCTATCTTTTTTTTGTTCATCAGTGACCTCGCTGAGTTTTGTCTTTTCAGGTTAAGGCCTTTATCGACTCTGTGGCGCAACGGTAGCGCGTCTGACTCCAGATCAGAAGGTTGCGTGTTCAAATCACGTCAGGGTCATTGTTTCAGTTCATTGAGCTCAGTTTAATTAATGATCGTCCGACAGAATTTCGTGTCTATTCAAATTACCAGAGTTTATCATCTCAAAGACAGACATTGAACTGCCTTTTACATTATTTGATATCCATCAAGACATTTCAACTGCCTTCTATCTTTTTTTTTGTTCATCAGTGACCTCGCTGAGTTTTCTCTTTTCGTGATAAGGCCTTTATCGACTCTGTGGCGCAACGGTAGCGCGTCTGACTCCAGATCAGAAGGTTGCGTGTTCAAATCACGTCAGGGTCATTGTTTCAGTTCATTGAGCTCTGTTTAATTAATGATCGTCCGACAGAATTTCATGTCTATTCAAATTACCAGAGTTTATCATCTCAAAGACAGACATTGAACTGCCTTTTACATTATTTGATATCCATCAAGACATTTCAACTGCCTTCTATCTTTTTTTTTGTTCATCAGTGACCTCGCTGAGTTTTCTCTTTTCGTGATAAGGCCTTTATCGACTCTGTGGCGCAACGGTAGCGCGTCTGACTCCAGATCAGAAGGTTGCGTGTTCAAATCACGTCAGGGTCATTGTTTCAGTTCATTGAGCTCAGTTTAATTAATGATTGTCCGACAGAATTTCGTGTCTATTCAAATTACCAGAGTTTATCATCTCAAAGACAGACATTGAACTGCCTTTTACATTATTTGATATCCATCAAGACATTTCAACTGCCTTCTATCTTTTTTTTGTTCATCAGTGACCTCGCTGAGTTTTCTCTTTTCGGGATAAGGCCTTTATCGACTCTGTGGCGCAACGGTAGCGCGTCTGACTCCAGATCAGAAGGTTGCGTGTTCAAATCACGTCAGGTTCATTGAGGTCTGGTAAATTAATGATCGTCCGACAGAATTTCATGTCTATTCAAATTACCAGAGTTTATCATCTCAAAGACAGACATTGAACTGCCTTTTACATTATTTGATATCCATCAAGACATTTCAACTGCCTTCAATCTTTTTTTTTGTTCATCAGTGACCTCGCTGAGTTTTCTCTTTTCGTGATAAGGCCTTTATCGACTCTGTGGCGCAACGGTAGCGCGTCTGACTCCAGATCAGAAGGTTGCGTGTTCAAATCACGTCAGGGTCATTGTTTCAGTTCATTGAGCTCAGTTTAATTAATGATCGTCCGACAGAATTTCATGTCTATTCAAATTACCAGAGTTTATCATCTCAAAGACAGACATTGAACTGCCTTTTACATTATTTGATATCCATCAAGACATTTCAACTGCCTTCTATCTTTTTTTTGTTCATCAGTGACCTCGCTGAGTTTTGTCTTTTCAGGATAAGGCCTTTATCGACTCTGTGGGGCAACGGTAGCGCGTCTGACGACAGATCAGAAGGTTGCGTGTTCAAATCACGTCAGGGTCATTGTTTCAGTTCATTGAGCTCTGTTTAATTAATGATCGTCCGACAGAATTTCATGTCTATTCAAATTACCAGAGTTTATCATCTCAAAGACAGACATTGAACTGCCTTTTACATTATTTGATATCCATCAAGACATTTCAACTGCCTTCTATCTTTTTTTTGTTCATCAGTGACCTCGCTGAGTTTTCTCTTTTCGGGATAAGGCCTTTATCGACTCTGTGGCGCAACGGTAGCGCGTCTGACTCCAGATCAGAAGGTTGCGTGTTCAAATCACGTCAGGGTCATTGTTTCAGTTCATTGAGCTCTGTTTAATTAATGATCGTCCGACAGAATTTCATGTCTATTCAAATTACCAGAGTTTATCATCTCAAAGACAGACATTGAACTGCCTTTTACATTATTTGATATCCATCAAGACATTTCAACTGCCTTCTATCTTTTTTTTTGTTCATCAGTGACCTCGCTGAGTTTTCTCTTTTCGTGATAAGGCCTTTATCGACTCTGTGGCGCAACGGTAGCGCGTCTGACTCCAGATCAGAAGGTTGCGTGTTCAAATCACGTCAGGGTCATTGTTTCAGTTCATTGAGCTCAGTTTAATTAATGATTGTCCGACAGAATTTCGTGTCTATTCAAATTACCAGAGTTTATCATCTCAAAGACAGACATTGAACTGCCTTTTACATTATTTGATATCCATCAAGACATTTCAACTGCCTTCTATCTTTTTTTTGTTCATCAGTGACCTCGCTGAGTTTTCTCTTTTCGTGATAAGGCCTTTATCGACTCTGTGGCGCAACGGTAGCGCGTCTGACTCCAGATCAGAAGGTTGCGTGTTCAAATCACGTCAGGTTCATTGAGGTCTGGTAAATTAATGATCGTCCGACAGAATTTCATGTCTATTCAAATTACCAGAGTTTATCATCTCAAAGACAGACATTGAACTGCCTTTTACATTATTTGATATCCATCAAGACATTTCAACTGCCTTCAATCTTTTTTTTTGTTCATCAGTGACCTCGCTGAGTTTTCTCTTTTCGTGATAAGGCCTTTATCGACTCTGTGGCGCAACGGTAGCGCGTCTGACTCCAGATCAGAATGTTGCGTGTTCAAATCACGTCAGGGTCATTGTTTCAGTTCATTGAGCTCAGTTTAATTAATGATCGTCCGACAGAATTTCATGTCTATTCAAATTACCAGAGTTTATCATCTCAAAGACAGACATTGAACTGCCTTTTACATTATTTGATATCCATCAAGACATTTCAACTGCCTTCTATCTTTTTTTTGTTCATCAGTGACCTCGCTGAGTTTTGTCTTTTCAGGATAAGGCCTTTATCGACTCTGTGGGGCAACGGTAGCGCGTCTGACGACAGATCAGAAGGTTGCGTGTTCAAATCACGTCAGGGTCATTGTTTCAGTTCATTGAGCTCTGTTTAATTAATGATCGTCCGACAGAATTTCATGTCTATTCAAATTACCAGAGTTTATCATCTCAAAGACAGACATTGAACTGCCTTTTACATTATTTGATATCCATCAAGACATTTCAACTGCCTTCTATCTTTTTTTTGTTCATCAGTGACCTCGCTGAGTTTTCTCTTTTCGGGATAAGGCCTTTATCGACTCTGTGGCGCAACGGTAGCGCGTCTGACTCCAGATCAGAAGGTTGCGTGTTCAAATCACGTCAGGGTCATTGTTTCAGTTCATTGAGCTCAGTTTAATTAATGATCGTCCGACAGAATTTCGTGTCTATTCAAATTACCAGAGTTTATCATCTCAAAGACAGACATTGAACTGCCTTTTACATTATTTGATATCCATCAAGACATTTCAACTGCCTTCTATCTTTTTTTTGTTCATCAGTGACCTCGCTGAGTTTTCTCTTTTCGGGATAAGGCCTTTATCGACTCTGTGGCGCAACGGTAGCGCGTCTGACTCCAGATCAGAAGGTTGCGTGTTCAAATCACGTCAGGTTCATTGAGGTCTGGTAAATTAATGATCGTCCGACAGAATTTCATGTCTATTCAAATTACCAGAGTTTATCATCTCAAAGACAGACATTGAACTGCCTTTTACATTATTTGATATCCATCAAGACATTTCAACTGCCTTCTATCTTTTTTTTTGTTCATCAGTGACCTCGCTGAGTTTTCTCTTTTCGTGATAAGGCCTTTATCGACTCTGTGGCGCAACGGTAGCGCGTCTGACTCCAGATCAGAAGGTTGCGTGTTCAAATCACGTCAGGGTCATTGTTTCAGTTCATTGAGCTCAGTTTAATTAATGATTGTCCGACAGAATTTCGTGTCTATTCAAATTACCAGAGTTTATCATCTCAAAGACAGACATTGAACTGCCTTTTACATTATTTGATATCCATCAAGACATTTCAACTGCCTTCTATCTTTTTTTTGTTCATCAGTGACCTCGCTGAGTTTTCTCTTTTCGTGATAAGGCCTTTATCGACTCTGTGGCGCAACGGTAGCGCGTCTGACTCCAGATCAGAAGGTTGCGTGTTCAAATCACGTCAGGTTCATTGAGGTCTGGTAAATTAATGATCGTCCGACAGAATTTCATGTCTATTCAAATTACCAGAGTTTATCATCTCAAAGACAGACATTGAACTGCCTTTTACATTATTTGATATCCATCAAGACATTTCAACTGCCTTCAATCTTTTTTTTTGTTCATCAGTGACCTCGCTGAGTTTTCTCTTTTCGTGATAAGGCCTTTATCGACTCTGTGGCGCAACGGTAGCGCGTCTGACTCCAGATCAGAATGTTGCGTGTTCAAATCACGTCAGGGTCATTGTTTCAGTTCATTGAGCTCAGTTTAATTAATGATCGTCCGACAGAATTTCATGTCTATTCAAATTACCAGAGTTTATCATCTCAAAGACAGACATTGAACTGCCTTTTACATTATTTGATATCCATCAAGACATTTCAACTGCCTTCTATCTTTTTTTTGTTCATCAGTGACCTCGCTGAGTTTTGTCTTTTCAGGATAAGGCCTTTATCGACTCTGTGGGGCAACGGTAGCGCGTCTGACGACAGATCAGAAGGTTGCGTGTTCAAATCACGTCAGGGTCATTGTTTCAGTTCATTGAGCTCTGTTTAATTAATGATCGTCCGACAGAATTTCATGTCTATTCAAATTACCAGAGTTTATCATCTCAAAGACAGACATTGAACTGCCTTTTACATTATTTGATATCCATCAAGACATTTCAACTGCCTTCTATCTTTTTTTTGTTCATCAGTGACCTCGCTGAGTTTTCTCTTTTCGGGATAAGGCCTTTATCGACTCTGTGGCGCAACGGTAGCGCGTCTGACTCCAGATCAGAAGGTTGCGTGTTCAAATCACGTCAGGGTCATTGTTTCAGTTCATTGAGCTCAGTTTAATTAATGATCGTCCGACAGAATTTCGTGTCTATTCAAATTACCAGAGTTTATCATCTCAAAGACAGACATTGAACTGCCTTTTACATTATTTGATATCCATCAAGACATTTCAACTGCCTTCTATCTTTTTTTTGTTCATCAGTGACCTCGCTGAGTTTTCTCTTTTCGGGATAAGGCCTTTATCGACTCTGTGGCGCAACGGTAGCGCGTCTGACTCCAGATCAGAAGGTTGCGTGTTCAAATCACGTCAGGTTCATTGAGGTCTGGTAAATTAATGATCGTCCGACAGAATTTCATGTCTATTCAAATTACCAGAGTTTATCATCTCAAAGACAGACATTGAACTGCCTTTTACATTATTTGATATCCATCAAGACATTTCAACTGCCTTCTATCTTTTTTTTTGTTCATCAGTGACCTCGCTGAGTTTTCTCTTTTCGTGATAAGGCCTTTATCGACTCTGTGGCGCAACGGTAGCGCGTCTGACTCCAGATCAGAAGGTTGCGTGTTCAAATCACGTCAGGGTCATTGTTTCAGTTCATTGAGCTCAGTTTAATTAATGATTGTCCGACAGAATTTCGTGTCTATTCAAATTACCAGAGTTTATCATCTCAAAGACAGACATTGAACTGCCTTTTACATTATTTGATATCCATCAAGACATTTCAACTGCCTTCTATCTTTTTTTTGTTCATCAGTGACCTCGCTGAGTTTTCTCTTTTCGTGATAAGGCCTTTATCGACTCTGTGGCGCAACGGTAGCGCGTCTGACTCCAGATCAGAAGGTTGCGTGTTCAAATCACGTCAGGTTCATTGAGGTCTGGTAAATTAATGATCGTCCGACAGAATTTCATGTCTATTCAAATTACCAGAGTTTATCATCTCAAAGACAGACATTGAACTGCCTTTTACATTATTTGATATCCATCAAGACATTTCAACTGCCTTCAATCTTTTTTTTTGTTCATCAGTGACCTCGCTGAGTTTTCTCTTTTCGTGATAAGGCCTTTATCGACTCTGTGGCGCAACGGTAGCGCGTCTGACTCCAGATCAGAATGTTGCGTGTTCAAATCACGTCAGGGTCATTGTTTCAGTTCATTGAGCTCAGTTTAATTAATGATCGTCCGACAGAATTTCATGTCTATTCAAATTACCAGAGTTTATCATCTCAAAGACAGACATTGAACTGCCTTTTACATTATTTGATATCCATCAAGACATTTCAACTGCCTTCTATCTTTTTTTTGTTCATCAGTGACCTCGCTGAGTTTTGTCTTTTCAGGATAAGGCCTTTATCGACTCTGTGGGGCAACGGTAGCGCGTCTGACGACAGATCAGAAGGTTGCGTGTTCAAATCACGTCAGGGTCATTGTTTCAGTTCATTGAGCTCTGTTTAATTAATGATCGTCCGACAGAATTTCATGTCTATTCAAATTACCAGAGTTTATCATCTCAAAGACAGACATTGAACTGCCTTTTACATTATTTGATATCCATCAAGACATTTCAACTGCCTTCTATCTTTTTTTTGTTCATCAGTGACCTCGCTGAGTTTTCTCTTTTCGGGATAAGGCCTTTATCGACTCTGTGGCGCAACGGTAGCGCGTCTGACTCCAGATCAGAAGGTTGCGTGTTCAAATCACGTCAGGGTCATTGTTTCAGTTCATTGAGCTCAGTTTAATTAATGATCGTCCGACAGAATTTCGTGTCTATTCAAATTACCAGAGTTTATCATCTCAAAGACAGACATTGAACTGCCTTTTACATTATTTGATATCCATCAAGACATTTCAACTGCCTTCTATCTTTTTTTTGTTCATCAGTGACCTCGCTGAGTTTTCTCTTTTCGGGATAAGGCCTTTATCGACTCTGTGGCGCAACGGTAGCGCGTCTGACTCCAGATCAGAAGGTTGCGTGTTCAAATCACGTCAGGTTCATTGAGCTCTGTTTAATTAATGATCGTCCGACAGAATTTCATGACTACTCAAATTACCAGAGTTTATCATCTCGAAGACAGACATTGAACTGCCTTTTACATTATTTGATATCCATCAAGACATTTCAACTGCCTTCAATCTGTTTTTTTATTCATCAGTGACCTCGCTGAGTTTTGTCTTTTCGGGATAAGGCCTTTATCGACTCTGTGGCGCAACGGTAGCGCGTCTGACTCCAGATCAGAAGGTTGCGTGTTCAAATCACGTCAGGGTCATTGTTTCAGTTCATTGAGCTCTGTTTAATTAATGATCGTCCGACAGAATTTCATGTCTATTCAAATTACCCGAGTTTATCATCTCGAAGACAGACATTGAACTGCCTTTTACATTATTTGATATCCATCAAGACATTTCAACTGCCTTCTATCTTTTTTTTTGTTCATCAGTGACCTCGCTGAGTTTTCTCTTTTCGTGATAAGGCCTTTATCGACTCTGTGGCGCAACGGTAGCGCGTCTGACTCCAGATCAGAAGGTTGCGTGTTCAAATCACGTCAGGGTCATTGTTTCAGTTCATTGAGCTCAGTTTAATTAATGATTGTCCGACAGAATTTCGTGTCTATTCAAATTACCAGAGTTTATCATCTCAAAGACAGACATTGAACTGCCTTTTACATTATTTGATATCCATCAAGACATTTCAACTGCCTTCTATCTTTTTTTTGTTCATCAGTGACCTCGCTGAGTTTTCTCTTTTCGGGATAAGGCCTTTATCGACTCTGTGGCGCAACGGTAGCGCGTCTGACTCCAGATCAGAAGGTTGCGTGTTCAAATCACGTCAGGTTCATTGAGCTCTGTTTAATTAATGATCGTCCGACAGAATTTCATGACTACTCAAATTACCAGAGTTTATCATCTCGAAGACAGACATTGAACTGCCTTTTACATTATTTGATATCCATCAAGACATTTCAACTGCCTTCAATCTGTTTTTTTATTCATCAGTGACCTCGCTGAGTTTTGTCTTTTCGGGATAAGGCCTTTATCGACTCTGTGGCGCAACGGTAGCGCGTCTGACTCCAGATCAGAAGGTTGCGTGTTCAAATCACGTCAGGGTCATTGTTTCAGTTCATTGAGCTCTGTTTAATTAATGATCGTCCGACAGAATTTCATGTCTATTCAAATTACCCGAGTTTATCATCTCGAAGACAGACATTGAACTGCCTTTTACATTATTTGATATCCATCAAGACATTTCAACTGCCTTCTATCTTTTTTTTTGTTCATCAGTGACCTCGCTGAGTTTTCTCTTTTCGTGATAAGGCCTTTATCGACTCTGTGGCGCAACGGTAGCGCGTCTGACTCCAGATCAGAAGGTTGCGTGTTCAAATCACGTCAGGGTCATTGTTTCAGTTCATTGAGCTCAGTTTAATTAATGATCGTCCGACAGAATTTCGTGTCTATTCAAATTACCAGAGTTTATCATCTCAAAGACAGACATTGAACTGCCTTTTACATTATTTGATATCCATCAAGACATTTCAACTGCCTTCTATCTTTTTTTTTGTTCATCAGTGACCTCGCTGAGTTTTCTCTTTTCGTGATAAGGCCTTTATCGACTCTGTGGCGCAACGGTAGCGCGTCTGACTCCAGATCAGAAGGTTGCGTGTTCAAATCACGTCAGGGTCATTGTTTCAGTTCATTGAGCTCTGTTTAATTAATGATCGTCCGACAGAATTTCATGTCTATTCAAATTACCAGAGTTTATCATCTCAAAGACAGACATTGAACTGCCTTTTACATTATTTGATATCCATCAAGACATTTCAACTGCCTTCTATCTTTTTTTTTGTTCATCAGTGACCTCGCTGAGTTTTCTCTTTTCGTGATAAGGCCTTTATCGACTCTGTGGCGCAACGGTAGCGCGTCTGACTCCAGATCAGAAGGTTGCGTGTTCAAATCACGTCAGGGTCATTGTTTCAGTTCATTGAGCTCAGTTTAATTAATGATTGTCCGACAGAATTTCGTGTCTATTCAAATTACCAGAGTTTATCATCTCAAAGACAGACATTGAACTGCCTTTTACATTATTTGATATCCATCAAGACATTTCAACTGCCTTCTATCTTTTTTTTGTTCATCAGTGACCTCGCTGAGTTTTCTCTTTTCGGGATAAGGCCTTTATCGACTCTGTGGCGCAACGGTAGCGCGTCTGACTCCAGATCAGAAGGTTGCGTGTTCAAATCACGTCAGGTTCATTGAGGTCTGGTAAATTAATGATCGTCCGACAGAATTTCATGTCTATTCAAATTACCAGAGTTTATCATCTCAAAGACAGACATTGAACTGCCTTTTACATTATTTGATATCCATCAAGACATTTCAACTGCCTTCAATCTTTTTTTTTGTTCATCAGTGACCTCGCTGAGTTTTCTCTTTTCGTGATAAGGCCTTTATCGACTCTGTGGCGCAACGGTAGCGCGTCTGACTCCAGATCAGAAGGTTGCGTGTTCAAATCACGTCAGGGTCATTGTTTCAGTTCATTGAGCTCAGTTTAATTAATGATCGTCCGACAGAATTTCATGTCTATTCAAATTACCAGAGTTTATCATCTCAAAGACAGACATTGAACTGCCTTTTACATTATTTGATATCCATCAAGACATTTCAACTGCCTTCTATCTTTTTTTTGTTCATCAGTGACCTCGCTGAGTTTTGTCTTTTCAGGATAAGGCCTTTATCGACTCTGTGGGGCAACGGTAGCGCGTCTGACGACAGATCAGAAGGTTGCGTGTTCAAATCACGTCAGGGTCATTGTTTCAGTTCATTGAGCTCTGTTTAATTAATGATCGTCCGACAGAATTTCATGTCTATTCAAATTACCAGAGTTTATCATCTCAAAGACAGACATTGAACTGCCTTTTACATTATTTGATATCCATCAAGACATTTCAACTGCCTTCTATCTTTTTTTTGTTCATCAGTGACCTCGCTGAGTTTTCTCTTTTCGGGATAAGGCCTTTATCGACTCTGTGGCGCAACGGTAGCGCGTCTGACTCCAGATCAGAAGGTTGCGTGTTCAAATCACGTCAGGGTCATTGTTTCAGTTCATTGAGCTCAGTTTAATTAATGATCGTCCGACAGAATTTCGTGTCTATTCAAATTACCAGAGTTTATCATCTCAAAGACAGACATTGAACTGCCTTTTACATTATTTGATATCCATCAAGACATTTCAACTGCCTTCTATCTTTTTTTTGTTCATCAGTGACCTCGCTGAGTTTTCTCTTTTCGTGATAAGGCCTTTATCGACTCTGTGGCGCAACGGTAGCGCGTCTGACTCCAGATCAGAAGGTTGCGTGTTCAAATCACGTCAGGGTCATTGTTTCAGTTCATTGAGCTCTGTTTAATTAATGATCGTCCGACAGAATTTCATGTCTATTCAAATTACCAGAGTTTATCATCTCAAAGACAGACATTGAACTGCCTTTTACATTATTTGATATCCATCAAGACATTTCAACTGCCTTCTATCTTTTTTTTTGTTCATCAGTGACCTCGCTGAGTTTTCTCTTTTCGGGATAAGGCCTTTATCGACTCTGTGGCGCAACGGTAGCCGCGTCTGACTCCAGATCAGAAGGTTGCGTGTTCAAATCACGTCAGGGTCATTGTTTCAGTTCATTGAGCTCAGTTTAATTAATGATCGTCCGACAGAATTTCGTGTCTATTCAAATTACCAGAGTTTATCATCTCAAAGACAGACATTGAACTGCCTTTTACATTATTTGATATCCATCAAGACATTTCAACTGCCTTCTATCTTTTTTTTTGTTCATCAGTGACCTCGCTGAGTTTTCTCTTTTCGTGATAAGGCCTTTATCGACTCTGTGGCGCAACGGTAGCGCGTCTGACTCCAGATCAGAAGGTTGCGTGTTCAAATCACGTCAGGGTCATTGTTTCAGTTCATTGAGCTCTGTTTAATTAATGATCGTCCGACAGAATTTCATGTCTATTCAAATTACCAGAGTTTATCATCTCAAAGACAGACATTGAACTGCCTTTTACATTATTTGATATCCATCAAGACATTTCAACTGCCTTCTATCTTTTTTTTGTTCATCAGTGACCTCGCTGAGTTTTGTCTTTTCAGGATAAGGCCTTTATCGACTCTGTGGCGCAACGGTAGCGCGTCTGACTCCAGATCAGAAGATTGCGTGTTCAAATCACGTCAGGGTCATTGTTTCAGTTCATTGAGGTCTGTTTAATTAATGATCGTCCGACAGAATTTCATGTCTATTCAAATTACCAGAGTTTATCATCTCAAAGACAGACATTGAACTGCCTTTTACATTATTTGATATCCATCAAGACATTTCAACTGCCTTCTATCTTTTTTTTTGTTCATCAGTGACCTCGCTGAGTTTTCTCTTTTCGTGATAAGGCCTTTATCGACTCTGTGGCGCAACGGTAGCGCGTCTGACTCCAGATCAGAAGGTTGCGTGTTCAAATCACGTCAGGGTCATTGTTTCAGTTCATTGAGCTCAGTTTAATTAATGATTGTCCGACAGAATTTCGTGTCTATTCAAATTACCAGAGTTTATCATCTCAAAGACAGACATTGAACTGCCTTTTACATTATTTGATATCCATCAAGACATTTCAACTGCCTTCTATCTTTTTTTTGTTCATCAGTGACCTCGCTGAGTTTTCTCTTTTCGGGATAAGGCCTTTATCGACTCTGTGGCGCAACGGTAGCGCGTCTGACTCCAGATCAGAAGGTTGCGTGTTCAAATCACGTCAGGTTCATTGAGGTCTGGTAAATTAATGATCGTCCGACAGAATTTCATGTCTATTCAAATTACCAGAGTTTATCATCTCAAAGACAGACATTGAACTGCCTTTTACATTATTTGATATCCATCAAGACATTTCAACTGCCTTCAATCTTTTTTTTTGTTCATCAGTGACCTCGCTGAGTTTTCTCTTTTCGTGATAAGGCCTTTATCGACTCTGTGGCGCAACGGTAGCGCGTCTGACTCCAGATCAGAAGGTTGCGTGTTCAAATCACGTCAGGGTCATTGTTTCAGTTCATTGAGCTCAGTTTAATTAATGATCGTCCGACAGAATTTGATGTCTATTCAAATTACCAGAGTTTATCATCTCAAAGACAGACATTGAACTGCCTTTTACATTATTTGATATCCATCAAGACATTTCAACTGCCTTCTATCTTTTTTTTGTTCATCAGTGACCTCGCTGAGTTTTGTCTTTTCAGGATAAGGCCTTTATCGACTCTGTGGGGCAACGGTAGCGCGTCTGACGACAGATCAGAAGGTTGCGTGTTCAAATCACGTCAGGGTCATTGTTTCAGTTCATTGAGCTCTGTTTAATTAATGATCGTCCGACAGAATTTCATGTCTATTCAAATTACCAGAGTTTATCATCTCAAAGACAGACATTGAACTGCCTTTTACATTATTTGATATCCATCAAGACATTTCAACTGCCTTCTATCTTTTTTTTGTTCATCAGTGACCTCGCTGAGTTTTCTCTTTTCGGGATAAGGCCTTTATCGACTCTGTGGCGCAACGGTAGCGCGTCTGACTCCAGATCAGAAGGTTGCGTGTTCAAATCACGTCAGGGTCATTGTTTCAGTTCATTGAGCTCAGTTTAATTAATGATCGTCCGACAGAATTTCGTGTCTATTCAAATTACCAGAGTTTATCATCTCAAAGACAGACATTGAACTGCCTTTTACATTATTTGATATCCATCAAGACATTTCAACTGCCTTCTATCTTTTTTTTGTTCATCAGTGACCTCGCTGAGTTTTCTCTTTTCGTGATAAGGCCTTTATCGACTCTGTGGCGCAACGGTAGCGCGTCTGACTCCAGATCAGAAGGTTGCGTGTTCAAATCACGTCAGGGTCATTGTTTCAGTTCATTGAGCTCTGTTTAATTAATGATCGTCCGACAGAATTTCATGTCTATTCAAATTACCAGAGTTTATCATCTCAAAGACAGACATTGAACTGCCTCTTACATTATTTGATATCCATCAAGACATTTCAACTGCCTTCTATCTTTTTTTTGTTCATCAGTGACCTCGCTGAGTTTTCTCTTTTCGGGATAAGGCCTTTATCGACTCTGTGGCGCAACGGTAGCGCGTCTGACTCCAGATCAGAAGGTTGCGTGTTCAAATCACGTCAGGGTCATTGTTTCAGTTCATTGAGCTCAGTTTAATTAATGATCGTCCGACAGAATTTCGTGTCTATTCAAATTACCAGAGTTTATCATCTCAAAGACAGACATTGAACTGCCTTTTACATTATTTGATATCCATCAAGACATTTCAACTGCCTTCTATCTTTTTTTTGTTCATCAGTGACCTCGCTGAGTTTTCTCTTTTCGTGATAAGGCCTTTATCGACTCTGTGGCGCAACGGTAGCGCGTCTGACTCCAGATCAGAAGGTTGCGTGTTCAAATCACGTCAGGGTCATTGTTTCAGTTCATTGAGCTCTGTTTAATTAATGATCGTCCGACAGAATTTCATGTCTATTCAAATTACCAGAGTTTATCATCTCAAAGACAGACATTGAACTGCCTTTTACATTATTTGATATCCATCAAGACATTTCAACTGCCTTCTATCTTTTTTTTTGTTCATCAGTGACCTCGCTGAGTTTTCTCTTTTCGGGATAAGGCCTTTATCGACTCTGTGGCGCAACGGTAGCGCGTCTGACTCCAGATCAGAAGGTTGCGTGTTCAAATCACGTCAGGGTCATTGTTTCAGTTCATTGAGCTCAGTTTAATTAATGATTGTCCGACAGAATTTCGTGTCTATTCAAATTACCAGAGTTTATCATCTCAAAGACAGACATTGAACTGCCTTTTACATTATTTGATATCCATCAAGACATTTCAACTGCCTTCTATCTTTTTTTTGTTCATCAGTGACCTCGCTGAGTTTTCTCTTTTCGGGATAAGGCCTTTATCGACTCTGTGGCGCAACGGTAGCGCGTCTGACTCCAGATCAGAAGGTTGCGTGTTCAAATCACGTCAGGGTCATTGTTTCAGTTCATTGAGCTCAGTTTAATTAATGATCGTCCGACAGAATTTCATGTCTATTCAAATTACCAGAGTTTATCATCTCAAAGACAGACATTGAACTGCCTTTTACATTATTTGATATCCATCAAGACATTTCAACTGCCTTCTATCTTTTTTTTGTTCATCAGTGACCTCGCTGAGTTTTGTCTTTTCAGGATAAGGCCTTTATCGACTCTGTGGGGCAACGGTAGCGCGTCTGACGACAGATCAGAAGGTTGCGTGTTCAAATCACGTCAGGGTCATTGTTTCAGTTCATTGAGCTCTGTTTAATTAATGATCGTCCGACAGAATTTCATGTCTATTCAAATTACCAGAGTTTATCATCTCAAAGACAGACATTGAACTCCCTTTTACATTATTTGATATCCATCAAGACATTTCAACTGCCTTCTATCTTTTTTTTGTTCATCAGTGACCTCGCTGAGTTTTCTCTTTTCGGGATAAGGCCTTTATCGACTCTGTGGCGCAACGGTAGCGCGTCTGACTCCAGATCAGAAGGTTGCGTGTTCAAATCACGTCAGGGTCATTGTTTCAGTTCATTGAGCTCAGTTTAATTAATGATCGTCCGACAGAATTTCGTGTCTATTCAAATTACCAGAGTTTATCATCTCAAAGACAGACATTGAACCGCCTTTTACATTATTTGATATCCATCAAGACATTTCAACTGCCTTCTATCTTTTTTTTTGTTCATCAGTGACCTCGCTGAGTTTTCTCTTTTCGTGATAAGGCCTTTATCGACTCTGTGGCGCAACGGTAGCGCGTCTGACTCCAGATCAGAAGGTTGCGTGTTCAAATCACGTCAGGGTCATTGTTTCAGTTCATTGAGCTCTGTTTAATTAATGATCGTCCGACAGAATTTCATGTCTATTCAAATTACCAGAGTTTATCATCTCAAAGACAGACATTGAACTGCCTTTTACATTATTTGATATCCATCAAGACATTTCAACTGCCTTCTATCTTTTTTTTTGTTCATCAGTGACCTCGCTGAGTTTTCTCTTTTCGTGATAAGGCCTTTATCGACTCTGTGGCGCAACGGTAGCGCGTCTGACTCCAGATCAGAAGGTTGCGTGTTCAAATCACGTCAGGGTCATTGTTTCAGTTCATTGAGCTCAGTTTAATTAATGATTGTCCGACAGAATTTCGTGTCTATTCAAATTACCAGAGTTTATCATCTCAAAGACAGACATTGAACTGCCTTTTACATTATTTGATATCCATCAAGACATTTCAACTGCCTTCTATCTTTTTTTTGTTCATCAGTGACCTCGCTGAGTTTTCTCTTTTCGGGATAAGGCCTTTATCGACTCTGTGGCGCAACGGTAGCGCGTCTGACTCCAGATCAGAAGGTTGCGTGTTCAAATCACGTCAGGGTCATTGTTTCAGTTCATTGAGCTCAGTTTAATTAATGATCGTCCGACAGAATTTCATGTCTATTCAAATTACCAGAGTTTATCATCTCAAAGACAGACATTGAACTGCCTTTTACATTATTTGATATCCATCAAGACATTTCAACTGCCTTCTATCTTTTTTTTGTTCATCAGTGACCTCGCTGAGTTTTGTCTTTTCAGGATAAGGCCTTTATCGACTCTGTGGGGCAACGGTAGCGCGTCTGACGACAGATCAGAAGGTTGCGTGTTCAAATCACGTCAGGGTCATTGTTTCAGTTCATTGAGCTCTGTTTAATTAATGATCGTCCGACAGAATTTCATGTCTATTCAAATTACCAGAGTTTATCATCTCAAAGACAGACATTGAACTCCCTTTTACATTATTTGATATCCATCAAGACATTTCAACTGCCTTCTATCTTTTTTTTGTTCATCAGTGACCTCGCTGAGTTTTCTCTTTTCGGGATAAGGCCTTTATCGACTCTGTGGCGCAACGGTAGCGCGTCTGACTCCAGATCAGAAGGTTGCGTGTTCAAATCACGTCAGGGTCATTGTTTCAGTTCATTGAGCTCAGTTTAATTAATGATCGTCCGACAGAATTTCGTGTCTATTCAAATTACCAGAGTTTATCATCTCAAAGACAGACATTGAACTGCCTTTTACATTATTTGATATCCATCAAGACATTTCAACTGCCTTCTATCTTTTTTTTGTTCATCAGTGACCTCGCTGAGTTTTCTCTTTTCGTGATAAGGCCTTTATCGACTCTGTGGCGCAACGGTAGCGCGTCTGACTCCAGATCAGAAGGTTGCGTGTTCAAATCACGTCAGGGTCATTGTTTCAGTTCATTGAGCTCTGTTTAATTAATGATCGTCCGACAGAATTTCATGTCTATTCAAATTACCAGAGTTTATCATCTCAAAGACAGACATTGAACTGCCTCTTACATTATTTGATATCCATCAAGACATTTCAACTGCCTTCTATCTTTTTTTTGTTCATCAGTGACCTCGCTGAGTTTTCTCTTTTCGGGATAAGGCCTTTATCGACTCTGTGGCGCAACGGTAGCGCGTCTGACTCCAGATCAGAAGGTTGCGTGTTCAAATCACGTCAGGGTCATTGTTTCAGTTCATTGAGCTCAGTTTAATTAATGATCGTCCGACAGAATTTCGTGTCTATTCAAATTACCAGAGTTTATCATCTCAAAGACAGACATTGAACTGCCTTTTACATTATTTGATATCCATCAAGACATTTCAACTGCCTTCTATCTTTTTTTTGTTCATCAGTGACCTCGCTGAGTTTTCTCTTTTCGTGATAAGGCCTTTATCGACTCTGTGGCGCAACGGTAGCGCGTCTGACTCCAGATCAGAAGGTTGCGTGTTCAAATCACGTCAGGGTCATTGTTTCAGTTCATTGAGCTCTGTTTAATTAATGATCGTCCGACAGAATTTCATGTCTATTCAAATTACCAGAGTTTATCATCTCAAAGACAGACATTGAACTGCCTTTTACATTATTTGATATCCATCAAGACATTTCAACTGCCTTCTATCTTTTTTTTTGTTCATCAGTGACCTCGCTGAGTTTTCTCTTTTCGGGATAAGGCCTTTATCGACTCTGTGGCGCAACGGTAGCCGCGTCTGACTCCAGATCAGAAGGTTGCGTGTTCAAATCACGTCAGGGTCATTGTTTCAGTTCATTGAGCTCAGTTTAATTAATGATCGTCCGACAGAATTTCGTGTCTATTCAAATTACCAGAGTTTATCATCTCAAAGACAGACATTGAACTGCCTTTTACATTATTTGATATCCATCAAGACATTTCAACTGCCTTCTATCTTTTTTTTTGTTCATCAGTGACCTCGCTGAGTTTTCTCTTTTCGTGATAAGGCCTTTATCGACTCTGTGGCGCAACGGTAGCGCGTCTGACTCCAGATCAGAAGGTTGCGTGTTCAAATCACGTCAGGGTCATTGTTTCAGTTCATTGAGCTCTGTTTAATTAATGATCGTCCGACAGAATTTCATGTCTATTCAAATTACCAGAGTTTATCATCTCAAAGACAGACATTGAACTGCCTTTTACATTATTTGATATCCATCAAGACATTTCAACTGCCTTCTATCTTTTTTTTGTTCATCAGTGACCTCGCTGAGTTTTGTCTTTTCAGGATAAGGCCTTTATCGACTCTGTGGCGCAACGGTAGCGCGTCTGACTCCAGATCAGAAGATTGCGTGTTAAATCACGTCAGGGTCATTGTTTCAGTTCATTGAGGTCTGTTTAATTAATGATCGTCCGACAGAATTTCATGTCTATTCAAATTACCAGAGTTTATCATCTCAAAGACAGACATTGAACTGCCTTTTACATTATTTGATATCCATCAAGACATTTCAACTGCCTTCTATCTTTTTTTTTGTTCATCAGTGACCTCGCTGAGTTTTCTCTTTTCGTGATAAGGCCTTTATCGACTCTGTGGCGCAACGGTAGCGCGTCTGACTCCAGATCAGAAGGTTGCGTGTTCAAATCACGTCAGGTTCATTGAGGTCTGGTAAATTAATGATCGTCCGACAGAATTTCATGTCTATTCAAATTACCAGAGTTTATCATCTCAAAGACAGACATTGAACTGCCTTTTACATTATTTGATATCCATCAAGACATTTCAACTGCCTTCTATCTTTTTTTGTTCATCAGTGACCTCGCTGAGTTTTCTCTTTTCGGGATAAGGCCTTTATCGACTCTGTGGCGCAACGGTAGCGCGTCTGACTCCAGATCAGAAGGTTGCGTGTTCAAATCACGTCAGGGTCATTGTTTCAGTTCATTGAGCTCAGTTTAATTAATGATTGTCCGACAGAATTTCGTGTCTATTCAAATTACCAGAGTTTATCATCTCAAAGACAGACATTGAACTGCCTTTTACATTATTTGATATCCATCAAGACATTTCAACTGCCTTCTATCTTTTTTTTGTTCATCAGTGACCTCGCTGAGTTTTCTCTTTTCGGGATAAGGCCTTTATCGACTCTGTGGCGCAACGGTAGCGCGTCTGACTCCAGATCAGAAGGTTGCGTGTTCAAATCACGTCAGGTTCATTGAGGTCTGGTAAATTAATGATCGTCCGACAGAATTTCATGTCTATTCAAATTACCAGAGTTTATCATCTCAAAGACAGACATTGAACTGCCTTTTACATTATTTGATATCCATCAAGACATTTCAACTGCCTTCAATCTTTTTTTTTGTTCATCAGTGACCTCGCTGAGTTTTCTCTTTTCGTGATAAGGCCTTTATCGACTCTGTGGCGCAACGGTAGCGCGTCTGACTCCAGATCAGAAGGTTGCGTGTTCAAATCACGTCAGGGTCATTGTTTCAGTTCATTGAGCTCAGTTTAATTAATGATCGTCCGACAGAATTTGATGTCTATTCAAATTACCAGAGTTTATCATCTCAAAGACAGACATTGAACTGCCTTTTACATTATTTGATATCCATCAAGACATTTCAACTGCCTTCTATCTTTTTTTTGTTCATCAGTGACCTCGCTGAGTTTTGTCTTTTCAGGATAAGGCCTTTATCGACTCTGTGGGGCAACGGTAGCGCGTCTGACGACAGATCAGAAGGTTGCGTGTTCAAATCACGTCAGGGTCATTGTTTCAGTTCATTGAGCTCTGTTTAATTAATGATCGTCCGACAGAATTTCATGTCTATTCAAATTACCAGAGTTTATCATCTCAAAGACAGACATTGAACTGCCTTTTACATTATTTGATATCCATCAAGACATTTCAACTGCCTTCTATCTTTTTTTTGTTCATCAGTGACCTCGCTGAGTTTTCTCTTTTCGGGATAAGGCCTTTATCGACTCTGTGGCGCAACGGTAGCGCGTCTGACTCCAGATCAGAAGGTTGCGTGTTCAAATCACGTCAGGGTCATTGTTTCAGTTCATTGAGCTCAGTTTAATTAATGATCGTCCGACAGAATTTCGTGTCTATTCAAATTACCAGAGTTTATCATCTCAAAGACAGACATTGAACTGCCTTTTACATTATTTGATATCCATCAAGACATTTCAACTGCCTTCTATCTTTTTTTTGTTCATCAGTGACCTCGCTGAGTTTTCTCTTTTCGTGATAAGGCCTTTATCGACTCTGTGGCGCAACGGTAGCGCGTCTGACTCCAGATCAGAAGGTTGCGTGTTCAAATCACGTCAGGGTCATTGTTTCAGTTCATTGAGCTCAGTTTAATTAATGATCGTCCGACAGAATTTCATGTCTATTCAAATTACCAGAGTTTATCATCTCAAAGACAGACATTGAACTGCCTCTTACATTATTTGATATCCATCAAGACATTTCAACTGCCTTCTATCTTTTTTTTGTTCATCAGTGACCTCGCTGAGTTTTCTCTTTTCGGGATAAGGCCTTTATCGACTCTGTGGCGCAACGGTAGCGCGTCTGACTCCAGATCAGAAGGTTGCGTGTTCAAATCACGTCAGGGTCATTGTTTCAGTTCATTGAGCTCAGTTTAATTAATGATCGTCCGACAGAATTTCGTGTCTATTCAAATTACCAGAGTTTATCATCTCAAAGACAGACATTGAACTGCCTTTTACATTATTTGATATCCATCAAGACATTTCAACTGCCTTCTATCTTTTTTTTGTTCATCAGTGACCTCGCTGAGTTTTCTCTTTTCGTGATAAGGCCTTTATCGACTCTGTGGCGCAACGGTAGCGCGTCTGACTCCAGATCAGAAGGTTGCGTGTTCAAATCACGTCAGGGTCATTGTTTCAGTTCATTGAGCTCTGTTTAATTAATGATCGTCCGACAGAATTTCATGTCTATTCAAATTACCAGAGTTTATCATCTCAAAGACAGACATTGAACTGCCTTTTACATTATTTGATATCCATCAAGACATTTCAACTGCCTTCTATCTTTTTTTTTGTTCATCAGTGACCTCGCTGAGTTTTCTCTTTTCGGGATAAGGCCTTTATCGACTCTGTGGCGCAACGGTAGCGCGTCTGACTCCAGATCAGAAGGTTGCGTGTTCAAATCACGTCAGGGTCATTGTTTCAGTTCATTGAGCTCAGTTTAATTAATGATTGTCCGACAGAATTTCGTGTCTATTCAAATTACCAGAGTTTATCATCTCAAAGACAGACATTGAACTGCCTTTTACATTATTTGATATCCATCAAGACATTTCAACTGCCTTCTATCTTTTTTTTGTTCATCAGTGACCTCGCTGAGTTTTCTCTTTTCGGGATAAGGCCTTTATCGACTCTGTGGCGCAACGGTAGCGCGTCTGACTCCAGATCAGAAGGTTGCGTGTTCAAATCACGTCAGGGTCATTGTTTCAGTTCATTGAGCTCAGTTTAATTAATGATCGTCCGACAGAATTTCATGTCTATTCAAATTACCAGAGTTTATCATCTCAAAGACAGACATTGAACTGCCTTTTACATTATTTGATATCCATCAAGACATTTCAACTGCCTTCTATCTTTTTTTTGTTCATCAGTGACCTCGCTGAGTTTTGTCTTTTCAGGATAAGGCCTTTATCGACTCTGTGGGGCAACGGTAGCGCGTCTGACGACAGATCAGAAGGTTGCGTGTTCAAATCACGTCAGGGTCATTGTTTCAGTTCATTGAGCTCTGTTTAATTAATGATCGTCCGACAGAATTTCATGTCTATTCAAATTACCAGAGTTTATCATCTCAAAGACAGACATTGAACTCCCTTTTACATTATTTGATATCCATCAAGACATTTCAACTGCCTTCTATCTTTTTTTTGTTCATCAGTGACCTCGCTGAGTTTTCTCTTTTCGGGATAAGGCCTTTATCGACTCTGTGGCGCAACGGTAGCGCGTCTGACTCCAGATCAGAAGGTTGCGTGTTCAAATCACGTCAGGGTCATTGTTTCAGTTCATTGAGCTCAGTTTAATTAATGATCGTCCGACAGAATTTCGTGTCTATTCAAATTACCAGAGTTTATCATCTCAAAGACAGACATTGAACCGCCTTTTACATTATTTGATATCCATCAAGACATTTCAACTGCCTTCTATCTTTTTTTTTGTTCATCAGTGACCTCGCTGAGTTTTCTCTTTTCGTGATAAGGCCTTTATCGACTCTGTGGCGCAACGGTAGCGCGTCTGACTCCAGATCAGAAGGTTGCGTGTTCAAATCACGTCAGGGTCATTGTTTCAGTTCATTGAGCTCTGTTTAATTAATGATCGTCCGACAGAATTTCATGTCTATTCAAATTACCAGAGTTTATCATCTCAAAGACAGACATTGAACTGCCTTTTACATTATTTGATATCCATCAAGACATTTCAACTGCCTTCTATCTTTTTTTTTGTTCATCAGTGACCTCGCTGAGTTTTCTCTTTTCGTGATAAGGCCTTTATCGACTCTGTGGCGCAACGGTAGCGCGTCTGACTCCAGATCAGAAGGTTGCGTGTTCAAATCACGTCAGGGTCATTGTTTCAGTTCATTGAGCTCAGTTTAATTAATGATTGTCCGACAGAATTTCGTGTCTATTCAAATTACCAGAGTTTATCATCTCAAAGACAGACATTGAACTGCCTTTTACATTATTTGATATCCATCAAGACATTTCAACTGCCTTCTATCTTTTTTTTGTTCATCAGTGACCTCGCTGAGTTTTCTCTTTTCGGGATAAGGCCTTTATCGACTCTGTGGCGCAACGGTAGCGCGTCTGACTCCAGATCAGAAGGTTGCGTGTTCAAATCACGTCAGGGTCATTGTTTCAGTTCATTGAGCTCAGTTTAATTAATGATCGTCCGACAGAATTTCATGTCTATTCAAATTACCAGAGTTTATCATCTCAAAGACAGACATTGAACTGCCTTTTACATTATTTGATATCCATCAAGACATTTCAACTGCCTTCTATCTTTTTTTTGTTCATCAGTGACCTCGCTGAGTTTTGTCTTTTCAGGATAAGGCCTTTATCGACTCTGTGGGGCAACGGTAGCGCGTCTGACGACAGATCAGAAGGTTGCGTGTTCAAATCACGTCAGGGTCATTGTTTCAGTTCATTGAGCTCTGTTTAATTAATGATCGTCCGACAGAATTTCATGTCTATTCAAATTACCAGAGTTTATCATCTCAAAGACAGACATTGAACTCCCTTTTACATTATTTGATATCCATCAAGACATTTCAACTGCCTTCTATCTTTTTTTTGTTCATCAGTGACCTCGCTGAGTTTTCTCTTTTCGGGATAAGGCCTTTATCGACTCTGTGGCGCAACGGTAGCGCGTCTGACTCCAGATCAGAAGGTTGCGTGTTCAAATCACGTCAGGGTCATTGTTTCAGTTCATTGAGCTCAGTTTAATTAATGATCGTCCGACAGAATTTCGTGTCTATTCAAATTACCAGAGTTTATCATCTCAAAGACAGACATTGAACTGCCTTTTACATTATTTGATATCCATCAAGACATTTCAACTGCCTTCTATCTTTTTTTTGTTCATCAGTGACCTCGCTGAGTTTTCTCTTTTCGTGATAAGGCCTTTATCGACTCTGTGGCGCAACGGTAGCGCGTCTGACTCCAGATCAGAAGGTTGCGTGTTCAAATCACGTCAGGGTCATTGTTTCAGTTCATTGAGCTCTGTTTAATTAATGATCGTCCGACAGAATTTCATGTCTATTCAAATTACCAGAGTTTATCATCTCAAAGACAGACATTGAACTGCCTCTTACATTATTTGATATCCATCAAGACATTTCAACTGCCTTCTATCTTTTTTTTGTTCATCAGTGACCTCGCTGAGTTTTCTCTTTTCGGGATAAGGCCTTTATCGACTCTGTGGCGCAACGGTAGCGCGTCTGACTCCAGATCAGAAGGTTGCGTGTTCAAATCACGTCAGGGTCATTGTTTCAGTTCATTGAGCTCAGTTTAATTAATGATCGTCCGACAGAATTTCGTGTCTATTCAAATTACCAGAGTTTATCATCTCAAAGACAGACATTGAACTGCCTTTTACATTATTTGATATCCATCAAGACATTTCAACTGCCTTCTATCTTTTTTTTGTTCATCAGTGACCTCGCTGAGTTTTCTCTTTTCGTGATAAGGCCTTTATCGACTCTGTGGCGCAACGGTAGCGCGTCTGACTCCAGATCAGAAGGTTGCGTGTTCAAATCACGTCAGGGTCATTGTTTCAGTTCATTGAGCTCTGTTTAATTAATGATCGTCCGACAGAATTTCATGTCTATTCAAATTACCAGAGTTTATCATCTCAAAGACAGACATTGAACTGCCTTTTACATTATTTGATATCCATCAAGACATTTCAACTGCCTTCTATCTTTTTTTTTGTTCATCAGTGACCTCGCTGAGTTTTCTCTTTTCGGGATAAGGCCTTTATCGACTCTGTGGCGCAACGGTAGCCGCGTCTGACTCCAGATCAGAAGGTTGCGTGTTCAAATCACGTCAGGGTCATTGTTTCAGTTCATTGAGCTCAGTTTAATTAATGATCGTCCGACAGAATTTCGTGTCTATTCAAATTACCAGAGTTTATCATCTCAAAGACAGACATTGAACTGCCTTTTACATTATTTGATATCCATCAAGACATTTCAACTGCCTTCTATCTTTTTTTTTGTTCATCAGTGACCTCGCTGAGTTTTCTCTTTTCGTGATAAGGCCTTTATCGACTCTGTGGCGCAACGGTAGCGCGTCTGACTCCAGATCAGAAGGTTGCGTGTTCAAATCACGTCAGGGTCATTGTTTCAGTTCATTGAGCTCTGTTTAATTAATGATCGTCCGACAGAATTTCATGTCTATTCAAATTACCAGAGTTTATCATCTCAAAGACAGACATTGAACTGCCTTTTACATTATTTGATATCCATCAAGACATTTCAACTGCCTTCTATCTTTTTTTTGTTCATCAGTGACCTCGCTGAGTTTTGTCTTTTCAGGATAAGGCCTTTATCGACTCTGTGGCGCAACGGTAGCGCGTCTGACTCCAGATCAGAAGATTGCGTGTTAAATCACGTCAGGGTCATTGTTTCAGTTCATTGAGGTCTGTTTAATTAATGATCGTCCGACAGAATTTCATGTCTATTCAAATTACCAGAGTTTATCATCTCAAAGACAGACATTGAACTGCCTTTTACATTATTTGATATCCATCAAGACATTTCAACTGCCTTCTATCTTTTTTTTTGTTCATCAGTGACCTCGCTGAGTTTTCTCTTTTCGTGATAAGGCCTTTATCGACTCTGTGGCGCAACGGTAGCGCGTCTGACTCCAGATCAGAAGGTTGCGTGTTCAAATCACGTCAGGTTCATTGAGGTCTGGTAAATTAATGATCGTCCGACAGAATTTCATGTCTATTCAAATTACCAGAGTTTATCATCTCAAAGACAGACATTGAACTGCCTTTTACATTATTTGATATCCATCAAGACATTTCAACTGCCTTCTATCTTTTTTTGTTCATCAGTGACCTCGCTGAGTTTTCTCTTTTCGGGATAAGGCCTTTATCGACTCTGTGGCGCAACGGTAGCGCGTCTGACTCCAGATCAGAAGGTTGCGTGTTCAAATCACGTCAGGGTCATTGTTTCAGTTCATTGAGCTCAGTTTAATTAATGATCGTCCGACAGAATTTCATGACTATTCAAATTACCAGAGTTTATCATCTCGAAGACAGACATTGAACTACCTTTTACATTATTTGATATCCATCAACACATTTCAACTGCCTTCAATCTGTTTTTTTATTCATCAGTGACCTCGCTGAGTTTTCTCTTTTCGGGATAAGGCCTTTATCGACTCTGTGGCGCAACGGTAGCGCGTCTGACTCCAGATCAGAAGGTTGCGTGTTCAAATCACGTCAGGGTCATTGTTTCAGTTCATTGAGCTCTGTTTAATTAATGATCGTCCGACAGAATTTCATGTCTATTCAAATTACCAGAGTTTATCATCTCAAAGACAGACATTGAACTGCCTCTTACATTATTTGATATCCATCAAGACATTTCAACTGCCTTCTATCTTTTTTTGTTCATCAGTGACCTCGCTGAGTTTTCTCTTTTCGGGATAAGGCCTTTATCGACTCTGTGGCGCAACGGTAGCGCGTCTGACTCCAGATCAGAAGGTTGCGTGTTCAAATCACGTCAGGGTCATTGTTTCAGTTCATTGAGCTCAGTTTAATTAATGATCGTCCGACAGAATTTCGTGTCTATTCAAATTACCAGAGTTTATCATCTCAAAGACAGCCATTGAACTGCCTTTTACATTATTTGATATCCATCAAGACATTTCAACTGCCTTCTATCTTTTTTTTGTTCATCAGTGACCTCGCTGAGTTTTCTCTTTTCGTGATAAGGCCTTTATCGACTCTGTGGCGCAACGGTAGCGCGTCTGACTCCAGATCAGAAGGTTGCGTGTTCAAATCACGTCAGGGTCATTGTTTCAGTTCATTGAGCTCTGTTTAATTAATGATCGTCCGACAGAATTTCATGTCTATTCAAATTACCAGAGTTTATCATCTCAAAGACAGATATTGAACTGCCTTTTACATTATTTGATATCCATCAAGACATTTCAACTGCCTTCTATCTTTTTTTTGTTCATCAGTGACCTCGCTGAGTTTTGTCTTTTCAGGTTAAGGCCTTTATCGACTCTGTGGCGCAACGGTAGCGCGTCTGACTCCAGATCAGAAGGGTGCGTGTTCAAATCACGTCAGGGTCATTGTTTCAGTTCATTGAGCTCTGTTTAATTAATGATCGTCCGACAGAATTTCATGACTACTCAAATTACCAGAGTTTATCATCTCGAAGACAGACATTGAACTGCCTTTTACATTATTTGATATCCATCAAGACATTTCAACTGCCTTCAATCTGTTTTTTTATTCATCAGTGACCTCGCTGAGTTTTCTCTTTTCGGGATAAGGCCTTTATCGACTCTGTGGCGCAACGGTAGCGCGTCTGACTCCAGATCAGAAGGTTGCGTGTTCAAATCACGTCAGGGTCATTGTTTCAGTTCATTGAGCTCTGTTTAATTAATGATCGTCCGACAGAATTTCATGTCTATTCAAATTACCAGAGTTTATCATCTCAAAGACAGACATTGAACTGCCTTTTACATTATTTGATATCCATCAAGACATTTCAACTGCCTTCAATCTGTTTTTTTATTCATCAGTGACCTCGCTGAGTTTTGTCTTTTCGGGATAAGGCCTTTATCGACTCTGTGGCGCAATGGTAGCGCGTCTGACTCCAGATCAGAAGGTTGCGTGTTCAAATCACGTCAGGGTCATTGTTTCAGTTCATTGAGCTCTGTTTAATTAATGATCGTCCGACAGAATTTCATGTCTATTCAAATTACCAGAGTTTATCATCTCAAAGACAGACATTGAACTGCCTTTTACATTATTTGATATCCATCAAGACATTTCAACTGCCTTCTATCTTTTTTTTGTTCATCAGTGACCTCGCTGAGTTTTGTCATTTCAGGTTAAGGCCTTTATCGACTCTGTGGCGCAACGGTAGCGCGTCTGACTCCAGATCAGAAGGTTGCGTGTTCAAATCACGTCAGGGTCATTGTTTCAGTTCATTGAGCTCTGTTTAATTAATGATCGTCCGACAGAATTTCATGTCTATTCAAATTACCAGAGTTTATCATCTCAAAGACAGACATTGAACTGCCTCTTACATTATTTGATATCCATCAAGACATTTCAACTGCCTTCTATCTTTTTTTTGTTCATCAGTGACCTCGCTGAGTTTTCTCTTTTCGGGATAAGGCCTTTATCGACTCTGTGGCGCAACGGTAGCGCGTCTGACTCCAGATCAGAAGGTTGCGTGTTCAAATCACGTCAGGGTCATTGTTTCAGTTCATTGAGCTCAGTTTAATTAATGATCGTCCGACAGAATTTCGTGTCTATTCAAATTACCAGAGTTTATCATCTCAAAGACAGACATTGAACTGCCTTTTACATTATTTGATATCCATCAAGACATTTCAACTGCCTTCTATCTTTTTTTTTGTTCATCAGTGACCTCGCTGAGTTTTCTCTTTTCGTGATAAGGCCTTTATCGACTCTGTGGCGCAACGGTAGCGCGTCTGACTCCAGATCAGAAGGTTGCGTGTTCAAATCACGTCAGGGTCATTGTTTCAGTTCATTGAGCTCTGTTTAATTAATGATCGTCCGACAGAATTTCATGTCTATTCAAATTACCAGAGTTTATCATCTCAAAGACAGACATTGAACTGCCTTTTACATTATTTGATATCCATCAAGACATTTCAACTGCCTTCTACCTTTTTTTTTGTTCATCAGTGACCTCGCTGAGTTTTCTCTTTTCGTGATAAGGCCTTTATCGACTCTGTGGCGCAACGGTAGCGCGTCTGACTCCAGATCAGAAGGTTGCGTGTTCAAATCACGTCAGGGTCATTGTTTCAGTTCATTGAGCTCTGTTTAATTAATGATCGTCCGACAGAATTTCATGTCTATTCAAATTACCAGAGTTTATCATCTCAAAGACAGATATTGAACTGCCTTTTACATTATTTGATATCCATCAAGACATTTCAACTGCCTTCTATCTTTTTTTTGTTCATCAGTGACCTCGCTGAGTTTTGTCTTTTCAGGTTAAGGCCTTTATCGACTCTGTGGCGCAACGGTAGCGCGTCTGACTCCAGATCAGAAGGGTGCGTGTTCAAATCACGTCAGGGTCATTGTTTCAGTTCATTGAGCTCTGTTTAATTAATGATCGTCCGACAGAATTTCATGTCTATTCAAATTACCAGAGTTTATCATCTCAAAGACAGATATTGAACTGCCTTTTACATTATTTGATATCCATCAAGACATTTCAACTGCCTTCTATCTTTTTTTTGTTCATCAGTGACCTCGCTGAGTTTTGTCTTTTCAGGTTAAGGCCTTTATCGACTCTGTGGCGCAACGGTAGCGCGTCTGACTCCAGATCAGAAGGGTGCGTGTTCAAATCACGTCAGGGTCATTGTTTCAGTTCATTGAGCTCTGTTTAATTAATGATCGTCCGACAGAATTTCATGACTACTCAAATTACCAGAGTTTATCATCTCGAAGACAGACATTGAACTGCCTTTTACATTATTTGATATCCATCAAGACATTTCAACTGCCTTCAATCTGTTTTTTTATTCATCAGTGACCTCGCTGAGTTTTGTCTTTTCGGGATAAGGCCTTTATCGACTCTGTGGCGCAACGGTAGCGCGTCTGACTCCAGATCAGAAGGGTGCGTGTTCAAATCACGTCAGGGTCATTGTTTCAGTTCATTGAGCTCTGTTTAATTAATGATCGTCCGACAGAATTTCATGACTACTCAAATTACCAGAGTTTATCATCTCGAAGACAGACATTGAACTGCCTTTTACATTATTTGATATCCATCAAGACATTTCAACTGCCTTCAATCTGTTTTTTTATTCATCAGTGACCTCGCTGAGTTTTCTCTTTTCGGGATAAGGCCTTTATCGACTCTGTGGCGCAACGGTAGCGCGTCTGACTCCAGATCAGAAGGTTGCGTGTTCAAATCACGTCAGGGTCATTGTTTCAGTTCATTGAGCTCTGTTTAATTAATGATCGTCCGACAGAATTTCATGTCTATTCAAATTACCAGAGTTTATCATCTCAAAGACAGACATTGAACTGCCTTTTACATTATTTGATATCCATCAAGACATTTCAACTGCCTTCTATCTTTTTTTTGTTCATCAGTGACCTCGCTGAGTTTTGTCTTTTCAGGTTAAGGCCTTTATCGACTCTGTGGCGCAACGGTAGCGCGTCTGACTCCAGATCAGAAGGGTGCGTGTTCAAATCACGTCAGGGTCATTGTTTCAGTTCATTGAGCTCTGTTTAATTAATGATCGTCCGACAGAATTTCATGACTACTCAAATTACCAGAGTTTATCATCTCGAAGACAGACATTGAACTGCCTTTTACATTATTTGATATCCATCAAGACATTTCAACTGCCTTCAATCTGTTTTTTTATTCATCAGTGACCTCGCTGAGTTTTCTCTTTTCGTGATAAGGCCTTTATCGACTCTGTGGCGCAACGGTAGCGCGTCTGACTCCAGATCAGAAGGTTGCGTGTTCAAATCACGTCAGGGTCATTGTTTCAGTTCATTGAGCTCTGTTTAATTAATGATCGTCCGACAGAATTTCATGTCTATTCAAATTACCAGAGTTTATCATCTCAAAGACAGACATTGAACTGCCTTTTACATTATTTGATATCCATCAAGACATTTCAACTGCCTTCTATCTTTTTTTTGTTCATCAGTGACCTCGCTGAGTTTTCTCTTTTCGGGATAAGGCCTTTATCGACTCTGTGGCGCAACGGTAGCGCGTCTGACTCCAGATCAGAAGGTTGCGTGTTCAAATCACGTCAGGTTCATTGAGGTCTGGTAAATTAATGATCGTCCGACAGAATTTCATGTCTATTCAAATTACCAGAGTTTATCATCTCAAAGACAGACATTGAACTGCCTTTTACATTATTTGATATCCATCAAGACATTTCAACTGCCTTCTATCTTTTTTTTGTTCATCAGTGACCTCGCTGAGTTTTCTCTTTTCGGGATAAGGCCTTTATCGACTCTGTGGCGCAACGGTAGCGCGTCTGACTCCAGATCAGAAGGTTGCGTGTTCAAATCACGTCAGGTTCATTGAGGTCTGGTAAATTAATGATCGTCCGACAGAATTTCATGTCTATTCAAATTACCAGAGTTTATCATCTCAAAGACAGACATTGAACTGCCTTTTACATTATTTGATATCCATCAAGACATTTCAACTGCCTTCAATCTTTTTTTTTGTTCATCAGTGACCTCGCTGAGTTTTCTCTTTTCGTGATAAGGCCTTTATCGACTCTGTGGCGCAACGGTAGCGCGTCTGACTCCAGATCAGAAGGTTGCGTGGTCACGTCATTGTTTCAGTTCATTGAGCTCAGTTTAATTAATGATCGTCCGACAGAATTTCGTGTCTATTCAAATTACCAGAGTTTATCATCTCAAAGACAGACATTGAACTGCCTTTTACATTATTTGATATCCATCAAGACATTTCAACTGCCTTCAATCTGTTTTTTTATTCATCAGTGACCTCGCTGAGTTTTGTCTTTTCGGGATAAGGCCTTTATCGACTCTGTGGCGCAACGGTACCGCGTCTGACTCCAGATCAGAAGGTTGCGTGTTCAAATCACGTCAGGGTCATTGTTTCAGTTCATTGAGCTCTGTTTAATTAATGATCGTCCGACAGAATTTCATGTCTATTCAAATTACCAGAGTTTATCATCTCAAAGACAGACATTGAACTGCCTTTTACATTATTTGATATCCATCAAGACATTTCAACTGCCTTCTATCTTTTTTTTTGTTCATCAGTGACCTCGCTGAGTTTTCTCTTTTCGTGATAAGGCCTTTATCGACTCTGTGGCGCAACGGTAGAGCGTCTGACTCCAGATCAGAAGGTTGCGTGTTCAAATCACGTCAGGGTCATTGTTTCAGTTCATTGAGCTCTGTTTAATTAATGATCGTCCGACAGAATTTCATGTCTATTCAAATTACCAGAGTTTATCATCTCGAAGACAGACATTGAACTGCCTTTTACATTATTTGATATCCATCAAGACATTTCAACTGCCTTCAATCTGTTTTTTTATTCATCAGTGACCTCGCTGAGTTTTCTCTGTTCGGGTTAAGGCCTTTATCGACTCTGTGGCGCAACGGTAGCGCGTCTGACTCCAGATCAGAAGGTTGCGTGTTCAAATCACGTCAGGGTCATTGTTTCAGTTCATTGAGCTCTGTTTAATTAATGATCGTCCGACAGAATTTCATGTCTATTCAAATTACCAGAGTTTATCATCTCAAAGACAGACATTGAACTGCCTTTTACATTATTTGATATCCATCAAGACATTTCAACTGCCTTCTATCTTTTTTTTGTTCATCAGTGACCTCGCTGAGTTTTGTCTTTTCAGGTTAAGGCCTTTATCGACTCTGTGGCGCAACGGTAGCGCGTCCGACTCCAGATCAGAAGGTTGCGTGTTCAAATCACGTCAGGGTCATTGTTTCAGTTCATTGAGCTCTGTTTAATTAATGATCGTCCGACAGAATTTCATGTCTATTCAAATTACCAGAGTTTATCATCTCAAAGACAGACATTGAACTGCCTTTTACATTATTTGATATCCATCAAGACATTTCAACTGCCTTCAATCTTTTTTTTTGTTCATCAGTGACCTCGCTGAGTTTTCTCTTTTCGTGATAAGGCCTTTATCGACTCTGTGGCGCAACGGTAGCGCGTCTGACTCCAGATCAGAAGGTTGCGTGGTCACGTCATTGTTTCAGTTCATTGAGCTCAGTTTAATTAATGATCGTCCGACAGAATTTCGTGTCTATTCAAATTACCAGAGTTTATCATCTCAAAGACAGACATTGAACTGCCTTTTACATTATTTGATATCCATCAAGACATTTCAACTGCCTTCAATCTGTTTTTTTATTCATCAGTGACCTCGCTGAGTTTTGTCTTTTCGGGATAAGGCCTTTATCGACTCTGTGGCGCAACGGTAGCGCGTCTGACTCCAGATCAGAAGGTTGCGTGTTCAAATCACGTCAGGGTCATTGTTTCAGTTCATTGAGCTCTGTTTAATTAATGATCGTCCGACAGAATTTCATGTCTATTCAAATTACCAGAGTTTATCATCTCAAAGACAGACATTGAACTGCCTTTTACATTATTTGATATCCATCAAGACATTTCAACTGCCTTCTATCTTTTTTTTTGTTCATCAGTGACCTCGCTGAGTTTTCTCTTTTCGTGATAAGGCCTTTATCGACTCTGTGGCGCAACGGTAGCGCGTCTGACTCCAGATCTGAAGGTTGCGTGTTCTAATCACGTCAGGGTCATTGTTTCAGTTCATTGAGCTCTGTTTAATTAATGATCGTCCGACAGAATTTCATGTCTATTCAAATTACCAGAGTTTATCATCTCAAAGACAGACATTGAACTGCCTTTTACATTATTTGATATCCATCAAGACATTTCAACTGCCTTCTATCTTTTTTTTGTTCATCAGTGACCTCGCTGAGTTTTGTCTTTTCAGGTTAAGGCCTTTATCAACTCTGTGGCGCAACGGTAGCGCGTCCGACTCCAGATCAGAAGGTTGCGTGTTCAAATCACGTCAGGGTCATTGTTTCAGTTCATTGAGCTCTGTTTAATTAATGATCGTCCGACAGAATTTCATGTCTATTCAAATTACCAGAGTTTATCATCTCAAAGACAGACATT